>CAJQZP010001305.1:0-747500 GCA_907164705.1 Parnassius apollo | reverse complement strand
GTCGAGCCTTGATCCGGATGATGCCTAAACAAGATGGTGGATTTGGCACTCGGTTCCCTGACAATGCACTCGCTCTTCCAAGAAAAACCTATTGCTTGCCAAGGTTTGTGAAGGAACCCTGCTTGATCACATTAGGAGAAATTAAATTAGGGCGGATGAACTAATAAAACACAAATATTCAAGCAGGTAACATAAATAAGGAAGCACACTTACCGGGGTGTTACTTCGATGCGGCTTGGACGCTTTGCTGCTGCGGTGCGACTTCTGGTGGATCTCCTGGGGCCCCAGGGATGCGGTCCTGGTCGGTGGTGCAATGGAAGAGAGCGCACGAAGGCCCTGCACGCGCTTATATTACTTGGGCCCTCCTATCAATGCGTCTCGGAGGGGCGCGCTTCTCATTGGTTGCAAATCACGCGATATTCTAGAATCATCTTCTTTCCTCTCTCACCCCACCACCCCGGTGTATACGGAAAGGATAGGTCGAAGGAAGGAGAAGCTTGGCAAGCCTACCTTCGAATAAAATTAAAAATACGAATGGTTTTCCGCGCAACCATCCCCCCCGGCTTGAAGGGTCCCTTTCAAAAATAACTAAAACAACTAAAGCTAAGATCAAACTAACAAAATAACTAACTAACGCTAAGATTAAACCTAAATGTCGATTATAATTTCTAATCTAGAAAACTAATTTAAACTATTGAAGGGGCAAAGGGCACAAACGAACAACCGGATGCATGTAAGACCCAACCGTGGTCCTAACGCGAGCTACCCTAATTACCCCGTCGGAACCGGGAAAAACCTCTTCGACAATCCCTAATGGCCAATGGAGAGGCGACGTATTCTTTTTGGTGAGCACAACCACAGTTCAGACAGTTAAAGGTTCAGTTGCTGTGTTCCATTTTTGCCGAGACTGTAAAGTATGCAAGTATTCCATCCTCCATCATAAACGCCTCTCTAAAACGCTGCCACGACCGAACAATGCTGTCAGGAGGAGGGTCATCCCAATCGCATTCACATAACCAAAGTTGTTTAATCAAAACTTACTTAGTTACTTACTTATCTTCACGCACAATCCCTAACGGGGTAGCCAGAGAGAACAGATCGCCAAGTGTCACGATCCTTACATACCTCTTTCGCTTCTTTCAGGTTTATTAACTTCTTCATATATGCACGTCTAGGTATCCGAGTACTCTTGACCCTCCCCTCTTCGAGCAATTTGTTCACATGGTCTTCGAAAGTTAGTCTCGGTCTACCTTTTAATATTTACTTTCGCTCTATATATTTTCTTCACCATTCAGTCTTCACTCATTCGTTCAACGTGCCCAAACCATTGGAGTACGCCCCTATCAATTTTTGTGATAAGGTCATCTTTCAATCCTGCCATATTGCGAATCTGTTCGTTTCGCTTTATCTCGTATCGTTTCGTTTAATCAAAAGCTTAGCGTATAGTACCACCGGGGCTACGAAACCCATGACATCCCATAATCTAGCAACGCATGACAGCATTGTGCGCTTTGTGCACGTTTCTGCGGGCGGGTTTACCTTAAGGCTAAACACGTCGGACTCTGGTGACCAACATAGACCGAGCACCTTGTGCGTATCAGAATCGTCGAATTCCTTTATCGCCGAAAGACGGTGTGATAGTGGGATTGTGTCTAAAACCGGACGCGAATTACTACCACCAGGTATGTGTCAAGTGGACAAGATCGAATTGACCTGATTTCATGAGCTTTATAACCTCGGCGGTGGTTAGGGTGGCCTCCTCCACACTATCGACCGAGTACACAAAATCATCCATATATAATCCACTTTCAATTGCCCTCTTAGCCTTAGGATAAGAGGGACCTTCATCGTAGGCAAGCTGTCTCACCGTACGTAACGCATGAAATGGGCTCGACTTTAAACCAAAGGAAACGCGGTTAAATTCAAACACCATTAGAGGTTTTTTTGGGTTGAAACGATATAAAATGCGTTGGAATCGACGGTCGCATTCACGGACCCCTATGCAAAGGAACATTTGGCGAATATCGGCGGATAGTGCTATACTAAACAAACGAAAATTGGCTATTATATTAAATAAACTGCCCTGTAAATTTTGCCCACTATAGAGGATATCGTTAAGAGAAAGGTGAGTGCTAGTTTTAGCACTAGCGCCGAGCACTAAACGTAACTTAGACGTAAGTTTGTCCTCCCTAATGACCCCGTGATGTGGTATGCAATACAACGGTGTATCTTCGTAGTTATCTAATTTTGGAGCCACAAGTGATATATAACCTTCCCTTATATATTCGTTAATGACGCCGTCATAAGCTTCCTTTAATTGGGGTGAAGCGAGCATCCTACGCTCCAAACTGTAGAAACGTTTTTCCGCCATTTGACGCAAATCGCCGAGAGATAAAACATCTCCTTTAAAGGGTAGCGCTACACTATATCGCCCGTCGCGATCACGAACGGTCGTGCGGAAGTAAATTTCCTCGCATAATCTATCATCTGGGTTAACTATAGGTGGAACGTTCACCTCCTCCATCTCCCAAAATTTGCGGACTAACGACTCGAGCGGTTCGACAGCCATACAACAATAAGAGGTTGCCGAAATACAATCCATGATGGGGGCGGAGCCAACGATGACATAGCCCAAGACAGTTTCCAATGCGTAAGGCGCGGTATGCGAGGAGTTGCCCCTGACCTTATTGTGTAACAAAAGATGAGGGAAAAGCGATGCTCCAATGAGCATGTCTATGTTTCCGGGGACGGCGTAAGTATCGTCTGCCAGCGTCAGATTTTCAAAATCAATCATTGCCGAGGTGTCAACCGAAACGGTTGGCAGACGTTCAGTGACTTTATCTACTACTAACGCATTTATATCAAAGTTAACATTACGATCTATCCGAGAATAAAATTTCAAATTTATATATCCCTGGGTAACTTTATTAATACCCCCGATGCCTTTGACTACGGGACATGAAGGTGTCTTATTTCTTGGCAGCCCTAAACGCTGACAACATTGTCGCGTTATAAAGCTATTTTGGGATCCGTTGTCTAGCAATGTACGGACGCTTTGTTCGTTTCCACGCGAATCCCTAACTACGATACGGGCTGTACCCAGTAACACGGTTGAAGGAGGCTGTGTTCCCATATTTGATAATGAGCACAGAGTGACATAATCAGGTCGACCGCTAGAATCGTCGACTTTAGTAGGTGTGATTTCCTTGTCAGATTGACGCAAATATGTTGCTGTTTTCGAAATGTAACAACGTGTGATGTTTTCTGGCGCACTTGTTACACACGGAACTAGATTTGCATTTAGCAACTAAATGTCTATCGCTTAGACAATTCAAACATAAGTTGTTTGTCCTTACTATTCTATAACGTTCGCTGGGCGAATGTCTACGAAAGGTCGCACAATTGTATAAATTACCGTGTTGTTTATTTTTACATAGAACACAGGTGCTATGGGGCGATACAGGCGCGGCGGTTACGTACGTTAGAGACCCTGCGGTTTTAGATGATGGAGTCTGTCTGCGGTCGACACCTTTCTTAATTTCTTGTTTAAAGTTCGAGGAGCGCTGCATCACTTTAATTTGGTCTCGCACAAAGGATGTTAATAAAAGGGCAACTCAGAACTACGATGCTCCATTTCAAACGCACGCACGGTGTCGGGGTCTAGTTTCTTTAGTGTAATATGGAGAAACACTACGTCCATAAGGTCATTAAATTTCAAGTTCTTAAGCGCAGCCACCGATGCTACAAATTTATCTAAAAACTGATCTAAGCCGGCGCTGTTCGCGGATGATATAAGTTTTATATCAAATATTTGGTCTAAATATGAAGAGGCTAACATTCGCTTATCTTCATATTTGTCCTTAAGTGATTCAAATATTAATGAATAATTGTTTGTTGTTGGTGTGAAACCAGAGCAAATTGACTGTGCCCTACCACTCAGTTTACTAATTAAATAGTATAATTTTTCGGCGTCCGATAACGATGGATTATTATGTATGTTATTTTGAAAACTACTAAATAAGAAGGGCCACGTTTTAATATCGCCATTGAATATCGGAATATCTATGGGGGGCAACCTGAGTGAGTCACGTGGGCGTACCTGGGCTTCCGGCTTTGCTTCGCTTTGAGATGGGGACTGCAAGAGCTTTGCCGTTCTTTTCACGCGACACAACATGTCTTCAAATGCTAGAAGCGGCTGGTAGTTTACTGTATACTTAGGGTCGATTTGTAATTCCAAATTATTAATTTGGTCTAATATCCTTTCATAATAACAACAAAAACTACACATTTTGAAAACATTTTACTAAATATCACTACTCATTTTAACTATACTGCGAACATTTGTGCAATTTACCGTCCCCCGAGTTGTAGCAAAAATCACTTTATCGACGAACTCCAAAATACTATCAAAAAATGCTCAAAATCTATTGACTTATACTTACTAGGAGACATTAACATAAACCTGAAATCGGAAAACCCTATAACTCATAAATACAATAATATGCTGCACAGTTTGGGCCTTCTATGTGGGATTACAGCACATACTAGGATCGAATTATGTAATAAAAAACTAAGTAAATCATGTATAGATCATATTTACGCTCGATCCCGCACACAAGACCTATATACACTGCAGCAGTTGGAACAGCACTAGCCGATCATCGGACTATAATACTGGCTTGTCTTGGAGCACGTACACAGCCTGTCTCAAAATATAAAACTTGCATTAATAACCAAAAGCTATTTACATTATTAGAAAAAATTGATTGGGAGTCTACGTGCAATATGACATGCCCAATTAATATGTACAATTCTTTATACACAAACTTCATGGATTGTTATAGAAATTCGGCTTACACTGTAAAAATTAAAACAAATAATACAAGGAATAATAACTGGATAAATAAGAAAATTATTAGAGCATGTGAGTATAGGGACGAGTTATTTTTAAAATGGATAAAAAACACCAGTAATTCAGTAAATAAACTACAATATAATAAGGCTAGAAACTACGCAAATAAGCTAATTAACAAATCTAAAAATAAAAATACAAAATCTGAAATTATTTCAAATAAGCAAAGCTCTAAAAATCTTTGGGAGATTTTAAATAGGCTGACGGGCAAGATTAAGTCTTCAATTGATGATGCACTTCATAATTATTTTGGTAATAATGGCTGCACTAGTAAAGACATTGCGAACAAATTTGCTAGTACATTCAACAATAGTGTGAAACAAATAATTCCGCAATGTTCGGAATTATTGCTTGACAAAGCAATCTATGAATCTACTGCAAATGTAACCATTTATCCCTGCCGATTCTAAAGCTGTGGAAAATATAATTAAATCAATAAGCAGTAACAAAGCCCCTGGGGCAGACAGGATAAGAGCCATTGATATAAAAATCAAAACAGTTATTGCTAAATTAATAAATGCAAGCGTTATTACGGGCAAATATCCTCCCCTACTAAAAAATGGAATCGTTCGACCAATATACAAAAAAGGTAGTAGGACTGAGTATGAGAATTATAGACCAATAACGATATTACCTACCATAGACAAAATAGTCGAAAAATATATAAGTGCACTAATCCATAGGTATTATGAAAGTAATAATATATTAACTAGCAAACAATATGGTTTCCAACCTCAAAAGAATACCTCAGAACTACTTTCTGCATTCACAGACAGTTTGTACACGCATATTGACTCTAAAGAGCACATTTTAGTCGTTTTCATTGATTATAGCAAAGCTTTTGATACGCTAAGACACAACAAATTAATTGAAAGCTTAAATGATAGCGGAATTAGAGGAAAATTACTAGCGTGGTGTGAAAATTATCTCCATGAAAGATCTTATCGAGTAAAAGTTGGTGATGCTCTTAGTTTCCCTGTCCAGGTAACTGAAGGTACAGCACAGGGCTCAGTTCTTGGACCTTTACACTTTCTCACCTACGTAAACAATCTTTCTAATTTAATTAAACAGTGTGAGATCTATCAGTTTGCAGATGATACCTGTTTAGTAGCTGCTGGGCGTAGTATACAGGAGGTACTAATGAAACTTCAAAAAGAGTTTGACACACTGACGAAGTGGTCACACGACGTCGCTTTAGTACTCAATGCTGCCAAAACTAAACTTATGTATATAAGTAAAAGCCACAACAGAAGTTCTTTTATACCTAAACTAATAGCGCACACACATCACTGCCTTCATATACAAAATACTAACAATTCGACACCCTGTAATTGCGATGCCATAGAAATTGTAAATAAGCACACCTATCTTGGTCTAATAATTGACGATCGGCTAAACTGGAAAGAGCATGTAAATCGTGTTTGTGATATATTAAGAGGAATATTAGCGAAATTTACATTAATCAAACAAAAAATACCTTACAAAACCTCTTTAATGCTCTATAAATCCTTAGGTGAATCTGTTATACAATATGGCTTGTCAAGCTATGGTAGAACCTACAAATCATATCTAGATCGAATATACTCACTTCAGCTGCGCATTTTAAAATAAATAGTCCCTAATAATCTCAAAATTAATTTTAAAGATGATTATCGAAAACTATTTGCATTTTGTAAAATTATACCTATTCACGACAAAGTTGAACTAACATTACTAACTGAAAATTACTTTACTGAAAATTTTAAAAAGGTAGATAAGTTATTATACTCCACACGCAGAACTGATAATCTAAAACTGCAATTACCTAGATATAATAACTTATACGGAAAAAGAACTTTAAACTATGTTATACCTAATCTAATCAATCAGTTACCTAAATCTTTGAAAGACGTCATTACACGTAAAAACATAAAATATAAACTAAAATTTTTTTTTATATACAATTAACTCTAACTAAATACTCGTAACACTTTAAACAACTTCTCGTTCTATATTATTGGTTTACTTTACCAACATATTATCTTATTATAAATTTATAAAAATATATGTTATAATCATCCTGTGTCACGATTATTCACAGAATGTAATAAGTTCACCATGTGATTTTACGCTCATCGCCTAAGACTATTTTATATTTTTGTACCCATAAATAGTTTGTCAATTAGAAACATAACATTTAATGCACCTAATTTAAGTTGGTAATAATATTAATGTAACTTTGGTAATGTAATGTAATATAAAGTGTTATAATGTGGCGACAGCAATGGTGTACGGAAAAACTCTAATGAGTTTATGTTTACACTAAAACTATTCATCTTTGTAATCATAAATTTCTTAAATAAATAAATAAATAAAAAAAATCCGTCCGCAAAGAGTCCACCGTTTCGATTTAACAAGTAAAATAAATTAAAAAATATAGTTCTGACCTTACAACTGCCCTGTGCGCTAATCGCTTTGTTTCCGTAAATAAATCTAGATTCTAAATTAGTATTAGTTTAATCCTTGTGAAAAATTGTGTTAGCCTTGCTTGTAAAATGTGTGTCGTTATAAACTGTATGATTATAGTAATAGTGTACTCTTATCTTGAACTTTGAACAAGTGCTTGTTCAAAGTCCATAATTCGCTCATAATATTGAGGATTTCGTTTTTCTCAATCTTTTGAACATTTGATATTATATACAATAGACTTTTATTTATGCACTGTGAACTGTGAGCTAACAAGAAGTATAAACATTATAGTAATGAACAGTGACTTATTTTTTATAACTCTTGTGATCGGTAAAGTCCTACTAAAGTAAAGAACTATATTCTTTTAATTTAGATACTATTTTACGGATCGGCTTACTTGTATTAAACGATGAAAGATAAAACACGCTCCGTGAGTCTTTTCTATTGAGTGCTCCTTTCTATCGTTTTCATTCATAAGAGTTACTTAGTAGCCCCTTAATGTATTCTAAATGATTCAATGGCCTGGGACTTATAGAAGATCAAAACAGTTTTAGTATTAGAGAGCTAGCTGGTTGAACTAATAAATTTAAATTGAATATGTATTTATAGGTTGAAGACCGTATGACCTATGTAGATTTATTCAAACTAGACTTCTCCAATCCTATAGAGAGTAATAAATTCTTCTATCAATTTATATACAACCTTTATGGCACGCCACCATTTTATGATTATATTTAAATTTATTTTAAAGAAAATTACATATACTTTTCATTGAATAATGGTGTTAAGCTACTGTATAGCACCTGATAGTAAGTGGATGCTGTGGCCCGTAAGAGTCCATCCATTAATAACGTAAGGATTCGGAGGGGGAGGAGGGTTTAGTGACAACGCTCTCTTGGAGAGAACTTCAGACCGATCTTCTTTCTGAGCCGCGTCTACGTGCTGTTTTCGAGAGTCATTACGAATCGTCTCGCACGCAGACTAGGCAACTTCCAGCCTCCCGAAATGCTCTGGTACCATAGATCACATACATACCCTTCGGCAAATTATTCACAAGACTTAAGAGTACAATCTGCCACACTGCCTCGCGTATGTGGATTTACATGTGTAAGCTTTCGATTTCGTCGGAATTTGGGCGGTGCTATAGTCCCTTCAGCGATGCCAAGTTAACTGTCGGTATATCGAAGTGCTGAAGTGTTTGTACAATAGGGCTATGAGGATTTCCGAGTACAGAACCAGAGTACAAAACCTATACAACTGCAGAGAGGTGTAAGACAGGGTGATGCTATATACCCGAAACTCTTCACCGCTGCATTGAAAGACGTTTTCAAGTTACTATACTGGCAAGGATACGGTATTAATATCAACACATGCTTAATGACCTGTATCTAGGCTGCTATAGTGCCTCCCAACAGATAGGTCTTAAGATGAACATGGACGAAACATAGATCATGTGTAATATCGATGTCACATCTATGCCGGTAGTTGTTGGGAGCTCTCTGGTTTCGATGATGTTGGTGCTATTTGTCTATGGGTCCTTACAGCTTCATCGGTCTCATAGGGAGCATTAAGCTCAAAGTTGTTGACGAGTATGTTTACCTGCGATAAATAGTCCAAGTAGGTAAGTCCAACTTCGACCGAGAGGTCAATCGACAGATTCATCTCGGCTGGGCAGTGTTTGGGAAATTACGACACATCTTCTCGTCAGCTATACCTCAAAATGAGAACACGAGACTGTACAACCAGTTCGTGTTGCCAGTTATGACTTATGAAACTGAGATGTTGTCCTTCGTTGCTGGCCATACGCTCGTGGTCGCCCAGCGAGCTATGGAGGGGGCTATGCTCGGGTTTCCCTTTTTATGGGATAGGATGTCAAACGAGCACACAGTCCACCTGATGGTAAATGGTTGCTGTGGCCCGTATACATCTACATCTATCCTCGATTACGGATCAAAAAACAGATGCGTTGTCACCCGTGACGACTAAGATGGAATGCCTAGTTTCCAGTAAAAAGGGTCTCTGGTTCTCTATACTCACCATACGAAACAAAGCAGCATTAAGCTACTATTTTACGCTGGTATTCTGTGAAAATTTATTTTCATAAACCTATTGCTTCGTATTATTTTATTTGGTACGAAAATTCTGGCGCTAAGGCATCCTCTGCTCAATGCGTCGGTGACATGATACTTTCAGCTTCCTTGACCGTAACTCCCAACTTCAGCGACGAATATCGTGTGATTGTGACGTGATTTCTAGATGTAGCATCTGACGCCGCACTACCTCGAATCTTTCCAGCTTACGAAGTTCTCAATTTTTTAGTTTTTTCACTTCCACCCATTTCCCTGCCTGATCCACATTCAAGTAAGTGTTAGTCACGGAGGTATTGGTTGATCGATCGACCCTTGAACTCTGTGGAGTGAAAACTGACGCAGTGGAGGCCTTAAAATCTTTCTTGGCCTTATTATTTTTCTTCTTTGTTTTGTTGGCTGATTGGGATATTGGATATATTGGATGACTGTGGGTAATGATGCTGCTGTACTAGTCTCTTCGCCGCCGTTTTCAGATTGAGACGATTCAGTCATCATTTTAATTATATTCTCTCATTCAATAACTCTCCCTGTTATCATATTAAACCAAAATTCTCATTCAATAACTCTCCCTGTTATCATATAAAACCCAGTCATCATATTAAAAAGATCAGTTTTAAACGTGAGAAATTTTTCAGTAATCAAATTAGTCAAACTTTTTCAAAACTTCCCTTCATTTCTTTTAATTCATGCACAACAGAAACTCGGATTTTCTCCAACAAACTATTAGAGTACTCGTTTTGACTGAAAGTTTGTGGTGCATAACAAACCACAGTACGAACAGTTACATTGTCCGGGCTATTCATAGATATATCGGGGCAATCACTAGCAATTCCTAAATCATGCGTTAATTGTTGACGAACTGGTGTGTGTGAGTTATCTATCACCTTTAGGTATTTTACAACGGCATTCAACGCAAACCCAAGAGGTTTTCAAAGCAGAAGATACCGTACATCTATGCAGTTAAATTTGCACATATCAAGTCAAAATACTGTTTACATTTGACGCATCTCATAAACGGGTTACCTTGAGTGACTGGATCGCATATACACGCACAATTAACTCATATAGGTGACATTGTAATACAACTCGCGGCACGAAAGTCTTGCGGTGACCGTTATTGCGTATAATTGGCCGTATTGCGCAATAATGAGAATAATGATTGGCTGTGCGTATCGTTTGCACGACATTCGCTAATACGACATTCGCAGCTATCCCCTCAACATTTCGTTCAGCGTTAGAGTTACGTTCCATGACAGGCGACAATCACACGCTACGTGCACGCCGGTCGTAATCACAATGACTATTCAGAGCAGTTGTTTAAATTGAATTATTTTCATAACTTGGGAACTATTTCCCAGATTTTTACTCTGATTGTACCACTAGTGGGCTTGTTTTACAAGCTAAAATGGTAATATAATTTTAAAACCAAACATCAACTTTAAACCACTAATTAAGATTGATTATTACGAAGCAGAATAAAACAGAATTTAACCAGTAAGGTGGTGTCTTTTGCTCTATTTATATCTTTTTCTTTTATCGAATTATGGTGACAAACGAGCACACAGTCCACCTGATGGTAAGTGAATGATGTGGACTTTAAACATCTACATCTATCTTCGATTAACAATCAAAATGAAGATGAGTTGTCATTCCTGAGAACTAAGATTGAATGCCTTGTTTCCAGTTAAAAAGTGTCTCCAGTTCTTTACACTCACTATACGAAATACAGTAAGTTGCTACTTTACTCTAGTATTCTGGTATATGGGAAAGTTTGTGCGACCGTGAAAATATTATACTAATGATGAAAACATTATAATAATATGTGTAATGTGTAAATGTAGGAATATCCAGTTCTCCACATCGTCCAACGAGTGTCTTAAGAAGGGACAAAGGGAAAATGAAGCAGAAGATGGGCAGCAGATTCTTTCCAGTAACAACTCAATATTATCAAAAACTGCAGTTGCGAATCCGCCTTCCCATATTATGCAATCTATGGGGCAGGCCTGTTCAGCAGTGGAATTTTATGAGCTCTAATGTATAGATGGTTGCTAAAAATACGTTTAAATATTTATATTTTACTTTGTTCGAGCTTGTAGTTTGTACGTCTATCAAATAACAGAGCAACCGCGTGGCGTACAGAATTGCATCGGTACTGCGGGACAGCTATTAATAGGCTTCATTGACTTCTCTCTGGTGACCCATATACGAGACGCCGGTGAAAGAGGGTTTCGATTCGATACATGTGTTTTTTAAACGAACAAGTGATTACCTACTGACGAGAATAAGATAAACTTACGCTTTGTATGAAATATTTACTCTTTAGATTTTGTTTCACAGATTTCATCTTCATTTTTCATCACAGCCTGTGGCCGTGGAAGGAAAAGGGGAGATCTCCTGCCGGGTAAAGGTGTTCTGCCCGGGGAGCGGCCAACACTCCGTGTGATAGTTCGGAGATGTTCTATATACACTGTTTATGATTCGGAATTTTGATAGCGTGATTTAGGCTTCGGTATGTTTCGCTTGCGACGCGACGACAGCGCCGCTACACAGCCTATAAAAATTCACTGCTACGGATTTGGCCATAGTTGCCATGCTTGGTACACGGGTTGGGAAGCGCAGTTTTTTATTATTTTGAGTTTTTAGCAGGAAGATGTTGCGGCACAATTCCTGTTTCAATTTCCCTCTGTCGCCTCATTACGGGATGATATGGGTATGCCTGGATGTGGGAATTTTTTTAATTAGTATTGTATGAAGAGAATAATACAGGGAATAATTCAATATAGAAAACAAGATTACTTATTCAAATCCGGGAAATACACATCAAAAACATGGAAATTACAATATGAAATTAAACAAATAAACAATGGCGATTACAGGTTTCTCATGTGTGAGTGTATGCACTATGTATGGTAGGATGTAGAAGTATGTAACATAGAAAAGTATATAGAAAATAACACTCACATGCACGTTATTGAAGTACAGTTATAATTTTATTATATTTATATTAATTTGTTTGTGATCCGTGGTCGCCTAGAGGTTAAGTGTTCGCTGTAAATTTCACTGTACGCGAGCAACTAGGGTTGGATCCCCGCTTGCACCAATGAAATTGTCAATTGCAAAATGTAAATTTATATATAAATGTGTGTGTGTGTATACTTGTATACTATAATAATTATTATAGTATACTTGTATACTATAATAATTATTAATTTATTTAAAGTAGAAGAACCAGCACAAAACCCAGCGGGACCCTTCTACGAGTGTATGTGAGTATGTGTGTGCGAACACGTATTGCTATAATTCAAGCGAGATCTAGAACGTAGTGATAATCAATATACTTTCAGAGACCTAATAAATTATTTGTAGTAAATAATTGCATTAAATTTGTTTTTGTTTTAAACAAATTGTGTTTTGAAAACGTTGGCTACACGTGTGTTCTAATAACAGACGTATCCCAGACCGATGCATTCCGACTGTGGTGGAACAGATGCGGATATTTTGAGCGAGGTAGATTTGTAACGATTTAGCTTTTGATCAGTTGATTGTAAATCCTACAGGAGTTAAGCTATAGGTAATAAAACCGGGCGGCGCTTTGTACGTACAATAAAAATAGATAGTCAGTAATTCATTCTTGGGGCAATGTATGACGATTTTACGTCAAATTATAATTATACCAGAAAATATACAAAATTTGACCTGCACAAAGTGCAAAAACTTTATTAAAGTAAGTTTGTATAAAAAGGGGTTATTATAATATTAGAGAATTTATGGTTGATAATAACCCTTGGGAAAGGTGATCGATACCAAGCTATATCCAATCTGTTTTGTGTTGTTAGTTGTGTAACATACATACATACTCGTACATTGTAAGCTGTTATTTTTCTAAGAAAAAGTCCCTCTGTATTTCTTGCTGGTTCTTCCTAAGGCAGATGTCTTTTTTCAATAAGTATTATCTACAATGTATATTAAATAAAAAAGTTTCTGTTTTAAATGTTTCGAGTTTATGAATGTAGTATATCTAATTTGGATTTAAGGATGTAGGTTGTTAGGTTTGTCTTAAATGTGAAAGTAACATACATAATAAAATCTTTTTTTAGTAAACTTTTTCACTCAGTTGGTTATTTTTAAATTATTGTTTTTAACATTGGACTTGGTAATCAATTGTTCATATTTTATGCGCTCTTTTTACTTTCATTAGATTTCAATGATACTTGAGTTATTTTAGTGTGCGCGTGATCTCGAATGATTTTCACAAAAAAGCCATTGTAAAACATATGATAAACAATTTACGTAGTAGAGCCAAGCTGCGGACATTTATATTAGTAGTATAGTTGTAGCACGAATAGGTCAGCTAGATCGGGGAAAGACCACGCTCTCACAGAATCATCATTATCATCATCAGCCTGCGGCAGTCCACTGCTGGACATAGGCCTCTCTCAAGGCGCGCCACTTAGCCCGATCTTCGGCTACACGTATCCAGTTTCTATGGCTGGTAGAAACTGGACTGAACCTTGCGCAGATCGTCGCTCCATCTGGTCAGGGGGCGTCCCACACTACGTTTGCCTAGACATGGTCTCCACTCCATAACATGTCTACTCCACCGGTTGTCACCTCTGTGACAGACATGACCAGCCCATTGCCACTTCAGCTTACAAACACGGAAAGCTATGTCAGTAACCTTGGTTCTCCGGCGGATTTCTTCATTTCGAATTTTGTCTACCAGAGAAACTCCGAGCATAGCTCTTTCCATTGCTCGCTGAGCGACTTTAAGCTTTTGGAGCAGACGTATCGTCAGTGTCCACGTTTCGGCACCATAAGTGAGTACGGGCAGAACGCACTGGTTGAAGACTTTTGTCTTCAGACTTTGCGGTATGGGCAACGTGAAAACCCGACGGAGCTTTCTAAATGCTGCCCAGCCCAACTGAATCCTCCGATCGGCTTCTTTCTCGAAGTTATTCTTACCTAGTTGCAATATCTGCCCGAGGTAGGTATATTCCTGGACAACTTCGAGAATTTCACCATCAACAGTAATTGGAACTGGCATGACGTAATCGTTGAACATAATTTTTGTCTTGTTTAGATTCATGCACAGACCAACACGTTGGGAGGATTCATTTAGTCTGTTCAGCATATCCTGAAGTTCCTGCAGCGCTTCTGCCATGACGACGATATCATCAGCAAAGCGTAAGTGTGAGATGTACTCACCGTTTACGTTAATACTGCGTCCTTTCCAGTCTAACGTCTTAAAAACATCTTCCAGTGCATTTGTAAACAGTTTAGGGGATATAACATCCACCTGTCTCACTCCGCGATGCAACTTTTGTTTGACTGTCCTGTACATGGACGGACATCGTAATGGTGTAAAGGCATCTCAGCACTTCGATGTACCGCCAGTCAATTTGGCACCGCTGCAAAGAATCTAGAACAGCCCAAGTTTCAATGGAGTCAAAGGCTTTCTCATAGTCCACAAATGCAAGACACAGGGGCTGATTATACTTTGTTGTCTTCTGTATTATTTGCCGCACTGTGTGAATGTGATCTATTGTGCCAAATCCTCCTCGAAACCGAGCCTGTTCCGCAGGCTGAAAGTCGTCGAGTCTTTGCGCGAGTCCATTTGTGATGACCCTCGAAAACAACTTATAGGCGTGGCTCAGAAGCGAGATGGGTCAATAATTTTTTAGCATAGTCTTGTCACCTTTCTTGTGAAACAAGACTGTAATGCTTTTGCTCCACGCCTTTGGAGTTCCCCCATCTCGTAAGATGCAGTTAGAAACTCGACAGAGCTCTTTTGGCAAGGGTTGACTCCCAGCTTTTAAGAGCTCTGTTGTAACTCCATCTTCTCCAGGGGCTTTTCCATTTTTAAGTTGACCGAGGGCCAGCTCAATCTCCCCAAGGCAGATGTCTGGCAGCTTTGGGATCATCGCATTTAGGGTCAAGTTGTGGCTTATGTGAGGCATATAATTTGCCATAATAGTGTTCGATCTCAGAGAGAACCTCAGGCTTTGACGTGAGGACTTTGCCATCATGCGTCTGGAGTTTTGTGATGTGACTTCTTCCAAGCTCCCGAACATAGATTTTGGATCCCTTGTTTCGCTCTATTGCCGCTTGTATAGCAATTGCATTAGAGCGACGCAGGTCTCGCCTCACAGCTTTCCTCACAAGCTTGGTTAGTGTCACCTGTTCCGATAGTGATGCTGTTGTTAACTCACGCCTTCTTTTCATAAGCTGAAGTGTCTCATCTGAGAACTTCGACTTTCGGCCCGTATGTTGCTGGCCACAAAACCTGTTGCCCTCATCCTGTAAGATCTTAATCACGATGTTAGAGTCCTCGTCAATATCCAAAGTGGGTCTCAGGGCATCGAATCGATTTTTAAGTTCTAGATGGAAGCGTTGGGAGCCAGTTACGGTTTGAAACAGATTTGGTCGAATCGTAGACTTCACCAATCGGGAACTTTCAGAGTGCCTCCAACAAGTCGGTGATCGCTTCCGGTATTGAATTTGTTGATCACTGAGACGTCTCTGAATATGTGCCTTTTGTCCGTCATAATGAAGTCAATCTCATTTTTTGTAGTATTATCGGGACTGCGCCAAGCCCACTACCTTTGTGGCTTCTTCGCGAAAAACGTATTCATCAGAACTAGCCCCTCTTTCTCGAGGAAGTTGACCAGCATTTGCCCCCTGTGATTCCTGCTTCCAAAACCGTGGTGTCCCAAAATCGATTCGACGCCCGTGTGTTTACCCACTTTGGCATTAAAATCTCCCATAACAACATTATAGTGGGCCTTTGTGGTGGGTGTTACGTAAGGCCCTTGAAATGTCTTCATAGACAGTTTCTACTTCGTCATCCGAATGTGCTGAGGTCGGGGCATAAACTTGTACGATCTTCAGAGAGTATCTCTTTGATAACTTAAGTACAAGGTACGCTACCCGTGTCGACACACTTGAGATTTCTACAATGTTGTTAGTGAGGATCCTATGAACTAGGAAACCTACTCCGCCTTGGGATAGGCCGTCTCCCTCACGAAAGTAGAGCAGATGGCCAGATTTCAGGGTAATTGTGTCCTCTCCCTCTCTTCGGATTTCACTTAACCCTACAATATGCCATTTTATATTTTCCAGCTCAGCTTCCAGTTCATAAATGTGTCCGTCTTGCCGCAGAGTCCGTCCATTATACGTCGCCAAGTCCAGTTTTTGGTGGTAACCTGTCCTCTCCCGGGGTTCTTCGCACCCCTGCCCCACCGTTGCCATGACCGCCACGACGACCAGGAATAATGGGGCGGCCGGGAACTGGGGGTCGTGTTTTTGTGGTGCTACTCATAGGAGGATTTGCCCTTAATCGCCACGCTGGGCAAGCGGGTTGGCGATTGCAGTGACAGCCACATCGCACCTGTGACGCTGCTGCCCATCACAGGTCAGAGCATTTTGGTCTGACGAAGACTGGGATGGTTATGCCAACATCCATCGGAAGCCTTAAGTTCTCCTTTTTTTCGAGGCATTTCCCTCTTTCGGCTCGTACGACATCCACGGGATGAAAAGGAGTGACAGTATTCTAGGCCGCTGCCACACAGCCAATCACAGAATACCAGCGTAAAATTTTAGCTTATTGCCGCTGTGTTTCGTATGGTGAGTGTAGAGAACCAGAGACCTTTTTTAATGGACGCAAAGCATTCCATCTTATTCTTTTGGGGTGACAACGTATCAGCGTTTTGATTCTTAATCGAGGATAAATGTAGATGTCTACGAGCGACAGCATCTACTTACCATCAGGTGGAATGTGTGCTCGTTTGTCACCCATAATCTATGAAAAAAATGTAAGCTAGCAGCTATGCAAGTGAAACAGACTATGGACAATAAAATCTTCCTGATAAGGACTCAAAATAATAAAATATGCGGTTGACAATTCACCTAACAAGCGTGGCAACTATGGCAAATATTCTCCTTATGTGGCAATGTTTGGAGGAAACCTATGTTTAGCGGTGAACTCTTGATGGGATGTAAAGGTGAAAATTGTAAAGGTGATGATGATAAGTATCCTTACCAATGAAAAGTGTGCAAGTGCAGATAAGATTTGTTTTCTGCTTTAATACTGTTCGTTAAAATCTATGAAAATACAAAAATTCTTACTGTCACCATTCAAGATCTTAGGGTAGTTAATTTCGCATTCCCAAAATGCCTAATGATAAATATCCAGACCCGGTAAAATTACTTGTAGGCAATACGAATAATAGTTATGTCCGGGATCGAACTCGCGACGCTCAGTGCCGCAACTCAACGCTAGGCCAATGCACGACATAGCCGTCTACTACGTCTATTTGTTGGCGTAAACTAGATGATTATACTGCCATCTATCGGAAGATTTTTATAGAATTTTGCATAGGCACCTTTTACAACATTCACGGGACGAAATGTGTTCATAGATTATATAATGTCGCAACCACACGACGCTGTTAAAGTCCACTACAAACCGTAGCCTCCAACATAGACTGCCGCATAGGGGTATATTTGCCATAGTTTTTTTATAGGATAAGTGTGACAAACGAGCACATGGTTTACCTGATGGTAAGTGGATACTGTGGCCCATAGACATCTACATTTAAACTCGATTAAGAATCAAACTGCAGATGCGTTATGATTTCTTAAATTTACGCGAACACTACACATTGAATAAAACTAAATTTACGGATTTTATCGCGTTTATTTCACTACTTTTACTTATTTTTAATTCCCGACGTTTCGGGTGCTTTATAGCAACCATGGACTCGGGGGGGACTGAGATGTTTGACGTCCCAATGTCATAGTTAGTCCGGCTACCTTCAGTTTTTGAATATTAATTTTTGGTCCGATTTACGCAAAACGAGCTTATAGTATCATGAAGTCTTGCAGTGGTACCCAAACCAAAACATACCACTGCAAGACTTCATGATACTATAAGCTCGTTTTGCGTAAATCGGACCAAAAATTAATATTCAAAAAACTGAAGGTAGCCGGACTAACTATGACATTGGGACGTCAAACATCTCGTTCCCCCCCCCACCCCCCCCCCCCCGTGACCATGGTTGCTGTAAAGCACCCGAAACGTCGGGAATTAAAAATAAGTAAAAGTAGTGAAATAAACGCGATAAAATCCGTAAATTTAGTTTTATTCAATGTGCAGATGCGTTGTCACCCTTGAAGACTAAGATGTAATGCCTCGATTCCAGTAAAACGGGTCGCCGGATTTCTACACTTACCTTACGTAACACAGCAGCATTAAGTTGCTATTTTACGCTGCTATTCTGTGAGAGCGTGTTCCTTCTCCGGTCGAGCCGACCCTTTCGTGTTACAACCAAAATATTATAGCTGTAGCGTGGCTCTACCATGTCTCTGTATTGAACCTTACGATACCCACAGGATGATATGGGGTAGTGGATATTTTTACACCTCCACTACACGGTAACTGTGCATTTAGCAGTACATTCTTACATATTTCATTATAAGATTACAATGTTTTATGTGCCTCATTATAGGTTTAAAGCTATTTATTTTTAGGTACCCTAAAAATAGGAAGTCAAATGATATTTGACGGCGAATTAAACTGCTTAAGAGCTCGCTGTGGGTTAAATTGCTCATATAAACGTAATACCAAAATCATTTTGAATTCAAACTTATTGAAACTTTGTGAAGGCTCACCATAAATGAGGGCATCTTTGGGATGAGGTGAAATAATTAACAGATTTCATAGTAAAACTAGTTTTTACGGATTTTGTCGCGTATACTTAATAACATATTTTATATTACCGACGTTTCGAGCACTTTACAGAACCCGTGGTTACGGGGGGAACTGAGGTGTTCGACGTTAGTTAGTACGACGTTACGACGTTAGTAGTAGTAGCATAGTTAACCACGACTACCTTTAGATTAAAATTATGTAAATATAATAAGTTAGTAAGTTAGTTAGTAAATATAAGAAATCATTAGATTTCATTGTAGTAGTAATGAGGTTTCTTTCTGGAATAGAATAAGTTACATATCTTAGTATATATAAATTACGCGTCACGTTGTTTGTCCGCGATGGACTCCTAAACTAATTTGCACACCGTGTGCGGTTTGGTCCAACTTAAGAGATAGGATAGTTTTTTTTGCACATGATCGACCCACAATTTTTTTGCGAATTTGAGGATTTTTAATAGTACATGACAAAAGGTTGTCGAAAAGGGTAGAACAACGCCTGCCCGACCAGTTAGTATTTTATATGCTGTGCCTTAGATGAGGAATGTTTCGATTAAACTCTGGATATTCCTAAAAGTAGAAGATTTAAACAACTTCTGAATACATGAGCTTAAAATTATTTGAACCTATCCTGTATTATATGGATCGTCACACAAAGCTAAACATCCCGAAGGTCACATAAATCGATACGTTGCTTAATTGAAATGTAGTAGATATGGGATAAGCGTTCTTATCTAAGTTGTATATTGATAGGGCAAGTTGTGCATTGATGGAATAGAATACTGTCTATTCACAATGCGTTACTTCTTTGAAAGATCGCGCGGTATAACGGTGCATCGTAAATTCTTGTCTTACCCTGGCGCCAGACACGTGAACAAATTTGTAAACATTTAAAAAAACATGCCGAAAGGTTAAAACTCAGTTTAAAAAACCTTACTACGTACAAAAGTGTACTGAGAAGAGAAACTTTTATACCCTATGTCACTCTTACAACGAAAACATTTCTAACGACACCCATATTATGTTAAAAGTTAAAACCCATCAAGTCTGCGAGCACTGTGCTCGTAGCGTTTAGGCTACAGAGACTGCCAAGAAAGTAATAGACATATATGCATATATTCACACGAAAAACCTTACCCTTTTTCTTTGGCAGTCGGGTAATTTTTTATATAGAATAAAAAACAAAAGCTTGTTAAATTTAGGAAGGAACTAGCTCCTGTTACACAGGTTAACCTTTTACAGGAGCTAGGATCACATTGATATGTATAAATTCGTTTTTGTTGCAATAAAGATTTTTTCAATTTTCAATTTTCAATTGTCAACCGCATATTTTATTATGAGGATGAGTCGCTCGCGTCCGTAGGCTTCGACCACCTAACCTTAGGCCCACCCTACACGTGTCCCCCGGGTGGTGCTAAACGAGCGACAAAGCCGATAAAATAGACTCGGCTCCTCGCCGTATGGTAGCGGCGTAAAATCTACCACCAACCCTTGTTCGCACCATGACTCAAGAAATAAAAGAAATGGCCCCGAGTTCCCGGCGCTCTTTAAATGGGGCAGGGGTGCGAAGAATCTCCGGGAGAAAAACCGGCGACGAGGTTCGCCACCTGTCACGTTCTGTCTCCCGGAGGGGCGAAAAGTGGATTGCGGAAACCCGTCTGGCTACGCTGAATGTATGTGGAGGAATGAATGATAAGATGGATGAAGTATGCGAAATGATGAATGACAGAGGAATAGATGTGTTATGTGTGAATGAGACGAAACGAAAGGGAAAGGATGCCACTGCACATGGCACGTATACCGCGTATTGGTCTGGTGTAGGCGAGACCGAACGGGCATGCCAGGGAGTCAGTTTCATCCTTTCAGAAAGAATGGGTCAATGTGTGAAAGAGTATGAATGTGTAAGCCCGAGACTGCTATGGATACGAATGAAAGTGGGCTTAAAGAAGCTGTTCCTGCTAGGGGTGTACGCCCCAGACATGTCTAAGCCCACTTACATCCGAGAGCAGTTTTGGGACATGGTAAGGATGGTGTTGACAAAATGTAAGGAAAATGAAAATATTATTATGTTAGGAGACTTTAATGGAAGGGTTGGGGTGAAGAGGTCTGGTTATGAAAGGATATTGGGAACGTTTGGTGATGAAAGTATAAATGAGAATGGTGAAGACCTCCTCACCGTATGTGCGGAAAAGAATCTTTTTGTGACGAATACTTTTTTTCGTCATAAGAAGATTCACATGTATACATGGGAAAGAGGTGATGATAGAAGCATGATAGATTTCGTAATTGTGGATGAAAGTATTAGAAGCGCAGTCGTTGATACAAGGGTTTACCGGGGGTCCAACGTAGGGACGGATCATTACTTGGTCTTATGTCGAATTAATGGTCTTTTCAAGCGTTGGCGGCATCGGACATCTGTATCTACCACTGCGTTACAGCGTATAAGAATAGAGAAGTTACAAGATGAAGATGTGATAGAGAAGTATAAATGTAGACTGGGAGAAAATATTAGATGTTTGAATGAGTTGTGTATGAATGATTTAGACTTGAATACTGTGTGGGATAATATTAAGAAAGGTTTGGTGGATACCGCCACCGAAGTATGCGGTGTAAGTAAGAGAACAAATGAAAGGAAAAGTAATACGTTATGGTGGGATGATGAGGTACGGGTGGAAGTTGAATCAAAGAAGAAAGCATGGTTAGATTTACTAGCAACCAAAGCTGATAATTCTTCTGGTATGAATGATGAGATTGAAAGAAATAAGGTAGAATTTAGACGTCTAAATAAGAGAGTGAAAGAAGTTGTTGAAAGGAAAAAGAAAGAAAGAACGGATAAGAATGATAGAAGGATATCTGATAATTTCCAGGCTAACATAAAAATGTTCTGGAAACTCGTAAGAACTGCCAGGGGAAATACAAAACAGCCTATAATAAATGCTATAAGAGACGAGAATGGATGTATTCTGAATGATGAAGTTTCGAATTTAAACAGATGGAAGGAATACTTTGAAAGCGTGTTTATGAGTGAAGAGTCGTATGAATTAAATGAACTAGAAATTCCGAAAGAAGTGGAAAGGGGTATGGAGATAAGTGTAGATGAAATAATGAAAGCAATGAAAAGCATGAAAGCAGGTAAGGCAGCTGGATATGATAGAGTATCACTCGAGATGCTAAGGGCTGGAGAGGGAGTGGTGGCAGGCCTGCTGTACACCTTGTTTAATTTATGTTGGGAATTAAAACGGGTACCGGATGACTGGTGTAAAGCAGTTATAGTACCAATATATAAAGGAAAAGGGTCACAGCAGGACTGCAAAAACTACCGCGGTATCAGCTTGCTTAGCATTGTGGGTAAACTGTATGCTAAGGTGTTAATTGAAAGAGTTATGAAAGAAACTGATGGAAAAATTTGGGATGTGCAAGCGGGTTTTAGAAAGGGAATGGGGTGTACAGATCAAGTCTTTTCCATGCGCATGATTGCGGAGAAGTTTTTGGCCAAAAACCAGAAAGTTTTTTGTGCGTTCATGGACTTGGAAAAGGCTTATGACAGAGTGGACAGGAATGTGTTATGGCAAACACTGAACTCATATGGGTTGAGCGCTGGTTTGATACAGGCATTAAGGTCTCTTTATAGGGACTCTAGTGCTTGTGTCAGGATCAATGGGGTCTACTCGGACTGGTTTGGCATCCAAAAAGGTGTCAGACAGGGCTGTGTGGCTTCCCCTTGGCTGTTCAACCTATTTATGGACCGGTGTTTGCAAACTTTGAAAGATGAAGAATGTGGGTTAAGAATGGGCGAGTTAACCGTCAAATGCCTTTTGTATGCCGATGATCAAGTCATACTTGCGTCATCGGCGGCAGAGTTGCAAATGATGGTTACATTAATGAACTGGGAATTAAAAGAAAGGGGAATGAAAGTGAACGCAAGTAAGACGAAAGTGATGGTTTTTGAAAGAGAAGAAAGCAAAACGGTATGTGAAATAAGAATAGAAGGAGAGTTGATTGAGCAAGTGGATGAGTTTGTGTATTTGGGATGTGTATTTAGCAGGGATGATAGATATGATAGGGATATAGAACGACGAGTAAATGCAGGGAATAGAGTGAATGGGGCACTACACTCTATTATGAAGAACCAGAATTTGTCAAAACAGGCACATATGGTAATTCATAATGCTGTGTTAGTCCCTACTTTAATGTATGGTAGTGAAAGCTGGGTGTGGCAGAAGAAGCACGAAAGTAGAATAAATGCTGTAGAAATGCGGTCTTTAAGGAATATGCTAGGGTGTAATCTGAATGACAGGGTGAGAAATTGCGTGATAAGAGATAAATGCGGTATGCAAGATGATGTTGTGACCAGGATTAAGAAAGGAATGCTTCGGTGGTTTGGTCACGTAGAAAGAATGAATGAGGAAAGAGTGACAAAGCAAATTTATATGGCAGATGTGAATGGTCGAGTCGGGAAGGGACGCCCTAGGAAAAAGTTTATCGACCAAATTGGCGATATTTTGAAAATGGGCCACGTTAGAAGTACCCTTAACCGACGAGCATGTATGCGTAGATATATGGATGTAAAGGAGGCGAAAGAGGTATGTCAGGATCGTGCCAAATGGAAGTCCGTAGTCTCTGCCTACCCCTCTGGGTGACAGGCGTGAGTGTTTATGTTTTATGTTTATATTTTATTATTTTGAGTCCTTTTCAGGAAGATTTTATTGTCCATAGTCTGTTTCACTTGCATAGCTGCTAGCTTACATTTTTTTCATAGATTATGGGTGACAAACGAGCACACAGTCCACCTAATGGTAAGTGGATGCTGTGGCCCGTAGACATCTACATTTATCCTCGATTAAGAATCAAAATGCAGATGCGTTGTCACTCCTGAGGACTAAGATGGAATGCCTGGTTTCCAGTAAAAAAGGGTCTCCGGATCTCTACACTCACCATACGTAACACAAGCAGTATTACACTGCTATTTTAAGTTTAACAATACATTTATTATAAAAAAAAATTTAGAAATTGTTTATTAAGTATTAAAATACTTATATGAGAAGAAAGTATATGGTAACGCATATGTATACTTACCAGACTTGTTTTTAAATATTTTTACTCACATTTATCGCAAAGATAAAATGAACAACAATTTTGTGGTCGCTGCATCTTTGTTTTATTTATTATACTTTACTTTAGGATATGGAACTATTTTGTTTAAGCAGAAATTTCCCTTAATCACTAACCTTGGATTAACGATCGCAGAAGCAGTCTCGCACTTTGGCGCCGTTTACTAGGTATTTTTACGCCTGGCGAAAACAGGATGGTTAAATCGCCATCAATTGGAACTCATGAGATCTTTCTGGATAGTATATTTGCTTCTTACGACACCCACGATTTAAAATAAAGGTGTGGATTACCTTACGGCGCCATCATATGGTGATTTAGTTGCTAGAATTTAAGATATTGTTTTATTAAAAAAAAATATAATCGCGTTGGTTAACGGTTGACGGCTTGGAACGGGGAGTGACCAGTAACGCGAAGCCTATTTATTTAAAAAAATTAAAAAAAAAAATTAAAAAAGCATTTTGATTCCTTTTGACATTTGATTTGACCATTTGAAGAGGTTTAGGTGCCATTGACAACAGCATCTACTTGATTGTACAAATTTGTGCTCCTTACTGTTTTAAAAAAATAAGATTAGGGAAAGAATTATTTATTCAGAAAAATGTACAAAGTTGACTATAGAAAAACATGAGAAGTTAGTGGAAGCCTACATGGTGACAAAAATCACTAACCCTTTAAAGCTATATGAGGACTTTTTTCAAATTCGAATCCACGACGCAATGAACAGGTAGGAGCAACTATTGAGATATGCGGTCTACACACATTGCGTGTATTCTGTTAAGGTTGCCCTAGTCGATGGCACGAACTAAGTGGTGGGCGGGGTAAAAATGCATGCTATCTCAGCCGACATCACGTGCGAAAGGGATAGACGCTGTGATGAGCAGTAAGAAGCTAGTGCGCACACACATACGCACTCGAGTGACGCAATGCGAGACGGCGTCATCGCGTACCTACCTATGCGATTCATTTTGGAATAATAACATAAACTCAAACGGCAATTTGAGCTCCGTATTGCAGTGGCTTAGCAATGAGGCTGCGCTGGGCGCCGCGGGTTCGAATCCCGCACGGAACAAATATTTGTATGGCCTACAAATAGTTGTTCCGGGTCTGGATGTTTGTCCTAGTGCAATTTATGTTTGTAAACTGCCTCCACGATACTGGAGAAAATTCCTGCTGTGGGGGTAACGTATTTTAAAAAAAGAAAGGAGAGAGAAAACAAATTGGTGTTATTATAACTTAGGATCTGCTGTGTGAAACGTAATTATTATGAACCCAATTTATGTACTTAGTTGTTATTATGAAAGTTCTTATCTGAACTTAAGTAGATGTTGTTATTATATAATAATTCCATTGATTTGTTTTTACCTACTTTTTAACCGACTTCGAAAAAAGGAGGTGGTTCTCAATTCGTTGGTTTTTGTTTATGTATGTTCTGTCCGCCGATTTCTCGAATATGCCTAAAGCCGGAACCGATTTGGAAAATTATTTTTTTTTGAAAGGATATATTTTCCAGATAATCCCACGATAATCGATGATGGTCAGATCAGGATCTGATGATGGGATCTTGGAGGAATCGGGGGCACTCTTCAATAAATGACAGCAAATCAACGGCGATTACTGCTATCGCCTATCTATGCAATCTTTACGCAATCACACAATATAATATCACGTCTGTACCCACTAAAGGGACATAACTCTCACCTAAAAACGGTAACATAAAAAACTTTTTTTTGAAAAAAATATAACAATTTCTAAAACAAACACAAAAAAGTGTAACATAATTATGTTTTCTTTATGTTTTTGTATTTTACTGTAGGTTATGCAAATATTACTGTAGGTACTATGTATTCTAAATAGGTATTTACTTTCCATAACTAGTTAGCTATAATAGCCCACAGGCAACTCCCCGAAGTATATGCCAGCCAGTGTCAGGATAACTGCTTTTTCGACACCGCGATTTTGATGTGAGTGGGGCTTATATATAGGTTAATTAAATAAATAAAAAATGTTAGTTTGTAAATTGTTTACTGATTGTTTGTGTTCAATAGCGGTTTGACATATTCTCTTAGTACTTAGAAAGTTATCAACCATAGGCATTGTGTCACTGCAGGGACAAGCACAAACGTCTATCAAAATAGTAACTTATGTAAACGGAATACTAACAGCACAGACTTCCTTACAGAAGTCCAAAGAACACGTCTAGGCAAGGTAAGTAATTAGAAGAAAACTACAAGTAAGAGATCGATTGTAAATCAAATTCACAGTACAGACACAATTAGCGAAATATGAATAAAATTTTATTTATTTTATGATAGATAACGCTAGTTGAAAACTAAACACTGTATGGGAATGGCATCACTGAACGAGTCAGGTGGTCAGTCCAAACAAATAAAGGCGCGATTGTAGAAAAAGATTCGTTACGAAACGTTTGTAGGCTATGGGGCTTGGCCTGTTTATGCTATTCATAACGAAGGCTATAAAATATGTAGGTACAACTTAGAAACTAAATCCTATGTGTACTGATCTGTATTCATAACCCAATATCTAAGGTAGGTTGATGCGCTCCTTAGTTTTTATATAGTTCGTATTATTCTGTAATAAATTAAATCGACAAGCTACTACTATTTTATTTAGTAGTAGCTTATATAGTAGTATAGTAAATTATATATAAAAAATATGAGTAGGTATGTCTAAGGTAAGGTTAAATATAAACAAATATTTTGCCAAGTGCGAATCCGACTTTCGAGCTTCCGAGATTACAAGATTTAAATACCTATACATATTACTATCGATCAAAAAAAAGCCAAAAATACACGTTTCTTTTTGTAGTAGAAAATCCTTTAATTTCAAATTTATTTTTACCACTTGCTGTTATATCATCATCATCATCATCATTACAGCCCTTCACAAGTCCACTGCTGAACATAGGTCTCCCCCAAGTAATGCCATAAAGCACGGTCCTGAGCCACCTGCATCCATCGACTTCCTGCATATATTACCAGGTCGTAACTCCATCTAGTGGCGGGTCGCCCTACACTACGCCTACCGGTACGAGGCTGCCACTCGAGAACCTTTCTTCCCCATCGGTTATCGATTATTCGAGCTATATGGCCGGCCCATTGCCACTTCAGCTTACTAATCCGTTGGGCTGTGTCGGTCACTCTGGTTTTACTGCGGATATCCTCATTTCTGAGTCTATCACGCAGAGAAAATCCGAGCATAGCCCTCTCCATAGCTCGCTGAGCGACCATGAGCGTCCTCATACGGCCAGCAGTGAAGGATCACGTCTCAGATCCGTAAGTCATCACTGGCAACACGCACTGGTTATACACTTTAGTTTTCAGAGATTGAGGTATACCTGACGAGAAGATGTGTCGTAATTTCCCGAACGCTACCCAGCCGAGTTGAATCCGTCGATTGACCTCTCGGTCGAAGTTGGACTTACCTAGTCGGACTATTTGTCCCAGGTAAACGTACTCATCAACAACTTCGAGCATAGTGCTCCCAACAACGACCGGCATGAGAAGTTAGTGGAAGCCTACTAGACTAGGTGTGACATGGACATTAAACATGATCTTTGTTTTGTCCATGTTCATCTTAAGACCTATCCGTTGGGAGGCACTATTGAGGTCATTGAGCATAGTGCTTAAGTCCTCCAGCGATTCTGCCATAAGGACTATATCGTCGGCAAATCGAAAGTGAGTGATGTACTCGCCATTGATGTTAATATCGTATCCTTTCCGGTCCAGTAGCTTGAGAACGTCTTCCAGTGCAGCGGTGAAGAGTTTCGGGGAAATAACGTCACCCTGTCTTACACCTCTCTGCAGTTGGATAGGTTTCGAGCTCTGGTTCTGTACTCGGATAGCCATCGTAGCCCTACTGTACAAACACTTCAGCACTTCGATATACCGACAGTCAACTTGGCACCGCTGAAGGGACTGTAGCACCGCCCAAATTTCGACAGAATCAAAGGATTTCTCATAGTCCACATACGCTAGGCAAAGTGGCAGATTGTACTTTTCGGTCTTCTGTACAATCTGCCGCAGGGTATGTATGTGGTCTATGGTACTGAAGCCTTTTCGGAAATTAGCTTGTTCGGGAGGCTGGAAGTCGTCGAGTCTGTGTGCGAGACGATTCGTAATGACTCTCGAAAACAGCACGTAGACGCAGCTCAGAAGGGAAATCGGTCTGTAGTTCTTCAAGAGAGCTTTGTCGCCTTTCTTAAAGAACAAGAACACCGCACTTCTGCTCCACGCCTCTGGAGTAGTGCCACCATGGAGGACGGAGTTGAAGAGCTTCTGAAGGACTTCAAGTACCGGTGTTCCACCCGCTTTCAGAAGCTCCGCTGTAATTCCGTCCTCACCTGGGGCCCTGCCGTTTTTAAGGTGCTGGAGAGCCATTCTAATCTCGCTTAGACTGACGTCCGGGATATCATCGGAATAGTGTCGGATAAGACTTGCTCTTGGATCGTTACTCACACTTGCGTGTGGCTCCAACGATGATGTGTACAGCTGCCAATAGAACCTCTCAATCTCACTCAAAATCTCAGGTGTCCCGGAAACGATGCTGCCACACTCAGTCTTCAGCTTTGACAGTTGGCTCTTACCGGCAGACAGATTGTTGTTATAGCGGCAACAGAAATACACGTTCTGTGAAAATTGCAACCATCTACCTATTACAAATCATGAGATGCAGCCGGCTGACAGACAGACACACGGACAGCGGAAGCTCCGTAATAGGGCCCTGCTGGTTACCCTTCGGGTACGGAATCCTAAAAAGTACTAAGTTGTCCACTCACATCTGTATGATTCTTTCTTCAAAGGACCATATTAGCCTGGTTCTCGTATGACATAACCAATGTAATACCTGGACTGACCTCTCTGAGTTTGCTTCGGCAGATCGGGTGCTTCTTCTCAGTTTCATGTTTTTGTTGTGTTAAAGTGTTTAAAAAAAAAACAACTTACAAAACACATTTTATTTATCATTATTCTTATATCTGTCATTCATCATTTCGCATACTTCATCCATCTTATCATTCATTCCTCCACAAACATTCAGCGTAGCCAGACGGGTTTCCGCACTTTTCGCCCCTCCGGGAGACAGAACGTGACGGGTGGCGAACCTCGTCGCCGGTTTTTCTCCCGAAGTTTCTTCGCACCCCTGCCCCATTAAAGGGGCGCCGGGAACTCGGGGCCATTTCTTTTATTTCCTGAGTCATGGTGCGAACAAGGGGTGGTGGTAGATTTTACGCCGCTACCATACGGCGAGGAGCCGAGTCTATTTTTTCGGCTTTGTCGCTCGTTTAGCACCACCCGGGGGACACGTGTAGGGTGGGCCTAAGGTTAGGTGGTCGAAGCCTACGGACGCGAGCGACTCATCCCCCCTATGTGGTATTTATTTCCGCCCAAAATGTGTTTAAACTAGTGTTGAAATTCGGAATTTTCGACGCGTATAACTTTTAAACATACTCTTTTTTTTTACTTTTTTGTTTCCATACAGGACTAGATAATGATGAGACAAATTGTAATTATTTTTTATTTTGAACGTACACCATCAAACAGTGGAGTAATCGTCGGACTACGTTTGTATGGAAGAATAAGCGACTAGTGTACCCTTAAAAGATTTATTTGATTTAAGGCCTATGAATTCCAATAGTTGTGAAGTGGCTCCGGTTATTTTTACATATCGTAGATGGGTTTTATTGTGGATAAATAAATTGTAAGACGTTAGTAAAATATTTTTTTTATTTACGTATTTTATATATACTTTACTATTATATTAGTATGAATAACTAGAAATTTCATTCATTTCCTTTTCCCTTCGTGCTTCCGTAGCGATACGACGCGTCAGTGGATAAAGAAAAATAATCATTTTTAAATAGTTAATTGTCCGAAAATAGAAGGAGCGCATAATGTATCATACTCAGAACCATAATACTGTTTTATACTTGTATGGTATAAATAAAAGTGAGCAGCCAAAATACGTACGTAGATTGTGTTTGGGAAGTGAAATATATACACATCTGTAAATAATCTGCAAATTGTTGTGCAAATTATACGCATTAGTTAAACTGATTACCCATTTTGTATTTGTAACTTTGTGGATATATGAAGGAACTGAATCAGGGCGTCAACTTTGTAGTATCGATATGGTTTTATTCAATAAATAATTTTATTACTATAATTACATAGTACATATAACTTAATAGGGGATATTTACCATAGTTGCCACGCTTGGCAGAAGGGTTAATAAACACAGACTTTTTATGATTTTGAATTGGTATCAGGAAGATGCAGCTGCCATCTCCTATTTCATTTCTCTCTGTGCACACACACACAAAATATTTATTAATCTTTAATTAAAAAGGCCGTCTTGTAATATACTGTATAGTGTGTGTGAAAACATATCCTATTTCCGTAAATTATTCCAGTCCACCCGATGACAGTAATTCTTATTGAAGGTTATTTTTAACTTTTATCACTGGTTCGAAAAAAACCCTCTGTTCTGAAAAGAACTAGTAACAAAATTAACAGGACTTGTGTTTTCAAAGTTAAATTTTACAGTAAAATACAAGTTGAACAAACTAATTACCAAACTTATTTGAGAAACAGCTTGAAAGCGACCACCTCATTCCCAGGGGCTATTATCAATCATATATTCATTTATATTATAATAACACATTTTATAAAGGTTTTGTTTACTAAAATATTTAAACTTGGTAGTAGAGGAACCTTGTATATTTTCTGAAATATTTGTTGTAAAAGCGTACCTACCCATTTCCCCATGATGGAGTCGAGTAACTGGTGTAACTATATAGCTTGTGTTTTTTATGGTGTTTACAGAATGTATATCACTTTTATTAATGCTACGACTCATATACATCTCCTTCTCATTCTCGATTAGACCCTTTTTTACTGAAAACGAGGCATTCCATCTTAGTCCTCGGGGATGACAACGTATCTGCGTTTTGATTCTTAATCAGGGATAGATGTAGATGTCTGTGGGCCACAGCAATCACTAACCATCAGGTGGACTGTGTGCTCGTTTGTCACCCTATCCTATAAAAAAAATTACGATTTCTTATATTTACGCGAGCACTACACATAAAACTTCTATAACATAAACATAACATAACACTCACGCCTATCATCCAGAGGGGGTAGGCAGAGACTACTGGCTTCCATTTAGCACGATCCTGACATACATCTATCGCTTCCTTTACATCCATATTTCTACGCATACACCATCGTCGGTTACAGGTGCACCTCATGTGGTCCATTTTCAAAATATCCCCAATTTAGTCGATGAACCTGCTTTTAGGGACTCTTTCCTGACTTTTCCGACTCTACCGCTTTGTCGCTCTTCCCTCGTTCATACTTTCTACATAACCAAACCAGTGCAGCATTCCTTTCTTAATCTTGGCCACAACATCGTCTTAAAACTTCTGTTACGGATATTATCGGTATACGGTAGTGAGACCATTGAAATTAATAAAAATCCTAATTTCAATAGAGAAGGAGAGTGAGTAATACCAGCTGCTTGTAATCTTGTAATTAATAAAATTAAAACTAAACCTAAGTATACCACTGCAAGACTTCAAGACACAGTAAGTTCATTCTGTGTATATCGGACCAAATGTAACAACTAAAAGCTGAAGGTACTTCGGGTTAGCACTGAGATCGAGATGTCAATCATCTCAGTTCCCCGAGACCGTGGATACTGGAAAGCACCAGAAACGTCGGGAATTAAAATTAAGTAAATTAAACGCGATCAAATCTGTAAAAATAGTTTTATTGAGCACTACATTATATATATATATATATATATATGGATTGGATATTGGATACTATAGGATTTAAATAAAAAGTTACCTTCACACCAGGATTTTTTCTGGCATCATCCAGACGCGGAACATATGTGCGAGATTCGATCCCACGACCCTTAGCGCTACAACTTATTGCTAAGCTACTGCACCACGGAGACTTTGAATTAAAATTATAGTTTAGTATAGTTTAAATACTAAGTAAAACTAACGTTTGACAAATAAAGTTGTTTGTAAAAAATAAAAATAAACCTCTTAGAATAAAACTAATCGTTTTATTTCAACGAACTTGAACGATTTCCAAGATGGTTAAGATTTGGTTACGTCAACTCTACAAATCAACTGTCTCTACATCTTTAACGGGTGTTACAAATAGAGCGTCCTTGTGATAGAAGAGATACGTGGAAACGAACACAATGTGTGAATAATGGCGAGACAATAGTTTTCAGCTAAGAATCTGAAAGCTAAATATTGGAACCTATTAAGGTTTTTCTTAAATGTTTGGTCTTAATTAAATATTTTCTTGTAGCAAATCAAAGGTATTATTACTTCGTCACCATGAACTTATTTATGCGACTGTCTAAAAGTGCGTATGTGTGCGTGACTCATTGAAATCAGATAAAAATAACTTCTGTTATTTTATTTTGTTTTTATATTATAAAAGCAATTATTTTGAATATTCAGGTTGATTTACGTGATCTGATTTAGAATCTCTAGTATTTCTATGTGATGGTTGTAGCACGAATGGGTCTGCTCGACTTGAGAAAGACCACGCTCTTACAGAATACCAACATAAAATAGCATCTCAATGCTGCTGGTGTTTCGTATGGTGAGTGTCGAGAACCGGAGATCCTTTTTACTGGAAACGAGACACACCATCTTAGTCCTCAGGGGTGACAACGTATCTGCATTTTGATTCTTAGTAAAGCCAGCTGTGTGCTAGCTTGTCACCCTTATACTATATTAAAAGAAGAAACTTTTAGTAGAGTAATTTACTAAATACATATGTCGTGTAGGCTACTAAATCACACTTTCCACTGAAAATAATCAAATTAAAATTGACACAAAATACACTATTCGTAATTAAAATATTATTTTATGAATAAAATGATATTACGATAGAGCCCCATACAGGTTATAAAAGTAAACCTTGTTAAGTGTGAACACTTACTATTCATGTAAGTTGGTATTATACAACGAACAAGTTTTTTTTAGAAAAATATTAGTAATCTTATTAATTAACATTACTAATATTCCTTTTAACCACTCCTGGTAAGCTTGAAAATGCTTGTGTTAGGAGTGGTTCATGACAGTAGTCAAATGGCGGATTCGAACCCACGACCTAATTGTTCGCGATCCGCGCCCTGCCATTAGGCTACTGTCGCTTCGCCTCTGTGTATCTCTTTTGATATATATATATATATATATATATATATATATATATATATATCAAAAGAGATACTTGTTCGTTCTAAACTGTGGTTCTAAGGCCTAAATACTCAAACGCTGTTCAATGTTAATATGCCATTAAGTCTCGTGCCGTCTCTATCGCTTTAAGTCAAAGTGACTGTGATGGAAACAGTACTAGATGTGTTTATTTGACCAAAACCTTTAATTTTGTTCATTTATTAAAAAAACGACAGTAGCCTAATGGCAGGGCGCGGACCGCGTACTCAAAAAGGTCGTGGGTTCAAATCTGCTATTCGACTACTGGCGTGAATCACTCCTAACACAAGCAATTTAAGCTTACCACGAGTGGTTAAGGGGAATATTAGTAATGTTTGTAGCATTTTTAATATACTTAAAAAAAATAAAACTTAAAAAAATATTTACAAAATAATTTAACATGAGATATACACAGTATTAAAAAATTATAAAAAAAAACCTAAAAACTTAAATGATCATACTCTCCCCGTGGTATTGTGCCAAGAACGTTGGCTGCGTTTCCTCGCTGAATGGCTTTACTCAGCGAGAAAAGAACCAGCCCTTTTATCAGCAGCAGCGATGACAAGTCGCATATACAGTTCCTTTTTACTCACCACACGTAGACCTCACGGGCTGGTGGTCTCTACAGAACATGGCACCAACACTCATATCTCAGAGATTCATATTTGCGCCTTTAGTTGAGCTGCCTCCAATACAGCTGCGGTCCTAAACGAGGTACCTCTGAGATGAGAGGCGTCTACGCAAGTAGCTCTACCTCTCTCCCAAGGGACCAAAGTCATATCGTCGGGTCTCTTGCCATAGTCTTATCCAGAATTTAATAAGACTAATCTACTAAATATTATTTACCTATATTCTATACAAAACGAGTAGTAACCCACTAAGTCACAATTTTCTTATTTGAATCTCGATATTACACGTTATGTTCTAGCAAATCGAAGGTTATAACGTCTCTGTGAACTTATTTAGTCGCCCACTATGATGGAAAATCGGAATGCTTTTTATAGGCTCGTTAAAATCAGATAAACATAACTTCGATTATTTTGTTTTGTTTTCGTATGATAAAGATGGTGATTTTGTACATTCTGGTTAATGTAAATGATTTGATGTGTTATTTTATGATATTTTAATAAAAGAAATGATGATAAACGAGCACACAGTTGTCTGATGGTAAGATGAGGCTGTGGACGATAGACATTTATCCTCTACATTTATACTCAATTAAGAATCAAAATGCAGAGACGTTGTCACCACTGACAACCAAGGTGAAATGCCTCATTTCTATAAAAAGGGTCTTCGGTTCTCTACACGCACCGTACTAAATACATACATCGATTTAGAATCAAAATGTAGATGCGTCGCCATCCTTCTGGACTAAAATGGAATGCCTCGTTGCTAGTTAAAAGGAATTCTGGTCCTCTATACTAATCTTACAAAACAGCAGTATTGTATGTGCGAGCGTGTTTCAACCTTATTTTAAATAGAGAAAACCTAAAAGCGTTTACCCTTATCTTATCAACTGAAATGACTTTAAATATGGTAGCGGCCAGAAGGCTACCATCAATGGAGAGCGTTATAAAATCGTGATGGAAAGAAAGAAAGAAAATGTATTTAATAAAACAGATTGTAGACTAATCAACTTGTAACTACAGAACTAAGAAAAACTAAATCTAATTAATAGAATCAGGCGTTACTTTACGGAAATCACACCACACAGTCGCTCAATAAAATAAAATGATGTGTCTTACCTCGTTTTAAGAGCATCTCCCGCCCTGCCTTAATTACGTGCACTAATCCCGTCATCACTAATCCCAGCACCACTACTCCCAACACCACTACACTAAACATCCCTCATTTTATTTTATTGAGCGGTGGTGTGCGAATTATTTCTTAACAACTTTAATTTAAAACTAAATCTAACTAAATAAAATGAAAGCAATACAATATTAAGGTTTATGGCGCGGGTTTGTTATAAAGGTACTACTCAGCATAATTTCGTTGTATTATCCACCGAAGCCGGTTTTTAGTACGCCTTCTCGTGAGTGACGTACTAATTAATGTGCAATACCAAGTACATTTCTTATAGAATAAGAGTGACAAACGAGCTTACAGTCCACCTGATGGTAAGTGAATATTGTAGCTCATAGACATCTACATAAGAATGCTTTATCACTCTTAGAGAAATAAGATGGAATGCCTCGTTTCCAGTAAAAGGGGTCTCTAGTTGTCTACACTCACCATACGAAACACCAACATTAAACTGCTATTATACGCTGGTATTCTGTGAGAGCGTAATCCTACCCCAATCGAAGTGACCAAATCGTGCTACAACCATAATATGGCTGCAGCATGGCTCTACCATGTATACTGTACTACAACTGCAACTTTGACATTTTCTGACTTCTTCGCTGCTTAGTTGAATTGATGTGGCAGAGCTTAAGATAGCGGAATATGCCACCATAAATTTATTGCGACAGTCATGAGCGCATCATTTCGCGTAATGGACCTGTGAACTGGCCTTCACGATCGTGTGGTCACATACCCATGTACTGTGGGTAGCAAAGTAACTAGTTTACATCTATAAATCACCGCCACTTGGACGCCGACGATTCGTGCGTTATTGCTGATATACCGCTCCGTTGCGCCCAGTCGATTGACATTGGACTTCCTGAATGTGCTTCATACAAGCCAGCTATGGCGCTTAAATTAATCTCATGTTTTAACACTAATGGCATTTTTGAAATAAAACAAAAACTTTATTTTATGTGTTATTTTTTTAATTTTAAATGTTTATACCTATTATATTGTTTGGTCTTCAGTTTTACAATAGCACATCGTGATAAAACTCGCGATGCCATTCATACCATTTAGATGATTGGCGGTCCACCACTGGGCAATTTACAAGAAGTTTTCTTTTTCGCACAATTTCTTTGTGGAATCGACTGCAATCAGCGATTGTTCCGGATCTATAAGTTCAATTGGGGACCTTCAAGAAAAAAGCCTACTCCTTTTTAAAACGCCGGCAACGCATCCGCAATTTCGCTGGTGTTGCATTTGATCATGGGCGGTGGTAGTCATTTACTACCTGATGGTATATCGTAGCCGAAAAAAAAACTGTTTTTATCGCCTAAAGGTTTAATATCAAATCGGTGACCAACTTTCTGTACCACCACGCATTACTCTTTTTTTTTTTTCTATTTTTTTTTTTTTTTTTTTTTTTTTTTTTTTTTTGTTTTTTTGAAAAGAATTCGAGTCATATATTTGACTAGGCTCAACTACGGGGATGTTGTTTATGGACTTCGGATTTTCAACAAAACAAAGCGACTAACACAACGCGTGCAAAATGCATGTTGTCGGTTCTGTATTGAAGTACCTACCAGAAATCACATTACTCCCTTACTGAACACTGTTTCCATGGTCAATATGGACTCACGTAGAGAGCTACATTTATGAGGGCTGGTCTTTAGTGTTATAAAGTTTAAAAAACCAGAGTACTTTCATGCAAAGATTAAATTTGCTAAGCAAAGTTCTGGAAAACAATTGAGGTCTATAAGATCAGCACTCCTGTATTACATCCATAAAACAGCGGCATTTACTGGCAGTTTCCGATATATGGCAACGAAGTTTTGGAATAACATCCTGCCACCAATAAGAAATCTTAACACCAATTACAAGTTTAAAAATAAATTCAAAATATATCTTCTAGATAAACAAGAACAAAGTATTCCCGAACAGTTCGTTTGCTAGCTATAAACCATGTCATTTTCTTTTTTCTTTTACTAACTCATCATGGTCGTACCTTAACTGGTACGCAGTTGTACACACTTACACATCCTTTCAGTAATTTTTACTAAATCGAACCCAAGATGTAAGTCGTAGGGCTGAAAGGACACATCATTCACTCATATTTACACTGCAAGAATATTAACGTACAAATTAATGTTTTTGCTTTCTTTCTGATTGTACTATTATGCTCATTTTTTTCTCGCCGTCTCGAGGGTAATAGCTGAAAATCAGTGTTTGCTCTCTGAGCAATATTAATCGCTGAGCTATGACCCATTTGTTAAACTGCAACATACATGCACATTTAGATTTTAAGTTAATGTAACGTTTTTTCATAATAATCTGTTTGGAGTGAAGTGATTGGAGAAAAAAATAAACGCTTTTATTCATCTGTCTATCTATCAGCCGCATTCTCGTTTGCCCCCTCTCATATATAAAAATACCTCTAAAAAGACACAGTTTTTTAATTATCTATTTCGTTATGAATATTTAATTCTTAATGAACTGAAATTGGATTTTACAATTTGATATTAAACTATATAGGGACCCATTCAAAAACACAAAAATTTCATCAAAATCGGTTGGATGGTTTCAAAGTCTATAACGGTCGTAGGTAGAAATTTTTTTGTGTTTTATTTAGATAGATTTCAACTCTTTACTATTTTATTCATATTATCAAAACCTTGCGGTACATCATCTGAATCTATCATCAGTTTTATTGTCATTATGGCATGTACATAAGGCGTATCAAGAATAGAAAATTGTTTTATCTGACGTAGAAATTATAGTCGAATTCCACTAAAAGATCTAATTTTAGCAGTCGTCTATCTGGTAACTATATTGCTACTAAGCAGGTGGTGTTCTTCGCAGGAAATAAGCACTATTTCAATCATTCAAGTCTCAATAAATAACTTTTAACTCTTCTTTAATCATTAATAATCTTCTATAATTGGAATTGAAAGTTAACTGCTTCAAATATATACAATTTCAATTATTTAATTTTATCGAGATCCGCTGTAGCTAAGGGACTAAGCGCAAGATGCAAATTTCATTATACGCCAGTAACCGGGGTTCGATTCACGAATACGAAATTGTTAATTTCAATTTTAAGTGATGATATATTAAGTGCTGGGCGATGGAAAACATCGTGAGGAAACTGTCATGTCTGAAAAATTAAAATAAGTATTTAGAAGTCTTGTGAAGTCCGCCATCACGCATTGGGGCGCCAGGCTTACTTGCCCAAAAACCATCTCAGAAAAAAGAGAAGGCCTGTTCCCATGAGTGAGGGCTATGATTTTAACTTTTAAGCCGACTACAAAACAAGCAGGAGGTTTAGCGAAAAAAAAACACCACAAATGAGAGGAAAACAGAAAAAAGCAAGGCATAATATTTTTAATGTATCAATTTAGACTACATTGACATTGTGATATGCTTTACCAGAAAGTTTTAGTCCACTTAAAAGGGTAAAAAATGACTTAACAGAGGTAAAAGTCGACATCAAAGAGCTACAAATGATTAAATGATTTCGCAATCTTAAGTGAAGGCTTTTAAATTCATCTATTATGCCTTACTACCGACTTCACAATGTGAAATTATTTTATCTAGGTACTTTTCTTAAAAGTCATTTTCTTTTAAACTTTTATTAGATACGAAACACAGCAATAATGCTGCTATTTGAAGCTGGTATTATGTGCGAGTGTGACCTTTTCTCGGTTCAACCAATTCATGCTTCACTTTTCGCTGCTGCGTGGGTCTATCACGTTTATAAGTAATTTATTTCATTTTCATTGTATTGAAAAGGGCCGGATTAATCACTTCAGGCATTCTCAATCAGTCAACGCACGAAATAATTAAACTTTAAGAAGTTGTCGCACATAACAAATGTTTATAGTACATTAATTTAATAGGTGTATTGTGCCAGTGCCAAAAGCCAGAAAAAAATTGCTAAAACAAAGTCTAAATCTGGTCAAAAAAGTAAGTAGTACGGCTAGTGTATTATAGTTTTATTCGTTTATATGTAGAGTTATAGGGTATATCCCATGCTTGGCAAACGGGTTGGCAACATCAGTTTTTTTATTAATTATTAAGAAGACGCTACTGCCAATAGTTTGTTTGCCTCTGTCCCCTCTTACGGAACCGACAGGACGATATGGTGTAGTGGATACAGCGACATGAGACTGAGATAGTATGATGTACTAGAATAAAACTTGTAACTTTATTTGAAAATGTGATTTTCACGGACTGATTGAGACAATTAGAAGGGCTAGTGGTCGTGGGAGTTGAAATTCGAAAGTAATTTATTAAATTTTTAGGTTTGCTTATTAAATAAGCTGTACTTCACCTTCAACTCCCCGTTATTATTTACAGATAAATTACCGCCCAAATTTGCAGAGTCTGTTCATAATAAGTAGTATAGGCAAATAGTGAAGAAAAATGAATAATAAAAATCTCAAACATTCTGTACTTTTTATGTTTTAAATTGAAAATGCGTGGTAATGCATTATTTTAACTTATTTTACTGCGCTTGTACACATTCGTGAGACTCGATCGGTAGGCGAAAACGTTGTTGCCCATAAATCACATACAATTTGGGATAATTTCAAATAAAAGTAAAATACTTATTTACTCGTATTTTCAAAAACTGCAATAACAGTATGTCATTATTTTTGTAATTGGAGTTTAGTATACTGTACAATATTATATTACACGATTAGAAAGAGAAAGATTTGTAATCACACAAAAATCACAGATTATTTAATCTGTCAGTAATTATTTGTTGGCAACATTTTAAAATTCTTTCGCCAGTATTTTAAGTCTATGCTTTGGTGACATACGTATGTATGTAATTACTTCAAGCAACAATCTCTACCTTAGAGTAATTACATACATACTAGTAATTACTCTGAGATCCCTACTTTGTGCGACTGTTTGACTACAGACTATTAACCTCTAAGCTACCAAGCGTGCAATATTACGTCAAAATTCAAGAGGTCAAATGTGACCGCACCCACCCACAGCACTTTAACCCATTAACACTTATATTTAGAGACTAATTTCCTATGAAGAAGTTTGACATTATAGAATCAATATGAAAGTTTCTATCCTCTAGTGGAATAAAAAGTCAGTTAGTTTATGGATATTTATTACGTTCATTTCGTACGCCATTTTCGTGTAAATGTTATTGTGTTGAGTTTTGGATTTTTCTACTATTTTATTAGAGATTTAGTATATTGTTTTAATATAAAATTGTAATAAAAGTGTTTGTGTGAATATAATTTATCTTTTTTACCCAAAATCATTTCGAGTAATATATAGAAATAATTGTGATTTTCACGCTGCCGACATTCGCTTGGTATTTTTTTTTGTTATTAAAATACAATAAAATCTTTTTGTAATGAAATAAAATCTGACTTTTGTTTAGACTTAACTTAATTTTATATTTTTTTTTATAAAAAAGATTTTATAATATATATCTTTATAGAAAAGTAGTCTCTAAATATAAGTTTTAATGGTTTAAAGTGCTGTGGGTGGGTGCGGTCGAATGCGACCGCTCGGGATTTGACGGACGCATGCGACTGCATGGGATTTTTATGGGGATTGAAGGGTTAAGTATTTATTATTGGCCTTAGAGTAATAACATAGATATGCCTAGTGATTACTGATACTCTTTACTTTCTCTGCGACTTTGACAGTATGAAGTCAAAACTTGAACAAAGTATGATAATTTGTTCAAAGTACACAATGTGTCTGCCAAATTTAAGTTATCTGTAATCATGTGTTACATTAGCGGTATGAACGCAAACCATTTAAGTTAATTTAATTTAGGGTATGTTCCGATATACAATGTGACCACTGTAAGGTGTGACGTCAATTCAGTATACTGTGAAGCCGTTCCTTTTTAGTTTGCTATACTGGTTACTGTTTAAAACGGAACGCAATCCAGTATACTGTCATCCCCATTTTTCGAGTAGAGTTTTGGCGGGAACTTGGCCGTGGACGGACTGTCGCTCCTGTTTTGTCGCTTGAATAATGGTTTGAAGTGGATTTTAATTCGTAAAAGTGATGTGATTTTGTGAATTAATTGTCTGCGCGTGTGAACTATTAGAGAAAACGACGAAACAAGTGCTTTGATGTCGATATAAACCTCAAGTTATTTTGATCGATTAAGGCGCCTAGCTTATGAACTTGAGTGGCGGTCGTCAACAACTGTCCGCTGGGTTGAGCTGTCGTCAAAATTTCCCAAGGGCTTCGCAATGTGACGCATAAGCATATTATGAAGAAAAGAAAAAAAGCGCGGGAACCTTGAAACTGTACTGATAAATCTATATGGATTGAAACTTATAAAGGTTATAATACACAGAGGACATGGCTTTACCCTTTGTGGTTTTTGAAAATTGGTTTCGGCTTTTATGAATTTTGAAGAGATGGAAAGAAGAAAAATAAAACTTGGTTCCGGCCTTTTATACTTCAAAATTCTATATATTCAAATTAAAAAAAGACAAGGCTGTATGGCTTAGTTTCTTTGCGTGCTCTCTCGAGCGAATAAAAAAAACAACAACAACAACATTTTTCGACACCATTTTCAAATGAAAGTATGTATTTATTGTGTACACGTTTTATGTTCAATATGAAAAATTATTACTTGAATGTTGTTGTTTTTAAAACTTAATGTCCAAGTTTATTTGAATAACAATTTTAATTAATAATAACAACAATAATTCGTGGAAGCTGTTAAATCTCTAGGCTCTATTATGTTTTTTAATTACGTGATCAAAGTATTGAGATATTTCCCTAGGGTACTGCGGCGGTATACTGATAGTTCATAACGAAACGAAATTTTGAAGTGTCTGTTTGTAATGTTAAAATAACAGATTTTTACTAGATGCATATGAAGGTATGTAAGGTGTACGGTACGGTTATACTCGTAACAAAAAAACAATTTTTTTCTGTCTATTTGTTTGTTCCGGCTAATCTCTGAAACGGCTGGACCATTTTTGACGGGACTTTCACTGGCAGATAGCTGATGTTATAAGGAGTAACTTAAGTACTTTAGAACAAAGCGGTCTAGATGAGACCCGAAAGGTCCACACACAGATTAATCTGTGGGTCCACACGACTTACAGGTCCTCTTAAAAACCGTACTAATCGACTCTAAAGACCTTGAATGGTGGAGATAGTCAATTTTGATTATTCCAATTTTCAAAATCAGCCCCATCACAATAACTTCCCACTGGGAAAAAATTAAGAGGATTTATTTAGAAAGTCAGCTCAAATTCTAATTTCACCCCAACTTCCCCCGCGCGTCGTATGCTATGTACCGACATGTTTGTAATCACTAATACTGAAAGTAGATAGGTCGTTAGACACTTATTTCATTAGGTTTATCATATTTATGCCTGTTTCTTAACGCCAACCCAGTCCCTTTTTATTTTTTTTACGGTTATTTCCCATTTTAATTTTACGTCGTCCTGTTGCGTAATGTGTATTCTGATCGTAAGCGACACAACCGGCCAAACAAGGCCGAATCGAACTGACCGGGCGGCAGGAATCAAGCATCAAGTCGCCGATAGTTTAGGTAATTTTTTTTTACAGGGAAAATAATGGTATTTAAAAAAAGTAAATAACATAAGCACTGCCTTATAGTTAGTTCAGTTAGTATGCAAAGTTTCATGATCTTATTTAAAGTATTTTATGAATAACAGAGGTTTATTTTTTATTTTGGAGGTAACTTTGGATTTTTTTTCTATCGAGAAAATTTTACGGAATCGTGTTTTCGTCTAACATAGTCCTTAACATTAATCCTCAACTTTACTATATATTTATTTCAAAATTAATGCTGCTATATTTTCGGCATACCGGAGGATCTTGCTAAGCCATTTGAGGTTATATTTCCCCTTAAGCTTCCGCGCAAAAAAAAAATTAAACCCCATGAAATCCAATCATAATGAATTCCACGCTGGCGATGTTGCGGGGTCCAGCTAGTTTTAATATAAATTTATCTTTTTGCACTCCTTCTCTATATAAACTTTAACTATGCTAAAACTCACACTACTTGCACGTAATATGCTTAAAAGGGGGTACAAAGTTTTCCCTTCGCATATTAATATAGATTAATAAACATCTCCATTAGTATCAGTTAGAGTTGACGCCGTGTTGATAAACGGCCGAATAATAAAGTTATATTTCAGTTAGGAAAATAGGTCAAGATCAACCGATGTTTACATTCCGAGATCAAATGCGATATACCTAATTTTAAAGAGGCGACATTGTACGACATTATATGCGGTAGACTCATGCTGCAGATATGTTATGGTTGTAATATGAATGGGTTGACTCGACCGGGGAAGGACCACGACACGCACTCTCACAGAATACCAGCGTAATATAGCAGTTTAATGCATCAGCATTGAGCTGCAATTTTACACTGGTAACTTTAGATTTGGGTTAGTATTTAGCTTTAATACGGTTAGTAATTAGTTAGGATTAGTGAGTAGCTTTGAAGCATTTTTGATTTTGGAGCGCCGCCTCAAGAGGTATTACCATATCATGTTAATAGAGATAGGGCCAAGGCGAAATAGACGGATTTCTTTAGTTTCTCATCCGCCGCATCTCTCAAAGTTTTAAATAGTATTTAAGTTTACAAGTTCTGTAAATATAATATATGTATGCTATAACATGAAATAGATTGCGATTATAACTCCTAGATATTTTACTCTGTCAACTTGACGTAGTTGTACGGAGGTATCTGCATTATTAAGTGAATTCAAACGCGAGTGACTTACGATGGTACGTGGTACAGATGATGTGTTTAATGTACAAATTTGGTTGTGGTTATGTAAAAATTTGTTGTGTACAATTGTTTTTAAAAAGATGTTATTTTGACATTATAAAATGATACTTCAATTTTATTTATTTGTATAGATGTATAGATAAAGATACTTAAACGGGAAGGCTTGAAATTTGTTGATTTTGCTACTTTTTTGGTTACTCTTGACACTAACTTGTAGTGGGACTCGACATTATCTAAACTAGCATACAGACTATAGTCAGCAAGGTTATCTTCTGTTAATTTTGTCTCAAATACGAAAGCGCCTTTCAAATAATACCAGCGACAGTAAAGCTGCAGATTTTTATTTTGTGTTTATAAATTAAACGGAATCAAAACATTGGTTGACCCTGCAGGCCATCCCTGGAACTTCCCGCTAATTTCAAATGCAAAGCGCTCCAAATTTCACCAAATTATGACGTCGAATATGAAATATCAGAGTAATTAAAAAAATTCAAAATTTTTCGTTAACGATTTTCCAATTTACGAATTTCTCACGAACGAATCAACCGATTTTGACCGGACTAGCGGTGATCGACGTGGTTTTTCAAGGTTAAAAGCTGATTAGTTTTTGGAATCGATTGATGAAGCCGTTTAAAAGTTATTAAAAAAAAAACGGTATTTAAAAATTTATTTTTGAAATTTCTTAAAATGTACCGGTCAGAATTAGTTAAAATTTATAGGAAATCTAAGTTTCATGAAACACTTCGGAAATCCGCTTAGTTAATTTCAATTGTTCAATCCATTAAAATTTATAAGATGTTTACATATATTCACACGCGCGTGCGCACACACACACACACACACACACACACGCGCGCACGCACGCACGCACGCACGCATGTTCGCACGCAAGCACGCACGCACTCACGCGCGCGCACACATACACACAATTATACATACATACACCATCGAAAAATTGTCAAGGAGGCTTCCTGTGACCTCAAAACGTCAAGATTTGATAAAAACTTAATTTTTGAAAAACGGGGTAAAACCATAACTTCACGATTTTTGAAAATTATCAATTTTCTTAGAATTTAAAAAACTACTATTAGCCATGAATATGATATAGGAAAAAATTCTAGTGTAGGGATACCGTATTAAGTTACCAAAAATAAAATAAAATAAGTGAAATACACATCTAAGAAAACATAACCGGAAAGAGATCAGACGCAGGACCAATGGCTCTACGTACTTACGGGGGTGAAACATTGCTAACTTCCTGACTCCGGCCAGCTACTAAGAGTTTCTTGGCAGTAAAACCCAATAAATGATTTACACCCGACCCGCATTTTGAATCCAGGTCTACTTTATCAACATTCTTACGACTACTAAATCAACAAGGCAGTCGACAGGCCACTAACCACTCGCTTGCTTTCAATTCCAAAGAAACCGTCAAACTTTGCTCATGGAATTTGACATAATACACTCAGTGTGGCCGCCCTCATTATAACTTGATTTACAATCGATCCGAGTGGCCTAGCGTAATTTTGTTTATGTTTTGTGAAGTTAAGGAACAAAGTAGCGTTTGTTTTCTTGACAAAAGTTGTGTGTATAATATAATATTTAATATGAGACTGAAGCTAAGATCGAGCCATAGATAAGCTAGTTTAATCGGGAGGATCGAGCGTATTTTGGCGGTTTCAGACGAACAACGTGAAATTGTGAAAAAATTTGCGCGACAACTATGTAGTTTTTCATCATTTTTATAAACTAGAATAGGTATTATACTATTAAACTAGAAACAGTAACAATTGTGGTAGAAAAAATTAAAGATTCTACCCACGGTACATAATTTCACCACTAGAAATGGCGACTTCAAACTTCACTTCATAATTGTACAAAAAAAAATAGTTGTATGAAGCTACAAACTTGCGTCCAGATATTAGATAATCTTTAAAACTATCTTTTAAAAAAGTTTTGAAAGGATTTTCTTTAAAATAGAGTTTAGCGTCGTTTAATAAAAAAATAAGTTTTGGAAACAATGCAAAGTTCGAGTTTTCGTATTGGAAACGATCATTGTATTGCCAGAAGCAAGCGAGCAGCTATTACCAATTACCCGACTCCATGTGGGGGTTAGCAACAGAAATAATCGTCCCATCGGATGGTGACAGTGAGGGAATAAAAAGTGCACCTGTGCTTGCACATACACTCGGGCACTAGGAGTATAATAAAGGCTTGCTTAGACGGCTGGTCTCCGTAGGACTGACCACCGTGAGCCGTAACCGATATTCGGCCTGTATAACATAATGTGGAGGCCTAATTTTGGTCGTGGAATTCGACAGAAATGAAAGGGAAAACAATACTTATGATGAATGAATATTTATTAGCCTTAATTGAATTAAAACGATTATTAGAAATTAATTTAATATATAAAGATTAATATTATAATTATAATTTTTGTTTAGTTTTCTCTCGTTTTTGAGATATTACACCTTTTTCGCGGCCTGTTACTTTAGACAGGAACGTAGGTACGGACTATTTTGTACGTATTCAATCAGTGTATTCGGGTATGTTTTCATTGTAGGTGGAGGTCAAATTGTGACCATTTGCTACATCAATGTCTATAAAATAAACTTACTCGTTTATTTTGTCATGCTGTCTATTATAATGCACGGCCTTATCGGTAAATATATTTGTGTCCCAATAGTTTGAATTAGCGAGAGACGAGTGTGATTTCCGGTTTGTATTTATTATTATTAGATGACTAATCAGTTTTTTGTCTTTGTTTACTCGACTATAATATGTCGGTTTCAAGTAAATACCTCGTCCCAAGACCCTAAGAAAAAGGACGTTAACTGTCCGTTTTAGCTGACGAATCCATATTATTCCAAATGTTATACTTTATTATGTCAATATTATTTGGGAAATAAACAGCTATTGTTATAGACCTTCTATCCAGAAGTAGATATAAGTCATAACTCTCAGTTGGTTTTGGAGTATTATTAATACAATGATGCATTGAAAACGTAAATGAACACATTTACGTAATTTCGAAGGAATAGGGTTGTCAAATTTCATTATTATCATTTTTATTTTATTTTTTTAATTCATACACATATAGATCGTAGGACTCCTTTTGTGCTCCGTCTGGGTACCTATTTCTGACGCCAAATAGCTGTACTTGCATTGCTATGTCCGTTCTGAAGTATCTAGAGCAGGGATGGCGAACCAGACTGCAATAGTTAGGCATATGTTATCGCGGACTTTTTTGTAGATATTGATATCTTCTATAAAACTGCAGTACATCACTTTGCTCTATTGTCAAAATCATAAATCGCAATATTCGATAAGTTTATTTAATTATTTGAGGTTTTTGCGTTTATACGAAAACATGAACTAAAACTTATGTGTGGAAAGGGATTTCGCTTGATTTATTATATTTTAGTGACCTTGAATCGCATTCTTTCCCTACGCATTTACCCATTTTTTGTCGTGGATCGTTCGGCTTAACTCTATCGGCGTCACATTGAACACTGCACTGACGTTAGCTAGGCATATGGCTGTGGCCATATGTGCAGTGGCAACGTTTTGGCGCGGTAATTACTAATCTAGTGTAATATATAAATCAATGGTATTGGCGGTGTAAGAATACGTTTGGAATAGGTTTGGTCTACTACGTCATATCGTCCTTTGGGTGTCATAAAAAGAGACAGAGGGAAATTAAAACAGAAGATGGAAAAGAGCGTCTTCTTAATAACAACACAAAATAACAACGGCCAGCCTTGAGGGTATTTTACCATATTTGCCAGCTAAACGTGGCAAATATGGTAAAATACCCTCAATGAGGCAATCTATACGGGAGGACTGTGTTCAGCAGTGGACTTTTATAGGCTAACACGGACAATGGAATATTATAGTAGCATTGTATAAACAGAATAAAACAATAAAAGATTAATAGACAACCAAAGTACATCTTATGATGCGCTCAAAAAAAGGATTATTAAAATTGGAGCATAGCGGAGACGGGCAGACCAGGCCCCAAAAGCAGCACCTGTTCAAAAGTATGACAGATGTGACAACCGTCGACCTCTTCGACCATATTAAAGGAAAGTGAACAGTCAAATGTTGGTTTTAATCTTAAAAGTCCCATAGAACAACAGCAGCATCTATATTATAGTTGTAGCACAAATGAGTCATCTCGACGAGGGAAGGAACACGGTTTTACAAAATACCAGCGTAAAATAGCAGCTGTGTTTCGTATGGTGAACAAAGGGAACCGGAGGCCCTTTTTTGATACCGGGGCATTCATTCTTAACCTAAGGTAGACAAAGCAAATGCATTTTTAATTGAGGTTAGATGTAGTTTTCTATATATCACAGCGTCCATTCACTATCAAGTGAACTGTATACTCGTTTTGTCACTATACGTTTAATAAAACAAGAGACGCATTTAACAAAAGACGCGTCTGTTTCTTTCGTATGTAATTCAGTGTTAAAGGCATACTAATTTTGATTTTTGTTTTGTTTGTGGGGGGTGGATTCTTTTCTTTTTTTTTGCTTCCTTAAAAAACTTCCTCTCTGTTGAATCTTGTTTCCTCCAGTAAAAAAGGGGCCCAGGTCTCTACATTTACTATACGAAACATAGCAGTATTAAACTGCTATTTTACGCTGGTATTCTGTGAGCGCGTGGTCCTTCCACTTGCGAGCCGACCCTAAATGTAATCTAGGATTGAGTGTTGTTAAAGAAATAAAATAAAAAATAAAAATTGAAATTTTGACAACCCTAGTAAAATCAGTGGGAGTCAGTTTCAGAGCTCGGAGCTTTGTTTTCAATCATTTACGGGGCGCCGGGTTTATTTGTTACGACTATCTCGTTATAACGTAGACTATGTAATAAACCTATTAAAATAACGAAGCATATTGTTTGAAATTGTTTTGAGCAGTCATCTAATTTACTAATAATCGTTGGTTTATAAAGAATATTGGAGATTTGGATGAGTTTTGTTGAATTTGATTTATCGGATCAGTAAGAGAATTGGCAAAGGACCGCCCTTATAGCTCGAAGAATCGATAACTGATGGAATAGAAAGGTTCTCAAGTGGCCGCCTCGTACTGGTAGGCGAAGTGTAAGGCGATCCCATACATGGCGTGATGAACTGAAAAGTCGAAGAATGCAGGTCTACTGGTGAAATTGTGATGGGCTGTAATGACGATGACGATGATGAATTTAAGTTATTTTTAATTCCCGGCGTTTCAGGTGCTTTACAGCACTGTCGGTCACGGGGAATTGACGTGTTTGAAGCTTTGAAGTCCTGATGTCATAGTTAATCCGGGTGACTTTCAGTTGTCGAATAAGTATTTATTTTGGTCCGCTCTACGCCGAACGAGCATATGAAAGTTGAATGAAGTTGAAGTTGAAGTTCTTGAAATTTTGCAGTGGTACTTATCAATTTGGTCATATTAAGTGCGAAACCCTAGTCCCTAATCGCATTTGGCTGTTTTTTTATTTAAATGAGGAAAACTATAATCCCGTTTCGTTCCTCTGTGTGTTATTCCAGAAGTAAAAAACTAATATATACTTATGGCTAATGATAGATGGCGGTTTACTTATTTCATTTGTATCGGGCGTAAAATATCCACAGCGACGTCGGAAAAAAGCGTCATAGTTACGAAACGTCTGGAATTACGATTGTCTACTCACCTCCCAAGCGGAAAGCCTCTGTTTTTTTTAAAGAATATGGGTAACAAACGGGCACACAGTCCATTTGATGGTAATTGGATGTTATGGCCCATGGACATCTACTTTTATCCTCGATTAAGAAATAAAATGCAAATGCCAATTGTCACTCCTGAGGACTAAGATGGGATGTCTAGTTTCCAACAAAAAGGTTCTCCGGTTCTCTACACTCATACCAAACATAGCAGCATTAAGCTGCGTAAAATAACGTTGGTATTCTGTTAGAGCATGATTCTACCCCGGTCGAGCTGACTTATTCACGCTCCAACCATATTTTATTGGATATTTATTTATTTAAGAAAACCAACAGCATAAGTAATTGAAATAATACTAGTTATTACGGAATTTATCGCGTATATTTAACTTTTTAAATACCCGACGTTTCGAACGCTTTACAGCACTCATGGTCACGGGCGGGACTGAGATGTTCAACGTCCATATGTCATAGTTAACCGCGGTTACCATAGATTAAAATTTAACTTTTGTTCCGATCTATGCAGTATGAACTTATGGTATCTTGAAGTCTTGCAGTTGTATGCTTGGGTTGGGATTTAATTTTATTTATTATAGGATCCCAAGCATATGGTAGCACCCAGCCGTCTTCTCTATTGAAATTAGGATGTTTTTTGATTTCAATAGCCTCGCGAATCATCCTTGGTGTTCATCGGTGTTCTTTAGCGAGGATTTGCGGTCTATCAAATCTGATGTAGTGACGGGGGCGATCCTGTACGTGTTCACAGACTGCAGCCTTCCCGGAGCGTCGATTCTTAACATCAGCTATATGTTCTTTAACGCGGGTTTTTATTAATCTTTTAGTTTGTCTTATATAGGAGAGACCACATTCACAATCAAGCTTGTACACTTCTGCATCTTGCAGAGGGACATTACACTTGACTGATGGTAAAAACTGACCAATCTTCTTCAGCGGCTTGAAGTATGTTTTGATGGAAGCGCGCTTCAAGATGTAGCCAATCTTGTCAGTGACTCCTCTAACATATGGCAGTACAGAAGGTACACGCTCGACTGTGGCCGGCTTCACTCGTTCACTGTGACGTAGGCGAGGGACTCGAAGCTTGTTGTCATGCAAAACTTGCTTGACATGGTGGAGCTCGGCAGCCAAGTGTTTACTGTCACACATCCCTTGTGCTTTCTGAAACAAAGATTTACCCACGGTAGCTAACTGTGAAGGATGGTGGTGAGAATCACCGTTTAAATATCTATCTGTATGGGTCTTTTTCTACACACAGTATGGCTCAAGGTGTTATCAGGATTCCGAACACCTTGAGCCATAAGACGAGACGCTCCGGGAAGTCTGCAGTCTGTGAACACGTACAGGATCGCCCCCGTCACTACATCAGATTTGATAGACCGCAAATCCTCGCTAAAGAACACCGATTCCTTCCAAGGATGATTCGCGAGGCTATTGAAATCAAAAAACATCCTAATTTCAATAGAGAAGAAGGCTGGGTGCTACCATCTGCTTGGGATCCTTCAATAAATAAAATTAAATCCCAACCCAAGCATACAACCGCAAGACTTCAAGATACCATAAGTTCATACTGCATAGATCGGAACAAAAGTTAAATTTTAATCTATGGTAACCGCGGTTAACTATGACATATGGACGTTGAACATCTCAGTCCCGCCCGTGATCATGAGTGCTGTAAAGCGTTCGAAACGTCGGGTATTTAAAAAGTTAAATATACGCGATAAATTCCGTAAAAACTAGTATTATTTCAATGTCTAGTGTTCGCGTAAATATAAGAAATTATTAAGCATAAGTAATAACTGAAGACTCTTTTTAATGGAAACGAAGCACTCCATCTTAGTCCTCTGGGGTAACGACGCACCTACATTTTGATTCTTAATTGAGGGTAGATGTATATATGGGCCCAAATAACCACTTACCATCAGGTAAACTGGTTTTTCTTTATCATAACATAAACACTCACGCCTGTCACCCAGAGAGGTAGGCAGAGACTACGGACTTCCATTTATCACGATCCTGACATACCTCTCTCGCCTCTTCCACATCCATATACCTACGCATACATGCTCGTCGGTTAAGGGTACTCTTAATTTGGCTCTTTTTTAGTATATCGCCAATTTGGTCGACAAATTTCCGCCTAGGACGTCCCTTTCTGACTCTTCCATTCACTTCTGCAACATATATTTATTTTATCAGTCTTTCCTCATTCATTCTTTCTACATGACCAAACCACCGAAGCATTCCTTTCTTAATCCTGGTCACCGCATCATCTTGTAAACCACACTCTTCTTTTATCACACAGTTTCTCACCCTGTCACTCAGATTCATCCCTAACATACTCCTTAGCGACCGCATTTCTACTGCATTTATTCTACTCTCGTGCTTCTTCTGCCACACCCAACTTTCACTACCATACGTTAAAGTAGGAACTAATACAGCATTGTGAATTGCCATACGTGCCTTTTTTGACACATTCTGACTTTTCACAATAGAGTGTAGAGCCCCATTTACTTTATTTCCTGCATTCACTCGTCGTTCACTATCCCTATCATATCTCCCATCCCTGCGGAATACACATCCCAAATATACGAACTCATCCACTTGCTCAATTAACTCTCCTTCTATTCTTTTTTCTCATACCGTTTTGCTTTCTTCTCTTTCAAAAACCATCACTTTCATCTTACTTGCGTTCACTTTCATTCCCCTTTCTTTTAATGCCCTGTTCATTAATGTAACCATCATTTGCAACTCGGCCGCCGACGACGCAAGTATGACTTGATCATCGGCGTACAAAAGGAATTTGATGGTTAACTCACCCATTCTTAACCCGCATTGTTCAACTTTCAAATTTTCGAACAACTGTCCATAAATAGGTTGAATAGCCACGGGGAAGCTACACAGCCCTGTCTGACATCTTTATGGATGCCAAACCAGTCCGATTAGGCCCCGTTGATTCTAACACAAGTACTCGAGTCCCTACACAGAGACTTTAACGCCTGTATTAAACCAGCGCTCAACCAAAATGCATTCAGCGTTTGCCATAACGTATCCCTGTCCACTCTGTCATAAGCCTTTTCCAAGTCCATGAACGCACAAAAAACTTTTTGGGTTTTCGCCAAAAACTTTTCCGCGATCGTGCGCATGGAAAAGACTTGATCTGTACACCCCATTCCCTTTCTAAATCCCGCTTGCACATCCCAAATTTTTTCATCAGTTTCTTTCATAACTCTTTCAATTAGTACCTTAGCGTACAGTTTTCCCACAATGCTAAGAAGACTGATACCACGGTAGTTTTTACAGTCCTGCTGTGACCTTTTTCCCTTATATATTGGGACTATCACGGCTTTGCACCAGTCTCCCGGTACCCGCTTTAGTTCCCAACATAAATTAAAAAGGTGTACAGCAGGCCGCACCACGTCCTCTCCAGCCCTTAGCATTTCGAGTGAAACTCTATCATATCCGGCTGCCTTACCTACTGTCATGCTTTTCATTGCTTTCATAATTTCAGCTATACTTATCTCCCTATCTCTTTCATCTTCTTTTGGAATTTCTATTACATTTAGTTCACACGTCTCCTCACTCATAAATACGCTTTCAAAATATTCCTTCCATCTCTTTAGACTCAACACTACATCATTCAGAATACAGCCATTCTCGTCTCGTATCGCATTCAATCTAGGCTGTTTTGAATGTTGAAATGTGGTATTTCTTACGAGTTTCCAGAACATTTTGATATTTGCCTGGAAGTTATTCGATATTCTTCTATCATTCTTATCTGTTCTTTCCTGCTTTTTCCTTTAAACTAATTCTTTTACTCTCTTATTTAGACGTTTAAACTCTGCCTTTTTTCTTTCAATCTCATCATTCTTACCACCAGAATTACCAGCTTTGGTTGCTAGTAAATCTAGCCGGGATCGCAGAAGCGCCTCTGTATCCTCGTATCCACTCGTAGCCACTGCTTCAGTTCTTGTTTACACTTTCTTGCAGTAGTTTTATGGATATTTAGTTCTTTATTAATCCTATTGTAAACATGACTACTTCGAATATAATATTGTCTGCGAGCTAAAGCGGTTCTGTGGGGGAGGTGCTCACATACCCGGTATTCCAGTCTTCGACTTACTTTTTGTGCGCGATGCTCCAGTGGGAGCGAGCGATGTCTACGAAGTAACATTTGAAGTATGTAGAGTTGCCTGGCTGTGAGCACCTCATAGTCTTTATATAGTTGGGTAGTAGCGTAACGGTAGTGCTTTTTAGTCATGACCTTTAACAAAGCTCTCTGTGCACGCTCCAATTTAAAAAAAATTAGTGGGGAACGCCCCACCCCAGGAAGGGATGCAATAAGTCAGAATAGACTGGGCCAGCACAAAATAGACCAGTTTCAAAGTTTTTGAGTCCGCCGCATTCCTCAATTTTTTTTAAAAACTGGAATAATTTTTCGAACCCGGGATGCCATGTTATCTATTTGAGGTGTCCAGGTAAGGGTACTGTCGAGCATAATTCCCAGATATTATATGTTATCCGTCTGTTCTACTGCCATGCATCCACAGTTTGCATTTGTCGAGTTGTAATCTTTATTAAGAGCTGTGGTCGCACGGGGCTATTTGTTCACCGGAAATTTTACAATACGCGAGTAGCCAGGGTTCAATTCCCAACGGCACTAAAGTGATTGTTAATATGCAATTTTAATTAAGGATTTACAATGTGCTTGGTGATAAAGGCAAATATTGCGAGGAAGTATGCAAGTTTAAAGAATAAAACCGCCCATCCAATACACTGGACTAGTTCGGCGAACTAATTGCTTCTCTCAATTCTCAGCGGTCTCTACAAAAATAAAAGTTTTTAAAGAACAATGTTATTTGTCTTATTTTATATGTTAAACTCACTCTATCATGTACACATGCCTCCTCTCACTTCTAAGAGGGTTTAAGACAAGTAATGTCGGCCGCGATGCCCTATTGCGTTTTGGCGGACTTCTCAATGTCTTCGAATAATTTTCTTTAATTTCCCTGACATGCAATTTTGCTCACGATGTTTTACTTCACTGCCAAGCACGTGGCAGATCAGTACCTGAAAGTGTAATTAGCAGTTTTATTGGTGCTAACGGGGATCTTGCTCGCATACTATGATATGTTATAAGCACCCAATAAGTACGATTTTAAAAAGTTGGTCCGTGAACATCTATTAAAAACAACGAATTTTACATGACTCATCCATTTAATATGTATTGCTTAATCGACGTATATATTCATAGTTATTTGTATGTATATGCATTTATTTATATATTTGTATATATGTATGGATAGGTCATATATTACCTATCGTTTATTTATTAGTAAAATGTATATATTATGTAGTAAATTACTATTTGTTTTGTGTTCTTTTATTCTATATTGCCACACCTACGTCAAGTTCTCACCACTTTCTCGTCCGTTGTATTCTTTTGTTTTAAGGAATGCAATAGAGAATAAATAAATAAAAAATAAAAATAAATATTTTCGGCGAGCGCTAATCCCTGAGCCACCACGGCTTTCGGCTCTAACTCAGTCTATTCAGTAAGGAAATTTTATATTTACACATGGGTTTCTGGATGTTGATCAGCGCCAACTACCTGTGTTTAATTGTGAATCTAAACCATTCTCGAATAAACTTTTATTTGTCTAGTTTTCAACACACACACGGGCAGAAGAATTATATATATAATGATAAACAGATTTAGCTAAAGTCAAACACTTCATGTTTTGTCTGGTTGCTTTGATCAATAAACGTATCATTGTTTGATAAACATCACAGTCATAGACACGTTAAAATGGAAATTGCTGTCGACGATGAAAGTCGACGATGAAAGTCGACGTTTTTCAAATATAAAATATACGTTTTGTCTATTCAATTATATATAAACATGTTGTGACACTCCTTATAAAATTTATTTATTTAATAATTTTAGTACCCGGATGGCCGAACTTTGCTCTGTATATTTTTTTTTTGGAAATCGTGTTTTTGTAAATTATATTTAGATACAAATTAAATACTGATGAAGTATGAATACGAATTAGTAAGCTGAAGTGGCAATGGGCCGGCCATATAGCTCGAAGAACCGATAATCTATGGGGAAGAAAGGTTCTCGAGTGGCAGCCTCGTACCGGTAGGCGTAGTGTAGGGCGACCCCCCATTAGATGGAGTGACGACCTGGTAAAACATGCAGGAAGTCGATGGATGTAGGTGGCTCATGGCTGGACCGTGCTTTGTGGGGAGGCCTGTATTCAGCAGTGGACTTGTGAAGGGCTGTAATGATGATGATGATGATGATGAAGTATGAATAAAATTTTTCAATCTTCTCGGTCATTATTTTTCGTGTTTTAAAAAAATATACTAAAAAGGGCTCCAAATAATATACTTTCTCAAGGAACTTGAAAAAAAGGAAAAAAGAGTCAGACTGGAGATATTCGACTCGAACCTATGATTCTATGACTCTATTATTTCGGGACCGTCTGATATCCCATTTGAGCTGATATAACCTTCTAGGCGTAGGCGAAATTTACTTTCGTATTCTAATGACATTGTAGCAGTTTTTCATTGCCTAAAATATGGATGAAACGACAGTTTCTAAAAATGAGTCCTGGCTAGATCGATTTATTGCTCCTGGAAACCCTTGCATAATAAATTATATGAAAATCGTGGGTGCCGTTTTCGAGATGATTTTTATATATATATCTATATATATATATATATATATATATATATATATAATCAGAATCGATGATATATTAAGTATCAAACAGCACACAATATCTTCTTATATATAAAAATTAATTGTTGTCCCTTAGTCCCGCTAAAACTCGAAAACTGCTCTAACGGTTTTGATGATTTTTTGTGTGTTTTTGAGAGGATGGTTTAAAATTTCACTTGGAACCAGTAGGTGACGGTGTTGTCGGTGTTGTTCAGGGCAAGTAAGTTGCCCCAATGAAGTGTTGGCGAACTTAACATGTCTTCAAAATGTTTATTTCTTATTCCTCAGACATGCCGGTTTCCTCACGATGTTTTCCTTCACCGCCGAGCACGTGGCAAATCAGCACTTAAAATTGCAACTAACAATTTCATTGGTGCCGGCGGGGATCGAACCCGCGTTACTCGAGTTCTATTATATTTACAGCGAGCGTTAACCATCTGAGCTACCAGCGCTTAGTCTTTTTTTTAAATGTAACTAACTACTTGCATCAGGTTGACGTGTCTTCAGATTATAAATTGTTAACAAATATAGGTAATTGGTCCGAAATAAATGAATTATTATTATTTGATTCGTTCGTATCGCACCTACGAGACCTCGTATCAACGAGACCCAGCTCGTTTGTAAAACCTTTTTATAGGTGGCGCCACAACTCGCTTATTATTCTTGTATCTGTAATCCTAAAAGTATTTTAAGTGTTTATATGGAATAGCAGTTTAAATACCAACGGCCGTTTTATTAAAATGGCCTTGATTCGTACTGATGCGCCTGTAAACAAAGTTATTATACTTCTAATTTAAGATGTCATTGTTATCACGGGTGTATAGGGGACTATACGAAAAGCACCAGTTTTCGAATAAAGAATCATCAAAATCGGTTAACCTAGAATAAAGTTCTGAGGCAACACACATAAAAAATACAGCCGAAATAAGAACCTCCTACCTTTTTTTTTGAAGTTGGTTGAAAATATGTGTCCGTCGCTTTGCTCCAGTGCGTGTGTATTATCTCCAACAGTAGTAGAAAGAAAGAGTAGATAGTCAACTTTTATAAACCAGATGCGAAACCCCCCACCCCCACTATAACCATGGGTGCTGTAAAGTAGCTACTACTAGTACTAATAATACTAGTACTAGTAGTAGTAGGAACTTAAAATAAGTTAATACACGCGATTAAATCCGTAAAGCTTAGTTTCATTTAAATTAGTTTTATTGAAATACCGAGTGTTGTATTTGGCTGTATACTTAAATGGTGTAATACTACTAGTCAGTCACCAGGGTCAGTTCACCGAGACATGCAGCGACGCGACAACAACGCGGTACAAAATATAACTTTATTTACAACACAAAAAGACTGCAAGACTTCATGATACTATAAGCTGTTTTGTAAATGTTAGATTTTTAATTTTTTAGTACATAACTTGTACAAGTGCATAACTTTTTGTTAAATACCTGTAGAATTACTAAAATTATATATCATATATCTTTGCAATACTTCATTGTAACCTATCACCAAAAGAAATAGTTCTCTGACTTGTGATAACAATAATCATTTATTGCATTATAAATTAAGAAATTAAAAGTGTTCCTATAAATAGTAGGCTAACCTTTCATACGCATAATAAGTTAGTGTGACGGTAATCGCAAAAAAGTGATAATGTATTTACGAATTTGTAACGTAATACATAGATTAGGTGAATCATAATATGCCGTATGCTTTTATAATTCTAAATAATGGTGCCTTTGGAAGTGACTGGTGTCTAAGATACAGGCTCGGCCTAGTTTAGACGCTAGTGTATAAAATTGTATAGATAAGTTATAACTCATACCATTTGTTCAAATGTCTTAAAGATAAATAATGTAATCCTTACATTGTGTCAATAAAAATTATTATTATTATTATTATTATTATACACATTTTATTAAGATAATTCGAAAATACCCCGCGGCGTCGCGCTACGCCGCGTTGCGCCTCGAGGCGTAGCGTGATGCATCACGACGTAGCGGCGCTTCGTAGGTAAGCGTAGCGTGCAAGAGCGATGCGGTGTCAGCCACTTCAAGATGCGCCTCGCGACGACGCGACGTCGCGATGTGTCTTGCGGTGCGGCGGTGGCGCGTTGCGTAGCGCGAAAGCACTGCCCTCTTCAATCATCGTCGTGTCGCGTCGCGTCTCTGTGTGAACTAACCCTTACCTTATCTACCAAATCATTCGTAATGGGACATTCCATCGACTTCAGCCATCGGTTAATTTGACAACTTCCTATCTAAAGATATTTGGAAGATATGTCTGTGGTATAAAAGCGACCAGCAAATTAAAATTTTTAAAATTAAACTGTAGTTGCTAGGCATTTGAAACAAAGTCGCTTATCGGCGTCTGTCTGCGTCTCCGCTTAACTAAAAGATTAAAGTAACAAGATGCCATTGATTTTTTTTAATTTTTAATTTTATTTTATAGAATAAGGGTGATACACAGTCCATCTGATGGTAAGTGGATGGTGTGGCGAATAGACATCTACCCCTGAATACTAAGATGGAATGCCTCAAAGGGTATTTTATTTTCTACGCTCACAATACGAAATATAGCAGCATTGTTTTGCTGTTTCATGTTGGTATTCCGTGAGATCGTGGTCCTATTCTGGTCGAGTCGATCCTCTTGTGTTACAGCTATGTGTAGCGTAAATATAGTAGTGTAAATATTTTTATAAAAGTAGTGAGATAAACGAGCCCACACGGTAAACAAATGCTATGGCACATAGAATCCTTCATCTATATTCGATTAAGAATCAAAATGCAGATGTGTTTCCACGTTCCAACCATGAAGGCTAAGATGGAATGTCTCGTTATCAGTTATTATTACATAAATCGTTAGCACGACCACTAACTTAATTTATTATAGCGACAATGATGATCGTCTGTGCTATATAGGGTTGCCAGCTACCGTATTATGTTTAAAAGGATTTGATAAGATGAAATAAGTAATATGGCATTAAAATAAAGGATATCATATTTTCAACCGACTTCAAAAAGAAGGAGGTATTCAACTCGACTGTTTTTTTAATGTGTGTTACCTTCGATCTTTTTTTCTGGATGAACCGATTTTGATGATTCTTTTTTATCTGAAAGCTGGCGCTCCTCGTGTGGTCCCTCGTAATTTTACCACTCGTTCAATAAATGCAAGCACAACTGTTATGGTATCAGTAGAGACATTAAATAATAAAGAAAATAATGTAAATGCGCATAGGTAGAGCCACGCTGCAGCTACGTTGTCGGTCGAGCCGACCCATACATCACGAATGGGTCGGCTGGACCGGGGAAGAACCACGCTCTCATAGTACCAGCGTAAATTTTGTATAGCGAATGTAGAGAATCGGAGACCATTTATACTGGAAACGAGGCATTCTATCTTAGATCTCAAGGCTGGCAACGCATCTGCATTTTAATTCTTAATCGAAGATACATGTTGATGTCTATGAGTCACAGCATCCGCTTACCATCAGGTGGATTGTGTGCTCGTTCGCCACCCTTATTCTATAAAAAAAAAACATCATCATCACCATCAGGACTCCATTTTATTTAGCTGAGCCCTGAGTTTCCGATGAAGCTATAAAAGCAAACTGGCTAAAAGCACTAACACAAAAAACCGAGAGATACACATCCCTTAATTTTACCTAAAATAAAGACAAGTATAATACAAGATCACTTTTGGATCTAAAATAGAATACACTTTAAAATAAAGGAGGTCTGGCAACCCTAGTCCTATATTAAAAGCATAGGGTTGTGCTTAATAATATAGTTAGTGTTTTATATAGACAAGACGTGATGGTAATGCAAACATGACCGACCCGCCTGACCCGGCGTCGAACTCTTGTGAACTGAGGCGTGTTTGTGTTTGATGTAGTCTCATCTCAGTTAAGCATGCTGTTTGAAAAATGCAGTCAAAGGATTTTTCAATGATATTGTGGTTCGTTGTGACTGAATATTTTCACGCATAGGACGTTCCCTTGTTTAGAGCGATGACCTGCGAGAAGCGGTTGGTTTCTAGGTGGTTCCAAGCTAAGGGATAAAAGTAAGAAGGTTTAGTTTCTATTCATATAAATGTGCTTTTAAAAACGACAGAATTACTTGTTTGCCAAATAGGATATAGGAGTGGTAACGAAATCAAACTATCGATTACATTTTTTTTGTGCATAAATGCGTGTATATTTCATTGAGCGTGGTTTACAGTACGCGACCCCTAAGCTACCAAGGCACTATTTTTTTTAAATCTCAAACAGAGTTATACAGATGGTGCAACAATTTCTCCAAATGCCAACTTCACCTAAACGTTTACTCTGCTGATCAATGAACAAAGCTATGAGGAAGTACAAACAGCGACAAAATATATAACCTGCAAACAAGCAAAATATATGAGCTGTAAGCGTACGATTGTATGTGCTGCACTCACTCTAGCCCACACGGTATGTAAAGTTGCAGCTTATACACGTGCCAATGCTGGGCGTAGGCCTCCTCTCACTTCTGAGAGGATTTTAGGGCAAGTAAGTGTCCGGCGCGCTGCCCCAATGCGTGTTGGCAAACTTCACGTCTTCGAAATATATTTTACTAATTTTTCAGACATGCAGGTTCACTGCCGTATTTTCGATCGAACCCGGTTTGCTCGCGTACTGTAAAACTTACAGCTCTAAGCCTTTGAGCTACCACAGTTCTTTTTATGTTATATAAAATAGAATAACTTTTATGCAATATAGTTTACAAGAGTACATAGTCATACAACTTAATTGCCTAGTATCTTTATGACTGTATGTTTGTGCCTGTGTGTGTAATAATCCAAAAGAGACCTAAAACGTTGGGATTATATACTTTTTGAGAGACTTAGAAAATTATTTCACCATAGTAAATAATTGCATTATATTATATAGTACGTGAGGGTAATATGGTAATCCGGTGTGGTCACTTTCTTATAACTCAAAAACTACAGCCTTGTTTGCGTAGATGGCTCTAAGATACGATAGCTCTTTAGCAGTCAATAAAATACTAAAAGGTCAAAAAAGCGCTGCTTCATCGACGCCATTTTGACAATTGACATTTTAGTAAATATTTAAGTCAATTTTAGTATTGGTAGCTTTTTTAAGTTAATTTTTCCGAAGTATTCTTAATTATTGCCAAAGCTTTTTTGATATTTATTTCTCAATATACGAGGGCGGCACTGAAAATTTCGGGAATCAAGGAAGTGACACATTACTATTTAAAAATGTATTTATTGCTTTTCGAAGTATTCTCCGCGAAATTTGACACATTTTTCCATACGATGGAACTAATCATTGAAGCAACCATTCCATTCGGTAGTCGGGGTCTCCAAAATGGCCGTTTTGCAGGCGACCACAACTTCTTCAGGTGATGCAAATCTCTGTCCATGCAATTTATTCTTTATTTTAGGGAAAGTATAGAAATCATTAGGACTTAGGTCGGGGCTGTACGGCGGATGGTCTAATAACTCTATGTTTAATTGCTCTAAAAACTCTTTTGTTCTGTGTGCGGTGTGAGAACTCGCATTGTCGTGATGGAGGATGATGCGGCGGTTGCAGTTCTCTTTACGGAGTTCAGAAACGACCTGTGGCAAACAAGTGCTAGCATACCATTCTGCATTAACCGTTCTTTGTCCCTCAAGAGGAATAGTCGTAACTTGGCCGGTTTTGAAGACAAACGTGGCCACCATTTTTTTTGCAACACTCCGTGAACGAACAATTTTTGTTGGCTTTAACTCATTTTCGAACACCCAAACTCATGCCTGGTTTTTTGTTTCGGGTTCGTACGCATATATCCAAGATTTGTCAACTGATACGATGTTGTATACAGCATTTGAAGATCCTGCGTGGAATCTTTTGAGAGTTCTGACGCACCAAGTAACGCGAGCCGCTTTTTGCTCTTCACAGAGCGAATGCGATATCCATCGGGAAAACAACTTTTTTACACCTAATCGTTCATGCAAGATTATTTACATTTGACTCGTGCCAATGCCTAAAGTTGTCTAAATTTCGCGGTATGTCACATGTCGATCTTCCTCAATCAGCTTACGCACAGCATCAACGTTTTCTTGGGTGACTGTAGTTTTTGGACGACCTTGACGGGGATCATCACTGAGCTTGACACGTCCACGTTGAAATTCAGCAAACAAGCGATAAATTGTGGTTTTGGATGGGGCTTCATCACCAAATGCAGAAATCATCCGGTCAACACACTGTTTTTGTGTTAAACCACTTCGAAAGTCATGATAAATCATCGCTCTTGAATTTTCTCGAGTCAATTACCATTTTCTCAACGACTAAACAAATTTGACAAAACCTTGTGACAAGACCGATAATATTTTTTTAAATAAGTAAATGGTATTCGATTTTTAAAACCAAGGAGTTTTCAATTAAAAAGATTTTAATATGACAGGAACAGTGGTAATATTCCATTCCCTATACTTTTAGTGCAGCCTCAGTATTAGTTATAGTACACGACTTTGTGTTTTGTCTCTGTGCTCGTCCTAGTTTTGGTGATATAAGGCGGAAAAGCTCAAGGTGACCATATTACCCTTAAGTACGTTATCATTAAAAGCCTCTGAGCTTTATAATAAACATTTAGAGTAAAAAATAAGTAAAGGTCAGCTTATATTCGTCCTTTTGCTGGGAATAGTAGTCTGGTTCGATGCTCCAAATCAAATAAAATATTTCGAAGTCATATTATAAATTCCACCAACACGAACGCCAAGCGCGTAGACACTTGCCCTTAATTCTACTCAGAAATCAGCCTGTGTGTAGCCGTGAAACGTATAGCGGCTGTGAATTAACCAATATTTTTTTTATTACTATAATATAGTTGTAGCACGAATGGGTCGGCTCGACCGGGGTAAGACCACGCTCTCACAGAATACCAGCGTAAAATAGCAGCTTTATGCTGCTGTTTCGTATTGTGAGTGTAGGGAACAGAAACCCTTTTTACTGGTAACGAGACATTTCATCTTAGTCCTCACGCAACGCATTTGCATTTTGATTCTTAATCGAGGATACATGGAGGATACATGTCTTTGAGCCACAGGATCCACAATCCACTTACCATCAGGTGGACTGTGTGCTCGTTTGTGACACTATTCTATAAAAAAAATATATTTTTTATGCGAAAGTCCTGTAAAAGTGCACTGTAGAACATAAGCCCTCTTCATAGATTGTCTCGTAGGAGTGATTTTGCCAGAGTTGCCAGGTACGTTGGTTACCGCAGTTTTTATAATTTTGAGTTATTATCAAGATGCCAATCTTTGGTTTCAGTTTCCCTCTGTTGCCTCTTACGAAACCCACGAGACGATATGGGGTATATGTTCTTACACCACCACTTAATGATTACGTAAATTCAATGAAATTATTTCTTCTAAACTGTTTATAACGCAAACTCTGCAGCCTTTGAGCTGGTAGAACCGATAATGCCGACGTAGTGTGTTTGTGTATGAAAGTAGTCCGGGTTTATTATGAAATTGTAAGGCATTGGAACCACTGTTAACTACTAACCCCCCCCCCCCCCCCCTCCTCGCCATTAGTAATCAAAGGTGCTGCACGTAAATATAAGAAATAATAAATTTATAAAATAAACACCAGTTTCAGACTCTTGACTTTCTCGTAAAAATTTCTCTAAAAATAAACCGTAGTTCATTCTAAAAATAATAACTAGTACTATAAGCCGCTGAAGTGGCTCATTAAAATTTTATCCGTCAGTACAGCTCAGTACTAAGAAGATTTTTGAACGACTTCATAAGACGAGTAGGTTCGCTGGGTTTCGTTGGTTGGTTGTTGTAGAGAACTGGATATATTAATAAATAAATTTTATTATAACTACTTAAATGACACTCTAGTTTTTATATTGTACTTATGATATTTCCAAGTTTACCATAAACAGTAAAAATTTAATTATAATAAGAACTGAAAACCGAAGACTAAAATATCTACAACACGTACGAATTAACTTGAGACTCCGCTGGAATGCGACCCCCTTCCCGACTCCCCGCACCGCGTCGCGCGCTGGCCGTGCGCGCTCAGTACCGATAGCATTTTTGTTACGGATACGCCTCTCGACTCTAGTTCGATATTTTTGATAATTGTTTGTTGTTTGGTTTGGACTTTTGTTTGTTTTTGTTATACTTGAACGTTATTTTATCTGTTTGTTGTTGATTGCGTTGTTTATTATCTATTATATATTTATTAACTATTTATATCTATAAATCGTTTCCACATAAGAGTTTTTGGGCCATTATTTTCATTAAAATTTATTTTTGTTTCACTAGTAAAGTGTTCAACGTTAGTTCTATATATATATATATATATATATATATATATATATATATATATATATATTATTATGGAAAATATAATGAAATCACAATTTTCCTTATTTTTAATGTTAGAAATTAAAAATTAGTTTATCATACTTAATTCTTTACCTTTGAGATTAACAGTGAATGTAGGGATCGGATTTAGAATGCTAGAATACACTGTGGAAAAAACAAAAAAGGAAAGACGAAGCGCTTCGTATCTTTTAAGTGATGCAAAAACCAAACTCCACTTATTGTAAGAACACTCACATACACAATACACACTCACGTACACGAATGCATTTAAAATCATTTGAATCAACAATATGGTTTTAGGTGTATGTGTGTGCGTCCAGCTGTGAATTTATATGGGTTGATAAAGAAAGAAGAGTGTGCGTGAGTGCGTGTGGAGAAGTTGTACATAATTTCCACATTATTTGAAATGTATCGCGCTTCGCCTATCTTTCTTTGTAGGCCTAAGTTGTGCGCAATATACTATGAAATGAAAAATAAAATAATCTCATAAATTTAGCCGCATGGAAAATTAAGAAAAAATAAAAAAATATATCAAGTAATCTATACAATATAAATATGAGAAGAGACTACTATGTTACAGCTGCTGTGTTTCGTATGGTGAGTGTAGAACCAGAGACTCTTTACTGGAAACGAGGCATTCCATCTTAGTCCTCACGGGTGATAACGCATCTGTATTTTGATTCTTAATCGAGGATAAATGTAGATATCGTTTGTCGTTCCATTTTATTAAAAAAATTGTATCCATTTTTAATAATATTACGACAAGGAAGAGTGTAAGATTTGTCATAGTTAAAATTTATGCGAGCAAGGAGTGTATAAAGCTATAATTTAAATATAACATTTAATAGAAATACAATAAATTTAATTAAAGAAAACATGGATTGTTTATTCTGAAAATGCCAAATACATAATTGTCGCTTGTTTTTTCTTAGTATCGTAGAATATTATCTTTGCCATTATTACTAGTAGTTGGCAACGCTGTGCTGTATTCGAACGTTTTTCTCGATATAGTAATTAAGTCTAGTCATTAGTTATTAGCGTAACTAAAGTTAGGTGACCTAATTAGTATGTAACGAACAGTTACGGATAATAATAGCCGTTATTTTGTAGCTAAGACTTCGTTATTTGTAATTTAACGTTATTATGTAGCAACTCAAAATGTAATAAAATGCCAACTTATCTTAATGTAGAGATTGAAATGATATTATTTCTTACCCGTTTGTATGTTTTATAAGTGAGTTAATATCTCCGCGTGAAATTCGATTTGTTGCGTGTGATAGATTTATAAGATGCTAACAAAAATATTTTTTTTTATATAGAATTTGAGTGACAAACGAACACACAGTCCACCTGATGGTAAGTGAATGCTGTGGCCCATAGACATATACATTTAACCTCAATTAAGAATTAAAATGCAGATGCGTGGTCACCACTGAGGATTAAGATGGAATGCCTCGATTCCAGTAAAACGGGTCTCCGGTTCTCTACACTCACCATACGAAACCACGTACAAAATATGATATGATCGGTCGAAAACTTGCTACCTAATTGGTTTTTTTTTTTTTTTTTTTTTTTTTTTTTTTTTTTTTTTTTTTTTTTTTTTTTTAAAAATACGGTTCGCTGTGGGCTTGTCCGTATTTTGCCCATAAGTTAGTTTATCAGAATCGCATAATAACGTCAAGCAACACTTTTTTATATCGAGCACTTCTTCCGATGTGTCTTTATTTACGGAAAATTGTCTTGAAATCGGAAATGCGTCATTTACATAATACTCATCATTAAAGTAAAAGTAAAAGTGTTATAGTCTTGATAAAATAGGATTTAATTTCATTATCTTTATTAATATTGGTACCATTGAATATTGATTAGTACCACATGCCGGTATTTTCTTACGTTCGTGGTAGACTTCAAAATTTTGTAAATGTAGTTCTATTCACGAAGAACGTGTGAGAAGAACTAAATTCATGAACAGGAGTAGAAATCTACATAAGATGGGCAGCAGGGTCTTCCTGATCACAGCTCAAAATATTAAAAATATGCCGTTGGCAACTCGCACGCCAAGCGTGGCTACTATGTCAAATATCAAACTTCATTAACTTTATTAACTATTGGAAATCCAATTGATGAACGGGAGTAGAAGTAATATATTAGTCGTGTAGAGGTGGCGAAAAAGAATCCACTACCCTATTTCATCCCGTGGGCGAGTTAAGAGGCGACAGAGGGAAAATGAAACTGTAGATGGCTAGCATCTTCTTGACAACAGCGCTAAGTAATAAAGAGCTGCGGGTGCCAACCCGCTTGCTTTGAACACTACTGCAAATACCCGGTTTATTTGTCATACAATGGGAGAAGCTTATGATCAGTAGTGGAAATTCCCATTAAAAGTAAAAAAGTAGCAGCCTAAATACATTCCACCACTGGCCACGGGCCACAGGGAGTTTTAGGTCAAAAAGGAGTTCATTAAGTTGAATCCAAGGCTGGATGACCGACTTCACATACCTATACCTAAAAATTATTTCCGAAATATTTTTTTAATATCTCAGATATGCAGATTTCCTGCGATGTTTTTGTTCACCACTTTTGTGGTAAATCGAAACTTCAAATTGCAGTTAAAATATGAGTGGAGTCGGTGTGGATCTAATTTGAGTTGCTTACGTACCAACTATGAAATTTACGTTTAGATCGGTTTGATTACAGGCTTATACAGATGACTTTCAAGATTCTATCAATGCAGTTCTACTCGTAGATAAAATAAAAATAAACCCGTGTTAAAAATTTGCTTTCTTTGATATTTATAGTAATTTTTCACAAGAACCTGTTCATTTACTCAAGTAAGCTATGCAACCGGGACTGTCACAAAAATTTTTAAAAGTTATGCCTGAAAATATGAAAGCTATCTTAATATATTATGACAAATTGCTTTATAAATCTCATTAAAAGTAAAAAAGACTGCATCAACGGTGTCACAAACTATTCCAACAATTATGGATAAAAATCTCATAGTGGATTTAATTTTCAATAACTTATATCGGACTTGATACAAAAAGAAAAACTAATACCTACTAAAACTTTTTATAGGATAGAAATTAAACTTAGAAACAATCTTAATTTTATGATTTTCGATAGATGTCACTACTATATTTTTAAGTAATAATTAGTTACTATACGATTTATTTATATCTACTAAAATGAAATAACAAAAACTGAAAAATGTACATTAGAATTTTCAAATCAAATATGAATTTAATTAAATAACTTTATACAGCAAATGAGTCAAAATGTCACTACTTTCTGTATTTACGTTAGATGGCACTGTCTTGAAAAAGTATTCACTTTTTCAACAATAAAATGGTAGATTGTCGGTGTAGTTCAATTTATTGCACAACGATTAAAACTAATTTTGGGCTTTATTTTTTGAATTTATTTTAATAAAATACATAAATCGTATAAAATAAAAATTAACATCTAAAGGAAGGAAAATCCTTAACCCTCCTTTTTGAAGTTCTGTAATCGGATAAAAAGTAGCCTATAAGTAACCCTGTGTCCCTAACTTCCTATAAACAAAATTTCATGGAAATCTGTTCTGTAGTTTTTGCTTGAATCTTGAATACACAGACAGACACAAAGAGAGACAGACAGACAGACAAAACTTTTAAAACCACTAATTTGGCTTCAGTGCCCTTTATTTATTTTATTTACCCTGGACTTGTTTTTTCCAGAAAATATTAGAATTACAGACACAACTTTTTTACAGATTAATTACTCGTATATGTATAGATAACGTCGCAAAAAGGTTATTTATTAAACAAATACCTTCCAAATACAATCTAATACCTTATATAAACGCGTGAGTATCATAAGAGGCGACAGATAAACGGTGGAAAAATATAATATCTTTTAGTTTATATGGACTTATTATTAAATTAATGAGCATCTAGAGATCAATACTGTTGCGTGAATAAGTCAACTAGCGCCATCTAGTGTCAGGAACGAGAGCGAGGGGGAGCTTTGCAGAAAATGACATCACAAATCCGACCGACAGCGCCATCCGAAGAACTAAGTTTCTAGAAAATCTACACTCGCACACTCGTCCCTTTGCGCGCATTTACTTGAATATTCTGAATGCGATCGAGGCAGTGTTGATTTGGCGAGAAAAGCGAAGCTTCGGAGCGGAATAAAGCGAATTAGTGTGTTTAATTATTAGTGTTTTTAACTTTAATTTGTGTAAAGTAAATTAAAGCGTTAATTTAGGTAATTTTATCGGCAGTTTTTATTGTCACGAACCTCAAGCTCGTAACAATTGGTGTCAGAAGTGGGATAAAATCATGCCGATTTTACCTAAGGAGGAAACGGAGGGTGTCCGTACCCGAAGTCAACGCCAGCAGGAGACGGACCAAAGAAGATTTGGTAGTCCAACGCCGCAGACATCGGAGGACCAGCCTCCGGCTGCAGGCCCGTCAGTAGCTCCTACATCTGCAGCACCTGACTTAGGTGCTCTGATGGTGATGCTGCAGGAACAGGCTCGCCGACAGGAAGAGCAGGCCCGTTGGTTGAAAGAGCAGCAGGAGGAACAGGCTCGCCGAAAGGATGAACAGGCTCGTTGGTTGAAAGAGCAGCAGGAGGAACAGGCTCGCCGACAGGATTAACAGGCTCGCCGACAGGAGGAACAGGCCCGTCGGTTGGAAGAGCAGCTCAAGCACGATAAGGAAGAGCAGATGCTCCTCATGAAGGACATTCACGCTACCTTCGGGAAAGAGATAAGGGAGGTGAAGGATAAGGTTGCTCAACATGACAACCGCCTGTCGGAAGCTGAAACCCGAATCGACCAAGTGAACAATAGGGTTGACAACGTAATGTCTGACATGAAGAAATCACTGGACGAACTCAAACTGGGTGATGGAACTACAGCTCCCGTAGTAGCTACTACACCTTCGCTACGTGGGTTCAAAGTGCCACCGTTCGACGGGACTTCTTCCTGGTCAGCCTACAAAATCCAGTTCGAGGCTGTTATGAAGGCGAACGGCTGGAATAAAAGTCAGGCAATGACTGCTCTCACACTAGGCCTGCGCGACCAGGCCTTAACAGTTCTGGAAGCTCTCGGGGAGGAAGTGACTTATGAGCAACTCCTTGAGGCATTGGAGGCGAGATATGGCGACGCTCACCTGGAACACGTCTTTCGTGCGCAGCTTAAAGATCGTGTGCAGCGCATCAACAAAAACCTGCAGCAGTGGGCTCTAGAAGTGGAGAAGCTGGTGCGAAAAGCATACCGGTCTGTACCTGCGCTCATTGAAGGGAACCTGGTGCAGACATTCATCGACGGCATCCGCGACCTGGAAGTCAGAGCTGCTGTAAGGCTCGGGCACCACGAGACGCTTAAGAACGCCTTGGCCCATGCACTGGAAGTGGAAGCCGTGCGGCAGGATCATCGTTCCCATCGCGTCAGGGAGGTTGCAGTAGCTACAGTTCACGACCGCAACAAAGGATACAGCCCAAGATGCTATGGCTGTAGGGAAAAGGGCCATCTTCGATCCAGCTGCCCTAAGCGAACCCTAGAAAGGGAAGGTGAACGATCTCAGGAGGGTAGTGCGGCCAACAGCACCGCCCAGCAGCAGCAGGGAAACGAGTAAAAGCCAGAACTGCGGGGCGGGTGCTGGCTGATGTTAAAAGAGCCCTAAGGATCTCGATCTCACAAACCCATGATGGGAACAGCCTAATCATAAAGGGCGAGATCAACGGAATGCCGTGTAAGCTGACCATAGACACTGGAGCCTCTCGTACGGTTGTTAGTTCCCAACTTATAAGTCAGTTCCTTGGGGACTCCGCATACAACCGAGAACGCATTAATTTGGTAACAGCCACCGGTCAGCGTATACCCGTCCGTGGAGAGAAGGAGATGGAGTTGAAGCTAGGCAACGTGATCTACCTGCATAATGTCATCGTGGCTGAAATAATGGACGACTGCATCCTAGGCTTAGACTTTATGAGGAATAATTATTGCGAGATCGACGTTAAGCAAGGTGTTTTGAAATGTGGACAGGAGGAACTTTTTATGGAAGGTGCGTTACCAGGGAACGTGTACAGCATCAAGAAGATTGTTCTTCCGCCGAGATCGGAAACGATTGTTCCGGTTAGTCTTCCTCGAAACGCTGGGCAAGCTCACTGTTGTTTACTTGTGGAAAGGGTAAACAATGACCTTCCATGGAAAGTAGCTCGAACCTTGGTTAGGACCACTGACATCTCAGGAGTACGTGTGCTGAACCTATGCGACCGGGAACAGATTATAGAAAAAGGCACACTGGTTGGTACTTGTGAGGAAGTGGATTGGTTACATCAGTGCCAATATATATCGAGTGGGACCCCCAGCAAGGATTCAGAAACGAGAGTGACCACACTTTTGACCACAATTTCAAGGCGAAAAAGTTGTTACTCGAGTACGCCGATGTATTCTCATCAAACGATGCTGACATAGGAAAGACTGGGTTAGTTCAACATAAAATAAACACAGGTGAAGAGTTGCCTATCCGTAAGCGGCCAAGACGATTGCCGGTAGCACGTGAAAAGGAAGTGGATGATCGAGGGAATGGTGAAGGGTGGTGTTATTGAACCTTCATCTAGTCCATGGTGTTCACCCGTGGTACTGGTAAAGAAGAAGGATGGCAGCTTGCGGTTTTGTGTTGACTACCGCCGTCTGAACGACGTTACTAAGAAGGATAGCTATCACTTGCCGAGAATTGACGACACGCTGGACATGCTTACAGGAGTAAAGTGGTTTAGAACGCTGGACCCAAAAAGTGGCTACTGGCAAGTTGAAATTGACCCTAAGGACAAGGAGAAAACTGCGTTCTCGACGGGAAAGGGTCTGTGGCAATTTAAAGTAATGCCGTTTGGGTTATGCAATGCTCCAGCAACGTTTGAAAGGTTGATGGAACTTGTACTTACCGGGCTAATTGGCGATGCCTGTCTGGTCTACGTGGATGACATCATCATCGTGGGCCGTACGTTTGAGGAACACCTTCAAAACCTGGAACGCGTGCTCATGAAGATTAAGAGTGCCAACCTCAAGTTGAGTCCGAAGAAATGTTCACTATTCAAACGGCAAGTCAACTTTTTGGGGTATGTAGTGTCGGAAGAAGGTATCCGCATGGATCCAGAGAAAATCGCAGCTGTAAAGGATTGGCCGGTTCCAAAAGACAAGACGCAGGTTAGAGCATTTTTGGGTTTGTGCTCCTATTACCGACGTTTTGTGAAGAACTTTGCAGAAATAGCCAAACCTCTGCATAAGCTAACCGAGGAGAAGCGACATTTCTGCTGGGATGAATGTTGTAACATCGCATTCCAGGAGCTCAAGGACCGTCTGTGCAAAACACCTATTTTGGGATACCCTGATGCAAGCAAAGAATTTATAGTTGACACAGACGCAAGTGATATAGGACTTGGCGGTGTGTTGTCTCAACGTAATGGTAACCAAGAGGTCGTGATAGCGTACTTCAGCAAGTCGTTGTCAAAACCGGAAAGGAACTACTGTGTCACAAGACGCGAATTGCTAGCTGTGGTAAAGTCGTTGCAACATTTTAGCAAATATCTTCTGGGACGAAAATTTCACTTACGAACTGACCATGCTGCACTAAAATGGCTATTGCAGTTTAAAAACCCAGAAGGACAAGTTGCGAGGTGGATTGAACTACTGCAGGAATACGACTTTGAGATTGAACATCGCAGCGGGAAATCTCATGGCAACGCAGATGCATTGTCAAGAAGACCTTGTCTTAAAGATTGCAAGCATTGTACTACGCAAGAGAGTAAGGAAGTGGTATCCGTGAGGATGCTCAGGGCAGACCACCTCAGCAACGAGTGGAAGGACAGCTTACTACATGCACAGCAGGAAGATCCGGACATCAAGCCGATTCTGGAATGGATAAAGGCCAGTGCTCCCAAGCCCAAGTGGAGTGACGTCTCAGCGATGAGTTCGACCACTAAAAGCTATTGGGCCCAATGGGACAGCTTGCTGCTTCAGGATGGAGTTCTGTGTCGTAAATGGGAAAATGTTAGGGGAGACAGCTGTTATTTGCAAATGGTTGTCCCTAAAGCTAAAGTACCGGATATTCTACAGCTGTACCATAATGATTGTTCAGGAGGCCATCTGGGATTTAAACGAACTCTACTGAAGATCAGAGAACGGTTTTACTGTGTCCACTGTCGAAACGATGTCAAGGACTGGTGTCGCAAATGTACAAGTTGTGCGGCTGTAAAGGGACCTCAGACTCGTAGTAGAGGTGCATTGAAGTTGTACAATGTTGGTGCACCATGGGAGAGAATAGCCATTGACGTGGCGGGACCGTTTCCGGAGAGTGAAAGCGGTAACAAGTATTTCATGGTTGTGATGGATTACTTCACTAAGTGGCCAGAAGTCTTCGCCATTCCAAATCAAGAAGCTTCAACAGTTGCTGATAAGCTAGTTCATGAAGTCTTCTGTCGTTTTGGTGTACCTTTAGAGATTCACAGCGGTCAAGGAAGGAATTTCGAGTCTCAAATATTCCAGGAAACTTGCCGAGTTATGGGTACTCATAAAACACGAACGACTTCTTATCACCCGCAATCTGATGGAATGGTAGAACGATTTAATCAGACATTGGAGAGGTACCTAGCAAAAGTTGTAGACAATCGGCAACGAGATTGGGACAAGCACATACAACCGTTTTTGTTGTCATATCGAAGTTTTGTTCACGAAAGTACAGCAGTGACACCAGCTTTCGCAAACTTTGGAAGAGAATTACTGCTGCCTGCAGACCTAATCACCGGGATACCACCTGATGCCCCACGCAGTATAACCGATTATGCAAATGACTTGCGGAACAAAATGAACGAGATTTATGAGCACGTCAGACAATCGGGCCAGCAAATGTCTGAGAAAATGAAAACCCGGTACGACCACAAAATGAACAATAAAGGGTTCAACGAAGGTTCATTAGTGTGGTTGCACAATCCAGTCCGCAGCAAAGGGAAATCTGCTAAGCTTCAAGCTAAATAGGACGGACCGTACCGGATTGTAATAAGGATCAACGATGTGACCTACCGGATACAGAAAGGCGCAAGAGAGACTCCTAAGATCGTCCACGTGGATCGCTTGGCGCGTTATTATGGGACCGATAATGCTCGGGACGGGCATGTCTTAGGAGGGGGCAGTGTTGCGTGAATAAGTCAACTAACGCCATCTAGTGTCAGGAACGAGAGCGAGGGGAGCTTTGCAGAAAATGACATCACAAATCCGACCGACAGCGCCATCCGAAGAACTAAGTTTCTAGAAAATCTACACTCGCACACTCGTCCCTTTGCGCGCATTTACTTGAATATTCCGGATGCTTCTTTGCTAATTTATATAAATAGGCGCTGCAAGATGCGATCGAGGCAGTGTTGATTTGGCGAGAAAAGCGAAGCTTCGGAGCGGAATAAAGTGAATTAGTGTGTTTAATTATTAGTGTTTTTAACTTTAATTTGTGTAAAGTAAATTAAAGTGTTAATTTAGGTAATTTTATCGGCAATTTTTATTGTCACGAACCTCAAGCTCGTAACAATACTAATATTATAAATGCGAAAGTGTGTTTGTTTGTCCTTCTTTCACGTCACAACAGAGCGTCGGCATGGCATGATTTTTTGTATGGGGATAGTTTGGTGGCTGTAAAGTGACATAGGTTACTTTTTTCCGCGGAAAAACATCTCATTCCCGTGGGAAAATAGAATATGTTGCAAAAGTTTGTCCTTCTTTCACGTCGCAACAGAGCGTCGGCACGGCATGAATTTTGGTATGGGGATAGTTCGGTGGCTGTAGAGTGACATAGATTACTTTTTTCCGCGGAAAAACATCTCATTCCCGTGGGAAAATAGAATATGTTGCAAAAGTTTGTCCTTCTTTCACGTCGCAACAGAGCGTCGGCATGGCATGAATTTTGGTATGGGGATAGTTCGGTGGCTGTAGAGTGACATAGGCTACTTTTAGGCGGAAAAACATTTCATTCCCGTTCCCGTGGGAAAATAGAATATTTCTTATTATGTCACTCTACAGCCACCGAACTATCCCCATACAAAAAAATCATGCCATGCCGACGCTCTGTTGCGACGTGAAAGAAGGACAAACTTGTGCAACATATTTGATTTTTCCACGGGAATGAGATGTTTTTACGCGGAAAAACATCTCATTCCCGTTCCCGTGGGAAAATAGAATATTTCTTATTATGTCACTCTACAGCCACCGAACTATCTCCATACAAAAAAATCATACCATGCCGACGCTCTGTTGCGACGTGAAAGAAGGACAAACTTGTGCAACATATTCGATTTTCCCACGGGAATGAGATGTTTTTCCGCGGAAAAAAGTAGCCTATGTCACTCTACAGCCTCATTCCCGTGGGAAAATAAAATATGTTGCAGAAGTTTGTCCTTCTTTCACGTCGCAACAGAGCGTCGGCATGGCATGAATTTTGGTATGGGGATAGTTCGGTGGCTGTAGAGTGACATAGGCTTTTTTCCGCGGAAAACATCTCCTTCCCGTGGGAAAATCAAATATGTTGCAAAATTATTATATATTCAGCTAGGTGGCGCCACCGTGATTCTACAAGACGGACGACGGTACGATGGACGAACACAGAAGTTCAGAATATCTGGATTATTATGTCTTTTTACCAAAATTAAGATAAAAAATGTATGGATCTGTATTTTTCCCCGCAGGACCGGGAAGAGAGCGATAAAAAACATAAAATTCACCAGCTGATTTTCTTCAAACGTTTTGGTACATTGTAATTCACAGAATAGGCGATAACCTCATAGACGATATTAAGTAATCCGTTGATGCTTTGCCTACCCCGCAAGGGTTACAGGCGTGATTATAAGTATGGATCAGAAATCTATCACCACCTGTCACGCTTTCACCCTTAACTATTACTTAACTGTGGTAGAAACAGTTCTTAGTAACCTTATTAATAAGCCTTAGTAATATTTATTGAACGGAAATGAATACAGTTCTTATATGTGGTTATGAATCGGTATTACAATAAGAAAAATTGTGCAAAATTATAAGAAAAATATTTTTTGAGATTTTTTATTAACTATCGTGTAAATAGTTTAAATTGATTCGGCTAGATGTTGTTACTAGGTTTTTAAAACGCGGTAACGAAATATTTCCTGACATGTACTTAACTCCCGCCGTTGAGCCGCGCGTCAACTTATAGTGCATACGGTACCTATACGCTTAAATTGTTTCTATTTCGTAGCTTATTCGACTACCTGCTTTTGATTTCGGTTGTTTGTTATTTGCTTTGTGATTTGGTTAAGGTTGAATGGATTTATATTGGCTTTCATTTTCGGATTTGTGTATTTTCTTGGATCGGTTTTGTTGATTTGGTTGGTATTCCTTTATACATATTTAGACTATGGCTTTGATTTTGGATTTTGTTTATTTAGAATCGTGAATTAGTTTTCGTTGTTTTAGGTTATTTAACAATTTTTCAAAGGAATATTAATAGTATAGATAGTGTATACGGTACCTATACACTTACTTCTTTTTTTCGTTGGTTATATTTATATTGACTACTGCTTTCGATTTCGGTTTTCTGCGATTTGTTTTGTGATTTAGTTTAAGTTGATTCGATTTTTTTTGGCTATCGTTTTCGGATTCGTGTTGTGTCTTGAATTGGTTTTGTTGTTTTGATTTTAAAAAATATTTAAAAGGAATGTTTATTCCTTTTAGATATTTTGGATTTGCTTTTAAAAAAAAATATATGAAAGGAAATTTAATTCCTTTTAGGTATTTTAACGTTTTTTTATAAATAGGTGTTTTGTTACTTCATAATGCCTCGCAAACGTAAGTCCAGCCTTTCAAGAGTATCTTCTCAAAGTCAAGCGGAAAGATTGGCTCGATCGCTAGAATTTTTAGAAGGTGCTGAACTGAGAAGGCAAGAACAAGCAGAGCGTCAGGCTGCTTTTAGAGCATCTGAGACACCTTCTCAACGTCAGCAAACGCGTTTTGAACAGATAGAGCGTCAGGCTACTTTAAGAGCTTCCGAAACACCTTCTCAAAGTAAGGAAAGGTGTCTTGAACAGGCAGAGCGTCAAGCTACTTTAAGAGCTACTGAAACACCTGCTCAAAATCAGAAAAGGCTATTCGAACAAGCGGAACGTCAGGCCGCCTTAAGAGCCGCGGAAACACCTGATGAAACAACACAGACTCATTGAGCAAGCTGAACGTCAATCAACTATAAGGGCATCTGAAACACCAGAACAGACACAGGCGCGAAGAGATGAAAATGCACAGCTCCAAGCTGAACGTTAACAAAATTTTCAAAGAAACAATTGGTCGGTTTTTAATGACACAGCATTCAATTATGATCCGTTGATTGATTATAAAAATCACAGGTTAGTTGTTATCGGACTGATGGACAAGGCGTGTCGATTTTGCAGCACTTTAAAATGGAAAGATGAAACCGCAGGCATATGCTTTTCCAATGGCAAATTGTCTCTTCCGTTACTCGGAGAACGAGAAGAACCTTTGAAAACTCTCTTTTTATATGATGCTAATGAGTCACGGCGCTTTTTGAACAGGAACCGGAAATATAACTCATGTTTTCAAATGACGTCCTTCGAAGTTGACCGGGAAATAATAATGCCGGGATTTTCGCCTACATTTACGGTGCAAGGGTAAATTTATCATAGAATAGGTTCACTTTTTCCAGCTGAAAACGAACAGCATAAATTTTTACAAGTATATTTTATGGGTGACGAAGAAATTGAGGTAGACCGTCGCTGCCAATTTATCCAGGGAGTTGAGAGAGACATAGTGTTCAAAATTCAAAGATTCTTGCATGAACACATTTTAGTCAAAACATTTAAAACTGCTTTAGAAAACCTACCTGAAGAGGATAATAAAGTCGTCATTCACGCAGATTGGACCCCTCGAGGAGAGCATGAAAGGCGCTACAATGCACCTTTGATAAACGAAGTAGCAGCCGTAATTAGTGGTGATCATTTTCTTCACGAGACATTGTCTTGCGAGCACGTGATGATACGTTGCAACGGGTAGCCGATACACACAAGTTTTATGACGCTCTGCAATACCCATTGATTTATTACAAAGGACAAGAGGGTTATCATTTTCAAATTCCACTCATTAACCCGGTCACAAAGGAGCCTACTCCGAACAAAAAAGTATCATGTATGGATTTTTATGCGTATCATAATATGATGTTACGAGAAAATTATTTTAACCTCTTAGCCAGGTGTAGACAATTATTCCATCAATTTTTGGTAGACATGTATCTGAAGGTAGATAGTGAACGTCTCCGTTATATATCTTTAAATCAAAAAAGCTGCGAGTTGAGAATTATATACATTTACAAGATGCAGTTTCTAGCGACGCCAATGTTAACCCCAGAAATTTAGGTAAAATGGTAATTCTGCTCTCATCATTCGTTAACAGTCCCCGCTATCTACATGAGTACACACAAGACGCATTCGCCTATGTACGAAATTACTGAAGACCTGATCTTTTTGTTACTTTTACTTGCAATCCCACATGGAAAGAAATAACCGAGGAGCTAATGCCGGGCTAAAAAAGTACTGACAGACACGATTTAGTTGCTAGAGTATTTAGATTAAAAGTACAAAAATTAATGTATGTAATTAACAAAGGGAGAATTTTCGGAGAGGTGCAGTGTTTCATGTATTCAATTGAATGGCAAAAAAAGAGGATTACCGCATGCCCACATTCTAATATGGCTTAAAGAAAAGTTGCGGCCCAGCCAAATAGACGACATAATAAGCGCCGAGATTCCGGATCCTGAGCAAGATAAAGAATTGTATGATACCATCGTTCGAAATATGATTCACGGTCCATGCGGAGCATGAAATTCAATATCGCCATGTATGAAAGAAGGAAAATGTACAAAGAAATTCCCTAAACAGCTATTAAAAGAAACAGTGCACAATGACAATGGCTACCCTTTATACAGACGCAGAGCTCCCGAAGATGGTGGCAGGAAAGTTACAATCAAATCTCGCTCTGGAGCGTTCGAAACCTTAGATAACAGCTGGATTGTCCCATATTCGCCAATTCTATGTAAAATGTTTAATGCCCACATTAATGTAGAAGCATGTAGCTCTGTCCGCGCTATCAAGTATATCTGTAAGTACATAAATAAAGGAAGCGACCAAGCAATATTTAATCTCAGGAGTGAAGGTGAGGCAAATCCCGTTAATGAAGTACAGACCTTTCAAGCAGGGCGTTATGTCAGCAGTAACGAGACAGCGTGGCGTCTCTTTGGCTTCCCTTTACACAAAAGGCATCCAACAGTTACTCACCTTGCATTGCATTTAGAAAATGGAGAGCGTGTATACTCGTATTTCACCGAAAGAAATTTCCAAGAAAGAATTGCATCACCGCCAAAAACTACACTAACAGCCTTTACACAACTTTGTCAAAACGACCCCTTTGCAAAAACGTTGTTATATTCTGAAGTCCCCCGCTATTATATTTGGAACACATCTAGGAAGGAGTGGAAACGCCGCATTCAAGGTGTGCCTGTTGCAAATTGGCCCGGTGTAAAGTCATCAGATGCCCTTGGTCATGTGTATACCGTCCATGTAACTAATTTTGAATGTTTCTGTTTACGATTGCTGCTGCACCATGTTCGGGGTCCTACAGGATATAAAGACCTTAAAACTGACAAGGGTCAGGAATGCGCAACTGATAGAGTAGCATCTGAAGCTCTGCATCTTTTAGAAAACGATAATCACTGGGATGAAACCATGGAGGAAACTGTGCAGTGCCAGTCACCAGCCAAAATTAGGGATCTTTATGCAACTCTCATATCATCTTGCGGGCTATCTAATGCACATGAATTGTGGCATAAATATAAAGAGTACATGGCGGAAGATATTTTGCGAAGGTTACAGCAGACACACGCGAACATGACATATAATCAACACATTTATAATGAAGCACTTGGAAAAATTTAAGATAAAGTAATGGCAATGGTAGGCAAAAAATTAAGCGACTTTGAAATGATAAGCCCTCAGCGAACAACCGATAATGAACTAAGTGATGAAATTATACGTGAAACAAACTACGATATACCAGCTTTGCAGCAGCAAGTAGCCGAATTTGTACTCCGCTTGCTTCCCGAACAAAAACGAGTTATTGACAAAGTAGTAGGACAAATTGAGTGTGGAAATGGTGCACTTTTCTTTTTAGGTGCCCCTGGAGGAATTGGAAGACACTTTTGTTAAATTTATTATTAGCGCAAGTACGGAAAGATAAAAACATTGCTGTGGCCGTAGCTTACTCCAGTATAGCCGCCAAGCTGCTAAGCGGGTGCCGCACTGCACATTCTGTTTTAAAACTCCCTCTATCTAGCCCAGGAAGAATCGCCGATCTGCAACTTTAACAAAAATAGTGCACGAGGTATAATGCTACGACAATGCAAACTTTTAGTGTGGGACGGAAGTACAATGTCGCATGAAGCACTAAATCGAACGCTCCAGGATTTGCGCAGCAATACCGATGTAATGGGAGGTATGGTGGTTTTACTGGCTGGTGACTTTCGCCAAACTTTACCTGTCAATGAAAAAGGCACACCTGCAGATGAAATTAAAGCATGCCTCAAGTCGTCCATTTTATAGAACAAGGTGACAAAATTCAGTTTAACTACGAATATGAGAGTGCATTTGTATAATGATATCAATGCTGGAAACTATACTGACACACTATTAAAAGTTGGCGATGGGCGGTTGGAAACGGATACTGAGGGCTGCGTTAAATTGACGAGAGGTTTTTGTAATTTAGTACAGAGTCATTACGAATTAATTGCGAGCGTTTATTCAGATTTAACGAACAACATGCATGAAGATAAATGGTTATGTGAAAGGGCGATCTTGCACCAAAAAATGAGAGCGTTAAAGAAATAAATTCAGATATATTAAGCGAAGTAGCAGGAGAAATAACAGAGTATTTGTCAGTAGATACAGTTATGGACACAGAAAAGAGCACTTCATATCCCGTAGAGTTTCTAAATTCTCTAGAGTTGTCAGGTGTGCTCTCACATAAGCCTCAATCAAAATTAGGCGTCCCAGTCATGCTAATGCTAAATTTAGATGCTCCTCGGTTATGTAACGGGACAAGGCTGTGTGTGACATATTTTGGACGGAACATAATCGGTGCTACAATTTTGACAGGCGTAGGAAAAGGTGAAAATGTTATTATACCACGGATCCCTATAATTCCCACAGATCTTCCTTTTCAATTCAAAAGGTTGCATTTCCCTATTAAGCTCAGTTTTGCAATGACAATAAAACGCAAGGGCAAACGTTACAGGTAGCGGGGGTCAACTTCGAAAAACCGTGCTACTCTCATGGTCAGCTGTATGTAGCATGTTCGCGTGTGTCAAATGCCCAGAATCTCCACATTCTTTCCCCGAATGGAAAAACATATAACATTGTGTACAGTAGCGTCTTAAAATAGTGTTCAGTTAGTTTTTTTTTTCCAAAATTCCCACAATCAATTAATCAGAATTCCCACAGATCTTCCCTTTGAATTCAAAATTTCCTATTTAGCTCAGTTTCTTTTCAATTCCAAATGCTGCACCTCTGACGGACCTATTAAGCTCAGTTTCCTTTCAACTCAAAAGGCTGCATCTCTGAAGGATCTTTTATTTGGCTCAGTTTCCTTTCAATTCAGAAAACTGCATCTCTGACGAATCAATTTAGCTCAGTTTCTTTTCAAAAGTCAGCATCCCTGAAGGATAATTATGCTCAGTTTCCTTTTAATTAAAAAAAATATCTCATTTCCATTTGGAATAAACAGGCTATTCTCATGCTTTCCTATACGCTGCGTTTCAAAATATTTAAATAGGCTGACGAATCAATTTTGCTCAGTTTCCTTTTAATGGCTGCATCTGTGGCAAATCTATAAAACTCAGTTTTCTTTCAATTCAAAAAGCAATGGATAGTTCATTTCCCAGTGGCATGGCCACATGACATGGGCGAAGCCGTGGGTTACAGCAAGTATTAAATAAAATCAATATACAAAGTTACGAAGAATAACCGTGTGGTGGTGGTGTAGGAATATCCACTAACCCAAACCGTCCCGTGGATGTCGTAAGAGACAGGGGAAATAAACTAGGAGATGGGTGGGAGCGGCCTACTCGCCTACTTGGTTTTGAACAAGTTGTTCAATACGACTATAAATCAATAGCATGCTATAGGCTATTAACTATAAATTTCTAGCACGCTATTAAATACGCTATGTTATAGCGCGCTATTTATAAGAAATACATATATAAATCGTGTGGGAGGCCAGCAAGCGCGTTAAGTTTTACAGCACGCTATATCTCGTAGCACGTTATATTACGTGTCATACATTGGATAGAGCGTGTGCTATATAAGAACATTATTTCGTAAGTCGCATTTTAGACTAAAATAAAATAAAGCGGTAAAGAAAAACCAGTGAACGCTTTTTCATACTTTTCAAGCTTACGACTTTCTATAATCCTAAAAATATTTTTAAGGCATGTGCTTTTTAAAACGAAATAAAATTGATTATTTTTTATTAAAATTGATGTAAACGAAATCACAGAATACCGGCGTGTAGTGGAAGCTCTGCTTCCGCGTTTCGTCTGGTGAGTGCAGGTGGCCGGAGGCCCAAATCCCCCCCCCCCCAATCAACATGGTAGCGGAATTAAATAATGATAGACTACCCCAGGAGGGTACCAGCACCCCTGGAGAATCCCTTGCTGAGCATCCACGACAATGTTTCTCCACTTCTGAGCGTGAGTACTCAGGCTGCCCTGCGTATTCTGGGGGGGGGGCAAAATTCCCCTCAAGACTACAACTGCTCAAGGCAAACGGAGCAACAAGAGCAAGGCGACCCCCTGCCACGCTGTCCGTGAATTTCTGCAATATCAGGGGACTTCACTCTAACCTAAACGCCGTCCACTACCATCTGGAGACGGCGAAGCCAGCGCTGCTCTTCCTGACCGAGACGCAGGTGTCCTCTCCGGCTGACGTCTTGTATCTCTCCTACCCGGGGTACAAACTGGAACACTCCTTTGTGCCTCGCGCTGGAGTTTACGTCAGAGAGGACATCTGTTCTCGACGCCTCGGCAGACTTGAAGGTTCGGACCTGTCCATCCTTTGGCTACGCGTATACAGCGACGACCATCTGCGCGTCTACGGGTGCCTCTATAGGTCCCATAGTGGTAATGCCGAAACAGACCAACTCTTCGACCACGTCCAAATGGCTACAGATTCGTTGCTACAGCAGATCCCCTCCGCAGAGATCGGGATCCTCGGCGACTTTAACGCCCATCACGCCGAATGGCTTGGTTCACGTTTAACCGATCATGCGGGGAGATGTGTTCATGATTTCGCCTTGGCATATGGTCTGACACAACTGGTTACTTCGCCTACGCGGATTCCAGATGTGGAGGATCATGCACCTTCCCTGTTGGACCTTCTGCTGACCTCTCACCTGGACGGATATCAGATTTCCGTCGAAGCCCCTTTAAGCTCCTCGGACCATTGCCTTGTCCGGAGTGTAGTGCCACTCACGCTGAAATAGCAGTTGCATTCTGCAGGCTGCCGCCGTGTTTGGCACTATAGATCAGCCGATTGGGATGAGATGCGGTCTTTCTTTGCAACCTACCCTTGGGGGCGGGTTTGCTTCTCGCCGGACGATCCCAACGTTGTAGCGGATTCTGTCGCTGATGTGGTACTTATGGGTATGGAACTTTTTATTCCTTCCTGTGTGGTGCCCATTGGAGGCAAATCTCAGCCATGGTTTGGTCGCTCCTGTAAAATAGCATCATGTTATAGGCAGGAGTGCTGCCGGGCCTGGGCTGACGCATCAGCGTCCCGGGATGTAAACACCAGCACTATAAAAAAGAAGTATAATTCTGCCTCTAGGTCCTTCAAAAGAGTCATTGCCAAGGCAAAGTCAGAGCACATAGGCAGAATTGGCGACAAACTAGTTCGCCTTCCTTCTGGAACCCTTGCATTCTGGTCTCTCGCCAAGGCTGTCCAGGGGAATTTCTGTCAGCCATCTCTTCCATCTCTGCACAGGGAGGACGACTCACTGGCCCATACCGCAAAGGAGAAAGCCGATCTTCTAGGCTCTTTCTTTGCGTCCAACTTGACTCTCGATGACGGGAGGAGTACGCTGCCGACTATCCCGCGGTGTGAGTGCTCCATGCCGGAAGTGAAGTTCACACAGCGCTCGGTTTGCAAAGCACTCCTCTCCCTGGACATCCACAAGTCGAGTGCGCCTGACGGAATCCCCCCCAATTGTGCTGAGGACGTGTGCTCCAGAGTTGGCACCGGTTTTAACGCGTCTTTTCCGGTACTCCTACTCCCTAGGCGTAGTCCCAAAATCATGGAAGACGGCTTTCGTCCACCCGATCCCTAAAAAAGGCGACCGCTCAGACCCGTCCAACTACAGGCCTATCGCCATCACCTCCTTGTTCTCCAAAACCATGGAGTCCATTGTAAACTGCCAGCTCATGAGGTATCTTGAAGATCACCAGCCGATTAGTGACCGCCAATACGGTTTTCGCCGTGGTCGGTCAGCTGGTGATCTTCTGGTCTACCTAACTCATAGATGGACGAAGGCAGTAGAGTCCAAGGGGGAGGCATTGGCCGTTAGTTTGGACATTGCGAAGGCCTTCGATCGGGTTTGGCACAAAGCGTTTCTTTGCTGAACAGAGTCTCGGATTGGGGGCGACTAAATCTAGTCCAGTTTAACCCCCAGAAGACACAAGTTTACGCGTTAACCGCTAAAAAGAACCCCTTTGTCGTATATCCTCAGTTTCAAGGAACTCCCCTTGTTGCCTCAGCCAGTGTCGGAATCCTCGGCGTTGACATATCGAGTGACGTGCAGTTTCGTGGTCACTTGGAAGAGAAGGCCAAATTGGCCTCTAAAAAAGCTTGGCGTGCTCAGCAGAGCGGGACAGTATTTAATGACGGCACATCGTCTGCGACTTTACAAGGCGCAGGTTCGGCCGCACATGGAATACTGTTCCCATCTCTGGGCTGGGGCTCCGCAGTACCAGCTCCTTCTATTTGACCGCATCCAGCGCAGAGCGGCTCGAATCGTCGACGACCGAGCTTTTCGATCGGCTCGATTCACTGGCACTGCGGAGAGATGTTGCATCTCTTTGCATTTTATTTCGCATATACCATGGAGAGTGCTCTGAGGAATTGTTCGGATTAATCCCAGCCGCCAAATTTCGTGAACGCACTACGCGGCAAACGTCCCGATACCATCCACTCCATCTGGATGCTTGGCGGTCCACCACAGTACGTTTCAAAAGGAGTTTTCTTCCGCGTACAACCTCTCTGTGGAATAGTTTACCACCGGCGATTTTTCCGGACCGATACGACCTGGGGACCTTCAAGAAAAGAGCTTACTCCTTTATAAAGGGCCGGCAACGCACCTGCAATTCCCCTGGTGTTGCGGTTGATCATGGGCGGCGGTAGTCACTTAACATCAGGTGAGCCGCATGCTCGTTTGCCCCCTCTTCTATAAAAAAAAATTAACCATAATATAAATTATAAATCAAATATAAGGTGTATTTAAAAGTTTATTGATTGTATTTATAAAAATAAACTATTTACATATACTATTATATACACTTTTGTATCTATATTTTATTTACATTTAAAAACATTAGTTAGGCTTTTTTTATAGCAGACAACTGTGCCCTTCGATCACTTATAAATATACAGTATACACTAACTAAACAACGTATAACTAAACATAGTATACACTAACTAAACAACTATATATCAAATTTGCGTACGTCCCTCCCAACAGCGCTGCTGCTAGAACTAGTTGCCGCTAGATATTAATACTTAATAGCGCCATAGCGCAATAGCGCCATGGCGACTACTTACATAGCACGCGCTATGTGTTATAGAGAGATAGCGCGCTATAATATGACGCTATGCGCTATATTAATCACCATTACAGGCTGGGTGGTCATATCCTTATGAGATAAAATTACGATATGGTGGTGAGAATTTATTACCTCTTTTTGTCCCGTGGGTGTTGTAAAATGAGATTATAGGAAAGACCAAAAGAACTTCTTGATTTTAATAGATGTCTGTACGCCATCTAAAAAACGGGTTATTTTTTTTTTGTTTTGGGGGGGGGGGGGGGGGGAGGAGGGGGAGGGGGGGGGGGGTTGGGGTGTTTTTCTGTTGTACTCGCATATTTCCACAGATTTAAACTGCTCAGACCGGCATTGTGAAGCAGCTTTAAGAGTAATCTCGCACTGCGGCCGCTAATCCACCTGATAAGCGACGCAATTGTGGCAAGTTCTTCCCATCATAAGTGAGACACAACCCAAACGGAATGATATTATATTAATAAGGATATACGTCGCACTGCTGGACCGTAACCTTTCATATTTGAGAATGTATGTGGGTATGGAGCAGTTAATCGGCCGTGCTATCTCAGCGCATGTTTCATTTATTTATTTAAACTTTATTGTTTTCACAAAGGTTTTTACAAAGGTAAATAAGGTTATAATAAGTTCATTCTCTTCCATTAAACCGAGGTCGCTATGAGATTTTGTGGCAGGTGCAATAACGTATTACAATCCCGGAGGGTGTAAACCACATTTTTTTTATGTTCGAATTGTTCTGAAGTAAAGTTATTTTTATACGTTTGAATACTGATTCTGATAACGCTTTTAACGGGGATCACAGGGCTTTCCACACATGTTGTTTATACTTGCTTGATCGAATAAATACACAATAATATGTGTATTTATATATTAATGCATATAAATCGTCATCGTCATCATCATTACAGCCCCTCGCAAGTCCACTGCTGAACATAGGTCAAGAAATGTCACAAAGCACAGTTCTGAGCTACCTACATCCATCGACTTCCTGCATGTCTTACCGGGTCATCACCCCATCCAGTGGTCACCCTACACTTCACCTGCCGGTACAAGCCTATCAGGAACCTTTTTTCCTGGTTGGTTTTTGAGCTATGGGGTCATTGCACTCGCTTACTAATGTTGGGGTGTGTGGTACTCTGGTTTACTGCGGATATCCTCATTTCTAAGTTTATCATGAGAGAAACCTCGACATAGTCCTCTCCACAGCTCGATGAGCGATATTGAGCGTCCTATACGTCCAGCAGTGAGGACAACGTCTCAAAACCATAAGTCACCACATAAACATAGACCTGGCAAATATGTAACTCGATAAGTTTATTTTTAAAATAAATTAAAAATGTTGTATTAATATTTATGTGTCAGATAATAAGGAATTTCTCGACGTCTTTGGCAATTGTAGGCCGATTTTATCCTTTTTTAATAAATAGTTTAAGCTTTAGAGTTACTCCCATATAAATTTACAGAAAAGCTCTCTCAACTAAGGATCATGCTTTTTGGTATTACTTACCGTGTTTTTTATCATTAGTGGACTTGTGATAGGCTGTAATGATGATAATAATGGAGTTAAGTTATTTTTTGGTTATTAATACGGTGACGTTCTGGTTCACATAATGATTTCTTATATTTACGCGATTACTACACGTGAAATAAAACTAATTTTAGGGATCTTATCGCGTTTTATTTTAACTTTTTAATTCCTGATCTTTCGGACACTTTACAGGACATCAAAAAGTTGAAGGTAGCCTTCGTTAACTAGAACATCAGGACGTAAAACATCTCAATTCCCCCTGTGACCATGGGCTGTGTAAAGTGGCAGAAACATCAAGAATAAAAAAGGTTAAATTAAGCGCGATAAAATGTGTAAAATCAGTTTTATACCAGATAATCTGGTTGCACTCGTGTATCTGTGATAGTAATAGGCAGATACTAAACTTGTCATCTTCATTAGTTCATTCAAAACCTCAAAATTTTTTATTAAAAGTAAAAGTCGACTTTTAAGCACCACAAATTATAAAATCAATTTCTACATTGCAGCTTCTAAAGTCGGGGCTTTTAATACTGTCGTGCGCCATAATTAATGTCTGGTTCATGGCCACAAGCGCCATCTAGTATCGATTAGCAGAACTAGGAGAACTTTCTGGAAAATTCTATACGAGAACTTTCTACATCCATCAGTCGGGACCAGTGTCTACTCGAACATTCTAGATGTTTCAGTAGAAGAGGCCTATATAGGGCCGGTTAAGATCCAAGTAAGTATTGAATTGGCGATACAAACGAATACTTCGAAACGATATAACTGCGAACTAAAGTGATAAATAGTACAATTGTGTTTTATTACTAGTGTGTTTTAAGCTGTAACTGATGTTCGGTAATTAAAGTGTCAATTTTGGTAATTCAATCGGCAGTTTTATTGTCACGAACCCACTGACCTCTATATATACAACTTGTATTTATAGAGGTCAGTGCACGAACCCCAAGCACTGATTAAAGTAATCAGGGTTTTTCGCACACAAATATACTACGTCCCAAATAGCTTCAAAAGTACTAGCAGAGCGAAATGTCTGGCACGATTATCTGATGACTGATGAAGGAGATATAGACCATCTACCGCGGGAAAACGAATATAAATTTCTGGCAAACAGAGCCGCGAGCAGGAACTAGTTGCTATATAACATCATCGCATTCATTTTGGCAAGCTAAACAGTTCATTGGCATTGAAGTGCCGTTGCGGGAATTCTTATTAAACGGTGGAAGTCTAAACCTTTTTACATCTAGCGACCGACCCCGGCTTCGACTCTGTAGATTTATTAATATGGTGTTATTCAGATTTAAAGCAATATTTTGTTTTATTTTTTTTAAGAATATTTCTAAGTTTTTCGAATAAAATATATCTTAGATCACTCCTGGCGTAACCTTCTATCTGTTCGCGAAGTTTCATTACAACCCGATCAGTTATTCTGATGATTCGCCTTGAAAGACAGACAGTTAGACGAAATAAATGGTTATTCATGTCTTCCAAATACATAGGTCACTCCCATAGTTTACTTTTGGTCTCATACTTCAGTTTCCCTCTGCCACCTCTTACGATTTCTAATGGACGATATGGGGTAGTGGATATTATTATACTACCACTACACGGTATTGATGTGTATATTCGTTTTTTTAGTGACATTCAAATAACTCACTTAGCTTAAGGCAGTTACTTCTGTCCACCAATTTGCTAAGCGCGCGTCTGTAACACGCCTGCTGCGTGAACCTAACATGGTCTCACTACGGGCTGATTTGTTCAACTGTACTGTAAATGAATTCACACAGGCCGCTTGTTGTAAAACTAGCTGTTTCCCGCGACTTCGTCCGGGTGAAATTTATTACGACTGAATTTCATGTATTTGAATTTTTTGCGCGAGATCCCAATTCTTTTTAAAAAATAAAATTAGACTAAGTTACTCCTTACAACATCAGCTATCTGCCAAGTTCCGCCAAGTCCTGACAAAATTGGTTCAGCCATTTTGGAGATTAGCCTGAACAAACAGAAAAACAGACACAAAATTTTTAAAGATTGTTTTTTGTTTTAAATATATTTCATATAGCTGTGCCCCGCGGTTTCACCCGCGCATATCATTAACCTCGCTCATTTAGTTCATCTCATTTAGTCATTTCACCTCGCTCATTTAGTTCAATAATTTTAGCTAAAAATTGGCAAAATTAATGTAGTACTTTATCTATCGGCATATGTACGTTGTACAGCAAAGTTAAATTTTATCCACTCTTTCTCCCCCTGCCGGATGAACGTCACCCTCCCCTCGTGCCCCAGAAAGTTTTTTCCAGTTTTAAAGACAACTGTACACGGTGTATGAAAAGTATGTACCTAGGTACGAAGCGAACCTTGATGACTTTTCTATCAATCTTTTATACATACGAAAGCGATATCATTTATAGTTTTTGCGCAATCTGCCACAAAATATGAACATTTCTTATCTTTAATCGTTTTTTATGCTCAAAGTTTAGGTTTATTAAAATTCACAACGTTAGCGCCAAAATATGATTGACAAAAGTAAAGAGTAGAATATGCTCTTTAAAAAGAGGTACAAATTATTTCTTAAATCTTTCACTATCATAAAACTATTTATTTGAATAAGAATTAATACTACGTTACGACTGTAACTGACTTTTGTTTCGACCGGTGATCCAATTAAATTTTAGAACACATAGTTAGATATATTCCTTACGCGGAGTTTTTTGCAGGTAATATTGAGTACTTTAATCATGTAGCACATAATTTTTATGTATCATCAAGTTTTCTCAGCGCACGCCAAATATCTTATTGCAGATCTGTTAGGATCATCGGTATCCTCGGTATATGAGCTAGTTGACCAGCTGGTGGGCCGGTAATGATGGTCGCTACAGTTAAATTGTTCTTCAATTCCTTAATAAGTAGCCTCGTCCCATTGCACATGCTCGAGGGGCTTAAATTTCTCAAAAGATTGATTGACGTTCCGATTTTTAACGTAAATTCGTTTGTTGGCAATCCAGAAGGGCTTAGTGAATTTAAAAATTCCTGTGGGTAATGGACACCGTCTTCGATATTAGTCACGGTATCGATCGATTTGTAATTTTTTATTTGGCCGATGACTTTTTGAATAATCAAATTGTTTATTTCGCTGACCAATGAAAATTCTTTTCGTGCAAATTCTCGATGTTATACTGGATATACTGCATATATTGAAATTTATAAATTATGGACTATTTGGCCTAGAGACTCGTCCCGAATGACGTCACATTGCTTAAATTTGGATTGGGAAAAATTCCTTCCCCAAGTTTTAGCAGCTGTTATGGGAAGTCACTAACTGTGATTCCATGAATATGTGCTCTTACATTTTTCAATCGAAGTCCATAAGGGAGACGATTTAAAGCATGCTTTGATGATAAATCCTCGCGTGCCTCTGTTAATGACGGGAACAATCTGTCGGGAATCTCCAGCAAATACAAAAGTGATCCCGCCCATGAGTGCAGGGGAGGTTCAGATCGTTTAAGGTTCTTTCCACGGCCTCTATATGTGCCCTATGGCTCATGGTGCATTCATTCCACATAATCAATGAGGCGTCTTGTAGTAATTTACCAAGAGGCCCATTTTTGCGGATAGAACATGTAGATTGTAGCTCAAGAGTTACGGAAAGCGGAAGTTTAAAAGTAGGATGAGTAGTTTGGGAAGATAGCGATAGATAACTAGAGAATTACAGCAATTCCTGACGAAGCAACTGCTTTCGCTATCTTCCCCGATTGTCGTATCTTAGCAAGTACTAAATTTACAAGAAACGTTTTTGCAGTGCCACCTAGCCCATCCAAAAAAATTGTTCTTTTGTTATTTCACGCTATTGACAATAGTCTCAAAAGCACGTCCTTGATCTGGGACCACTGACCTATATACATATGTACAAGTACGCTGGACTGGCTATACCATACAAAATGACTGTGCGAATTTGAAGCGCCGCTAAAGGTGTCTTGAAAAATAAAATTGACATAATATGCCAAAATCTGTTGTCTTATTTATATTGTCATATTTAAAAAGTCTGTATTTTGAACTTTTAAACTAAAAAATGAAAGTATTTTATGTTGTTTGATTCTGTATAATGTAGTTACGTATTAAGAATTATCTTTAATATTAATGAGTGAGCGTAATTTGTATAACTCGTTACCAAAAGCGAATTTGCAGCTATTATTTAACAAATTAAAACTATTTGATAATATAAGTACTTAAAATTTTGTTACTAATCTTAATATCATATATACCAACATGTTTGGCTGTATATTACTGAGTTTTGATAAACAATAACACTCAATAGGGTTGTCGAGTTCCTTGTCTATAATACTTATCGATGGCGCCAGAGGGGCCGCGGATGTGAATGAAAGCATTTCCGTGGCCCTGCGAATTTGCGGCGGAGGTAGAACACCATGGGGTTTTAGTAAGTGCGATCTAGAGAATTACTTATCTCTCAATTGCAGGCATGTAATAGTATGAGTACATATTTGTGCTATTTGCTGTAGAGACTATTGGTCCGTAGGGTGCACGTGCGGTGTAGTTCCTAAAAAACTGTATCTGCGACTGATCATCACTGCTGGTAATAAGAAGTTGTTTAGTTTGTTGCTTCCTTGCTTGAAGGCTAAGTATAGCCATTCAGAGAGGACACGTAGTCAGCATTCTTTGGACGATACCACGGAAAGTAGGACTGTATGATGATTTCAGTTATTTTTTTAATATTGTAATTATAATTTCGAAAATGACGTTGTAAATAACTGATAACTATGTAATTCAAAGTTTACTTTTTATATTATCTTGCTAGCTCGTACCCGGCGCATTGCTGCCGCAGAAGAAATAATTGTGGAAATATCGTTAAAATGTGGAACAGTTATATTGTATAATTAGGAATGATAATGCAGTCATTTATATATAATGATATATAACTTTCTATAACTTTCAAATAAATAGTCAGTATAATACGCACGCCACCTAATGCCAGTTAATTGTACCATGCATATAACCTTCGCACAAGTGCAACCAATAAGTTGACTAAGTAAGTTACCGTAATCTGATGAACGGTATAGCATTGTAGAAAGTAAGAGCAAACATAAATTTTTATATAGTAGAAAATATTTTACTGTCTATAGAGAGACCTGTAGTTGATTAGAATAGGCGTTATTATAGCAGCTGATTTGTTTTTTATAATACTACATAGAACTAAATGAACGGTTGACAATAAATTATTTTAGAAATTATGTTTTTATTTTTATTTTGTGTAGTTAGTTTAATCTTAATAATTTTTAGTTGAATGGTCTAAGGGCTACGATGGCTATCAGAGTACTAGAATACGAGAGAACCAGAATACAAAACTAATCCAACTGTAGAGATGTGTAAGACAGGGTAACGTAACATCCCCGAAATACTTTACCACTGCATTGGAAGACCTTTTCAAGCTACTGGACTGGAAAGGATACGGTATGAACGTCAATGGCGTGTACGTCACTCGCCTTCGATTTGCCGATAATATAGTCCTTACGGCAGAATCGCTGGAGGACCTACGCACTATGTTCAATGACCTCAATAGTGTCTCCCAACGGATAGGTCTTAAGATGAACATGGACAATAAAAGTCATGTGTAATGTCCATGTCACACCTATGCCGGTGGTTTTTGGGAGCACTTAGCTAAAGTTGTTGACGAGTATTTTTACTTGGGATAAATAGTCCAACTAGGAAAGTTCAACTTCGACCGACAGGTCAATCGACGGATTCAACTCGGCTGGGCAGCGTTCGTGAGATTACAACACATCTTCTCGTCAGGAATATCTCAAAACTAGATTGTACAACCAGTCCGTGTTGCCAGTGATGACCTATGGATCTGAGACGAGGTCTTTCACTGCTGGCCATATGAGGAAGCTCGAAGTTGCTCAGCGAGCTATGAAGAGGGCTATGCTCAGGGGTTCAAACTTAAGAATGAGGATATCTGCAGCAGAACCAGAGTGACTGACATCGACCAATAAATTAGTACGCTGAAGTGGAAATTGACCGGCCATATAGCTCGAAGAACCGAATACCGATGGGGAAAAAAGGTTCTTGAGTGGCGGCCCCGTACCGGCAGGTGAAGTGTAGGACGTTCCCCCACTAGATGGAGTCAAAACCTGGTTAGACATGCAGGAAGTTGATGGATTCAGGTAGCTCAGGACCGTCCTTTGTGGCATTCCTTGGGGGAGGCCTATTGTCAGCAGTGGACTAGTGAAGGGTTTTAATGATGGTGAATGATAATGGCATTATATTAATATGATACATAAATAGTAGTTGACGTTACGGGTAGAGTCCATCTATCCATAGAGTCCATTCTATTTATTTAGGTATAGATAGGGTATAGAAATTTTATCGATATAATTTGATACACTGTCTTAACCCTATTATTAGTTCCGTGGACGTGCACTTCTGCTGTCAGCGCCAAAATGGCGGAAATCAAATCGCTTCATCATGTCACGGTTTATAGCCAGTCCAGCGTACTTGTATATATAGAAGTCAGTGTCTGGGACTATTTTTGGCAGGATTTCATTGAAAAAAGCGGTCAAATCAATTGTATTATAGTGATGCGCCATTGCATCCGTAGCATTGTTTTCTGTACGAACTGAAGAAGGTGATCCAAAATCACCGAAGTTTTTATCATTTAATTGCAATAGTCTATTTTCTACTTGTATCAAATCTTCATTATAAATGTCCTCATTGTATGGTAACGCAAAGTCTTGATTTTGCTGTCTGATTTTGTATCTAATATCTTCACATAAACCGTCTTTGAAATTGTCCCATAATTTCAATGGTTCCGATGGCTGACAAAATAAAAGTGTAACTACAATATAGGTCTTTTTGAGAACTCCCTTAATGGTTTTTAAGTACTCGAATGAGGTTGGACCGCGTACGTGATGTAGCAACATCCTAAGATAAAAACACTCTGATTGAGAAGGATGTACACCGTAGACTCTTCCTAAAGCAGCATCTTTTTTATGCCTGGATGGCCAACTACGTCCTCACCACGCCTCCTTCTTGTGAATTTACCATGTGTAGTATTGCGGGACATTGTGATATAGAAGTGTCTGAGCGAATTCATCTTCATTACGGAGCTCAAAGAAAACCAGCATAGTAGTTTTACGTGGGTTTTGGTATTGGGTGTTTAACATAAAAAGTAGTTATTTTGACATAACTGTAATAGTTAGACATAAGGTATCGCAGAATTTTTTGTAGATATTAATATTTTCTATAAAACTGTAGTACATAACTTTGCTATATTGTCAACAGTTTCCGCAGCGTAAGCGATATAAGGATTTTTTTTGATATTTTTTCACGCCTTGGGTTATATTAACGAAGTTTTTATACGGATCCCTAACCTTTTTAAAAATATACTACAGCCTGTGTTCACTAGGGATAATGTAGGATTCCAACAGTAAAAGAATTTCCTTTTTATAATATTAGTGTAGATATATCTTCAAGTAGTACATAACTTGTTTTAGTTTGTAACTTCACTATTGTATTAGGCATTATTACACTTACAACTATCATCACAGGTATTATATACATCTGTGACAATAGTTGTGGTAAATAAAAAATAAATAAAAAATAAATAATATTACAGACAGACCCTACATTTTTATTCATATGTATACAAAAAGTTTGACTTATTCCATAAGGGATATATAACTACAAAACATAAAAGTATACTTGAAAAAATATTTCATTCCATATCCTTAGATCAAAGACCTTTTGTTCTTATTATATTCTCTATGCCTTAGATCAATAAAGATAGAACATTACGAATACCAGCGTAAAATAGAAGCTCAATGCTGCTATGTGACGTACGTATAGAGTATAAGCCAACATTTTTTATAAAAGGTGGAAAACAAGCACTAAGTCCACTTGATGCTAAGTGGATGCTGTGGCCTATTGACATCTGTACTTATCCTTGATTGAGATTTAAAATTCAGATACGTTGTCACTCCTGAGGATTTAGAATGTTGCGTTTCCAGTAAAAAGGGTATCCCGTTCTTTACATTCACTATACAAAACACTTCAGAAATGAGCTGCTGTTTTGTGCTGATATTCTGTTTGAGCGTCGTTCCCCGGTCGAGTCGAACCATTCGTGATATAAACAACCGTAATATAGCTGCAACGTGGCTCTACCTATGCGAATTTACATTCTGTTTTTATTATTAAATATCTCTACCATAATGATTTCTTAAATTTACGCGAAACCCACACATTGAATAAAACTAAATTTACGGATTTTATCGCGTTTATTTCACTACTTTTACCTATTTTTAATTCCCGACATTTCGGGTGCTTTACAGCACCCATGGTCACAGGGGGACTGAGATGTTTGACGTCCCAATGTCATAGTTAGTCCGGCTACTGTAATGTGAACATATAGCTGACGTGAAGCACCGACGCTCCGGGAAGTCTGCAGTCTGCGAACATGTTCAAGATCGTCCCCACTATTACATTCGATTTGATAAACCACAAATCCTCGCAAAAGAACACCGATTCCTACCAAGGATGATACGCGAGGCTATTGAAATTAAAAAACAACCAAATTTCAATAGAGAAGATGGATGGATGCTGCCACCTGCTTGGGAGCTTATAATTAACAAAATTAAACCCAAACCTAAGCATACCACTGCAAGACTTCACGATACTATAAGTTCGTTTTGCGTAAATCGGACCAAAAATTATATTCAAAAACTGAAGGTAGCCGGACTAACTATGACATTGGGTCGTCAAACATCTCAGTCCCCCGTGACCATGGGTGCTGTAAAGCACCCGAAACGTCGGGAATTAAAAATAAGTAAAAGTAGTGAAATAAACGCGATAAAATCCGTAAATTTAGTTTTATTCAATATCTCTACCATAACAACATTAATTGAACAAGTGGTAAAACAAAAAAATTTATACGTACAGCAGCCTTTTTTTCTTTTTTTATAGAAGAGGGGGCAAACGAGCATGTGGCTCACCTGATGTTAAGTGACTACCGCCGCCCATGATCAACCGCAACACCAGGGGAATTGCAGGTGCGTTGCCGGCCCTTTAGAAAGGAGTAAGCTCTTTTCTTGAAGGTCCCCAGGTCGTATCGGTCCGGAAAAATCACCGGTGGTAAATTATTCCACAGAGAGGTTGTACGCGGAAGAAAACTCCTTTTGAAACGTACAGTGGTGGACCGCCAAGCATCCAGATGGTGTGGATGGTATCGGGAAGTTTGCCGTGTAGTGCGTTCACGAAATTTGGCGGCTGGGATTAATCCGAACAATTCCTCAGAGCACTCCCCGTGATAGATGCGATAAAATACGCAAAGAGATGCAACATCTCTTCGCAGCGCCAGTGAATCGAGCCGATCGGAAAGCACTCGGTCGTCGACGATTCGAGCCGCTCTACGCTGGATGCGGTCAAGTGGAAGGAGCTGGTACTGGGGAGCCCCAGCCCAGAGATGGGAACAGTATTCCATGAGCGGCCGAACCTGCGCCTTGTAAAGTTGCAGGCGGTGTGCCGGCATGAAATACTGTCCCGCTCTGCTGAGCACGCCAAGCTTTTTAGAGGCCAATTTGGCCTTCCCTTCCAAGTGACCACGAAACTGCACGTCACTCGATATGTCGACGCCGAGGATTCCGATACTGGCTGAGGCAACAAGGGGAGTGCCTTGAAACTGAGGGGATACGACAAAGGGGTTCTTTTTAGCGGTTAACGCGCAAACTTGTGTCTTCTGGGGGTTAAACTGGACCAGATTTAGTCGCCCCCCAATCCGAGACTCTGTCCAGCAGAGACTCGACTTCAGACACAAGTTTGTCCCGGCACTCAGAGACGTTTTCCCGAGAAATATTGGCTCGGCCGGTGTAACGAGCATCACCAGTGCTGTCATCTGCATAGCAATGAATGCTACGGGTTTGCAACATATCATTGATATGCAGAAGAAACAGCGTTGGCGATAGCACGCAGCCCTGTGGAACACCAGCATTAATAAGCTTGCAATCGGAGCTTGCACCGTCTACAACGACCTTGATGCTCCGATCTGCAAGAAAACTGGTGATCCAAGGAAGGGAGCTTCGAAAGAAGCGCTTTGTGCCAAACCCGATCGAAGGCCTTCGCAATGTCCAAACTAACGGCCAATGCCTCACCCTTGGACTCGACTGCCTCCGCCCATCTGTGAGTTAGGTAGACCAGAAGATCACCAGCTGACCTACCACGGCGAAAACCGTATTGGCGGTCACTAATCAGCTGGTGATCCTCAAGGTACCTCATGAGCTGGCAGTTTACAATGGACTCCATTGTTTTGGAGAACAAGGAGGTGATGGCGATAGGCCGGTAGTTGGACGGGTCTGAGCGGTCGCCTTTTTTAGGGATCGGGTGGACGAAAGCCGTCTTCCATGATTTTGGGACTACGCCTAGGGAGTAGGAGTACCGGAAAAGACGCGTTAAAACCGGTGCCAACTCTGGAGCACACGTCCTCAGCACAATTGGGGGGATTCCATCAGGCCCACTCGACTTATAGATGTCCAGGGAGAGGAGTGCTTTGCGAACCGAGCGCTGAGTGAACTGCACTTCCGGCATGGAGCACTCACACCGCGGGATGGTCGGCGGCGTACTCCCCCGTCATCGAGAGTCGAGTTAGACGCAAAGAAAGAGCCTAGAAGATCGGCTTTCTCCTTTGCGGTGTGGGCCAGTGAGTCGTCCTCCCTGTGCAGAGATGGAAGAGATGGCTGACAGAAATTCCCCTGGACAGCCTTGGCGAGAGACCAGAATGCACGGGTTCCAGAAGGAAGACGAACTAGTCTCTCGCCAATTCTGCCTATGTGCTCTGACTTTGCCTTGGCAATGACTCTTTTGAAGGACCTAGAGGCGGAATTATACTTCTTTTTTAGAGCGCTGGTGTTTACATCCCTGGACGCTGTTGCGTCAGCCCAGGCTCGGTAGCACTCCTGCTTATAGCATGATGCTATTTTACAGGAGCGACCAAACCATGACTGAGATTTGCCTCCAATGGACACCACAGAGGAAGGAATAAAAAGTTCCATACCCTGAAGTACCACATCAGCGACAGAATCCGCAACAACGTTGGGATCATCCTGCGAGAAGCAAACCCGCCCCCAAGGGTAGGATGCAAAGAAAGACCGCATCCCATCCCAATCGGCTGACCTATAGTGCTAAACACGGCGGCAGCCTGCAGAATGCAACCGCGATTTCAGCGTGAGTGGCACCACACTCCGGACAAGACAATGGTCCGAGGAGCCTAAAGGGGCGTCGACGGAAATCTGATATCCGTTCGGGTGAGAGGTCAGCAGAAGGTCCAACAGGGAAGGTGCATGATCCTCCACACCTGGAATCCGCGTAGGCGAAGTAACCAGTTGTGTCAGACCATATGCCAAGGCAAAATCATGAACAGATCTCCCCGCATGATCGGTTAAACGTGAACCGAGCCATTCGGCGTGATGGGCGTTAAAGTCGCCGAGGATCACGATCTCTGCGGAGGGGATCTGCTGTAGCAACGAATCTGCAGCCATTTGGACGTGGTCGAATAATCGGTCTGTTTCGGCATTACCGCTATGGGACCTATAGAGGCACCCGTAGACGCGCGGATGGTCGTCGCTGTCTACGCGTAGCCAAAGGATGGACAGGTCCGAACCTTCAAGTCTGCCGAGGCGTCGAGAACAGATGTCCTCTCTGACGTAAACGCAAACTCCAGCCCGAGGCACAAAGGAGTGTTCCAGTTTGTACCCCGGGCTGGAGAGATACGAGACATCAGCCGGAGAGGACACCTGCGTCTCGGTCAGAAAGAGCAGAGCCGGCCTCGCCGTCTCGAGATGGTAGTGGACGGCGTTTAGGTTAGAGTGAAGTCCCCTGATATTGCAGAAATTCACGGACAGCGTGGCAGGGGTCGCCTTGGTCTTGTTGCTCCGTTTGCCCCGAGCAGTTTTAGTCTTGAGCGGAATGTTGCCCCCCCAGAATACGCGGGGGCAGCCTGAGCACCCACGCTCAGAAGTGGAGAAACATGGTCGTGGATGCTCAGCGAGGGATTCTCCAGGGGTGCTGGTACCCTCCTGGGGTAGTCTATCATTTAATTCCGCTACCATGTTGATGGGGGGGGGGGGATTTGGGCCTCCGGCCACCTGCACTCACCAGACGAAACGCGGAAGCAGAGCTTCCACTTCACGCCGGTATTCTGTGAGGTCGTGGTACCACCCCGGTTTGAGCCGGCCCATACGTGCGACAGCAAAGCTGCCGCGTGGCTCTACCACTGTTAAATAGCCTTTATATATAGCCAGCCATAATTTGATGCAGCATGATAGACCGACACGAGCTAAGCAGTCAGAGGCGGGGTCCGCACTCCTCTACTCGGACAGCGGTTACATAGCTCATAAAACCCACAGAGGGGACATGATGATTGCTAACAGTACCAAATCAAAAACCGTCATCATCATCATCCTCATCACGATTGCCCTGTCATCTGACACAGCTGTAAGAGCCGTATAGGCTAACAGCACCAACATCACAGAAAATAAAGAGCTGCATCATGTCTCCACCATCTTACTTTTTACGTGGTGGAGTCACGCTGCAGCTATTATAGTTGCAACATGAATGGCTCGGCTTGACCGGGGCAGGACCACGCTCTCACAAAATTACCAGCGTAAAATAGCAGCGTAATGATGCTGTGTTTCGTAACGTTAGATTAAATTTAAGGCATTCACCCACATCAAATCTACCACGGCTCCTGATTATTCGTTAAATAATAGATAATTATAGCGAGGAAGTAATGAATATAAACATCCGTTTGTATTACGTCAAGATATTGGTTCATATATTTTTTATAGCATTGGGTGACAAACGAGCACACACTGTGGCCCATAGAAATCTACATCTATCCTCGACTAAGAATCTAAATGCAGATGTGTTGTCACCCGTGAGGGATAAGATGGAATGCCTCATTTCCAGTAAAAGGGGTCTTCGGTTCTCTACACTCTGTTATTTCACGCTGGTATCCCGTGAGAGCGTGGTCCTTCCCCGGTCGAGCCGACCCGTTCGTGCTACAACCATAATGAAGCTGCAGCATGGCTCTACCACGTTAAAATGATTTCTCTCCAGTCGTGTTAGATTGCAGTCCCATCAGACTTTACGAGGCAATAGAGATTATACCTGTGCTTGAGCATACACTCGGGCGCTATAATTCTTTCATGAGCAGATGTCGAGTCACTGTTGAGTCGTGCCGCGTGACAAAAATTCGGCGTGGAGATCATTATTGTTACAACATTGTTACTTTGACGGCTCCGTGACGCAGTGTCTCAGCAATGAGCGGCAGCGCTTGGGGCCGCGGGTTCGAATCCCGCGCGGAACAAGTAAATGTATGGACTACAAATAATTGTTCCGGGTCTAGATGTTTGTCCCTGTGCAATTTATGTATGTAAAATGCCTCCACGATACAGGAAAAAATCTTAGTATGGGGGTGACGTTTAAAAAAACAGCTATAAGTACATAGACCGCAAAATGACGGGTATGTCTTCTTTAACTGGCTTTGATGATGATATAAATATACGCAAATAATGAGGACATAACTACATTTTCTGCCACCAGGGCGGCAGCACTTAAAAATGAGGTGAAATATGTGACAGATTTCGTAGCGGGGAAGTTAATTTGTTGGGAAAATATAAAGTTTAATATTTATTTCTGTACGATTAGTTATATTTTATATTAAATAGATTAAAAATAAAAAAACCAAACCACATATATTCATAAAAGTAGAAAAAATTTAAAAAGAGGTAAAAACGTTAAAAAATTAATGAGCAAACCACCGAGGTTTGTGTATTAATATAATACTCTATTAATTGATAAGCTTTTATTTAAAACTAAGTTCTTAATTAAATGACATTGTATAACAAAAAACTTCACCTTAGTGTCAAATAGTGACATCTGGTGAGTGGAAGATTACTCTAAAATAGTGTCGCCTAAAATAGTGTGAGTGGAAGATTACAGATGTCTCTAAAATAGTGTTGCCACCTTTTTATTGAACAAATACATACAGTATTTTCCCCAACAAAGATGCAAAAATACTTTGAGAAATTCAGGAGAAAAAAGTACACATTTATTTTTAATCTTTATGTATTTTTTCTATGCATATTTGTTCATGCTCTTTTCTTTGGCCATCAATGAGCTGTTACCTTTAAAATAGTTATTAGAGTCTGACCAATTTAGATTCATATTAGAATAATTAACAATTCATTTTTAATTAAATACATGCTCTATTTCTTTCTTCTTTCATTTTTACATTCATGACCGAAAAAATTCTTTCGATTAATAAAAAAAAGCGCAACAGCTGAATTAGGGTTAAAAATATAGTATCTTTCGTACTATATTATTTTTCTATAATATATGTAGTTAGTAGTAGTATTGAAATATAGGAAGATACTATATATTATAGTACGGGTGACAACCCTATTCTAAAACCACCCATCAATTAGCAATTGTCCTTAAATAAATTGCCACAGCAATAATGTATTAAAGATTATTACACTTTTCTCGACCTTAATTGGGCTCGTAGAAGTATTTACCAATAAATTCCTAAGAAGTATATCCAGAACTTTCCTTTACGCCGGGTTTGTACACTTTTCAATACTGAAATCGAAAATGTCCGTTTTCTAAGTAATATAGTATATTATCTACGGTTCCATTTTTAAATTTGAAATTTCATGCGAACGGCGCAAAAAATATTTACTTTTCGAAATTTCTTCCTAAAGTTTCAGTGTTCTTAGGCATTCTTGTGAATTTTCTTAGATATTTCTCTCGTTTTCTCATTGTTTTTGTTAATTTAGTTCTGTTAAGTTCTTTCTTAGTTAAGTTTTTGTTAATTCGTTTGTTTCATTGTATCGTTTTTGTTGTGCTTAATTGTTAGAATTTTCACCAAAATGTTTCGGTAATGAAAAATCTATGTATTTTATTGAATGTGATAATCATGGTATTATAATATTTTATTAAATAATTAATAGTAACGTCAATAAAGGTTTTTTTAGATATTGTTTGACATTAGACAATAAACAAATTACAATAGTTAAATTATGTACTGTTCTGTGAAAGCGAAGTCCTGGGGTCGAACCGACTCATTCGTGCTACGAACGTGATATAACTGCAGCATGACTATACCATGTAAGAGTAGTCTTTACCAGAGACTTGTCTACCAGAAAGAGTTAAGTTCCAAGCAACAGCGCTAGATGGCGTCACTACCATTTCTGTATCTCGATATAAAGGCTTAGTTTCGTATGTTTTGGTTACTTGATTTTGGTTGGATATGTGATAACGGTTATGTACTCAGGTTTATCGATATGATATTTTGATAACATAATGTAATTAGTTACGTTTTGATATATCGGTCTCATGCCTAGCTTCAGCTATTCAGCTAATTGGATAAATGACTCAGGACTCACTAACTAACCGTTATTTGATACCGTTAACGTAGCAACCGTAGCTAGGACTCGAATAACGCTCAACTACCCCATAATTGCGTTCAAATCTCGCCGCGGAACATATTTAAATTTAGATTAGATAAATAAAAAATATTTACTTTCGTTTTTACTTTATACTACCTTGAAAAGAAATGAATTTCCTGGTAATATTAAATTAATTTAATAAAAAGTTGGCCGTTGCCCGTTGGCCATACACCTAGTTAGCCACGCGCGGTTGCATAACGTAGTGATTAAATATCCTCTGTGGCAACTGCCCACTGTACCGTAATGTTGTCGGATAATCGAAGCGCCTCTAACCAAAGTAGTCAACAGCTAGTTATCGTGTTGATGAATATCATAGTCGTGACCATTTTGTATATAGCCGCTATTTAGTTACCTACTTGAACAGCTACCCATCTCTGCTAAGTACTGTCTTACTTAAATTTTGGGTCATGTACATTGGTCCTTCGACTGACGGTATAAGGCTAAATTCAATTCTTTGTTAATGTAATTGTTAGAGACATGATTTTAAATATGCTTACAGATATCAAAAACCAAAACGTTTGTTAATGGAACCTATAACCTACGACGACATATAATCACATTTTTAACCACTGAACTAAGTAAATTTTACTATTTTTGACGGTATGTTTTTATCATTACAGCCCTTCACAAGTTCACTGCTGAATATAGGTCCCCAAAAAATGCCACAAATCACAGTCCTGAGCCACCAAATGAGCATATATCGACTTCCTGTTTATCTTACCAGATCGTTAGTCCATCTAGTGGAAGACCGCCTTACACTTCGCCTACCGGTACAAGGCTGCCACTCGAGAACACTTCTTCCCCATCCGTTGTCCGCTCTTCGAGCTATATGGCTTCAGCTTACAAGCATCCTGGTGGTATGGGTGGTATCGGGAGTTTTACCGCGATGTACGTTCATGAAATTTGGCGCCTGGGTTTAATCCGTGCAATTCCTCAAAACACTCCCCGTGGTAAATGTGAAAGAAAATGCAAAGAGATGCCACCCCTCTTCGCAGTGAATCGAGCCTACGGAAAGCATTAGGTCGTCGACCATTCGAACCGCTCTGCGTTAGATGCGGTCAAGTGGAAGGAGCTGGCACTGGGGAGCTCCAGCCCAGAGATGGGACAGTATCTCATATGAGGCCGAACCTGCGCCTTGTAAAGTTGCAGGCGATGTGCCGGCATTAAATACTGTCCCTATATGCTGAGTACGCCAAGCTTTTTAGAGGCCAATTTAGCTTTCTCTTTCAAGTGACCACGAAACTGCACGTCACTTGCTATGTGAACGACGAGGATTCCAATACTGGCTGAGACAACAAGAGAAGAGCCTTGAAACTTAGGAGATACGATAGTGGGGTTCTTTTTAGCGGTAAACACGCAAACTTGTGTCTTCTGGGGATTAAATTAGACTAGATTTAGTCGCCCCTAATCCGATACTTCATTTTTAGCAAAGACTCGACTTCAGACACAAGTTTGTCCCGGTACTCGACGACGTTTTCCCAAAAAATAGTGGCACGGCCGGTGTATATAGCATCACCAGTGCTGTCATCCGCATAGCAATGAATGTTACCGGTTTGCAACATATCATCGATATTGTAACGCACCCCCCTCCCCTTTTTCTTATTATATAATATTATGATGTTACACTTGTATATAATATGATTACTATATATGTGACCAGGATAAATAAATATGTTTTGGTGTCTTTTGGAAGAATGAATATTCACTAGAGCAATTGAGCCGTTGCTAGTGTCTTATAAGCTAAGTGAACCCCGTTCACGAAGACAGGATTCGAAAAAAGGTTAAGAACATTAAAGTGTCCCTATTCCATATATATATATATTATATTTTTTATATTTTTATATCTATACAAGAGTTTCGCTCTTCCACATTTAAAAAAAAGTGGGGGAGGCACACGGCTCCGCACACACCGTATGTGGTGAGTGCCAACCAACTTACGCACTCTCCCCGAAGGGGACGTTAAGTTGGGAACTGAACAGTAGTCCACAGACCCTGGTAGTGCGTAAGCACAAACATCGACCATAGTCGCGCATGTCAATGCGTGTAAACGCTATACAGAATGCGATCAAATCCAGCCAGAGTGAATGTACGTCACACGGCTTAGACAAATAGGCACACTCACAATAAAACCCTCCGTGAGCGCCACCACCTGCCAGACCGCCGTTCCTGCAGGCGTGATGTAATTGTAAGGCATCACCACCGATTGCATGATCAGCACGGCTACTAACGTCTTGAGTCTACCGCTCACCACAATGAAGTGGGGTCCCATGTTGTGCGCCTTTCGGCCGCAGCCTTGAGAGTCTCCTCAGATCCTCCCTCACCCGCATGAGGTTGACATATATGCTCCACCAACCAATAAAACAGCAGATATAGCAAAAGGCAGCTATAAGATAATAGTAATAATTCGCCATCAGAAATTTGTATTCAAAAAATTGAGTATATGCATTTTTCGATCATGTTTGTCATGACTCAATGGTGGGAAAATTACAGAGGTGTATTATTATATATAAAACATCATAGATCCCAGACAGACTGCATGTATGTATGCATGTCATGACTCAATGGTGGGAAAATTACAGAGATATATTATTGTTGTTATATAAAACATCATAGAGGTCAGACAGTCTGCAGCCCCGAAATGAAGGGACTTCAGTTTCATAAACCTTACTATCATAAGTCCTTAATATAGGATTATACACTGTACAACAGTACTAATATATGTGAGTGGGTCACTCAACCACCCCATATATATGTGGGTACCCTTGAGTATGCGTCTCCGGCAGCCTTTTACAAGAACACCCTCCATGACGTAGGCAATTTTCTCAACACGAAAACACTCAATGAGCTAGGCAATTTTTTACACGAACGCGTTTAATGACAGGCAATTTTTGACCAAATTTCCAACTATTTTATAAATGTTATTCATTTTTATTATTATAAAATTTGGAATATTTTAACAAAGTTTTTAATAAATTTATTTGATTTTGATAGGCAATATTAAGCCTTTAGCTTACTATAATACTTAATATTTGAAATGTATTTATTTTAACTTTAAGCTTATTAATGTATTTTATTGTTTAATATATTTCTTCTAAGATAAATTTTGACGGTTTTATATAGAAATTAATAATTTATTATTAATAACAATAATGGGTCGTCACAATATGCAGAAAAAACAGCGTTGGTGATAGCAATAATGAATATGAATTATCAACGACCACAACATATAGTGATTATTAGTGATATAAACGCATTTAAGTGATCTAATATAAGAATAAATTTGAATCGTAAACACGTTTCAACTTTATTAACTAACGTCACTTTTCCTTTACGATGTCTGGCCGTAAACGTTTTAAAATAATGCGTCTGCCTGCAACGCTAGGAAACATTGTTTATAGCGGAAATATTTCTGAAGAACTTGACGTTTTTCCTACACAGTTTCAGCTGACAAAATAATAACCTTGGGATCATTAATTTAAACATTAATATAACCACAGAAATAGTAATAATAAGACAATAGAAATGAATTACCTCGATTACTTCCAAAATTGATGTCGCCACATCTTACCGTATTATAAACATACGCAATGCACAATAATATCTAATGTTTCACATTACATTGCTTGGCGTGTTTGTCAACGTCGCGTGCGTCGCGTATTACGGTAGAACAAAAGCAGTAATTGTACAATACGAAAAGTAATAAATGAAAGTTTACAAAGGTAAATATCATAGTAAAGTATTCATCTAGATGTAAATTAGTTAAAACAATGATAATTTGTAAATAATCTACTTACTGATGAAATGTTATGCCTTAATTAGTTGAATTACACGTTCTTGATGAGTTTTTACAACTGATTATGCTGCAGTTCACCATTATAAATTTATAATAACATAAATTCACGTACCTACGACGTTCCCGCGCATTTAAGTTACAAAATGGTGAATGATGTTCGTCAACACGTCATAGCAGCGACAAGGTCACGCGTCTATGCGACTTCTATTGTCTTATTATTACGATTTCTGTGGATATAACTTTAATTATTTCTGTACTGTAGCTTCCACGACAATATGTATGAATGTTAAGTTTAGAATAAAGTAGTAGTTTAATTAAAGTCTTAACAAGAGTAACACACCTCTCTTCTCATTGACACCTTTCCAACATTACAATCCTTTATTGTAAACTGGCGTTTCGCCCTGGCTTCTCTTGTGTGGAATCTATTAATGTGGCGTTATTAAGATTTAAGGTAATCGTCAACCAAATTTATTTCATCGATTTTTCTATTTCATAAATCTCCATGTTTTTTAGTATAAACTATAGCCAAGATCACTCCAGACATTATTGTTCATCTATTCGTGAAGTTTCAATACAATCGGTTCTGCCATTCCGTAAATTAGCTTGGACAGACAGACAGACACTTTACAGTAAGTGGTTATTATACTGATAAAGAGTACGGGATTGATAATAACCCCTGAGGATGAGGAGATCGCTGCAACGCTGTTTCCAAATATTTTCATACTTAATTGTATAACATATTAAGGTAAGGTAAGGTAGTGAGGTAATATGGTTACCTTAAGCTTTACCGCCCTATAAAACCAAAACTATGAGGTAGATAGGTACAAAAATATAATGTCGTATACTATTACTAATATATTAATAAAAAAATAGCAAACAAGCTTCGGCAATTATGAGGAACGCTTCATCTTCATTTCTTATAAATAAAATCGACTAAAATGTTTACTATATCAACTGTCAAAATGGCGTCGATAAAAGAGCGTCCTTTTGACCCTTTACTATTTGATTGACTGATGAAGAGCTATCGTATCATATAGCTGGTTATAAGGCTGTAGTTTTTGAGTTATAAGAAAGTGACCATATTAACCGTATGACCATATTACCCTCACGTTATATCGTAAATTAATTAGAAAAAAAGTCCCGCTGGTTTTCTTGCTGGCTCTTTCCAGGACAGAGGTTACTTCCGAATCAGTGTCAAAGCTTAAATTTCTTTTAATAAATATTCTTGTAATCTATATAGATCCAATATTATTCTATTCTATTCTATAAAATTTTACATCTAAATATTACAAAGAGCTATTGACATTCTTTAGCAGTCAACCTTGTGTTGTGCTGAGTATAATGTATATGTAGATATTTATATATGATTAAAATATGGGTGTTTTCAAGGCAAGAGTGAATAGGTTTTTGTTAAGTCAGTGCGCTTCACCATCTTAGGCTACGTCACCACTCACCATCAGATGGGATTTTAGCTAAGTGCTGGCTTAGAATAGTAAAAAAAATGGTGCAATTAAATAGGTTATGTTAAATTGTATAATAACATATTAATAATAAATATTTTTTGACGAAACTTCGACTTCTAACGATGGCAGATGAGGTAATCTCTGGGGGACGCAATTGTGGACCTTTAAAAGACTGTTATGATAATTGTACTTTTTTAAACACAATATAACCTTATTATTATACTGCTTCCACGCGAAGTTGCGGCCACAGCCGGTTACGATATACATATAAAAAATACGACATACATATAAAAAAAACAAAATGCATACATATCTACGTAGCAAATACATATATGAACTAAATGAAACTAACTTTACGGATTTTATTGCGTTTAATTTTAACTTTTTATTTCCCGACGTTTCGGGTGCCTTACAGCACCTATCTATGGTCACGGGGAATACGTCGGGAATTTAACTCAATAAAATCAGTAAAAATTTTGTTCAAACAAATATAAAAATCATTATACATAGTATATGAATGTCTATGACGTGTAAAAACAATAGTGTACTCGTAGACGGTTGTATTCACACGGAAAAACACGGAAATTATTTCGAGAAATTCTTACAGCGCGTTGGAATCGACGTGTGACTTCTGTTGTTTGACACGTGACAATACATACCTAATCATTGCCTCTCGTTGCATATGTCACGTTTTGTTAAAAGTGCGTGTCACGCCTACGGGTCACGTCATAGATCTATGATACAGCAAAATGTGTGTGTGTCGTGAGGACTCCGAATGGATGGATTCCGTGGTGTGGCATTAGCCAGAGTAGTACCAAATATGCTTACGTTAGTTTTCGACCTGCTTAACACAATCGTGGGGTCATGGTTCGACGCTTATTCCAAATGTAGACCCTACCACCATTATGCATATTCAGATATTATAATCTCGAGTTTAAGCTACAATTTCACGTTATCAATTTTTTTGTAACATAGTAAGATTTAGACTCAATTTTTTATATTGTGGAGTGAGTTTAAACGAAGATTGCTTATGAATTCCAGCTTTAAAGTTTCCATGATATAATGTTTGTTGCAATGTGATGAACATTTTTGAGATAATATATTGTTAACAGTCTTCAGCATATATAAAAAATGTTTGGTAAATCGAAATGTGCATGCCTTTCGCGCTCATGCTATACGTCAATTTTTGAATTATTTTAAATACACACAAGTTTTCACCAATAACCTTATCTTCGTAGTTCAATTCGATTTTTTCCCTTTTTACCTTGCGTACCTCGGCACGTGCCTTGTTTGCTTAAGGATAATCTGCCACTGTTATCAACTAACAAAACGAGCCCAAACTCAGGACACCTATTAACTATTACTACTCTCCGAAGAGTTCCGGTTGTATTCACCGTAGTATACCTTAAGGTCGCTTCGTCAAATCCGGGGTTAAGGTCTCATCATAACTAACATAACGAGCACAATCTCGCCACACCTAGTTCTACTCGTCGAGGATTTCCTGTAGCAGATATCGAAGTACACCTTCAGGTCACTCCATAAAGTCCAAGACGTATAAGCATAGAAATTATATATAAGATGATAGATATCTTATTATTGGGATTGACCAAAATAAACTATGTACTGTTTTATTTATAAAATAAAATTACAATTTTCTACATGCGGCTTGTTATTGTTCTACAGACAATACCACCATCGTTGTTTCACAGATCCTATCTCCAAAGATACAGATAAAAAATACAGATAACGATTAAAGAAATATTACATTTTCTTTACATACATATAAATCCTACGTACTTTTAGCGAAACAATATATTGTAATAAAAATATGTGATTTTAAAAATAAAAAATTAATTAGAACTAAACCAAACAAAATTCAACTGCCATTTACATTCCATGGCTTCCCACATAATATATGAAGAAATTTAAAAATAGATTGAGTTGAACAAGTGATATTTTCAAAAGTAATCGTGTTTACTCCTCCATGCGAACTTGATAAATCTTACACCATAAGCCACTAAAACCATGTTTTTAGTGTAAAAATGGCAACTAATCGTTTTAAAAAGAAATTAAAATGGCAATCATTTATTTTCTGATAATATACTTTTTATGTACTTTTTATTTTCTATGTTCAATATGATGGTTAGATATGATTTCATGCGACAAAACGTTGGATTCTTGATTTTTAGACGCTGGTAGAACATACCTACGCGCTTTGATAAGGGTGACAAACGAGCACATAGTCTACCTGATAGTAAGTGAATGCCGTGGCCCATATACATATACATTTCTGTCGTCGATTGAAAATCAAAATACCGATGCGTTGTCACTAATGAGGATAAATGGAATGCCTCGTTTCCAATTAAAAGGGTCTCCGGTTCTCTATACTCATCATACGAAACACAGCATCATTAAGCTGCTATTGCACACTTTTATTTTGTGAGAGCGTGGTCAATCCTCGGTCGAGTCTCTCGATGCCTCGGCAGACTTGAAGGTTCGGACCTGTCCATCCTTTGGCTACGCGTAGACAGCGACGACCATCCGCGCGTCTACGGGTGCCTCTATAGGTCCCATAGCGGTAATGCCGAAACAGACCGACTATTCGACCACGTCCAAATGGCTGCAGATTCGTTGCTACAGCAGATCCCCTCCGCAGAGATCGTGATCCTCGGCGACTTTAACGCCCATCACGCCGAATGGCTTGGTTCACGTTTAACCAATCACGCGGGGAGATCTGTTCATGATTTTGCCTTGGCATATGGTCTGATACAACTGGTTACTTCGCCTACGCGGATTCCAGATGTGGAGGATCATGCACCTTCCCTGTTGGACCTTCTGCTGACCTCTCACCCGGACGGATATCAGATTTCCGTCGACGCCCCTTTAGGCTCCTCGGACCATTGTCTGGTCCGGAGTGTGGTGCCACTCACGCTGAAATCGCGGTTGCATTCTGCGGGCTGCCGCCGTGTTTGGCACTATAGGTCAGCCGATTGGGATGGGATGCGGTCTTTCTTTGCATCCTACCGTTGGGGGCGGGTTTGCTTCTCGCCGGATGATCCCAACGTTGTTGCGGATCCTTTTGCTGATGTGGTACTTCAGGGTATGGAACTTTTTATTCCTTCCTCTGTGGTGCCCATTGGAGGCAAGTCTCAGCCATGGTTTGGTCGCTCCTGTAAAATAGCATCATGCTATAAGCAGGAGTGCTACCAAGCCTGGGCTGATGCATCAGCGTCCCGGGATGTAAACACCAGTGCTCTAAAAAAGAAGTATAATTCCGCCTCTAGGTCCTTCAAAAGAGTCATTGCCAAGGCAAAGTCAGAGCACATAGGCAGAATTGGTGAGAAACTAGTTCGCCTTCCTTCTGAAACCCGTGCATTCTGGTCTCTCGCCAAGGCTGTCCAGGGGAATTTCTGTCAGCCATCTCTTCCATCTCTGCACAGGGAGGACGACTCACTGGCCCATACCGCAAAGAAGAAAGCCGATCTTCTAGGCTCTTTCTTTGCGTCTAACTCGACTCTCGATGACGGGGGAGTACTCCGCCGACCATCCCGCGGTGTGAGTGCTCCATGCCGGAAGTGCACTTCACACAGCGCTCGGTTCGCAAAGCACTCCTCTCCCTGGACATCCACAAGTCGAGTGGGCCTGACGGAATCCCCCCAATTGTGCTGAGGACGTGTGCTCCAGAGTTGGCACCGGTTTTAAAGCGTCTTTTCTGGTACTCCTACTCCCTAGGCGTAGTCCCAAAATCATGGAAGATGGCTTACGTCCACCCGATCCCTAAAAAAGGCGACCGCTCTGACCCGTCCAACTACCGGCCAATCGCCATCACCTCCTTGTTCTCCAAAACAATGGAGTCCATTGTAAACTGCCAGCTCATGAGGTACCTTGAAGATCACCAGCTGATTAGTGACCGCCAATACGGTTTTCGCCGTGGTCGGTCAGCTGGTGATCTTCTGGTCTACCTAACTCACAGATGGGCGGAGGCAGTAGAGTTCAAGGGGGAAGCATTGGCCGTTAGTTTGGACATTGCGAAGGCCTTCGATCGGGTTTGGCACAAAGCGCTTCTTTCGAAGCTCCCTTCCTATGGGCTTCCCGAGAAATTGTGCGATTAGATCACCAGCTTTCTTGCAGATCGGGGGGATCAAGGTCGTTGTAGACGGTGCAAGCTCCGACTGCAAGCCTATTAATGCTGGTGTTCTACAGGGCTGCGTGCTATCGCCAACGCTGTTTCTTCTGCATATCAAGGACATGTTGCATACCCGTAACATTCCTTGCTATGCGGATGACAGCACTGGTGATGCTCTTTACACTGGCCGAGCCAATATTTCTCGGGAAAACGTCTCCGAGTGCCGGGACAAACTTGTGTCTGAAGTCGAGTCTCTGCTGGACAGAGTCGCGGATTGGGGGCGACTAAATCTAGTCCAGTTTAACCCCCAGAAGACACAAGTTTGCGCGTTAACCGCTAAAAAGAACCCCTTTGTCGTATCCCCTCAGTTTCAAGGCACTCCCCTTGTTGCCTCAGCCAGTATCGGAATCCTCGGCGTCGACATATCGAGTGACGTGCAGTTTCGTAGTCACTTGGAAAGGAAGGCCAAATTGGCCTCTAAAAAGCTTGGCGTGCTCAGCAGAGCGGGACAGTATTTTATGCCGGCACACCGCCTGCAACTTTACAAGGTGCAGGTTCGGCCGCACATGGAATACTGTTCCCATCTCTGGGCTGGGGCTCCCCAGTACCAGCTTCTTCCACTTGACCGCATCCAGCGCAGAGCGGCTCGAATCGTCGACGACCGAGTGCTTTCCGATCGGCTCGATTCACTGGCGCTGCGAAGAGATGTTGCATCTCTTTGCGTATTTTATCGCATCTATCACGGGGAGTGCTCTGAGGAATTGTTCGGATTAATCCCAGCCGCCAAATTTCGTGAACGCACTACACGTCAAACGTCCCGATACCATCCACACCATCTGGATGCTTGGCGGTCCACCACTGTACGTTTCACAAGGAGTTTTCTTCCACGTACAACCTCTCTGTGGAATAGTTTACCACCGGCGATTTTTCCGGACCGATACGACCTGGAGACCTTCAAGAAAAGAGCTTACTCCTTTCTAAAGGGCCGGCAACGCAACCGCAATTCTCCTGGTGTTGTGGTTGATCATGGGCGGCGGTAGTCACTTAACATCAGGTGAACCGCATGCTCGTTTGCCCCTTCTTCTATAAAAAAAGAGTCTATTCATTGTAATACCACATAGCTGCAGCCATGCTTTATGGTTGCAGCACGAATGGGTCGGCGCGAATGTCCCCATTCGACGCTACGCTCGGACGGACTACGGTCTTACAGAATATCAGCATCAATTAGCTGCATAATGCTGTTGTGTTTCGTATGGTGAGTATAGAGAACTGGAAATCCTTTTTACTGGAAGCGAGGCAATTCATCTTAGCCCTCATTGGGGGGCAACGTATCTGCATTTTAATTCCTACTAGAGAATAGACGCAAATGTTTATGGGCCACATCATCTACTTACCATCGAGCGGACTGTGTGCTCGTTTGTGACTCTATTACTATGAAAAGTTATTATTGCCTATTTCTGCCGCCAAGCAGCAGTGTACAGCTGCATTCCGGTCTGAAGGTTATAGAGAGCCAGTATAATATTCACAGGATGTGAGGCATTCCATGTTAGTTCTCTGAAATGACAACTCATTTGTCAGGCTTTGTTTACAGTTGGTCACAGATGTCCATGGGCTGCAGTGGTCTCTTCACGTTACTACTCACATACATATTTCCAGTAAAATTTTCTTTTGTTTACCAGGAAACATTTATGTCTTTCCAGGTGATAATGGCGACGGATCCGGCACAAGTAACTGGAGCAACTACACCCGGCGCAGACAGTTTAGGTCCGGATACAGGTCAGGCGTTAGTGGCACAGGCTCCCAAGAAACCGGCGAGACCTAGAGGCAAGCCGCAACCTGAGAAGCCGAAGAGGAGTCTATTTTGTTTAGGTCTTAAAAATCCACTTAGAAAATTGTGCTACGATATAGTTGAGTGGAAGTATCCTTTTAAACAACAACAAAAAATATAAAGATTCACTCTTTGCTTAACTCTTCTTCATTCTTCAACAGTCCGTACAATACCACTACTAAATATGGGCCCTCCACTCTGCCCTCCCAAATCCTCTCTCCCTTAATTAAATTAGGCATTATTTTGCGAAAATCCATTATATTAAAGATCGTAGTAATTAATTAGCTGACATCCGTGTAACATAATAAAATGATGTGTCTTACCTACTTTGAAAAGCACCTCCCGTCCTCCCCCAATAGCGTGCACAATTCTCGTCACCACTAATTTCAACACCAATATTCCCAACCCCGTGTAGTGGCGGGTAAGAATACCCACTACCCCATATATTCCCGTGGGTGTAAGAGCCGACAGAAGGAAGTTAAGGCAGAAAACGGGCAACAGCATCTTTTTGGTAACAGCAAAATAACAATAAAAAAAGATGCGATTGCCAACCCGCTTGCCAAGCGTGGCAGTTATCAGTGGCATCTTTGGGCGAAGCCTATGTTTAGCAGTGGTTTTGTGAAGGGCTGTAATGGTGATGATGAGTCCCAACATCACTACAACACTAAGAAAGACACTGCAGCATCGATAATACGACATATTCTTAGGTAATTAAATTTTAACGTCTTAATTTTTTTTCGCCTTTATCGTCAAGTTTGGCAGGTGCTGCTTCTGGCCGCCCAAACCGGTATTTTGCGCGTTAATGTTTAGTTTTACCGTGATCTGTCGGAAGTTATAAAATTATTCAGACTTTTGTAATAGTCGTCTTTTACGACACCCACACAGTTTGCCACTTTAATATTATTAAAAATTGCTACGAACACTAGACTAGTCGGCGACTTCAACATGTTATATGATAATGATTTCATTTACGCGAATTTTTATATTATTTTATTCAATGATATTATAATTTTTTTATTCAATGTTATATGATACTAAAAAAAGTGAAAAAAAAATTATAGACTTTCATATTTAAAACTCATCAGAGCATAGTAGTATCAAGTAGACCTGTTTACAGGTTCAAAAGCACCTGTACAATCTGTTCGAAGAATAATTTATAAACATGACTGCCTCGCTGGTGTAGTGGTTGTAGTAGTGCAACCGTTGGTCATGGGGTCCCGGGTTCGAATCCCGGTCGGGCCAATAAAAAAACAGACTATTGAGTTATACGTCAAGAAATTCTGATTCGGAGTCAGGAAGTTGGTGATGTCCCACCCCCGTGCCTCGGAAAGCACGTAAAGTCGTTGGTCCTGCGCTTGATCTCTCTCCGGTCGTGTCGGTTTACCGTCTCACCATATTATGAGAATGAGGGAATGGAAAGTGCAACTGCGTTTGCGCCTACACTACGACACTATAATTCTGTTCAGCGCATATGGTTAGCCTCAGTTGAGACTGACTGCCGTGACTGAAATTCGATCTGGAGGACATTATTATTTAAAAACACTGGAATCTCCTTATGTAATTTCCTTAAATAACTATCAGACCATTTGAATATATGATATTAACGACAATTTTTGCAAATTGCATAGCGTTAGCAGTGTTTACGCCTTATCCGAACGGTGATACTAATAATACTAATCAGATATTGGTAAGTACTGAGTAATTTTTAGTACACCTAGATTTTGTCTGTTACATTGCCCTTGCGTATGAAATTGTGTTTTTTTAATACTGGCCAGTTTGATGTTTAATATCTTGCACTCAACATGGAATTCGAAATTCAAACGAATGTCATAACTTTGGTTTTGGGGTTTTGATGGAAACTGGACTGCCACCGCATTGCAGATCCTATATTATCGTTTAAATAAGTGGTGCAGTTTTATGTATTAAGTGTATGGGCATGTGAAACATTAGTAATAAAACAAAGGGTGTGATGATGAATGAATCTCATGGCGGTGTCAACCATAGAATGCTATAATACACAATAGAATGACTGTCAACCTTATTTTGTACGACGATAGGCATCGCCGGGAATATACAAGCAATAACGTCGTATTATCACTACTAAAAACCCAATTCGCTATGTTGACAGATAGATTTTAATACATATTTATTTGTAAATAGCGTGCAATTTGGCATTTTCTAAATAATCTGCATGAGAAATTTGGAAACGATTGTAACGTCAAAACACATCTTGTTTTGACATTTATACGTGTGAATTGACGTGTTAGTGACATTTTAGTGGCTACACGGGCTCCGCCCACTCCCCCGTTCTAATGTACTCGTTGTATTATAGTATTCTATGGTGTATTGTTTTTTAGGTAGAACCTGCAATATGAACTTTAAAGGAGATCGTATTTTGAAAATTTGATATCGGCAGTCTTACTGATGGCATGAATTTAAGAAAAAAAATGAAAATAAATTGCCATTAATTTTTAAAATCAGTTTACTCATTATTTGTTTTCTCGCCATATGGTATTTTTCTTATAATATATAGTTTTAACCGTGATCATAGAAAACGTAACACTTTCAGTTTCCGATTTACGGATACAATAGTAAGACAATAGCAATGACCTCAGTATATGTAGCACACGGAACAGGGAATGGGTTAAAATGTCACGTTATTGTCCAAAAATAGTATGTCAACGCTTTGTATGGACTAGGTACAAAATAAATGCGCAACGTGAAATGTCACTAATAAAGCAAATAACTATGTTATTCTTGTCTCTCATGCTTTAAGCTTACTATTATATATATTATAATAGAAATAAATAAAGTATTGTATTTGGCAGATAGACCGGTAAGCCTTTGTCTACCATCTGCACAGACATTCGTGGTCGTTACCAGTCAGTGAAATCTTTTTACAGAACAATAGTGACAAACAAGCACACAGTCAACCTGACGGTAAAAGCCTGAGGACTAAGTTAGAATGCTTTGTTTCCAGTAAAAATGGTCTCCAGTTTTCTACACTCACTATACAAAACACAGTAGCATTAAGCTGTTATTTTACGCTGGTATTCAACAAACAATGTGAAAGCGTGGTCTTAGATAGTCTAGGTCTTCTCAGAATAGCTGCTACATAATATTTATTTTCATATTTATTTTCCAGGAAAAGGTGGAGTGGGTTTTTATGGTAATTTTTACGGGAGAATGTATAATGAAAATTATAGCATACGGCTTCTTATTGCATCCCGGTGCTTATTTAAGGAATACTTGGAATAGTTTAGATTTTACTATAGTTACTATTGGGTAAGTAGTAATGATATTATATTAACAGCAATATTATAAATCAGAAGATCTATGTATTCTTATTTAACCATCGAAATGCAGATATATATATTAAAGATGTGAAAATACTCGTAATTGAAATGGTACGTCTATCCTAGTTTAAAGAGCACCTAATACATTCTCAATACAATTCCACTGAGCTTACAGTCCTTCACAAATTCACAGCTGATTAAAGGGGAAGCCAAGAAATGCAGCAAAACCTTACGATGCCTAATTTAGAAAACGAAATACGTGCCCATTACGTGCCATTACGTAACATTGACATTAGTATGTTATCTAATGTTAGTGGTACTGGTACTGGGCTTAGCGGTGGCAACACGTAATAACAGTACACACAAGTCTGGGATGAAAGGAGGTGCTCTTCAAACTGGGTAATGCGTATTTTATATTTTACGCGGATCTTAGTTCTTAACTAATTAATAATTATAATGGTTATGACTGACTCTTTGGTCTAGTGGCCGTAAACGCAGTTGCTAATCATGAGGTTCTGGGTTTGAATCCTGTGTCGGGCAAAAATCAGTTATTAGGGTTTTGAGTCAAGAAATTCTCAGTAATAGCTCAGGTTGTAGGCGGTGTTTCACCCCCGCGCCTCGGAAAGCACGTATTGCCGTAGGTCCTGCACCTGATCTGTCTTCGGTCGTGTCGGAATACCGTCTCATCGGACTATGAGAGTGAGGGAATAGAGAGTGCATCTGTGCTTGCGTATACACTATACACTTGGGCACTATAAACCTGTCCTGCGCTAGTCTCCATCGAGACTGGCCGCCATGACCTAAATTCGGTCTGGAGAACATTATTAATTAGTATATTTTACTTAGTAATAATAATAATAATAATACTTAGTAATTTGTTAGTATTTGTAAATGATAGTGTCAATCACAATATCATTTATAAATACTAACTCCAAAGTTTTTTGCCGGTTCTTTACTGACTAGGTTTTGTGTTTACTAGATTTGACTTTCATAACAACTTTAAAGAAGTATAAATCGATTTAAAAAGTTTTGACTCTGACTTTAATTTTCACTTTTTAAGATGAATTGGAGATGTGTAATTGGAATTTACTCATCGCTAGTGTTCAATCCACAAGAAAAGAACCTACTTCCTCCATGAAAGTGCGTCAGTAAATCATCTATTTTTCGGATGTTCCCGTGAACTACAAGATCATTTTCCCTTTCCCTTCTATATAAAGAACATAATATATTCTACGTACTATAATTATGTATGTCTATGCTACTTTTACATCGTTCGTACAAATGTCGTAAGAGGCGACGGAGGTAAACTGAAACAAAAATGGGCAATAACATCTTTTTGATAAGGTATCAAAAAGTAAACGGCAGTAACCAACATGCTTGCCAATTTTGTTGACTATGGTAAATATATACCCCCAATAAAGCAATCTATGGGAGAGGCACATATTCAGCAGTTGTGTTTAAGTATGTCATGTATGAAAAATAAATATTTTTATTATTTTTCAGCATAATTAGCATGGTTTTACAATACATTTCCAAAGACTCGTTTGATGTGAAAGCTTTGAGGGCTTTCAGGGTACTGCGGCCACTTCGCCTGGTGTCCGGTGTCCCAAGTTTGTATTATTTAATATTCTTAAATTATTAAATGTTGTGTGGGTTTTAAAATTAAATAAAGTGCTGGTTGTAAATTTAAGAAATCATTAAGAAATTATTTCTTAAAGTTACGCGAACACTACACATTGAATAAAACTATTTATACGGATTGTATCGCGTTTAGTTAACTTATTTTTGATTCCCAACATTTCGGGTGCTTTACAGCACCCATGGTCACGGGGTGTTTTAGATGTTTGACGTCCCAATGACATAGTTATACCGGCTACGTTTGGTTTTTGAATATTAATTTTAGGTCCGATCTATGAATCTGTGAACATGTTCAAGATCATCCCCACCATCAGATTTGATAAACCACAAATCCTCGCAAAAGAACTCCGTTTCCTACAAAGAATGATACGCGAGAATATTAAAAAAAAACATGCTAATTTCAATAGCGAAGATGGATGGGTGCTGCCATATGCTTGGGATCCTATAATTAACAAAATTAAAACTAAATCAAGACCAAAGCATACCGCTGCAAGACTTCAAGATACAGTAAGCAAGTGTATTCTGCTTGGATCGGACCAAAATTAATTTTCAAAAATTGAAGGTAGCTAGGCTAACGATGACATTGGAATGTCAAAAATCTCAGTGCACCCCGTAACCATGGTTGCTATCAGCAACCATGGTAAACACAGCAGTATTAACCAACCAGCACCCGAAACGTCGGGAGTGAAACAAAAGTTGAAAATAAGCTGCCTTCCTTGGGGAAGGCCTATGTTCGGCAGTAGACACGTAATGATGAAATAATACTATCTGTGGTTAAACTTTATAGCCAAAGTGCTTAACTTTATTTCTAAAATAAAAAAAAATAATACGCTTGCCAGTTCAATGCAATCAAATCGGTTCAACCGTTTTCGAGAAGTTGGTGAACATACATTAAAAAAATCATACGCGTTAATTATAGAACGTTCTCGTAACATACTCTATAAGAATCAATCTTAATTTTACAATGTAAAAATGTATATTTCATTTTCATAATATTTTATTACAGGTCTTCAAATAGTTTTAAATTCTATCCTAAAGGCAATGATTCCGCTGTTCCACATTGCTTTTTTGGTGCTATTTGTGATCATTATCTACGCTATTATTGGCCTGGAGCTCTTTTCTGGGGTACTTCACGACGCCTGCTTTTATATAGAAACTGGTAAGTTTGAAAAAATTGATGTGATAAACGAACTCACAGTCCAACCGATGAAATGGACTGAGGAAATGGATAAACATAATAAGTTCATAGCAGTATTCTTGGATTTAAAGAACGCGTTTGATACGGTTCTCATTCTTGTACACAAGATGGAAAGAATCGGTATCAGGGGTGTTCCGCTAAATATACTCTCAGACTACCTTGCAAATAGGAGACAGAAAGTAAAACTAGAAAATTACACTAGTAATTGCACTAATGTGTCGTTTAGTGTCCCGCAGGGAAGTGTTCTTGGCCCCACGTTATTCTTAATTTATCTGAATGATGTATGTAATATGACCCTTGAAAATGCTAAAATATTCTTTTATGCGGATGAAATTGCCTTTGTTTTCACCGGAGGATCCTGGGACATCGCTAAAAATAATACAGAAAAAGTTCTTGAGGAGATAGGTAAATGGCTGCAATTTTATCTCCTTACGCTCAGTACGGCCAAAAGTTGCTATATATGCTTTAGCATTTATAACAACGTTCAGCCAGAACTAGATTTTGCGGTGAGAATAAATCACTGCCGTATCACAACAGATACACAGAAATGCTATTGCACCACTATATAAAAAGTAACCGAAGCTAAATATTTGGGAGTGTGGTTGGATCAAAGACTCTTTTGGTATCCTTAGCTTGAACATGCTACTCAGAGAATAAGGAATCTCACATTGATTTTTAAGATATTGAGACATGTGTTACCTAAGACAGACCTAGAAACGGGGACTGGGGACAAGTGTCTTCTAAGAGAAATATATCCTTAGTACAGTCTCCCGGAAATACCATGTACTGCCGGGTCTTGCCATTGCTCGTTGGTTAAGGATAGAGGGGTAAGCCCTTTATCACAAGAAATGACGTCATTTTTTATAGAATAAGGGTGAAAAACGAGCAGACAGTCCACCTGATGGTAACTGGATCCTGTGGGTCATAGACTCGTTTCCAGTAAAAAGGGGTCTCCAGATCTCTACACTCACCATGCAAAACACAGCAGTATTAACCTGCTATTTTACGCTGGTATTCTGTGAGAGCGTGGTCTTTCCCCGGTCGAGCCGACCCATTCGTGCTACAACCATAATATAGCTGCAGCGTAGTTCTACCACGTTGTATTTGCACAAATATAACCTTCGGTTTCACTTTTAACTGGATTAGAACATAAAATCCCTGAGTTACTTAATAGTCAGGTACCTGTTTGACCTTTAGTCACAAGTTTTCCGTTATAAATATTGGATTTTACCTATGAAAGTGCCGTTTTGTATCAGAGAATTGAAATATTTTTTTAACAAAAAACTATAACCAAGATATTTATTACCATAATTTACAAAACATTCTTGCCATTTTCTAGTCAGTTGATGCCCTTGCTAAAGAAGTTGCTGCATGAAAATCGATTAATTCTTTAAAGGCGTTCTTTACTGCTTTTTCGGCATTGTACCTACAAATATTCAACTATCAAAAAGTATCTAAACTTCGAAAACGGTAGAAGTTTATTGGAGCAAGAGTTAGAGTTTAATAATAGGAGATGAGAAAGGCTCTCCAGCTTTTGCTCTGTTAATTTGCCAACGGCTGTTGTACAATATGTAGCCAGACGTTATCATAAAAAAGCGATGACAACACTTCACCAATCTGGGTTACTTGAGTGCCAGATTCTCGAGCATAATTTGTAATTCTTGACAGTAACGGTCAACAGTAACTGTGGCACCAGATAATAAGAAGAAAGAAAGAAATAAAGAAAGAAACACTTCATTTTGGCACGGTCAATAATATACAAATTTATGTAAATTTAGCTTTATAAAGTATTTATAAAGGTTGTTATAAATGCTAAAGCATATATAAACTCAGCATGAGTTGTGGCGACACCACGATGTAGTAAATACCACCAATACCATCGAACTGTCACACAATAAGTTTCTTCTGGCTAATCTTTTCATTCGGGCACTGTATGGCTTGGGTACCTGGATCTAAACATTGCTATGAACGCTTACGGTTGTCGTAAAGGATCCGCTTCTTATTGTTGGTAACAAATCTACTAAAAACTCCCTCTTTTCTACGCAAATACAGCAAGATGATGCAAGTTTAGACGCTGCCTTCTCGCTTAATGTCACTCAGTTCGTGAGGTCCCAAATGTCTAGCTTCTACATTTTATCGTTATGCCGCAATTGATCCTAAATTGTTTCACCACTTACATCAAATACCGAAGCTAGCTCAGTCGTAGTTTTAGGAGGATCGGCTTCTAACATATTTTGTACGTCATTATCAATATTCTTTTCCGGGCGGCCACGACATCCAACTTCAAGGTTCCACAAATCTCTACACGTCACAAATGTTTAGTTTTGTTTTATGTTTGAAAATATAAATAAGACAAAATGGTTATTATAACGAATTCTAGAGTTGAGACTCCCTAAGCGCTCACAATGAAGCAACACGGTCGTGCCCATGCAATTGTATCAGAAGAAGCCACAAATATAATTAAGAAAAGTGAACAAATACTTTTTTTAAATATTGAATCAACGTTTTTGACGGCTCATAGGGGCAGTGGCTTAGCACTTGGTTGAGGCGCTAAACCCGCGGGTTTAAATCCCGCACGGAACAAATATTTTTACGACCTACAAATAATTGTTTTAGATCTGAATGTTAATTCTTGTGAAATGTATGTATGTAAACTGCTCCCACGATACAAGAGAAAATCTTAGTGTGGAGATAACGTATTTCCAAATAAAAAAATCTAAAGCTGCTTGAACTATTTCAGGTGAAATTGTAGAAGAACCATCACCTTGTAGCAGAGATCCTGACGTAGGCTTCCAGTGTGATGAAGGTCAAATTTGCAGAGACTATTGGAAAGGACCAAACTATGGAATAACCAATTTTGATAATATCGGTTACTCTATGTTAACAGTGTTCCAGTGCATTACTCTTGAAGGTTGGACTGATATTATGTACCATGTAAGTACTCGTAAATGAAATTATATTTACTTTTATAAAGATATAATTGTTTTACGAACCAGTGGGAAATCATGAATTAATAATTCTATAGCTATAATTCTAAGGGTAGATCCTTCCTAAAGTTTAAGTTATAGGTAAAGTTTACACTATTTTGAAACCGTTTTTAATAGTTGATTTTGAAAATTAAAAGAAATATATTTTTGGAACTATATATAAATCAAAAATATCTAATGACTATTTCGATGATTCTTATATCTTATTTTTTTAGATAGCTGATGTAAAGGGAAACACCTGGGTGTGGATTTACTTTGTAACGATGGTTATTTTTGGCAACTTTTTCGTTATGAACCTCATTCTTGGTGTATTGTCAGGGTAAGTAAAGTAATTATTTATTTATTTTATTTATTTAACACTTTATGTACACACAAGTAAGGGAGAGGACTCTATTTATCCGATAGTGAAATATCTTCCAGTAAGCCAGTTACAAAGATATATGATTAACAAATTATTATAAGGTGTGCACTTTGTTATTATACAACACATAAAAGGATATCTGCACAAATACTTATATATATATACAGATATATAAATATATTCATACTTAACCACACATAAACACATAAATACACATTATAATATAAAGTCATAATTATATATATATATATATATATATATATATATATATATATATCCTTATATATTATATTACGTGTCACGTTGTTTGTCCGCGATGGACTCCTAAACAGCTTAATCGATTTTAATCAAATTTGCACCCCGTGTGCAGTTTAGTACAACTTGAGAGATAAAATAGTTTTTTTGCCAATGAGTGACCCACAATTTTTTTTTGCGAATTCAAATATTTTTTTAATACGACATGACAAAGGGTCGTCGAAGAAGGTAGAACAACGTCTACCTGACAAGCTAGTATATAGTAAATATCAAAGATTTGAAACTTACATAGATGACAACGATAAATAATGTTCTTTCACTCGGTTTTTGAACAATGTCTCTGTTTTGATTTCTCGAATGGGAGGAGGAAGTGAATTCAAAAGTCTTACCGCATGTACGGATAATGAACGGGAATATTTTTTTCCATTTTTGTGAAAATCGTTACCTCCACATTAGGATTTTCTCCTGTATCGTGGGGGCAGTTTACAAACATAAATTTCGCAAGCACAAACATCCAGACCCGTAACAATTACTTGTACGAGTAGACTATACAAATACCGCCGTCAAATATAATATGAGTAAGCTTTAAAGAATGGGAATTTTAAGGTCAGATTTACAAACTGCATCTGGAGAATTAAGAAAGGTAAATAGATTTCGAAGGTATGTAGGGAAATTTGAACTATGTAGGATGTTAAAAAGGAGACAAAGGATACGAGTGTTCCTGCGAAATCGGATCGGGAGCCACTTGAGCTGCTTTCTGTATTTAGAGACGTGGTCAAACTTCTTGACTCCGAAAATATACCGAATGCAAAGGTTGTGGAATCGCTCAAGCTTGTTTAATTGCTCCTCTGTGGCATCCAAAAAACAAACATCAGCGTAATATAAGGTAGGCAAAATGAAAGTTTGAACAAGAGAGATTTTAGTTCATAAGGGTAAAATACTTTGAAATCGTTTTAACGAGTGGAAAGCATAATAAACTTTTCTGCTTAAGTCCGTTATATGAGGACTCCATGATAACCTATTGTCAATAATTAAGCCCAAGTTTTTCGCAGATTCAGAATAAGCAATTGATTTGCCATAGATAATCACATCTGGCAGGATGCATTTATCAATTATGCTACTAGTATACGTATCTGCTACTTACTATTATTGCTTGAGACTTACTTGAATTTATAGTTAAACCATGTGATCTGGACCAACGACTAATTCTCTCCAAGTCGTCATTCAGTGCTTCTATCGCCCATTTAGCCTCAGATGACAAAGTAATGGTAAAGCTACAAATCATCTGCATAAAGATTGAAATGGAGGATATTACTTTTGTTATAGAATAGATAAAAATGGTGAAGAGTAAAGGAGATAAGACGCCACCCTGGGGTACACCCGTTAATTACACCAGTTGGAGTAAGTGCCATTGGAGCGGATACATTGTGACCGTTCCCAAAAATAGGAATCAAACCAAAGAATGACCGAAGGTGAAACATTAATAGACTGGAGAATTTTTAAGAGGATATCAAAGTCAACAGAATTAAAGGCACTGCTAAAATCTAATAAAACGAGTACTGTTTCTCGTAATTATTTTTGATCTATGGCTCGACGGATATCATCAGTAACCTGAAGAAGAGCAGTTGTTGTACCGGGCCAGAGTCCAGATTGAAATACTTATTGCTCGAATATACTTAAAATATTGTTGGAATTAAGATAAGAAGACAATTGATTGTGAACAATATGTTCAAGTATTTTAGAGAGGGCTGCTAATATAGATATAGGTCGAAATTCAAAATGTTATGTAGGGTTAGCAACCTTGGCTATAGGAATAATTTGTGTTAACTTCCATGAATATGGAAAACAAGAGAAAGATAATGAAAAATTAAATATGTGAGTAAGAACTGAGAGAATAAAGGGTAAAATCATGGTTATCATTCTGGAAGAAATTTTATCGCTTCTAGACGCAGTAGAAGATATGGATAACACTGATCTGTTTACTTTGTCTTCTGACACTGATACAAATTCAAAAATTCAAATCGTCCTTGAGTAAGCTCGTCTTGATATCTCCCATCACGATCACATGCCTATATATAGGACAGAAGTCTGTAAGTAGATTTTCAAACACATCAAAATAATTAATTTGGATATTAGAAGCAGAGATATGTTTGTATGGGATTTCGCAAGTAAATAGCTACACCATCTCCTTCTTTACCAATCCTATAATTCATAATAAGTAACCAGGAAGTGAAAACTGAAAATAAGGGAGAGAAGGCTTGAAAAAAGTTTCAGATATAACAAGTGCGTCACTTATATTGCTACTAACGCGTGCAAAGTCAGTATAGTGAGCAGGAACACTTTGTGCGTTGATATGGGCAACGTTAAAATTATTGGGGTAGGGAGAAAAAATAGCAGAAATAAGATCATGCAGTCCAAGATTCGAATTCTCGGTCAAATGACTCGGTATCCGCGTTTAAGCAACTGGTAGAAGATGAATTAAACGAGAAAAAGCTAGCATTAAAATCAGATAGATTTTCCATAATTATGACAATAAAAATAAAAAATAAACAAAACAAAACTATGAAATTATAATAAAAATAACTTAATAATAAAGCAATATCCTACAATAAAATTAATAATTTCAAAAAGAAAATATACCTAACTTATAATAAAAACTAAAATGTAAATGACTAAAAAATAAATACAAATCAGCTCAACTCACTAGAGTAATGATATTATTTTTAACTAAATCTATGTGTACATATTACATTAAAACTAGAAGAAAAACAAAAATACTAATTGCAATACTAAATAACAAAGTAAAAACGGAACATTAGTTTAAACCATAGAGTATAAGGTTGTAGAATCTTAATAAGATAGTTTTATTCGGGTTCATTGCATTATAACAATCCTCATTTAAACATTAAAAGTAAACGTGCATTGTTTGTGAGGTATAAGCGTTCCGTCTAAGTTAGTTCTCGTCACTTTTATGAAATAATAATTAGTTTAAAGTCAGTTTTGTATGTACAATTCAATATTTAAAGAAAACAATAATGCTATGTTCAATTATTTATGCATCGCCATGATTTCTTCGGGGCGTTAACAGTTATTGATGTTCTAACAGCGGACCGTGATGCGTTATCGTTACTAGCGTAGCTAGAAGAATATTTCACGATGAGTAGTTCCAATTCAGTCAACGCTTTTATTTTTTGGCGGGTTTTATCGGGGAGAACTACATAAATTTTTCCTTCAGAAGACCAGCTGTGCTTAATTCCAAAGTGCTTACGAGCTGTAGTAAATATGTGATGCCTGGTTTTCGTTAAAAACTCTGAGATGGTGATACCGGAGTATTTTAAATTGGCTTTGCTAGCCCAAATAAACCGTGTGTTACTTTTAGATGATCCAAGCCGATGGCAAACATTAACACAATCCTTTTATATATCTGTCAGCTTTAATTGCTTAGATATTTTAATTAAAATACCTTCACGGAGGTTTTCATTTTGCTCTTCGACAATGCTATGAAACAATAGAACTTTATTTCGCATCACCGTTTCATGTGTATCAAGGCCGAGGCATAGAAAATTTATTTGTGTTTTAATTGTAGAAAGAGTTTGCCAAACAAATGATTTAAGCTCAGAGTTGTCAAGTTCGCTAAGATTATTAGTCAGCTGAACATCCATATTAGGTGGTATAAAATATTTTCAAATATTGTAGGATAAGTGGTGATTAGTGAGCGTAGATGAGCTTAATAATCAATTAATTCATTTATAACACTTAACACACACTGTCAAATTTATAATAAATATAAATAATCGCACACCAAAATTCACGTGTTGACGACACGAATACCCTCGTATCCATCACTACCATCGATATGTATGTACTACGGTCTAGATATGGCATTCCGAACACTCACTATGTTCAACTGAACTGTACTGGAATCCGTACACCTGTTATTGTGGCTTCGATATTCATGCAGTGCGAAGCGGCGCTAATAATAATTTTATATTAAATTAGCACATATGCAAAATAAACAAAAATTAAAAAAATGTACTCGATTAACAATACAATCTAAATAAACAATTATTTATTATGACAATTTTCGCGCGTTTATATCAACTGCGCATGCGCGACTCTACTGTTTCCCGCGCATACGCAGATACAGAGTAGGGCACATTTTTTGTTTGGAATAGCTTCTCTAGTATGTACTACATATGAAGCTGACAACAAATTATCGGACGCGGCTGACGGACGCGGCTGACAGCCGCGGCTTATTGAAATCTAGCCAGTACATTTAATACTACACTGTGCAAACTATCGGCCGTAAGACGCGGACATGACCTTGCGTCGCTCTTGAGCGTTCGGACGTCCGAACAGAATCTGGCCGGCTGGATGTTTGGTGCGTCCGCGGACAGTGTGAACGGGGCACGGGACGCGTCCGCGGACGTTTCGAGTACCACAAGCGAACCAACTGCGCTCGCAACATGATGTGTAATGAAAAAAAATAATTGAATGTGTTCATGGCCACGAATGCCTATATTTATAAAAACATATTATTAGTACATTCATAAATAAATTTTTTTAACGTTTGTCATCTTTTTGTAAGTCTGGATACAATGTATGAAATTCATCATACTCGAGTCGTTTTAAATTTTAATATCATGGACCCATTTATCATGCACTCCTTTTCCACTTTTTTTAGGAGGATAACATAAAACAGCTGCCGCTAACTTTATAGATTCATCCTCGCTGTCGCTGCTTGTCATATTACTCGAATGACAAACCTTTATGGAATGACCGAAGCGAGGCGTCCGAAGACGCCGTCTTGACTACCGTGCACACCTCTAAGCGCGTCTGTCCGCGGCTGACGGACGCGTCCGATAATTTGTTCTCAGCTTAACTCAATGATCACTACTTTGATTATCGTTTAAGGTAGTTTGGCTCAAGAGGCGTAATATTATTACATCGAACGTGAAGCGGAGATATGTTGTTCTATTGTCACCAAATCAAAAATTACGACCCACTCAACTTAAATCACTTCCACCGGCTTTATATTACATTTATATAATAAAAAGTACACCAATAGCAATAGGAGATTTCAATCAATACTTATAAAATAGTTATAAGATTATTTATTTCGATTATTATTAAAAAAAATATTTGAAAATTATTCTAAAAACTAAACTTATCACTATAATTTTTTATTAGCTTTAGATTTTTATCCATAGGAAGACTTTGGAATTTCACTATCGTAAACTGTTCCATTCAATAATATTTAAAAAAAAATCCGGTAACCAAATTTGAATTACAAGTATTAAGCAGTCAAAAAAATTCGTGTTAATAAACGGAAACAATTTTTTTTGTAAAAGTAAAGTAAAGTTACAGCCTATATACGTCTCACTGCTGGGCACAGGCCTCCCCTCATTTCTGAGAGGGTTTTAGGACAAGGAAGTGTCCGCCACGCTGCCCCAATGCGTGTTAGCGAACTTCATATGTCTTCGAATTTTTTTTTATTTCTCAGACATGCAGGTTTCCTTACCATGTTTTCCTTCACCGCCGAGCACGTGGTAAATCAGCACTTAAAATTGCAATTAACAATTTCATTGGTGCCGGCGGGGATCGAACTCGGTTTTGCTGGCGTACTGTAAAATTTACAGCGAGCGCTAACCATCTGAGCTACCACGGCTTTTTTTTGTAGCCTTAAGGGAATACGTGTTTTGATAATAAATAAAAGTAAATTGATTATTCAAAACATTACATGAGCATTCAAGGTTGAATCTTCCAAATATTTTCTGATATTATCTATCACTTAGTATATATAATAGTTTTCTTCTTTTTTAATTTCAGAGAATTTTCAAAGGAAAGAGAAAAAGCTAAAAGTCGTGGCGATTTTCAGAAGTCACGAGAAAGACAACAGTTTGAAGAAGACCTTAAAGGTTACCTTAATTGGATCACTGTTGCTGAGGAGTTGGATCTAGAGAACGATCAAGGACAGAAAGATGAAGATAGAGATTCACCAGGTTTGTTATACAAGCAGAGCAGATTATAGGATCGTTTAGTGTTATTATTAGGCAGATCCAAGCTCTGGATCAAAGGTTCAAAAATATGTAAAAATATCTAAACCATAATAAAGAGGTTGCACAGATTTAGATCGTGTGATACTTAAAACGGTTTATGTGAGCACATTACGTGCTACGAGTATTTTAAATTAGACGAGCATGTACCATACCAAATTAGTAATTCACAACAAAATATGCTGAATGTCCTTGTTATACAAATAGATACCAGTACACCAATTAGCGAGGCTCTTTTGATTGACTCTGGATCTTTGTTATATTAAATTTTAATGATATAATTTTATCAGAATATAATTTGTTGTGCAGGTAAAAAGGAACGCAAAAGTAACGATGAATCTCAGAACAAAGTGAACGCGAACGGCGAGCATACCCAAACCTCTACTTGCAAAATTTATTGCAAGAGATTTGATAAGGTAATTTAACTTCAAATAGACTTAATGTAGGGAGTTAATGAGAAAATCCGCAGTGGAACCAGAACAATTGACATAATTTAAAGGATCAATAAAATGAAGTGACAATGGGCTATATAGCAGGATAAACCGACTAGGTTTGGGAAAAAAGCTTCTGGATTGACAGCAAAATACCGAGGCGTAACTGTAAGCAAAGTGTAAGGCGGCTCCACGATAGATGGAAAAACGACCTGGTAGTAGATGTACGAAGTCGATAAATGCAGGTGGCTTAGGACCATGCTTTGTAACTCTCCTTGGGGGACGACTTGTGGCTGTGGATTCGTTCAGCATTCGACTTGTGATGTGATGATGATGATGATGAAACTTAATGTAAATTAGTTTGCACATACTGTACTTTGCTTCTAATATGATACATTAGTTTTAGAATAGGTAAAAATTATCAGAGATATTTTACCCTGAACCACCTTTACTTTACCCCCTGTTACCAGCGGTGAAACCCTGTCGCGAATACAGCTGCTCTCGGATATGTAAAGTGATAGAAATCCTTTTCTGCTTACTAGTCTTGGTGGTTACTAACCTATTATCCTTTTATGCATGATCAGTGTACGCCGGTATTGAAATGGTAATAGAACTAGGATTATTACAAGTTATCAGGCATTAAGATTTAGTCCTTAGCAGTGATAATGCATCGGTGTCTGTTTTAAAAATTGATGGGGTAAACCTTACAGTATTCCACCTGATGGTAAGTACCACAGAGAACACTACAGGTGCGTTGTCATCTCTGATGAATGCATTGCTGCATTATTGGCTGGCTCTCTATAAAGACAGAATATAGCAGCTCCAACCCGCTCACCAAGCGTGGCAACTATGGCAATATACCCCCCATGATGAGAGTGCCGAAGAGACGGCCCCTAGTCCCCAGCTACCCTGCTATTCCTGGCTAAAGTGGCGACCATGTTATCGGCGGGGAAAAATAAGTATCTAAGAATCTCCGAAGGAGATTCGGTTGCCACCTAAAAAAATTCGACGTAGCAACATACAACGCACGCACCCTGAGGACGGAAGAGAAAAACCTGAAAGTGAAAGAAATAGATAGACAAGTAGGATAAACTCGAGGTCCGAAGAGAGGGGGAGAACAGTGATCCTCGAATCCGGCAACTTGTTTTATCACCGAGAGTGCAACCAGCTGTCCCAGAGGTCTTGGATTTATCGTTCAAAAGACTATCGTTAACAACGTTGTAAAGATTGGGAGTGTGTCGACGAGGGTTGTGTACCTCATAGTCAGAATCACCAAACGGTATTCGCTAAAGGTCAAACAGGTTTACCTCACCACATCCCGATGAGGAGGTGGAGGAAATGTATGAGAATATTTCTAGAGCAATGCATTCCTCCAAAAACCACTATGCGGTGTTAATGGGAGACTTCAAAGCAAAACTAGACACAAGAGATAACGGTAAGCTAAAGGTAAGGAAATTTGCCAGAAGCTGGCCGACTTCGTGGAGAAAGAGAGACTCTTTATGATGAACTTTTTTTCCAGAAGCGGCCCCACAGGAAGTGGACCTGGTCAAGCCTCGACGGTTCGAAAAAAAATAACATTGACTTCGTTATGATGATTAGACGGCAACTATTCAGTGATGTCTCAGTGATCGCAAGGGTGAAAACTGGCAGCAATCACTGAATGGCTAGAGGCATACTGAAACTAAGCATTAGGTTGGAGAGGTCTCGTCTAATCAATTCAACGCTCCGTCCTCCTCGTGCTCTAATCCAAAGTCCCAAAATCAGCTTTCAGCTCGAGTTACAATACCGTTTTCATCGCCTAGGAGACTGCAATGCAGTGGACGATAGCTTTTTATTTCCGTTCTCCACGGTGGAACTACTCCGGAGACGTGAAGCAGAAGTTCGGTGGTCTTGTTCTTCAAGAAAGGCTACAACGCTCGCTTGAAGAACTATAGACCGATTTCCCTACTGAGCAGCATCTACGTGCTGTTTTCGAGAGTTATTACGAATTGTCTCGCACACTGATGACTTGCAACCTCCCGAACAATCCGGTTTCCGAAAAGGCTACGGTACCATAGATTACATACGTACTCTGTGGCAGATTGTACAGAACATCGTAGAGTACAATCTGTCACTTTGCCTTGGGTATGTGGAATACGAGAAAGCCTTTGATTCCATCGAAATTAGGGCCTACACCTATGCCGGTAGTTGTTGGGCACTAAGCTCGAAGTTGTTAACAAGTACGTTTAATTCGACCAATTTCGACCGAGAGGTCAATCGACGTATTCAATTCAGTTGAATAGCGTTCGAGAAATTACGAAACATCTTCTCGTCAGGTATACCTCAAAGCCTGAAAACGAGATTGTACAACCAGTACGTGTTGCTATTAATGACTTATGGAACGGAGACGTGGTCCTTCACTACTGGCCGTATGAGGACGCTCAAGGTCGCTCAGCAAGCTATGGAGTAGGCTATGCTCCGGATTTTTCTGCGTGACAAACTTAGAAATAAGGATATCCGCAGTAGAACCAGAGAGACAAACATAGCCCAACCGATTAGTAATCTGAAGTGGCAATGGGCCGGACATATATCTGGAAGAACCAACAACCGATGGGGAACAAAGGTTCTCGAGTGGCAGCCTCGTACCGGTAGGAGAAGTGTATGGTGACCCTCCACTAGATAGAGTGACAACCTAGTAAGACATGCAGGAAGTCTATGGATGCAGGTGGCTCGACTAGTGAAAATCTGTAATGATAATGATGATGATGAGAGTCATGCTGCAGCTACATTAAGGTTACAGCACGTAAGTGAAAGTTTAACCAGGATAGGGCAACGCTCTCTCGGAATACCAGCAAAAATAGCAGCTTAATCTTGCTGTGTTTTGTATGGTGAGTTTAAAAGGTCGGAGAACCTATTTCTAGAAACGAGGCATTCCATATTAGACTTAAGGGGTGACAACGCACCCGCATTTTGATTCTTAATCGAGAATAGATATCTCTAAGTCACAGCATCTCCTGACCATAAGGTGGACTGTGTGCTCGTTTGACACCCTTAAAAAAGCTATTACTACGGTTAATAATATATTTAAGAAACGAAATTGTGTACTTTTTCAGATCAACCGTCGCATGCGGAGAGCGTGTAGAAAAGCTGTTAAGTCGCAAGCCTTCTATTGGGCGATTATAGTTCTTGTCTTCCTTAACACTTTGGTGTTAGCCTCTGAACATTATCAGTAAGTGGTTTAATTTAATTATCGGTTATTTTGTTAGTTAGTTGAAAAGGCGGTGTAAGAATATTCACCACCCCATATCGTCCGTGGGTGTCGTCGCAAATCGTCCCGTAGGTGTCTCAAGAGGCGATAAAGGGAAACAAACCAGGGGATGGGCAACGTAGCCCTGATAACATCTGCAAAGTGAAACTGCGGTTGCCAACTCGCCTGCCAAGCCTGAAAACTATAGCAAATACTACCTATGAAGAGGGGAGAGATGAGGAGGGGGGAGGCCTCTGTTTAGCATTGGACTTTTGATAGGCTGTTATGATAATGTTGATCTTTACTATCATCTTTTTCATCAGGTGAGGTTTCATTTACGTGGTAGAGCCACGCTGCAGCTATATCATGTTTGATTCCCGAATGAGGCAGACCACGCTCTCACAAAATTCCAGTGTAAAATAGAAGCTGTGTTTCATAACGCTACTTTGTTTTTGGGATGAGTGTAAAGAACGGGAGAACATTTTTACCGAAAACGAGGCTATACATCTTAGTGCTCAGGGGTGACAACACATATGCATTTTGATTTTGATAAATGTAGATGCCTCGAAATCTTCTGTAAATGTTTAGAATAACTATCATGATAACGTATTGTATACGTAGAATAGCCATGCTGTAGCTATATTATGGTATAATCACGAATGAGTCATATGTACACTGTAAAATAGAAGCTTAATATTGCTGTGTTTTGTACGGGAGATTCTCGTTACTGAAAACGAGGCTTTCCATCTTAGTCCTTAGGGGTGAAAACGCATCGGCATTTAACACCATAGCATCCTCTTACCATCAGATGGACTGTATGCTCGTTTTCCATCTTTATTCTATAAAAAAGGTTCAATTAAACTGATACACTTCTGATGCTGAAGTGATAGTTTTTATTCTGTTAACCACAAAGGCAGCAAACACTCGTATTCTGCTATTCAAATTTTAGAGTAAGAAATAATTTATGAATCAAATATCTTTATTTCTTTTTCAGGCAACCTCACTATCTCGACAAATTCCAGAATTATGCTAACTACCTTTTTGTAGTTCTGTTTACCATAGAAATGCTTGTCAAAATGTACGCTTTGGGCTTCCAGGTATGTTATATCATTATTTAAATTAGCTTTGGTAAAAGCGCGTTCGTTCGATATAAATAAAATAATTAGTGTTGTTTATTAATATATTAATGGAAGTGATAAAAAGATATTCTTTCATTTTTTCTGCTCAGAAATAATTTTTAAACAACAGTTTCATTCTGGTTTTGGTTTTAAAATGGCGTTTCCTTTGTTGAGATTGACATCAACAATATTTTTTTTCTTTACTTAAGCAAAACATACAGCTTAATATAGTTCTTAATATGAGTAAGTGAACATTAAATTATACATCAAGTCCAAATTGTTTCAACTAAAACATTTTTAACAAAATTCTATTAAAGGAGACAGAAAGTTAAAAGTCTACATTTTTGAACGAATACGTCGTAGCGATCTGATTGGTTACACATGTGCAAAAATTTCTTTATATGTGCGATAGCCATCCGCAATATAGTCAGTAATCTATGGCCATCCGTGTGTGAGTCATAAGAGGCGACTATAGAAAACTAATACAGAGGATCTTTTCCAATCTTCTAATAACATTGCAAAATAATAAAGAACTGTGCTAACCAATCTGTCTGTCAAGTTTGGCAACAATGGCAAATATGAGTAAATCTGTGGACTAAGTCTATGCTTAGTAGTTGACTTTAAATAATATGTAATGAATGAATTGAATGGCTAATCTAAGATATACAAACTTTAGATGCAGAAATTTATAGAATTAACACTATGTTACTTCTTTGGCCGCCAATGGTACATAAAAACATCAAAGGCAAAAATAAATAAGAGAAAACAGACATAATATAATTTGATTGCAAGAGTGACGTGATCCTAAAAATGGCACTGAGCCAAGATATTGCTGATTGAGGTTTCAGTTGAGGTAGAGTTGATTTTCAGTGAATTCCATTGAGGTTGGACTCGCACGCTTTCAATTCAATGTGTAGTTTTCGTGTTAAAAGAATTTCTTACTAAAATTGCAATTAACAATTTCATTGGTGCCGTCGCGGAATCCGTGTTACTTTCATCATAAATTGCGAGATGATACGTAATAACTCCCGAAAACAGCAGGTAGACGCGGGTCAGAAGGGAAATCGGTCTGTAGTTCTACAAGAAAGCATTAATTTCTGCTCCACGCCTCCAGAGTAGTGTTACCATGGAGGACGGAAATGAAGAGCTTTTGAAGGATTTTCCACCCGCTTTTAGAAGCTCCACTATGTTTTCATCCTCGCCCGGGGACTTGCCGTTTTTATGGTGCTAGAGAGCCATTCTAATCTTGCTCAGACTGACGTCCGGGATTGAATGATGTTAAATTTATGGTGAGAACATATCGCTGAGCTACTACGTTTTTTTCTGCTACCACCAATATGTAAAAATCATTCATACAATCATTTATGAAATTATTGCCTTTTTATTTTCAGGGTTACTTCGTCTCCTTATTCAACCGCTTTGATTGTTTCGTCATGGTGTGCTCCATAGTAGAGTTGGCTCTAACGCACACTGATATCATTCCACAGCTGGGTATTTCTGTGTTGCGTTGTGTACGTCTCCTTAGAGTGTTTAAAGTGACCAAGTGAGTATTTTTATTTAACTAATCAAAACATGTTATTTAAAATCTCCCTGTAGTACATTTAATATACCACAGAAATAATTTTGCCTGTGTGTGATAAGTGTGGCAAGCAAACTGTTGACTGCCTCGTTGGTCTAGTGGTTGTAGTAGTGCCACTGCTGATCATGAGCTCCTAGGTTCGAATCCCAGGTCGGGCCAACAAAATCAATTATTGAGTTTTTCCGTCAAGAAATTCTCAGTAGTTGCCCGGAGTCAGGAAATTGGCGGTGTCTCACCCCCGTGCCTCGGAAAGCTCGTAAAGCCGTTGGTCCTGCACCTGATTTCTCTCCTTTCGTGTCGATTTACCGTCCCATCGGATTATGAGAGTGAGGGAATAAAGAGTGCACCTCTGCTTGCGCATACACTTGGGCACTATAATCCTGTCCTGCGCCGATGGCTAGCCTCCGTTGAGGCAGGCCGCCGTGGCCGAAATTTGGTCTGGAGGACATTATTATTATTACTAAGGAAACTGTAGAATAAGGTTTTATTTACATCTAAAATATATTTTTTTTAGTTTATATTCACCAGTGTTTGACTACAACGTGGTAGAGCCATGCTGCTGCTATATTATGATTGTAGCAAGAATGGATCGGCTGGACCGAGAAATACCAGCGTAAAATAGCAGGTCAATGCTGCTGTGATTCATAAGTGTAGAGAACCGGACCCTTTTTACTGGATACGAAGCGTTACTTGTGAGAAAAGACTTGACTTTTGTGACACGCGCAAGACTTTACAAAATTTTACTTTTTTACCAATTCTTGTGTTTTTTCCAGGTACTGGCGATCCCTATCTAATCTTGTTGCTTCTCTGCTTAACTCTATTCAATCTATTTTCTCCCTCCTTCTTCTTCTCTTTCTGTTTATTATGATCTTCGCGTTACTGGGAATGCAAGTTTTTGGTGGAAAATTTGACTATGACGCTGTACTAGAAAAGGAGAGGCATAACTTTGATTCTTTCTGGCAGGCTGTTTTAACAATGTTTCAAGTAAGTATTTAATCAACAGTCACATAATATATTGTTCTTGTTATTTTATATATCTGCTTCTTTGAATTGGTTTTAGATATTAACGGGCGAAGATTGGAATGCGGTCATGTACCACGGTATTAACGCGTATGGTGGTTTTGATTCACCTGGCATGCTTGCATCGATTTACTTTATAGTTATTTTTATCTGTGGTAATTGTATCCTTTGCAATAATAGGTGTTAAGGTAAAAAATTATTCATTGTTTACTTTTATACTTACGTGAGGGTAATATTAAGCCTCAAGGTCACCCTAAGCTTTGCCGCCCTATAAAACCAAAACAATGAGGAGGGCAAAGACAAAAACACAAAGTCGTATACTATGATACGTAATATATTTAAATATTAATAGCAAACCAGCCTTGGCATTGGCAATAAGTAAGAACACTTCGAAAAATCAACGTAAATAAAACTAATTACACTATACTATACTAAAATCGACTAAAATATTTAATATACTGTTAAGATACATATTATTTTAAGAATGATTATATCGCTATATTTCTTTATTTACCCTCTGTAATGATAAGTTTTTATTATTATTCGCTATATAAATCGATATTTTTTAAAAAGGAAAAGTATCGATGTGTTTGAGAACTGTTATAGCGAATCTTAGGATTAGTTCTTTCATTCGTTCCTGTATAGAATAGTTATATATTCTTTGTTCATTCCATAGACGAGCGCATTCGTGTTGCAGGAGAGAACTTGTGTAGAATAAATCTGTGTCAATCTTTTAATTCCAAGTTTATTTTGTTAGTCTAAAAGTGAACTTTACAATACTGTCAGCTGTCAAAATGGCGTCAATGAAGTAGCGCCCTTTTGACCCTTTATTTGATGGACTGATGAAGAGCTATCGGGTATGTTCCAAAATAGAACCCAGTGTACTGGCCAATGCAAGTGACGTCACAAATGGACACCATGCTGGTTATTTGTTTCAAAGCAGTGGACAGTTTGACATCATACATTTGCGTCATATTGGGAGTGTTTTCGATTACTTTGTCATTTTGTGCTCCAATAATCATTATATCCTCCTAATGGAGATACCAGCAATTATTCTATATTTTTTTATATTTGAATAAATAAAAACAAATTCTGGTGTACACACAATTAAAAATTGTTTTTATATGGCCGGATATCCGACAAAATATGGTGGTGGCATGCCAGTACAATAGGGCGTCAATTAATGACGTCATTTGCATTCGGCAATACTTAAACTGGAAACGTTTCGGAACATACCCATCGTATCACAGAGTCATCTATGCAAACGAGGCTGTAGTTTTTGAGTTATAAGAAAGTGACCATATTACCCCCACGTACTATAATTTGTGATTAATATCATTTTAATAATCTTAAGAAGTCTTAAGATTTTGGAAAAGTATTTTATTGTCTAATTATTCAAAACATAAACCATATTTTATAGTAAACATTTATACACGCGTTTTTCCTTAATTTTATTATTTAGATATTTTATTGAACGTCTTCTTGGCTATCGCTGTAGACAATTTGGGAGATGCTGAAGAAATGGAAGAGATACAGAAAGCAAAAGAGGTAAATTCTAGTTTAACAAGCCCGATAAATGAATAATATATCTTTTTGTTCATTTAAAAGAAGCCACATTAAATTAGAAATTTGAAAACGATCTTTGACGACCTCTCTGTGGAATAGTTTACAACGGGAAATATTTCCGGACCGATACGACTTAGAGACTTCCAAGAAAAGAATTTACTCTTTTCTAAACGGCCGGCAACGCACCTGCAATTCTCCTGGTGTTGCAGTTGCTCATGGGCGACGGTAGTCACTTAACGTTTGCTCGTTGGCCCCCTCTCCAATAAAAGAGATCCGTTATATTTAGGTTTTATTTTCTTTACAATCTAATGTTATTTTATTCTATTTTATCGTTTGGTTTTCAAACATTGTAGTGAACCCATCTTTCTCTAATTATGTTAATCAATAAAAAAGCTTTTTTCGCATGCAGGAAGCTGAAAATCCTGAAGCTGGTAATCCTCAGTTAGATGAAGACAGAGGTGAGACTGAAGATGAATACGTTAATGAAGAAGAAGGTTATTCCAGTGAAGGGTTAGTAATTACTAAATAAAATTAAATAATATGAAATAAAATTAGAAGTAATGTTGAAATATAATAAATTAGTTACGAGTCCTAAAATTTCGGTAGTAACCAAAGTTTAGGACTACATATTTTTACACGATAGTAGGTTAGAATATGTAACTAAATTTGGAATGAACTGAAAAAAACTTGTAGTAATTGGTTTCAAGAGTTATTGTGAAAGCATATCTATCAGATATAAAATTATATTTAGTTCTTTCAAAAAATGTCAGTTCACCTTCACTGAGTTGTCTGAATCATTATCTTAAATATTAATAATATTTATTGATAATCCTACAACAGCAAATAATGACAGCATAGTAATATATTATAATAAGGGATAGATAGATAAATAACACATTCTTGTACACAAAAAAAATGAATAAAAAAGGAGCATTAAGATATGTGGTACAATGGGCGTTCTTATCGCTAAAAGCGATTTTTTTCCAGACAACTCTTAAGTGGACAGGATTGGATTGGATAAAAGGGATTACGTTCGATTGGAATAAAAAAGTTTTAAGTGCAAACTTAAATATTTTTTCAATTATTTGCCTTATTATTCAAAAATACAGTAATAAACGCATACTAATGTTACTTTATATGACCATTGCTATTGTTTTAATGCAGCCAAAGGTATAAAATATACAAAAGGGTAGCAAGGTAAGTAGAATTGTTTGTTATTATAAAATCATAAGTTTACTTCATAGAATACTATAATACATACATAATAGAACGGGAGAGTGGGCGGAGCCCGTGTAGTCACTAAAATGCCACTAACACTTATAAATGTCAACATGAGATGTTTTGACGTTATAATCGTTTCCAAATTTCGCATGCTAATTATTTAGAAAATGCCAAATTGCACGCTATTTGCAAATAAATGTGTATTAAAATCCGTCTGTCAACATAGTGAATCGGGTTTGTAGTAGTGATAATACGACGTAATTACTTGTATGTGTGCTCCCGGCAATGCCGATTCTCGTACAAGATAAGGTTGACAGCCATTCTATTGTGTATTATAGTATTCTATAGTTTACTTTTATGTTACGTTTATTACACTATTTAGATCTTTCTTCCAAGCGTTTTACATGTGTCAAATCTGAGTTTTCTATACTAAGAAGACACATGGTGGTATATGGGTCACTTATAATAATATTTTTAGACTTCTAATGGGATTTAATGGCTATTGTAACGCTTCTGAAATGTACGTAAAACCCGGGTTGACTTTTTTAATGCAAAATCCGAAGAGGATATCGGAAGAGGATAGCATCATCTATGTCCAGGGGTTGACCTGTGTAACAACGCGATTGTGCGTAGTTTGGCTGATAGGTTGTTTGGCATATATAGACTGCTGCAATGGGTGAAAATTGCTGGGTAACGATAGACCTTTGGAAATATTGCGTGTACATATTACAACATGTTTATTCTTACTATATTATATTATTAATTTATCTTGTAAATATGGATCTCTGTGTCTGCAATAAAGGATTATTATTATTCTTTTTTCTTTCCCAAGATTTTGTAAAATCTTGGTTTTTAAGAGATGTTCACGGGCCTAAGCCAAGTGCGCATCCATTTGGAAATCAAAATCCGAGATGTCTTCTTGCAAAAATTTTCGGACTATACGGCACGTGTTGAGGATGGCTGCTTTTTGCATGGTAATATAACTATTTTCAGGAAGATCTAATCGTTTAAGGGAGAGAGACAAACATTTCGGGATCACACCAGTACTGGAGAGAACCAGCGGTACAATATATACTTTGTTCATTTTCCAGATTCTAGTTACTTCTTCTTTTAATTCTGTGTATTTATGATTTTTTTCAGTAATGGTTTTTTGTATATTATGGGTATTTGGGATCGCTATATCAATTAGATATACTGTTTTATTTAATTTATCAATTAAAGTTATATCCGGTCTATTGTAATGAATTGTTTTATCGGTAAGAATAGCTCTATTAAAGTACATTCTGTGACTGTCGCTCTCCAGAACAGGTTTGGGGGTATACTGATAGTACGGCAGTAGTTTTTGGTTCGGGATTAAATTGTGTTTATTTGCAAGTTTTTGATGAACGTAATTAGCAACCTGGTTATGACGGTGGGTGTAATCAGTTTGTACTAGGCTGGGACAAGCACCGGTAATATGTTGTATAGTTTCGGGTTGGCGGTGGCATTTTCTACAACTATCGTTCTGCATGTTTGGGTCTTTTAATATGTATTTTTTATAGTTTCTTGTATTGATTACTTGATCCTGAATGGCAATAAGAAAACCTTCGGTTTCGGGGAAAAGAGAACCTATTTTTAACCATTTATTTGAAGCCAGCAAGTCTATGTGAGGTTGTTCTAAATTTATTATTATTATTATGTGGGGTATCTATATAGTTTTCTCGTCTGGTTGGGATGTATAAATATATAATTATAAACGAAAATGAAAGGATAATTATACATAAATATCAATAAAATAAAATAAATACAAAAATACATAAATAAATAAAAGCCCAACCAGATGGAAGCCCTCGGCAGGGGAGACCAAACGGCCAAGGGTTAGGAAGAAAGGGAAAGAAACCGGCGGACGATGCGGGCAGTATCAAGGAGCACCGCCTTCTGCATTTGAGCCCGGAGCGGTCCGTCACGGAGTCCCAGTGTCCTCAGATGACCAGAGAGGCTAACTGGGATTAGCCCATTCGCAGAGACGACTACAGGAATAATTTCGGCCGGCAGACCACCCCACATGTCCGTCACCTCGTGAGCCAGGTCCAGATATTTTGATTGCTTATCTGTTTCGGCTCTCACGAGGTTCTCGTCATACGGGATGGTAATATCGACCAAAAATATCCTTGACTGTGCCCGGTCCATCAGCATAATATCAGGCTTATTCGCAAGAATAGTCCTGTCTGTGATGATGGCCCGGTCCCAGTAGAGTCTGGCGCTGTCATTTTCGAGCACGGCTTCCGGCAAGTACTTGTAATACGGCAATTTCCGGTCCACGAGACCGTATTTCAGAGCGAGCTCCTGGTGTAGAATTCTGGCTACTAGGTTGTGCCTGTGCAAGTACTCAGAGTTAGAAAGCGCCGAACAACCGGAGATGACATGCCTAAGTGACTCCCCGGGATGGCGACAAGCTCGACAGACGTCGACGGTGCCATCCTTTAGGATGTATCTCCGATAGTTGTTGGTCTTAATAACCTGATCCTGTATTGCACAGACAAAACCCTCGGTTTCCCCGAAGAGGTCACCGAAACGTAGCCAGTTGAGGGAGGCGACTGTATCTACGAAGGGCTCATGTAGAGCCTTGTAGTACCTCCCGTGGAGCTCCTTCTCCTTCCATACGGTCTCCCGGTCGGAATTGCTAAGCACTGCTGGGTCCTGCCATTGCTCGTTGGCTAAGGATAGAGGGGTAAGCCCTTTATCACTAGAAATGACGTCATTATAGAATGGATCATCCGATCTCGCCAAGAAGTACTGACGGAGACTGCACACTTCGCGATTATGCATAGTGAGCGCGCTCAGAAAGCCACGCCCACCATACTTCCGCGGCAAGTACAGCCTCATTACCGACGATCTCGGATGATGCATCCTATGGGACGTCATGTTAGTGCGGACTTTTCTATCCAGGGCGTTAAGCTCAGTCTGAGTCCACCTGAGTATGCCAAAGGTATACATGAGGACAGGCATGACCCAGCCGTTATATGCGTGTGTCTTATTCACACCGGACAAAAGGCTGTTAAGCACTTTGGTCAAGCGTGCATAAAACACGTCGCAAACTGACTGTTTCATACCAGCCTCATCGATACCGATGTTCTGTGACATACCCAGGTATCGGTATGTTTCAGCCTCGGAAAGGGTCCTTAAGTTGATTATTATTATTATTATTATTATTATTATAATGTCATTAATATACAATCTTTACTCCGTTGTTATCATAGAGCAAAATAGGCCATCGGTAGACCAAAGAGGAGTAGCCATGGGCGTACATTGAACGGTCATGCAGCCTGTCAGTTTTACAACAATCACTGTTGTGATTGACGAATAACCTACCGTGTAATGCAGTGATCCATTATCTGTGTTTTATCAATCATGATTGATGGAATTGATTGACGCCTGCATGAGTGTGTAATGTAGGCCATAGCGTTTTCTCCGATACATAACTCTCTGTCATTTTTGCGGGGGTTAAATCTGCGAACACAAAAGCAATCCTCTGTCATTACGAAACTCACATATAACAATTAAAACAACAAACTAACAATTTTACAGATACATAGATACCATAGATTTAGAATATATTTTACTCCAGTACATTCTAAGGCGTGCATTACGCGCTCATGCAGGCGTCAATCAATAGGGTATTACAACCATTTTCAAAAATTGCTTTAAATGAATCCTAGAGAATTCAAATCGTAGATACAGTCGCCTCCCTCAACTGGCTGCGTTTCGGTGACCTCTTCGGGGAAACCGAGGGTTTTGTCTGTGCAATACAGGATCAGGTTATTAAGACCAACAACTATCGGAGATACATCCTAAAGGATGGCACCGTCGACGTCTGTCGAGCTTGTCGCCATCCCGGTGAGTCACTTAGGCATGTCATCTCCGGTTGTTCGGCGCTTTCTAACTCTGAGTACTTGCACAGGCACAACCTAGTAGCCAGAATTCTACACCAGGAGCTCGCTCTGAAATACGGTCTCGTGGACCTTAAATTGTCGTATTACAAGTACTTGCCGGAAGCCGTGCTCGAAAATGACCGCGCCAGGCTCTACTGGGACCGGGCCATCATCACAGACAGGACTGTTCTTGCGAATAAGCCTGATATTGTGCTGATGGACCGGGCACAGTCAAGGATACTTTTGGTCGATATTACCATCCCGTATGACGAGAACCTCGTGAAAGCCGAAACAGATAAGCAATCAAAGTATCTGGACCTGGCTCACGAGGTGACCGACATGTGGGGTGGTATGCCGACCGAAATTATTCCTGTAGTCGTCTCTGCGAATGGGCTAATCCCAGTTAGCCTCTCTGATCATCTGAGGCGACTGGGACTCCGTGACGGACCGCTCCGGGCTCAAATGCAGAAGGCGGTGCTCCTCGATACCGCCCACATTGTCCGCCGGTTTCTTTCCCTTTCCCCCTAACCCTTTGCCGTTTGGTCTCCCCTGCCGAGGGCTTCCATCTGGTTGGGCTTTTATTTATTTATGTATTTTTATATTTATTTTATTTTATTGATATTTATGTATATTTATCTTTTCATTTTCATTTATAATTATATATTTATACATCCCAACTAGATGAGAAAACTATATAGATACCCCACATAATAATAAATTAATAATAAATAATAATCCTTTATATCATTAAATCCCATTAGAAGTCTAAAAATATTATTATAAGTGACCCATATACCACCATGTGTTTTCTTAGGTACACACTTAGGAACACTAATACCTATATAATAGATTTGAGGCACAGACGAAAAAAAATATTCCTAAAATTAAAATATAAAATTTATAATGCAATTTTATGAAAATAAATCAATATTTCTTGTTTTATTTTTTACGAAATCTATCATTATATATATATATATATATATATATATATATATATATATATATATATATATATATATATATATATATATAAGTAATGTTTAATAATGAATTATCATCTAAATCATTGTTGTGTTGTACCTGAACGCAAAAATACAACCATGAGAACGCCGGGAAAGTTATGGATTCAAGTGCCAAGTATTTAAATATAAGAAATACTTAGTCAAAACTGACAAGAAGATACCCGCATATATTGTCTACAAAAACCGGACTATTCTTCTGTGACAATCACTTTGTTATAAGTATGACTTCACGGTTTAAAAAAATTGAATTCTCTAGAATTCATTTAAAGCAATTTTTGAAAATGGTTGTAATACCCTATTGATTGACGCCTGCATGAGCGCGTAATGCACGCCTTAGAATATACTGGAGTAAAATATATTCTAAGTCTATGGTATCTATGTGTTTGTAAAATTGTTAGTTTGTTGTTTTAATTGTTATGTGTGAGTTTCGTAATGACGGACGATTGCTTTTGTGTGCGCAGATTTAACCCCCGCAAAAATGACTAAAAATATTATTATAAGTGACCCATATACCACCATGTGTCTTCTTAGGTACACACTTAGGAACACTAATACCTATATAATAGATTTGAGGCACAGACGAAAAAGAATATTCTTAAAATTAAAATATAAAATTTATGATGCAATTTTATGAAAATAAATCAATATTTCTTGTTTTATTTTTTACGAAATCTATCATTATATATATAAATATATATATATATATATATATATATATATATATATATATATATATATATATATACCCTGTTTCATCAGTCATTATTGGTAAAAAACGGATTGTGACTGATAGGCGTACATTACGCGCTCATGCAGGCGTCAATAACTGCATTACACGGTAGGTTATTCCTCAATCACAACCATGCTTGTTGTAAAACCGACAGCCTGCATGAGCGTGTAATGTACGGTCTATGCATAGATACATTTTAACAGTATCACTCAGTGACAGCGACAACTATGTTTGTTATATATTTAGTAAATACTGCTGAAACAATAGACTTAGAATATTATACTAAATCTATGGCTGAAACGAAATTATATTTAATATTAATTTGGATAGGTTACACGTTATCACATGCATTGTCTGGATTTGAATTTGTGTCTTAGCCAATTTTTGTGCAACATTAGAAGAACTGCGCATATCGGTTCTGTTTGTATTCTTATATCGTGAGATATAAGGGTAGACCTTGCAAAAGCTTTTTTTAGAACACAAGTAGATTGAGACTAGTGTATACATCCTTCATCACCAACCTCTCCTTTTCAAAAGATTGATTTCGGATTTTCGGTGTCGTAAATTTGTTTTTATTTATTTATTCATTCTTTATTGCATTCCTTATTCATATATAAGAATACAAGCTATAAGTTGCAGAAGGTATATATTTACTAAGTGGTAGTTCGACCTTGCTGTCTGTCGATGATCTGTTGTTAGCTATTTCTACTATCAATCCATCTATTATCGGGTCGTAGCAGAAAATGTAAAGTTTCTTAAATATAGTTTAACAAAAAATATTTCGAAAACATTAATAAGCCAAATAAAGATTTACGTTATGTTAATACATATAATTATTCTGCAAATTATGTTTGTCACTGAATCACTTTTAAACGAATGGACAAATTTTGATAGAAAAATTAATGCCTGAGTAGGTCCCTGGATAATTTTGAATTCACAATTGAACTTGGTATTTGGTGCTGTTGTCGAGATCTAGAAATCACCCCTGTAAATCTGGGGTGGATCGCGGAGTATTGTATTGAATACATGAAATGGCATCGTTTTTTCTTTTGGTGTCTGAAGAGATGTCCATAGAAAATACCAGAAAGAAATGTGTTGCTCTCCAAAGTAATGTCACCTGCAATAAGTGATGATTAACGCTAATCCTCAATACAAGATAACCATTAGCGGCCACATCTTCACAAGCAACAAACTTTTACGGATTACTGATAAATACGAAGAGAACCAAATAAATAAATTAGAATGCTTCAGAATCAATAACATTTGATATTTCGGAATTTTTTCGTAGACCAAATAATACGATCAGGTTATGATGGCTCAGCAAAGCAGTGGTATTGTCTATATCTATGCTGTTAGTCAGTGAGGTGTGTGTAGGTATGTGAGAAAGTTTATATAGCTAATAAATAATTGTTCCAGGTCCAGATGTGTGCCTGTTTTAGATTTATATTTGTAAAACTCCTTCCCAATACATGATAAAACCTAGATTGTAGGTAAATTTTTAAACAAAGAAAAAAGTTTTTATAAAAGTTATTATTACATACAGGTCAGAGAATGAATACGAAGAAACAGGATCTGAAGAAGAAGTTGATGAACAAGATGAACAAGAATCTGAAGAAAGAAATAACGTCAACGAAGTTTTGGTCAACAACGATATAAAACAAAATGGTATTTTTGTAATTTCGTATATTATATAGATTACATAGTGTTTCAACGTTTTACCATTATAAATTTAGTTTAAATTTCAGAATTCTCTGTTTTAACAATGGTGCTGTGGAGTTTATTAAATTTTCGTCTATATTATAAGATAGTATCTATTGATTATATCTTATAATATAGACGAAGAACAGTCTATATAGTAAAAAAAAATATTTTTCTTCAAAATATTTTTTTAATCTATTGATTACAATTGCTTGATTGAAACAGTTATACCAGGGTGGTCTAAAAAGTTTTCGGCTTCAACGTGAAGATGACAGCACTAGTCAATAAAAGCTAGTGAATATAGTAGTGCATCTTTTCTCATTTACGCACTAAAATTTCAGTCGTTATTTGACAATCGTTTGAGTAAGTGAGTGTTTTTTAAAAATGGAAGAAATTGAGTATCGAGCAAAGACATTTATGTAATAGTAGTAATAGACCGGACAGCAGCAACAAAATAATAATCTGTTACTTTTATCCTATAGCATATGTTTCGGATTTGTGGCATATAGTCTTAGAGACATCGTCAAGAGGTCAAGACTATGCAGTAGTATATTAAATAAGTATATGGTAAAGACGCATTCGCTTTCGAAATTTGAAAAATATTTTTTAAAGAAAGTATGCCTAATTGTGTATTAAGATATTGTTAGTCCTGATATGGATCAAAAACTGAATGTGATTTCGGTTTATTATTGCAAGTATAATGTATATTTACCCAATCATTTTTAAGTTTTATTATTTCCGGTAGATTGTTCCAGAACATTTATCATTATTATGATAACCGCCACAAAATCAGTTAGTGATTGACAACATTAATCAATTGTTGCTTGTTACCTCCCTCCAGTACAGCTCAGATTCGATCATACAACCTCCAACTCAACCTCGGCTCTAGAAGAGATCGAATTCGATCAGAAGTACTGCACTATGAACTATTTTTTTTAAACTATTTTTTCGTTTTAAACAAAACCAAAGACATTATGCAATAGATAATAGTATCAAAGACAAAGATATGCTCTTTTATTTTAAACCATAACCTGGCAATGTTTCTTAGAAAAAAAAAAAGAAATCACTCTGAACTTTCGGCGTTCCACGTGTCGCTTTGATGAAGGTGCTCCGTCTTTTTTATAGAATTTTATATTTGTATCTGGACTAAAAACGAAAGTATTGTACTTTTTTATATTCCTTGTATTATAGTAAACACGTAGATATATAATTTGTGGTATAAAAAGTGAAAAGTAAATTGCCAAAAGTACTTCGAAATCCGGAAGGCCCATTTTGGCGGTTGGGTCATAAATGTGTTATTTTTCCAATTCTCATTTATTTTTAGTGTAAAATGTAAGTAAAAATAGTTTTCTTACATATTTCAAATAACTTGACGTTGTATTTATTTCAAATTCACACAAAAATATTTTTGAAATATTGTTCGAAATGTCATACAGATAAATATTATTATATTTTTTTTTATTTTTTTATATTTTAATATTTTGGTATAAGTAACGAATAGAAACACATAAAACATAAAAATATACATATTTCCAAACATTTTCATATAAATTTCTCCAAAAACAAAAGTGTAGAATTCAAATTAGTAGTAATTTTGGCACTAAAATTGAAGTATATACTACTACTATGTTATAAAGGGTAATTTATGAATTTTATTACAATTTCTAGCAACCAAAAATAATTTTATTCGATAGTTTATACATTCAACAAGAATTCCTGTAAGTTTTATCCATAAATATTGTCTCAAAGTGAAAATATAGCAAAATTTGCAATATAGCAAAAAATTAGCTAACTTGCAAATTTTCCCGCCATTAAGGTCCCGAGGGAACGGGAGTATAACATGTCGCGCGCTGTCCGACCTTACAGGTCTGCGTCTAATGAACAGAGTGACGTCATCCAAGATGCCACCATTGTGACTGCTGTTTGAATTGATTCTTGGTTATTGGAAATTAAATATTTGATTTCATGACAATAAAATGACGTAAAAAGTTTATATGATTTTTCTGGTGTTATGGGAGTCATAATAAATAAATAATAAAATAAAAAAAACTCATCCATATTCTATATTATTATATCGTAAAGGATTTCAAACTTAGTAACCTACAACAACATTATCGATACTTTGATATCGAAACGTTAACATTCTTAAAATGGGTTTTTACCTCGTTTATGCTCGAAACAAAGATATAGTCCGAACAGTGGATTGCAAAGGTGAAACCGGCTCCAAAAAAAAAAAACTGTTTTTTTGGCAGGGAAAGTGAGATAGTACCGTATATCTTAATCGATTATATTCAAAAAGGAAAAACCATTACAGGAGTATACTAAGCACCATTACTTGACAAACTGAAAGCAAAAATTGCGGAAAATGATCACATTTGCAGAAAAAGAAAATCCTGTTTCACGATGAAAATGCGCCGTCTCACACCTAAGCGGTTGTCATGGCGAACATCTACAAATAACTGTTTGAACTGCTTGACCATCCATCTTTCTCAACAGATCTAGCCCCAAGCGACTTTTTTTGTTCCCTCATCTAAAAATGCGCTTAGAGGACAGAGATTTATCGTCAAATTAGGAGGCAATCACCTTCGGGAACAATTATTTTGCAGAGAAAAATACCGATTACTGTTTGGACGGATTACGAAACATCGCTGGGAGAAGTGTGTTACAAGGAGGAGAGTTAGTAGAGTTACAAGGAGGTTGTGTAGAAAAATGAAAACAAATTTTAAAGGAGAAGTCTTGTATCTTTGTTGGGCCGGAACTTTTTAGGCTACCCACGTAATTATAAATAATATAGATATTTTGTGAAGGCTCCAAGGAGAATAATTTTGAGTTTGCTTGTACCATTATTAAAACTTAGTTACAAACAATATACGTCTCTCTTCTTGGAACATATCGCCTCTAATTTCTGAAAGGGTTATGAAGTATACGTATAGTACGTTTCTAGAGCAGGCGGAAAAAAGTACATTGACCTCAAGTATTATGTTAGCATCGAAACAAAACGAGAGTTATTGCTTCCGTACATTTTTTTATAGATTACGTATCGTTATGCGCTAAGCGTGTTACATGGTATGGGGTAGGATGAAAGAAGCGGTCATTCAGAGATAATAAACCTGTTTCGACGCGATTTGTTATAGGTCTCACGCCGTGCGTATTTGAGAAAGCGGATGGAGCAGAACTCATTCCTCATTCTGCTTTGGGATGCTTGCTTGCGTGTAGATAGTTTGAGATTTAAAATTTTCGCTTATAGTAGTGGTTTTAATTTTTATTAGGTTTGTTTTGTTAGTTGTATTATTACGTTTTGTATTAAAGTTTTGTTATTGTTTTGTAACGTTTTCTATATTATTACTAATATGAAATCAGGTTCATCGACATGAAAATCTCATAAAACTTCACGTCACCACGAAAGAAGCAGAAAGTATCACAAATTTCGGAAACCGAAAAAATATAGATTGTAAACATCTATAAATATGTAAAACACTGCCGATATTTTAGGTTATAATCAATGTGACGGACTCTTCTACGTCTTCATCATCATAAAGTAATTCTGAAATAGATACAAATGAACTTCAAGGTTGGCTGAAACTTCAAGGTTGGCTGCTTAAGAATGCTTAGCATTAAAAGTTCGTTTTTTACCTGACTGCCAAGAAGTGGTTGTTTTATAAAACTACCACCAACCTACTTATTAAAGTACTTACTTACTATTAATGTAATAATGAAAATTGTAATAACTCATGATTTATAAATAATAAAAAATTAATATTCATTTGCTTTTTAATTCACTTAGGTACAGGATAATCTTCTTTCTTTATAATATAATAATAAATTTAGGGCCTGTAAAGAACTTCGCACTCTAAATGAACCTAAACAAAAAAGATTACCTACCCCGATGATATCGTCAAAGGTCAATGTACTTTTTTCCGCCTGCCCTGGAACCGTACTATAGTTAAAATTAGCAGATAAACTTCATATGTAATCTAGATATTTTTAAATTATCAAACATGCAGGTTTCGTCACAATATTTTCTTCGTCGCCGAGTACATGGAAAATCAGCAATTAAAATTTCAAGTCAACTATTTCATTGGTGTCGGCAGGGATCAAACTCGAGCTGCTTGCGTTACGGCGAAGTCGTTATCCGCGAGCTCTCATAGCTCTATTCAAATATATGTTATAATCTATTTAAAGCATTTTTGCTGAAACCAATGTTTGAACAAGTTTCATAAAATATCACAGGAGACATAAAGAAAGAAGAACCACAGTCCATGAAACGTCAGCCAACAGTATCTGCTCGCCCACGTCGTCTGTCAGAAGTGGAAATCAAATCTCAGGAGAAACCAATACCTGAGGGCAGTAGTTTCTTCATATTTTCCAAAAACAATTGGTAAGATTGACAGAATGTCATGCAAGAACAAAATTATTTATACGATTTCTTTGAATCACATCACTAAAATAATCTGACCGACATCACTAAATTCAATATACTAGTACTTAATAATAAACATTCCAATAATGTTAATTAATATTGTTTGTATAATACTTTCTTCAAACCATGTTATAAGCACAAATTAACGGCCTGGTTGTTCCATGCTTCTTACCAAGGAACAAATCTTTCTTTTCCTTTATAGCTGACTTGTTCATACGCACTCTTAAGTACACTCGACTGTGTTTTAGTTAAATAAATATATTTTATATAATTATATTCTTGAATGTATTATTTTACTAACAGGTTTCGAGTGACATGTTACAGAGTGCAAAACAACTCTTGGTTTAAAAATTTGATTCTTCTCTGCATTTTGGCTTCATCGCTAATGTTAGCTATGGAGGAACCTGTGCCTACCGGAGGTACAAATGAGGTAAACGAAATTGACTATTGATAACTAAATTGTTTTAAGTTTTTTGTATCCGTCGTGGCATAAGAACCCGCTTCGCTGTTTTTTTCGGTTCTGACAAGCACATCTGAATCTGTGGTTTTAGACCGTAGACCGTGCCCGACGCTTTGAGTGCGCGTGCATGCGCGCGCGTTTTTGTCTGTGTGTGTGTGTGTGTGTAAATATGTAAACATCTCATTACTTTATAACGAAGTTTCCGATCGAAAAGCGGTTTGCGGCATCTGCAAGGGCCTCGCTGAACTTACATTATCTGTGAATTTAAACCGAATCGTCAAAAACCTAAACGTCAAAAATTCTAATATTTTTAAAAGTGGTTATTTTGAAATTGATTCGACACATTTGTTTTGATTAATCCTATCATCTAATCAGTTCTTATACTCAGAAAACGACGTCGATTGCTGTGAACCGCATCATAATCGGTTGATTCATTCGAGAGATATCGTTGTCGAAAGAAATCCCGAAAAAGTGGTTTTTCAAAATAACTTGAAAAATGTCCGTCAAAATAATTTTGTTTGTAATAGGTTGTTTGTTAAGCTGACAAAATTGTGTCAAAAAAATGAACATTTTGAAAAAAAAAAAACCTGGTTCTTTAAAATTGGAAATTATAAAATCTAAATATTATAATCCTTAATAAAATATATTCAAGCTTTTGCGTTTGAAATTATCAGGAAGTCTTGAACGACGGCCTGCAGGATCAACTATTTTTTTTTAAATTATTCTTACAAAGGCTATACATTCTTCACTTTTTAATTTTGCCAAACTGTAACTAGCTTAGTCGCCAACAAAACATTTTATTGTTTCGCACTCCTTAACTATATAGTACTTATGATTGGTTAAATATCTGCTATCTTAAATATAAGAAACAATTCACCACTGTGGACACAATGACAGATAATGTTTCCTCAAGATGGTTTTGAGCTGCGACTTAGTTACGATTTCGATATAATATGTCCGCCACCTCATTACACAAAATCGGAGGTATCTTTTGTCTTGTACGCCGTCCAAAGTAATTTAAAACACTAGGTATGAGATATTTCCTCATTTGTGTAATTTGGATATATGACTTTTAGGTTTCTTAAATGTTATTATTTCATGCGGTTCTAATATGCTGGTGAATTTTACTTTTTTGTCTATGGTTACAAGGATTTTTTTTAAATTGTTTTGTATGCTGCGTTCTTTGTCGCAGCGGGAAATAAAATGCTGCTTTGCCATTCTACTTGGTATGAATCGTATATGGGTTAAGACTGTAGGAGCCAACTAAGTATGACCTGGACTAAGCTATCTTGCTGTTTGACAAGGTTCAAACAATAAACTAAGTCTTAGACTTAGTTTCTGAAGCTGTATTATTTTTTAAATACTTTTAAAACTAAATTTTTAGAATGATAAAAGTTAACAGCATGTAAAGTTTCAATTTTGCAAATAACTTTATAAACGTAATTTAGACATGTCCTTTGTATTTCGTCCAAGATTACTCTGCTATTGGTTTAGATACAATTTGATGACGATACATGAAAAAAAAATCTTTATTCTGATTAATTCAAAATATGTTTTATGATATTTAGATCCTCCGCAAGATCGACTACTTCTTTACGACGGTGTTCACTATCGAATTGGTACTAAAACTGATCACTTACGGCTTCATTTTTCACAAAGATGCGTTCTGTCGGTCCGCTTTCAATCTCCTGGACTTACTGGTCGTCATTGTCTCCCTTGTATCTCTTACAGGGTAAGTTGATTAGATTTAATATATAATGATTTTATGCTTAAATAATAGGTTTTCGTACTACAAAATTGTTAATTAATCATAAATCAATTTACGTTATAAATCAGTATTCCACACATATAAATAAAATCTTGTCAAAACATAGTTAAAAGAATTGTGAAGTGCCGATACACGGCGAGAACAATACCTTGTTACGAGCTTGGGCTTTGTGACGATAAAAACAGCCGATTGAATTACTAAAATTGACACTTTAATTACCGAGACACCAATTACAACTTAAAACACACTAATAATAAAACTCGCAGTTGTATCGCTTCGAAGTATTTGCTCGTATCGCCAATCCAATACCTACTCAGTCGTGGTCCTTACTTACCATATACATTTAGAATGTTCGAGCACATACCAGTCCTACCCGACTAGATGTAGAAAGTTCTAGTATGGAGTTCTTTAGAAGAATTAGTTCTGTTACTCGATACTAGATGGCGCTAGTGCCATGTACCAGGCATCAACTATGGCATGCAACAGTATTTTCAAAAATGCTATCTGTTTCATATCGCTCGCTCCGTATCGCCGTTTTGCGATAGAATTGCAAATGTTAGACCTAATTGCCTATACATTTTCTTTTTAAAATATTGTTTCAAGCGATAATGTTTTCACCCCTCTTAATCTTTATATAATGAGACAATTTTGTCACATTAGATTCAGTATACCTTAATTTAGGTCTGTACGTTTTTCTTTTTTCGTAATTCAGTTTAGTTTAATTAAAAAAATTAAAACGCTACGACCTAGTTTTACATTATATCTACAATATTTTCAAAAATTATTAAAATTAGACTATGTTTACGAGAATACATAAAAATAACGTTATCGCTTTTTTATGAAAATTTACAACTTCGCAATCCTCTTAAGAATTCGTTGATTGAGCAATTTTTATATAAGTACATTTGAATAAATAAAACTTGTTAAATTTGCATAAAAGAAATTAAATCCAAATAAACGTTTACATTTTATGTTATGTTGATCGATTTTTTAGTTATGAATATTTACGTTTACAGGTCGAATAATGTATCTTTTATCAAAATTTTGAGAGTGTTTCGAGTGTTGAGGCCCTTGAGGGCTATCAACAGAGCTAAGGGGTTGAAGGTCAGTTTTGTGTATTTAAATATTTTTTAATAAATTATTTAGATTTTAGAGAAAAATTAGTAAAAGGAAATGTTTTTTATTAATTTTAGCACGTAGTTCAGTGCGTGATTGTCGCTATTAAAACAATCGGCAACATTTTGCTGGTGACAAACCTTCTACAATTCATGTTCGCTGTAATGGGGGTGCAAATGTTCAAGGTAGGGAGATGAATCAATATACTCCATTTCTTTTTTTTTTTAATTTTGCGATCAACGACACCTTTGGGTCCATTTCCATTTTCTAAATTTTTCGGAAGTAAGTATTATTATTCACTGACAAATTATTAGCACAAATAAAAACGTCATCTGATTTCGTTTCGTGTGTGTGCTGCGGCTTTTTTCGTTTATTTACGACAATTAGATTTACTAACCCTCATTATTTTGCTTTTGCCCGTGGGTCCAAAATATCGCTAAATAGGACGTTGCATGATTTTGTGTTATTTTTTTTTTACGAGAGCCCAAAGGTGTTGTGTGGTGTTCCCTAATTTCCCTTTATTTGTGATTTTTTGGACTCAGAAACAGAAAAAGCTTCAGTGTGTTTCATTTGCACAATCCACCCTACCCTACCTTGACATTTTCGCTCTGTCACTAGGAATAAGGTACTTCGTTTACAATTGTGTTTTGATTTTTTTTTACTTTTTTTACGGTCAGATCAGGACGCTGGCAATTTTTTATTCATTTTTAATGACATATTTCTTAGGCAAAATTTTTGTTTTTTAAGTTTCTAACGTTGTTTTTTTCTTTTCTTTTTGCACATGTATAATCTACATGTTCTGCTACGAAATTGGCATAAACTGGTGGAAAACCTTGTCATCCGGTAAAGTAATTGTTAAATGTGGAATGAAAACTTACATTTTTGTGACTTAATAGTACGTTGTAAAGTGTGTTATCGCATCGATTAAATCCATTGGCAACATATTCATTATTAACCATATGTTACAATTTATGTTTGCTGTATTAGGCATTCAGTTATTTAAGGTACGTCACGTTGTTCATTTTCGTTTGTGCCAGCTGTATTGTAAACGTGTTAAGGTTGTTTTTGCATTGTACCAACTTCAGTGTTAGTAATATTTTACCTCTCTATGTGCTTAGCTTGGATTGTGAGAACGAAGCGAGGTCAGGTGATATTTTCTTTTACTTCTTTATTGAACAAGTCTTCTAAAATGGATTTTATTTCAGGGAAAGTTTTTCAAATGCAGTGATATCACAAAAGTGACTAAGGAAGAATGCCGGTAAGAAAACATTTTACAATTTATTATATTAAAGACATTAGTTCTTTCAGTACATTAATCAGTAGTTAAAATCTAATTAATAATTTGGTTGAAAATAATTAGTGAGGCTATTATAATTTTTAAAATAAAGTGCGATAAAAACGAAAATTTCTGATCAAAACTAATATAGGATAGGATTTCATCAAAATTCTATCGATGTTTGAAATGGTGAGTCCAAAACTATCTGTTTCTTCGTTAAGTTCACTTAAAAGGTGTAAAACACTTATTTCAAAACATAATTACATAAGGTTATTTCAAAGAAATGAGTAGTGACATATATTGATAGTCCTTACACTTTAACGGAAAAACGATCATAAGCATAATAGAACATAGACGCATTTGAATGAAGACATTATTTTAAATTAGATACCCTTTTATCCTTTAAATGTTTAGGGTTTTTTTTTTAATATCCGTGTACTGACTGAGAAGCTAACAAAAGATATCTTATAAATGAAGTAAGAGAAATAGCAGAAACATATTTAGACTTTTATGCTAGAGTTTAAATTCCCACATCAAATATACGAAACAACTAGAACAGTATTCATAAATCCGCCTACCAAGAAATATTATATAGGAGAGGAGGTAGTACCATTTACTACTTTCTCTCTTATATAATATTTATTTTGATTACAAAGTTAGATAAGTAAGATATTGACAATAAAGTTTAGTTCTCAATAAATTATTTTGTATACAAAAAATTCAATAAAGTGGCCTTATTTACGACATTTAATATTTTCAGGGGATCGTACCTAGTTTATGAAAATCAAAAGCCTCAAATAAAAGACAGACTATGGCAGAAGAATAAATTCAATTTCGACGATGTGCTGAATGGCATGCTGACACTGTTTACGGTGTCGACATTTGAAGGGTGGCCGGGGTAAGATGTTATGTGCAATCCATTTTAGGATTTAGTAATTTTATTGAAATTAAATATTTATTTACGTTTAGTTAAGGTACACTAAAGAAGGTCATAATAATTAAACATCTGCTTTTTCGGTCGTTATTAATGGCACGCAATACAAAAACAACAGTCTCAAAATAAATTTAAGCAAAAAGAAATAATGAAAATCTTTGATAGGGAACTAAGGGTCTGTCAGTGCGATCAAAAAGCGCACAATCTAGAACACGCATAGCGCTTATTATTATTATCATCAAAATATTGAACTTTGTCGTATTTAATGCGTAGGTAACTCGAATACAGAATTTAAAAAAATCAAATTTGACTTTTGGGTTATTTTTTTGGAGGTAAAGATAAGTAGGATAAATTGCAGGCATTTATTTGATGGATTTTTCTTTCAGATTATTATCTACTTCTATGGATTCAAACCAAGAGGATCACGGACCTATTGAGAATTCACGACCACTTGTGGCGTTCTTCTATATTAGTTACATCATTGTTATTGCTTTCTTTATGGTAAGTTTTAATTATAACATGAAAATTCATAGAAATTCGGAATATAATTAAATAGATTCCAGTAGTTATCCAGCTTTGCCCTGGGCAGTTGTGAAAATCGCCGTCAAAGGGATTTCAAACATTTTTTCTGAATACCTGAAGTTTACATTTAGTATATACTAGCTGTTTCTCGCGACTTCGCTCGCGTGAAATTGATAACGATTGGATTTCGTGGGTTTAAATTTTTTGTGCTTAACCCTAATTCTGTTTCTAAAATAAAAGTAGCCTTACTTACCCCTTATAACATCAGCTATCTGCCAGTGAGAGTAACGTCAAAATTGGTCTTGCGGTTTCGGAGATTAGCCGGAACAAACAAACAGTAAAATAAGCAGACAAAAAATTTAAAAATTGTTTTTTTTTTGTTATAATTATCGTATTTTATGCTTTCATATGCATTTAATAAAAAGCAGTTATTTTGACATTACAAACAGACATTTCGATTTAATTTATTTGTATAGCTAATACATTGTAAAAGTCACGACGGCGAGCGAGTACTATTAGTTGTGATGATGTGTATATACTAACTAAACTAGTAACTGCAGGTAGCGCTAGCAAGCTAATATTTATTAAACAAGATAATACAATTAGTCACATTTGTGTTTCGTTAGGTGGTAATGGTGAAGTAAGAATGTAAATTTAGTTACATGTAGAGAATATTTAAAATAGTAAGAGCAATATGAGAGAACAAAAGAAGTTCACTTAACAAATTTTGGCATATTCTCTTCTTGGCAAAGGATTTTGTTCTTCCATATCTATCTTTCGGAACCAGTGGCAGATTTTAACGTTCATAGGCTTCAGTAATCTGAAATTTAATATTTCCACTTTGATTTTAACTCAAATTCAAACCTTGGATCCGCGAGGTAGTAACAGTAGCAGTGACACCGTAGAATGTAATAAAGATAATTATTTTTTATTTAAAGTCTCAAGTCCTGGGATATGGTCACTTGATTTCTTAACTTAAACTTAAGTTAAAAATTTCAATAACTTTTCACTTATTTTCAGGTTAACATATTCGTCGGTTTCGTCATAGTGACGTTCCAAAAGGAGGGTGAGCAAGAATTCAAAGACTGCGAACTTGACAAGAATCAGAGGAACTGTATCGAATTTGCTTTAAAAGCAAAGCCAGTTAGGAGGTTAGTTCTGTTATCTAATGAAAAAAGTTACAGCTTGTATACGTCCCTCTGCTGATTCATTGGTCAATCTGGTCTCATTTCTCAGAAGGTTCACCCGCCGGCCTGGCCAAGTGCGGGAAAAGTGCATGCGGCTCACCTGATGGAAAGTGTCGACCGCCACGCATGAGTTACTGCATCACCAGGGGAATTCTAGGTGCGTTGTTGTTAATATTTTACTTAGTTCCTCTTAATATTTTACTTCTCAGACAGGTTTCCTCGCGATGTTTTTCTTCACCGCTGTGATAAATTGGAGATTGAAATTGCGACTAACAATTTCATTACGCCGGCGGGGATTGAACTAAGTTTGTTCGCGAATTATAAAATTTATATTTGCCATGTAGAAAGAATGAATGAGGAACGAGTGACAAAGCAAATTTATATGGCAGATGTGAACGGCAGAGTCAGGAAGAGACGTCCGAGACGAAAGTTTATAGACCAATTTGACGATATTTTGAAAATGGGCCACATTAGGAGTACCCTTAACCGACGAGCATGTATGCGTAGGTATATGGATGTAAAGGAGGCGAGAGAGGTGTCTGAATCGTGCCAAATGGAAGTCTAGTCTCTAGGTGACAGGCGTGGATGTTTATGTATTATATTATGTATACCAGTGTTTTTAGATCTGAGAATCTATCACAGTTTCGAAATTCAATGATGGGATTCGTCATTTGGAAATTTTAGATATCTTATGTGTGACCATCATAGATATTTTCTTATTTTCTTTATTAGCCTCTCAAATTCTAAGCTGGGCTTTGATTTCTCCTATTGTAGACAGTATTTGTTTTCTTTGCCACTCTTGGTAGGTGGATTGATGGGCGCAGCACCAGAAATTTCACAGCAGGCAATAAATATGCTGGTTATACAGCCCTCTTTGCGTTATTCCGTGTAGTGGCGGTGTAAGAATATCCAACACCCCATATCATCCCGTTGGTGTCGTAAGAGGCGACAGAGGGTAACAAATCAGGAGATGGACAACATCGGCTTCCTGAATATAAAAGAAGACTAAAATCTGAAAAAAAAAACTGCGGTTGTTAACCCGCTTACCAAGCGTGGCAACTATGGCAAATATACCCCTATGAGGCAAGCCTTATTTCAGCAGTGGACTTTTATAGGCTGTAACGGAACGAATGCCGCTTTCTATCAGAGGGTAGACAGACAAAATGGAATGTTAGATATAACGACTTCAGAGATATTTTAGATTGAGGCTATTCTCTGAGTAACATCGGTTATCCTTGACATTTTATTTGCAACTTAGGCATCCAGTACTCGTGCAGCATATCACAAACGTTGAATGTAAATTTAATTATTAGGCAATCTATCTTAGTCCTCAGGGGCAAAGATTTAAATAGTTAGATGCGCCTTCATATTGAAAACTGTGACATTATTTTTGGATGTGTTCGTTTGCAAGACGCTGACGCGCGCACACTAATGCAATAGTGTCATCTCTTATTATCTTACAGAAATTGTGTATACTACTTTCTCTGTCGCATAAATGAGCACTGATTGCGAATGAGTGAGCTCACTCATTTGAGAATGGACACATTTCGGAGTGGTCATAATATGGTAAGGGCGCATCTAACTACTTTGCTCAGGAGTTACGACGCATCTAACTACTTTGCTCAGGAGTTACGACGCATCTGTTACCTTTTTGTTTAATATTGGTTGTCGGTACCCATTGACTATCAGGGATAGGACTGGGTACATTTTCCAGTTCAATATTATTAAAAGAAACATTAAATCACATACAGAATGCAATGAGATGATTTATTTCTTCAGCTAATGAAAAAATCTTTCACTATAATTATTTTTAATTTGTTATTAATAATAATATAAAATTCTTTATGTGGTAAAGCTAAGCTGCAACTATATTATGGTTGTAGCACGAATGGGTCGGCTTGACCGGAGTAAGACCAAACACCAGCGTAAAATAACAGCTTAATTCTGCTGTGTTTCGTATGGTGAGTGTAGAGAATCGGAGACCCTTTTTACTGGAAACGAGCCGTTCCATCTTAGTCCTCGGAGGTGACATCGCACCTGCATTTTGATTCTCAATTGAGGATAAATGTAGACGTCTGAAGACCACAGCATCCACTTACCATCAGATGGAATATATGCTCGTTTGTAACCATTATTAAAAAAAATCATAGTTTATAGTTATGTGACTGTTATTGATTTCCTCTGAATTATTATTAATTTATTATTTCAATAATTTCTAGGTACATACCGAAACACCGAATCCAATATAAAACATGGTGGTTCGTGACGTCACCACGTTTTGAGTACGTTATATTTTTCTTCATCGTGCTCAACACTGTGGCACTTATGATGAAATTTCATACCGCTTCCGCCGAGTATAGAAAGGTATATTTGTTTATACAGTTAAAAGTTAAAGCCTATATACGTCCTACTGCTGAGTACAAGCCTCCACTGACTACAGGTTTTAGGGCAAAGAAATGTCCACTGTGCTACCTCAATGCGTGTTGACGAAATTAAATTTTAATTTAAATTTTTTTTTCCGATTTCTCAGACGTTCATTTTTTTTAAATTTAACGGCTCCTTTACGCAGTGGCTTAGCAATGAGATGGCGCTGAGGGCCGCGGCTTCAAATCCCAAACGGAACAAGTACTTGTATGACCTATAAATAATTGGTCAGGGTCTTTGTGAAATTTACATGTAAACGATACCCAAGAAAATCTTAGTGCGGTAAAAACATAAGAAATTATAATAATATATTTTAAGAACGTTTTCGCTGAAAAGCTGTTGTTGGAACAATAGCATATCTTCACTCTGAACAATTACAATATTATTTAAGGGCCAAAGCATAAGGATTGAATAATTCTACAACTGTAATGAATTATTATGAACAATTCAATGATTAGACTAGAGGAAAACTCAATACTAATTGTGAATCTAACTAATAATACCTAAAATGTGGATATGATCGAGTTTGTTTCAATGTTATTTTCTACAGACTTGACAAAGAAGGAGGTATTCAATTGGGCTGTATGTTTTTTATGTGTATTACCTCAGAACTCTTTTCTGTGTGTACCGATTTTGATGATTAATTTTTTATCCGACACCTGGTGTTTCTTGTGTGGGGTTCCATATAAATTTGATAAAAATCTGACAAGTAATTTTTGAGTTATCCTTAAATAATGCGTATTTAATTGACTTCGAATACATTGATGATGTTATCATTTTATTTATGTTGAAGTCGGTTGTACAAAATTTTTAATTTTACCACTTGTTTCTTGTAGGTTTTGGATTACTTGAATATGATACTGACAACAGTTTTTATGCTTGAATTTGTCTTCAAACTGGCTGCGTTCAGATTTAAAGTAAGTAAGAAATAAAATATAACTACTTACGTATTTTATGAAACCGTACTATATGTATATTTGACCACGTCTAGATATATGTCGTTTGAATTCTTTGCCGACGTTGCAATAGATGTCCATTCATATTATGGACATACATGGTTTCATTCGAATGGAGAACAATATTAAAATTAGCTCCTTAATCCGTAATTTACTGACCTATGCAAAAAGCATACATGGACAAATATTTTCAAAAATAACTGCATATATTTTGATTCATCTATGATATACATCAACTGTTAAGATTACTGACGTATATACGTACGTAAATAATACGAATGAATTTGAAGTTATTAGTTTTTTTTTCCGGGACCAAAGTGACATTGTCATATTTTAAATAATTAAATGGTGTTTTTTTTTTAAATCCAACTTCTAAATTTACTAACGTCCATTGATTTTACTTACATGGAGATAATTCATATGAATTTAAAAACCGTATGTTTTTGGAGTTATATCTCTAATAGTGATGGATTATTTCGGGATGTTACCTAATTTTTTGAAAAACAAAATTATGAAGAAACTTTGAGCGGCAAACCATTTGGGAGTTGATGGATATGAACAACAAATATTTAAAAAAAGGATTTATAAAAAAAATATTCTTTTTCAGAATTATTTTGGCGACGCTTGGAATACTACTGACTTCATTTTGGTCATAGGCAGTATAATTGATATTGTGGTGACACAAGCTAATGAAAATAATCCTAAATTGCCGGCTTCTAGTGTAAGTTTTTATTGATATATTTATTTTGTCACTCGTCTTTTGTCTATTCTACTTTGTAAACTTTTCTTGAAGGTTTAAATCTATTCTACTAGCGCGAGCTATAATTTCATTATTCGCATCTAACAAAGAGTATTTACTTTGCTTGCATACTTCATCTTTTAAACAAATACCGGTAGAACGATACGTAAATTATTCATTATTATAAGACCTTACTACTAATATGGAATTAGCGAAATTGAAATACAATCGTCGATTGAAGTAACGTTCACGGAACAAAATGACTTTTGTTAAACTAAGACTATTTTAAGCTTTAACACCACCTGGCTCCAGGTGGATAGAAATCGAACACTGGCTTATGATAGAAAAAGTATTAATTTTTTTTAAATGTCGGCATTATGTACAAAGATCTTGATAGGTCATTATAACGGCTGTTGTAGGATGACAATTGATTATCCTTCAGATGAAATTTGTGACGATAGCATCAATTATTATCATAAAAATAGATGGAGCCAATATCAAAGCCGGAACAACTTTAATATCTTCTATTTATTTTGTTTATTCCATTGGAAATGTAATAAGTAATAAGCCCGTAATAATGAATATGGATTAAGGACAGACAAATTTAGATAATATAAACATCTGTGCTTGATTTATTACCTTTTTTACAAAATGATTCATAACTGGGTCCTATTCACATTTTCAGATTTCATCAGATAAAGGAATTGAGGAGGTATGAAGTTTTAAAATACGATTTTCGCATTTAATTTTTTATATCCTATATTTATGTTAAGATCCTGTATATATGTAACTGGTTTATCAGAAATGGCTCTAACGATTTGGCTGAAATTTTGTAATTAGATGATGTTTTACTTTCAAAGATTATCTAAGTAGGTGTCATTTATCCTCGAGAAAAAAACTTACTCCGAGAAAAGTTCGGTCATCCAGGTACATAAAAATAATAGAAGAGAAAACTGACAAACACTTAAAGAAATTTAAAGACTTAATTATATTGATATTGATAGGTCAATGTTTTAAAAATGTTATTATAATGAAAAATACATATTTTAGCAAAAAACAAACTACTTCATTAATTTCCTCTTCTCTTGTTCATACTTCTTCTTTTTTCCATTCAAGTTTTTTAAAATTTGATTTTAATGCAATTTTAGAACTAAAGTTAACGATTTTAATTTTATTTTTTAGGGTCGCAACCAGACAATAGGGTTAAAGTATATCACATTCTTCCGTTTGTTCCGTGCCATGCGTTTGATTAAGCTGCTTTCACGTGGTGAACGCATCAGAACTCTGCTTTGGACCTTCATTAAGTCCTTCCAGGCTCTTCCATACGTCGCATTACTGATTGTTCTGTTGTTCTTCATCTACGCTGTTGTTGGAATGCAGGTATTGTTTCTTATTTTATAATCAATATTAGCTTATTCTTCTTCTTCTGCATTAGTTGTGTGGTCGTCTTAATTATCCCGCTTACTGTTGCCAGTCATCGGTTTTCTGGTCTATTTATTTTACCTCTGGTGTAAACGAGATGATTATACTGCTATTTATCGAATTTCATTAGATTTTTGAGGTATATTCGCCTCGTGCACATCCACAGGACGAAATAGAGTGATTGAAACTTAAGCGACGCTCTCGTATAGCAAATTTAATAAAATAAAATAAATAAATAGTTGAAGTTTGGTGTAAAACCAATGTAAAAACAAGTGTAAGATGTAAATTACTTGTTTTCTATTTTTGTTTAATTTTTCGCTCAATACATAACATAATAACTTGACAATAAAGATATCATACATCATTTAGAGACACTTATTTTCATTGGCCTTAGTGAATATAATTAACTATATAAGCCTTATCAAACTTACTGCTGGATATGTCTTATCTAGGATGCGCAATTTGGTATCCATAATTTGGTGAAAACCTCTAAATTCAGCACGATGGCCAGGTGGAATGATGAGCGCAGGACCTCGCATTGATAGCTGTAGCCTATGACTAGTCTGCCGAACCCAAGTAGGCTCGGTATTTTCGAGTGGATATATATATATATATATATATGTGTGTGTGTGTGTGTGTGTGTGTTGTAATAAAAACCCTGTGGTTCCCGTTAACTGCGTTATCAGAATCAGCATCAAATCATCCAAGCATATAGAAATGTTTTTTTTTTCGAAAAACACATTTAAAAAAATTAATTTTAATGAAAAAAAAAATAATTTGCAAATTGTATGTGGGACCTCTAAATCACACGAGTATCGATAATGCGGGGTCTTTGACAATCCTCTTACTCCTCGGCTAATGCAGAGATAATAAATCCACATACAATTTGCAAATAATTTTTTTCATTAAAATTTTTTTTTAATTGTGTTTTTTTGATAAAAAAAAATATTTTTATATGCTTGGATAACTGTTTCTGATAACGCAGTAAACGGGAACCACAGGGTTTTTGTTACATGTTGTATATTATGGTCCGCTTTGACTAACTTATTGTTCTAATGGTCGTGCGGTGTTACATCCCTTTGCCTCGGAATGTACGTTAAACCAGTGTTCCGCAAAGTGTGTACCGCGGCACACTGGTGTACCGTGATCATTAGTTGGTGTGCCGTGGAAACATAAGGTTATCTTATAAAATTATTTTTAGTAAGTAAGTAAGGGTAAGTAAAATACCAACACAAAAAACGCGAACGCACGAGCGAGGCATTTTGTTTCGTTCATTTAATTCTGTGGTTTCGTCAGGCGCAGGCTGCGGCGGCCAGCGCGTCGCGGGAGGCGGGGACGGAGGCTCCCCGCCCCGCTACCCGAACTCTCTGGCTCACCAGTCTGTCAGTATAAGTACGAGTGCGCCGTTTAACCGCACGCTTTTGTTTCGTCGCTGCTTATTATTCTAAGCGTAAAATAAATATTAAAATAATGGATAAATTTATTAAACGTAGTGTGAGTTTGTCAGGTGAAAGTAACGAAGAAGAAAAAGAGTCAATGAAAAAGAAACCCAAAATTGTTCATCGAAAATATGACGAAAGGTACATAAATACGGTTTTACATATTGCGGAGACGAATCTTGTCCTACCCCAAAATGTCTTGTTTGCGGAGAAACGTTGTGTAATAATTCGATGGTGCCCAGTAAACTAATACGACATTTAACTACTAAACACCCATCAGTAGCCCAAAAAGACAAAACGTATTTTCAACGTTTGAAGGACCAATCGAAGAAGCAGGTAAATCTCACGAGTTCATCTTTCAAAACCTCAGACATAGCACAAAAAGCAAGCTACGTGATCACTAATATGATAGTTAAAGCTAAAAAGGAGAGTGTGGTTTGCAAGATGATGCGGTGACCAGGATTAAGAAAGGAATGCTTCGGTGGTTTGGTCATGTAGAAAGAATGAATGCGGAAAGACTGACAAAGCAAATATATGTTGCAGAAGTGAATGGAAGAGTCGGAAAGGGACGTCCTAGGCGGAAGTTTGTCGATCAAATTGGCGATATACTAAAAATGGGCCAAATTAAGAGTACCCTTAACCGACGAGCATGTATGCGTAGGTATATGGATGTGGAAGAGGCGAGAAAGGTACGTCAGGATCGTGCTAAATGGAAGTCTGTAGTGTCTGCCTACCCCTCTGGGTGACAGGCGTGAGTGTTTATGTTTTTTTTTAAAGCTAAAAAGCCGCACTCTCTTGCTGAAACTGTAGTTTTACCTGTCTGCAAAGAAATTGTCAAGATAATGATTAGCCAAGAAGCTGCTAAAGAAATTGAAAAAATACCTGCATCGGCAGAAACGATTTCACGCCGAATCAATGACATATCTAATGACATTAAATCGACGTTGATTGAAAAATTAAGAGTTAGTGGAGTTTTTGCGCTACAAGTTGATGAGTCCACTGACATCAGTGGTCACGCGCATCTCAACTCAAATGTTAGATACATTGGTACTATACTAAGGTTGCTGAAAAAAAATCCTAATGTTCAAAAACAGCATTGTTTTTACATAGGGAAGCTCTTATGACGAAGTCTATGCCTGACGTTCTATTGCGCGTTCTTCAAGAAATTATCAAAATCGTCAATTACATCAAGTCGCGACCGCTGAACTCTCGTATTTTTAATGCACTGTGTCATGAAATGGGGGCAGATCATCAGTCGCTTTTGTTTCATACACAGGTACGATGGCTTTCTCGCGGCAAAGTACTTTCCCGAATTTATGAGTTGGAAAATGAGACTGAGATGTTCTTGCAGTCCCAGGGTTCAGATTATGCACATTTATTTTAAAAAAGAAGAATGGCTAGCAAAACTTGCATATCTGACGGATATATTTGCTCACTTAAATGAGCTCAATAGAAAAATGCAAGGCAGAAATTCCAATATTTTGACATCGTCGGATAAAATTGAAAGCTTTCGCGCTAAATTGGAACTATGGATCAGTCTCGCTACGAATGGTAATAATGAAATGTTCCCAAATGTCATTGCAGCTGACAAAGAACGAAAGGTGCAGGCTTTGATTGTCAAACACTTAAAGCTTCTTGCAGAGAAAATGAATTTCTATTTACCTAAGCGTGATCTGCAACCTATGGACTGGGTTCGAAATCCTTTCTCCGAGAACATTCCTTTCAGCCACTTACCAATAAATGAGCAGGAAGAACAGATGTAAATGAAAACGGATCGCACATTAAAATTAAAATTTTCTGAAACTGATTTAGAACATTTTTGGCTATGTGTGAAAAAATAATATCCTCTGCTTTCTAAGCATGCTATTGCAATACTTTTACCGTTTGCAACAACCTATTTGAGTGAATTAGGATTTTCGACTTGTACCACGATAAAAACCAAAAAAAGGAAACGCCTCAGGACGATCGACGAAGAAATGAGAGCAGCCTTGTCAGCGATAACTCCAAATTTAAACCGTCTGTGCTCAATTAAACAGTCTCATGTTTCGCATTAAATAAATTTTCTGAAATTTGAAGTTTAGGTTTGTTGATTAGTTAAAAACTGTTTTTTAATTTGTGGTGTACCTCAAATTTTTTTCGTTTTCCTAGGTGTACCTTGAACAGAAAAAAGTTTGCGGAACACTGCGTTAAACCGTTGGTCCTGCTCCTGATTTCTCTCCGGCTGTGTTTGAATTTCGCCTCCATCGGACTACGAGAGTGATCAAGTAGTGAGACCAGAGTAAGAGAATAGTCTCCTACTCTCGTCTCACTCTGTTACCGACCAAAATTCCGACCGAATGAATTTCTTTTAAGTCAATGCCAGTCTTAGTTTGTTACATGTGTATTCTTAATTATACTGCTACGAGTACCCCAATATTAATTTTATAAGATTTTCTTCTTTAATTTACAATACACATTAGGTAAGGTATGACCGTCCGCGTAGTCAATGTTATAAAGTTCAACAATTTCTTTGTAGTTTATTGATTGCTTTTTTAAGATGTCAAATCAAATAAGTTTTCTGTCTTTTTTCTATGTATTTTCATTTGTATGCAAAATGAACTGACCATATATATGACTATGACTATGCATAGATCGGACCATAAACAATAATTTAAAAAGCTGAAGGTACTCCAGGTTTAACAATGACATCGGGACGTCAGTCATCTCAGTCCCCCGTGACCGTGGGTGCTGGAAAGCACCCGAAACGTCGGGAATTAAAAATAATTAAATTTAAACGCGATAAAATCCGTAAAAGTAGTTTTAATTAATGTGTGGTGTTCGCGTAAATATAAGAAATCATTATGTTACTCATTTATTGGAAATTGTTCCAGTTATTTGGAAAAGTTGAGTATTCGGAAATAATTACAAGGAATAACAATTTCCGGACTTTTGGAGGCGCTTTAATGCTCTTGTTTAGATCAGCTACAGGTAAAAGGTTTAAAATATTTTTTAATTTGTTTTTAGTAATTTAAGTAATACAATCTAATGAATTTAATAATTCATATATGATATTAGCTTAAGCTAAGCTTTATAGCTTCGATCATATTTTTGTTATTGTAAACATTATTGAGTACTTAGTTTCAACTTCAAATATATTGTACTACATAATTTTTTATTTCATTATGATTGTAACTGTCTACTACCTTGGTTTACTTTTATTTTGTGGTATTATTAATTAATATTTTACTTAACATAAGCTTTTTGTATTAAAATTATGTTTCTGTCTATCCTTTAGATTATAGCCATTATGAAAAAAAAACCTTTTGTGTAGACGACGTGGCGTTATTTTCATTCAAATATAAATTATATATTGACAGTTTAAATATGGCGTTAGAGTTGATGTTTTGTGTTTATTTCAGATATAATGTCGTCATTTAGCTTCTAAATCAGGAATAGCATAATTAAATCAGGAATAGCATTTGCTATTGAATTAGTATTAATACTTTAACAAACAGGTGAAGTTAGTACCTAGTCTATTTCTATGTTTGTTATAGTCATCAATCAATGACTGTGTTTCTAAATGTCAAGAGTTCAGTGAATCGTGAATTGTGCACCTATAACGCTTCCCTTAGATAACTAAAGCATTGTTAATATGTCCGTTAAACGGTTTAAATCCATTATAAGTTCGCAACATCCAACCAAACACGTAATTAGCCTCCTGAGAAAGTTTTTCGAACTGGGTTTTTTCTTACCGAATAGTTTGACTTTGCCCATATTATACGAATCTATATTTTACTATATTCAAATTTTATTATACCCTTAGAAATCAATAGCAGTTTTAGTTATATTAGACACGAACTCATCATGAACCGCCCGATGAGCATGTACACAAAGTTTTTCAGCCGCTTGCCCTTTACGAGAAAATCTGCAAATTTTAATGCTGGTAGTTAACTCTTTATCCAACCTTTTTATAATTAATATCTTGCCATATTTGCTTGCGATCTTGCAAAATCGAAAAAAAAAACGCTACTATGAAGTGATCATTCCAGTACCGTATCGTATAGTATACGTCTAAGACACACTATGATATTGGCCTAATTCCAATCTCAGCTGACATTTAATATTTGTGTTAGAAATGTTGTTAGTTTCTGGTCTGGTTGTGTTGGGAGATTAACCTCTCCCGTGGTTGCAGAATTCTATTCTAAATTGAGTATTTTCGCATAAGCTTTACCTAGGGTAAAGGTAAGGTAGTGGTACCAATAGTTTAGGTGGAACAGATCTTTATGTTAGCGCTCCAGAAGTGATACTGACATAACATGATCAGTGAAAAACATCCAACAGTACCCGTAAGTTGTCCCCGTGTTTAAAATCGGCGTGAAGAATGTCATCGGCCATTAAAATAAAACTTTATCTATGTATCAGGTGAAGCATGGCAAGACATAATGATGGCTCTATCACCAAATGGAGCTGAGATACCCGATGAACCGGTTCGATGCATTCCCACCAATTCCACTACAGATGGTTCAGAAGAGATTTGCGGCTCATCGTTTGCATTCCCTTATTTTATTTCATTCTCTCTGCTTTGTACCTTTCTGGTAAGTATTAGGCTTCCTTTCTCTTTTTTTATATAAATTTACCTACTACGTACTCGTCGATGAATGAAAGCACCATTAAACAAACCTGGATGCCAAAATAATATAAAAAATATTTCGTAAACATATAAAGAGCTTTTTTGATCTAAGACCCTTTGCGTTTCTAACACAGACACAAAATATAACTGATAAATAAAGCCATAACATAACATATAAAACCTGTTTATGGTTAATGAGGAATGCTCCTAATAGGACTGCCACATATGATGTGCTAACCTGTAGCATACCAATGTATGTTTGGTGTAGATTAAGTTAAATAAAACAACACTATGAATGCGACATTTCAGTACAGGCATTTTACGTAAATTTTATTTTCGTGTAGACACTAGAGCTGTTGGAAATACGATATGTTGCTTCATTATGAGACTTGTAAACTTCTAGACTTCAGATAGTCTTTCAATAAAAAAAATACCACAGGCAACACGGGCCACCGGTGGACCGAAGGGGAGTAGCCATAACGTTTTTTCCGATATAGAACTGTCGGTCATTTTTTGCGGGAAAAACCTGCGTCATTCTATGTCAATCAATCGTCTGTCACTTCTGCATACGTATTTATGTAATTACCCTAAGAACACTATCGCTCGGTGACAGCAACTACTCGAAAACGTATTCGTGTCAATCGCTCGACTGATACACATATTGTATCAGGACGAGCGTCCTGTGTTGGTTAACAAATCCGAAGCAACGAGACCGTAATTATTGTATTGTTTAAGTTTGAAAAGAAGTAAACAAGCAATAATGTGTTCAAAAATTTATATATGAAAAGTAACGCAATCTTTTGTAAATTTGACAGCTTTTTGAAGCAAAAAAACTGAACAATTCGGTATTTTTGTAGGACTTCGATTCAGCCGCGCAACTAAATTTAGTCTAGTGAGCATTGCGGCTGCAATTAGTTTTAATATACGCATAGGACCACGCGAACTTATTCTTTGACAGAGGCAACGCTTGCATATGGCTACTCCCCTCCGTCTGCCGGTGGCCCGTGTTGTACTAACTTTTCTATTTTTTTTTTTTTTTTGTTCTGTTTCACTAAAAATTTTAGGTAGTGGCTGACATCTAAAATTTATTTACACTTCGAGTAAAAAAATATTTATTTATGATTCTGTTATATTTACTTTAATGATAAAATTTCTATAGATTCTAAGCTTGTTACTAATTATTTTCAGATCATAAACTTGTTTGTCGCTGTCATCATGGACAACTTCGATTATTTGACAAGAGACTGGTCTATCCTTGGACCACATCATCTGGATGAATTTGTTCGGTAACTTTTCATTAGCTATGTCTTTTCTTTGAAATATACCTACCAGATTTCAATGATTTAAATAAGGAAACTGGCATATAATAATAGATTGTCGCCGTACGTCGTGTTGAGGAAGAAGTCAGAGAAACAATCTTTATGAGAGATGACGTATAAAGTAATAAAAAAAATTGAAAAAAAAATTGAAACCTTTTAGTAACCAATAATTGTCAGACGTATCGTATCAATATGTTTTGTACGTGATAGAGCCACGCTGCAGCTATATTATGGTTGTAGCACGAATGGGTCGGCTCTTCCGGGAAGGACCACGGTCTCACAGAATACCAGCGTAAAATAGTAGCTTGATGCTGCTGTGTTTCGTATGGGGAGTGTAGACATCCGGAGACCCATTTTACTGGGATCGAGGCATTCCATTTTAGTCTTCAGGGGTGACAATGTGTCTGCATTTTGATTCTTAATCGAATATAGATGTCTACGGGCAACAGTATCCACTTACCATCAGGTAAACTGTGTGCTCGTCTGTCACTTTATTCTATAAAAAACATTGAATTTTGTGATTTTTACCTAAATTATAGCGTAGTATTAACGTAAATAATAAATAGATATTTTTTTTTAATTCATACCTTTACCTCTGTTTTGGAAAGTGCTCCTGACCTGGGAAAACCCAGCGGAACTTGTTTTCAGTAATGTATTATTGTAAATTAAATTAAGTATACAAACCAATTAGAAATAGCTTGGTATGAAATAGCTTTCATAACCATGTCAATCCATCCATCACCAGTCCACAGCTGGACATACGCCTCTCCCACTGTAAGGCGGATTTTTTTTATAGAGTAAGGGTAACAAACGAGCACAAAGGCCACCTGATAGAAAGTGGATGTGGATCTCATTAAGAATTAAAACGCAGATGTGTTGTCACTCCTGAGGACTAAATGGAATGTCTCGTTCCAGTAAAAAAGGGTCTCCGGATCTCTACACTCACCGTACGAAACAGTAGTTAAGCTGCTATTTTACGCTGGTATTCTGTGCGTGTGTGGTTCTTCCCGGTCGAGCCACCCATTCGTGCTACAGCCATAATATAGCTGCAGCGTGGCTCTATCGCGTAGAAATTACCATTGCATCTGTATATATGTCCTAAAAGTCAGCAGTTGGACACAGACCTCTCTTATCGTAAAGAGGATTTACCTTAACTAAGTTTATTGAATAAAAATCATTCAAATGAATGATTTCATAATCATTACATTTCATACGCTTGGCAGGCTTATTGAACATCGCAGTACCTGACATGAGCACCTTTGACCTTGCTTGTCGTCCTTGTTATTGGTATTTTATCGATATTTTATCGGTGGAGTAAAAGTGTTTATCGGAAGCTATAAGATCTTTTTGGCATATCTCATAGTCCAGAAGAAATGGAGAGACGTATTCTCTTACACCGCCACCACATGGCGTGTAAAAATCTCTCTGTCTCTTTTAATTCGTTTGACAAACGCCAGGTAGAGGAAAACCGAGAATGAAATTTATACGTGGTAGAGCAATAATGCAGTTATATTAATAGTATAGCTGTAGCAATGGGTCGGCTCGACCGGGGAAGCACCACGCTTTCACAGAATACCAGCGTAAAACAGTAGCCTAATGCCACTGTGTTTCGTATGGTGAGTGTAGAGAACCGGAGATCCTTTTTACTAGAAACGAGGCATTCCTTCTCAGTCCTTACGGGTAACAATGCATCTGCGTTTTGATTCGTAATCGAGGATAGTTGTAGATGTCTATGGGCCACAACAACCACTTACCATCAGGTGGACTGTGTGCTCGTTTGTCACCCTATCTCATAAAAAAGGAAAGGTGTGATTTTTTTTCTTTTTTAGGCCTTTATCTTTAGATATATTATATAGCTTCATCGTTTCCTATCTTAGAGGTTCACATCTAAGGATTTGTAACTAAAAGCATTCTAGCGACAACTGACGCAGATTTCGACTGTCGCTGTGGTTTAATATTATTTTTATCATCAGCAAGCCTCTTTTAAATTTATGACGGAGTGTATCACCAAATGTTGTACTCTCTCAGTTGTCCTTACCATGAACCTAAAAAAAGCAAGTTTTGAAGAAAAATTGACCTTATAGTCGACATAGTTTCAATCGTTTACCTATTTTCATTATTAAACAATTGGATGGATATAATTGTTATAGATCTCTTGATATACTTTAATTAATTTATGTAAATTAAATTACAGACTTTGGAGTGAATACGATCCGGACGCAAAAGGAAGAATAAAACATTTGGACGTGGTAACTTTATTGAGAAAAATCAGTCCGCCGTTAGGTAAGTATAAGGTGTATAATTATTAGTAAGGAGTTTAATTGACAATCTTGAAAAGGCAAAATTTGATGATCAGTTTCTTTTAAGAATACTAGTCAAACTCTCGTATTACATAGTAGTTATTAGTATTAAACACTCCAACTGAGCTTAAAATCCTTGTGTAAGGAGTAGTTTACGACTATAATCGAATGTAGAACTTACGAATTCTTAATTACTCTTCATCATCTTATTAATAATCGGTTCAGATTATAAATGCATCCAATGAAAAATTTGTGTTTGTAGCTCGAACGCTTGATGTGGTGATGTAATTATACAACAATGCTCTGTTAAAAATAATCTGCTAAATATTTTTCCTATTTACTGATTTTAAGTTTTTTTAATCCCTTCATTTAAAATAAAGTGAATCATAGAACATGAAAGTGACAAACGGTTCGACATTGAAGAAGACTAATTTTACGGATTCTATCCGGTTTTATTGTAATTGTATCTCTGTGTCAACTTTAAAAACTAAGACCGAATGCATGACAGCCTGTATGTTAATACAGTCTGTAAAGATTATGCCAGTATTACCTGGTATGCTCTGTATAATCTTGGAACAGGAACACAATAATAGATGCATTGCTATAAATTAATTTTGGCCCAGGTTTCGGCAAGCTGTGTCCTCACCGGACAGCCTGCAAGAGACTGGTCTCCATGAACATGCCTCTCAACTCAGACGGCACCGTAAATTTCAACGCAACGCTGTTTGCCGTGGTGCGGACGCAGTTACAGATCAAAACAACAGGTTTGTATCGATTAAAATACTGAATATCAACTCGGGTTGGGAAGGAGGAGGGGTTAGTAGTAAAATATGAGTTAAAGAAAAAATTGTAATAACAGCGTCAAGGGATGCCCTAGACGGTAGGCTAGGAAATGTTCGAGATGGGTTAAGTGAAGAGAAAGTACCCTTAGCTGACTAACATGTATGCGTAGATATAGATGACATAGAAGCGAAAAAAGTGCGTACGTATCGTGCCAAATGTAAGTCCATAGTCGTTAGTTGCATAGTCGTTGCGTAGTCTTTGGAAGGCCGCCGTAAGAGTAAGTATTAAAATACATTAAAGTAACTATTTCAAGTCTGGTTTTAAATGTCAGATAATTCATTCCGTAGCTGTTATAAAAGAGGACTATGGGAAATGCCGGAAAGGTCTCAAAACTTCAGGCGGACTGCGGTAGACCATGTTTATACTTAAAATAAAACATCTACACCAGCGAAGGGAAGCAATATCAAAGTTAAGAACGTCTGTGACTGTGATCACCCATTCCAACGCCCTATCAAGTGAAGCTATCTAATCAAATTTCAAAGGGATAGGTCTATGTTCGGCAATAGACTTTTGTGGATGGACTGATATTAAGGAAAGTTAAACAGAAACAAAAATGTTTGATAAGTCTGCTCTGCTCTGCTTCTGCTCGGCATAGACCTTCTTTGTTTTCTTAGAGGGTTAGGGGGCAATTATTGTTTCAAAATATTTTAGTTTCTTAGAAATATTTATTTGAAATATTCTTTAAAGATGCAGGTTTCCTCACGATGTTTTTGATTCCTTTACCGCCGAGCACGTGTTAAATTAAAACTCAAAATTGCAACTGATTTTTTTATTGGTGCCTCTAAATTCTAGTTTCTATGGGTTTGAATCAAGAGAAGGAAAATATAAATAATACAGTTTTATTTTGCGGTATATTAAATTATCTGCTATATAAGGATAGTTTTATATAAGGACTAACACTTCTTGACAACAGAGGCATTTAATACTTCTCCAACTGTCGCTGAGTCATTACTCAAACAGAATGCTAATAAATATTTAAAAGAATTTAGATTTCAAATTTTTGGTCAGGGAAAACTTATATGTTCACTTCACGGATTACTTCGACATGCTCTTAACGTAATGCGCTTGCGCCAGACTAGCGAAGTGTAGTATAGCGACCTGTGTACATGTATACGCATATATACATTACTACATTGTGTATACTCAAATGTATCATAAACGTGTTTGACTTTTTGGATGGGTAAAATCTTCTGATTTCGCGTCACCGACATGCTGTATTAGCAGAAAGTGAAGTTATGTGATGGTGAAGACCACTTGAAAAGTTTATTTTGTGTATAATGCGTTGTAAAAAGTTTTCACTTCTGACGTGCAATCCTACGACTGACAGTTTTTTTTATTTCAATACAAAATTACTCCATAAAATCATTTTGGTTTTACAAGGAGTCGTTCAACGACTGACACAGCTTATGAAGTATTTTTTCAATGACTAGAAGAATTCACAGATGCTTTAGGTATTTTTATGATCTTTCTAGGGCTTTCGATTGAATTCATCATGAGATATTAATTAAGAAACTACAGAAATACGGTGTCAAAAATATTGCGCTTCAACTTATTATTTCATATTTAATTAAACACGAACTGAAAAAGTCAATATCGATCGGTAGTATCAATGGGCGTCCCTCAGGGCTCGATTCTTGGGCCACTCCTGTTCTTAATCTATATTAATGACTTATTTTGTAGGGGACAATCACAATATAGTATTATTTTCTGATGATACCTCTTTAATTTTCAAACTCCAACGGCAGTCAATAAATTTTGACAATGTAAGTAATGCTCTATCGACATTAGTACATTAGTTTAATGTCAACAATTTGATCTTAAACGGCAATAAGACAAAATGTATTACATTGACAATACCTTATGTTAAATAATCGAATACTGATGTACTCTTAAATTTTTAAGAGTTGAGTCTTGTGTATACCACTGCTTTTCTTGTAATTACTATTGACACGAAGCTTCCATGGACCCCCATATATCAAAACTAGCAGGCAGACTTAATTCTGCAGCATATGCTGAAGAAAGATTCGATTAAGTCTCACCAATATTAAGTTAAGCGACAGTAGCCTAATGGCAGGGCGCGGACCGCGAACTCAAAAAGGTCGTGGGTTCGAATCCGCCATTCGACTACTGGCGTGCACCACTCGTAACACAAGCAATTTAAGCTTACAACGAATGGTTAAGGTTAGTATTTATTATTAATATTAGTAGTGTTTATAGTATTGTTAATGTTCTTTTTTAAAAAAGTTAAAGTAAAGTAAAAGTAATGTAATATTGAAACAGGTAGATTAGTTTATTTTAATTACTTTCATAGTATAAAGTCTTAAGGAATTTCGCTATGGGGTAATGCGACTGACATTGAAGCAATATTTGTTTTGCAAAAGGAAGCCGTATGGGCGATTTGTCACTTACAATATATTTATGAAAATGTAATGTATGTATGTAAAAACATAAAGCTTTGATAAGAATAAAGATGTTTATACTTTAAACACTGGGAACTAGCAAAAGCTTGTAATGCCAGTTTCTGGAGCCCCTAGAATTACTAATTCATTTATTGTTATATACAACACGTAACATAATTAACGCACTTTGAGAAAGTAGTTTGTTCAGAATCGTTTACTGAATCGATTTCTATCATTTTTAATATAGGTAATTTTTTATCCCAAAAATAATTAAAACTACATAAATTACAGTCACACTAAATCTGTAGAGTCAAAACAAACTGAAATGGACCGTAAGTTAAGGCAATAAGACTTTTAAGAGTGCAGTTTTGTTTTTATTATAACTTATTCTGTCATTCAATAAAAATAAAGAAAAGTGAACTTTATTTCAAGCACGTTAAAGTCTTTGCGTTCGTGGGCTTGTACTGTGACCACAACATTATTCTGGAATTACTATAACTAATTTGGTAAATCATCAGTGCATAAAAATATTAAACTAAAATTTCAGTGTATGTATTATGATTATAACATAATATACTAATTGGGGTGCCTGAGGGTGTGCGTTAATTAAGTAACATATTGTATATGTATGTGTATATTAGTAACAAAATCGCAAAAAATGTAAAAAATTATAAATAATTTTAAATGTTATATTTAAGAAAAATTGTAGAAAAGGGGTTATATAATATCATAAAGTACATAAATTAAAATAACCCCTGGTAATGAGGTGGTCGCAACAATGCTGGTTCTGTTAAAATACATTTAAAAATTATACAAACAAAAGTATTGTAAAGTGAAATATGTTTAAAAAAAGTCCCATTGGGTTTCTTGCTGGTTCTTCCAAGGACATAGGTATTTTCCGAACCAGTGGTAAATAAAAAATTACTTTTAATAAGTGTTATGTAATAATCTATATTGAATTAAAATAATTATACTCTATTCTATAACACTTTCGACACTGTCATATTAACAGGAGTCATAGATGAATGCAACACGGAACTAAGGGCTATTATTAAGAAGATCTGGAAACGCACATCACCAAAGCTGCTCGACCAAGTAGTCCCACCTCCAGGAGATCCTAACGAGATCACTGTGGGCAAGTTCTACGCCACATTCCTCATTCAAGACTATTTCAGAAGGTCAGTGTAAGACGTTGAATTTGGTAAATGTATGGGTTTTTTCCTAGATTGAGAAACATTTTATCGTTGAGAAATTACAGATTATGTTCTACTTTTACTAAATCTTAATTAAACTTTAATTTAATTACTAATTTTAAAATCTACAGTGTTGGAAAATTATATATAATAGCATTGTTAAAAAAAATTGTTTTTATTAAGTAATATTTTATAAATTAAATTAAATTTTAAAAGGCTGTATTTTACCAATGTAGATTTCAGATTTTTAGTTTTAGAATATTATAAAAATTTTCCCACACTTAATTAATTTTCTCTTTAGTAGATCTTGTGATTCCTAGTTTGTAAAACATTTTTGACGATGAAGATTAACTCAAATTATTTCTATTTTTATAGGAACCATGCGTAAGTCTACCAAAATTTAAGCAACTTGAAAATAAATCCGCTGTATTTATGCTTTTATGTCTTGGAGTTTTTCAATCGATAATGAGATATCGTGTTGTCGATAAACCCAAGGCGTCGCTTAAATATTCTACCTTTTTGGAAGTTTGGATTGTGAATGATGCTCATATTTCATTATACAATCGCCTTTATACAAATTCAATTTAGTATATTTATTTTGTTTTACTCTGGTAACTCTTGTGGTAACTCTAGTCGCTTACTATTCGGCAATCTACATACGACGAAATTAAAAATAAAGGCGATTGTATAACCGCGAAAACGTGAATAATTTTATTTTCAGCTTTCCTGCATTTTTAAGGTTATTTTGTCACTTGTACAAGATTAATATAAGCATGACTTTCGACCACAACTTTTTTCGGACATTCCAAAGCATGTTTTCTCCGTGTGTAACGTAACGTTTTTGTTGTCTCTACAGCCACTTGCTTTAAACAATCGCACACATCCCCACTCTCCCCATTTTTGTTTGCTGAACTCTTGCGTGTTCTTTGAGCGTGGTCAATTTATTGTGTTATTATGAATTTTGCATGTACAGATTAGCAATCATTTTTCCAATTGGCTTCTATCTAACATTATTCCATTTTTTTTTGTTAAATATTGGAAGTCACATTGAGAAGACATGTTCTTGGAATAGACTATGTAGACTTAAGAGGATTTAAATAAGGTAATTACGAATTTTGACACGGTTGTACTAACGGATCAAAATAGTGAAATTTAGTTTTTTTTTAAATAGTGTTTTTAGATTTGTTTAGAGAACGATATTTTTTCTAACATTTCACGACTGCAAGTTAGTTTTAAAAATATTAATATTGGTCGAATTTTGGATTGGTTAATTTTTAACTAATTCCAGTGATTTATATATTCAACAAAATATATTAGGTTCCGTAAGCGTAAGGAGCAAGCAGCGGCAGCATCGATGCAGAATCATCAGATGACCCTACAAGCTGGTCTGCGGACTCTTCATGAAGCTGGACCCGAACTCAAAAGGGCTATATCTGGAAATCTGGACGAGATTGTACCAGAGACTGTCGAGCCTATGCATAGGGTGAGCTTGTTTTCTTGGATGAGTTTACAGATAAAAGTTGTTACATTAATTATATTAGCTTGCAAGACTATGAAAAATTCACTGTTGACCATAGTTCTCGCCTTAGATTGCCTCAAAGGGAGAATATTTGCCATAGTTGCCGTGTTAAAAAATGTGTAAAACTTTGGGAAAAAAGAGTCGGAAACCGCGGTTTTTGTTTTTTAGGAGTTAATGGGCGGACGCTAATGTCCATTTCCTGGTTTTCCCTCCCCTCTCTCAATCCCCTCGATTCCCTCTGTCGCCTCTTACGACACCCACGGGACGTTCAAAGTTGTTAAAAATAGTTATATTACTATTAGATGTATATAGCTGTTAATAAACTTGTACTTACATTGGTATTCCTGGCTTTGACTTTTTTCTTTTTTAAATACTTTCTTACTAATCCACATTGCAATCATCTTACTTAGCATGTAGAATAGATTACTAAGTAAGTGCTTTATTCCTATCAAAAATTTATATGGCATTTTTGATTACGTAATTCTGGAAGTGATTGTATATTTTGATAAAACTATTTTTGAAGTATTTTGTTGTGTTTATTTTGCTAGCATCCAAACACTTCATTAGGAAACAGTGTAAGAATCAGTATTTGGAAAAATAGATGTTGGTTCTGAAGAAGCATGTTATGGATGCTATTACTGGAATATTATAATATTATTTTCACAAACTTTGTGAATGTAAAATAATAGTTTTAAGTTTAAATTGTAAATAATTTATAATAAATTCATAGTTTAATAAGTATTATATGCTATATATACTGATTTGAAAGAAGAAAGAAAGAAAGAAACAGATTTTATTTGGCACATGCAACACACTCAAGTGGATTACATAAAACACATAACATTTAAGTAGTCATACAAACAAAAAAACAGAAAAAAAATTATACATAGAAATCATGAAATAGGACATTCACTCCTTATTCTCTATATTAAAAAAAATTATACATAGAAATCATGAAACAGGACATTCACTCCTTGTTTATAGATATAATAAAACAAAAAAACAAAAAAAAAGCAAACAATAATATAAAAAAGAAATAATAATAATAATAATAAAAAACTAGAGAATAAGGAGTAATGCATAAGGTGTATTACAAAGATAATCCACCCGTTAAATGCTGCTCTGCTCCAAAAATGAAAGCCACTCAGGATATGTTGGAATGTATCAGAAGTACAACACCCCAACCCTGATTTTCAGTGGCACCCTTATATATTTAAAATAAAAATACACAAATAAATATAAAATATATATATACATATATTACATATATTCTTTATGTGCAGAGGGCAGTTCTGTTGTGTTAAACCAAATATAATAACAAAAATTTTTTTCTTGTAATATTGTCATAATTCTTATAAAATATTCTTAATATTGTAAGAGGTTGCTTTGAAATTCACTCAGGAACGTAATTAAGTTTAAGCTACAAATACACAAACCAACTGCAGTACACCGCTTCATTACATAATTTCAATAAATAATATATACATACTCAAACACACACACACACACACACACACATTTTTTATATATATATATATATATATATATATATATATATATATATATACATAAATATAAACAAGCACACATACATACACATATACACGCTCATACATTATTTATAAAATTACATACTATCAAAATATCTGCACTACTTAACTTTGAGATTGCTGATCTAAGAGGAACAATTTAACAGGATTTCAAAGATCAAAAAGGACCGCAATCGACCATTCGGCTACTTTTGTAAACCACTTCTCATACAATCATATTAAGCTTAAATAGAGTGGTTAAAGGAACTATTATTAGTGTTATTAGTACTTCTAGTGTTCCTTCAAAAAATGATGATGGTGATAATGGTGTTTGTCAGATTAATTATAACCCAGAACATCCGAATCACTTAACTTTACAACACAGCGCTAATTACACGAAAACGTCTTTAAATCCTCATCGCCACAAGTAGTATGAATATTAGAATAATACAAATACCAATGCTTGTAAATTTGCAGCGCAACCACACACTGTTCGGTGCAGTTTGGACAACTATCAAGAAGCGTGGTCGGGAGAGTTTCTACAAGCCACCAATGCCCAAACCAGAGAAAAATCCAAGCGGTAAATCCTAAAGTTAATTACATCATCTGTCCTTTACCATCGTCCTTAATATTTTACTTTGCACTTGGAATATTTGTCATGCCTGAGATTGAATATGCTCGATGCCAATTAGTAGTGCACCTATCTCTATTTCTGGTTTGAATAGTAAAAGTCAGTTTATTTACGTGACGCATTTTATGACAGTTCTTAGGGGTGACACCACAGGCTTTTTTTATAGGATACGGGTGATAAACGAGCACACAGTACACCTGATGGTAAGTGGATGTTGCGACCCATAGACACTTCCTAACCTCGATTAAGAATCAAAATATGCAGATGCGTTGTCACCCCTGAGGACTAAGATGGAATGCCTCGTTTCCAGTAAATCGGGTCTCCAGTTTTCTACACTCGCCATACGAAACGCAGTAGCATTAAGCTGCTATTTTACGTTGGCATTCTGTGAGAGCGTAGTACTTCCCCGGTTGAGCCGACCCATTCATGCTACAACCACAATAGCTGCAGCGTGGCTCTACCACGTATAACGTAATACGCAGATGTCCATGACTTGCAGTAGCCACTCACCACCAGCTGAACTGTTAGCCCGTTTGTCACTATCTTCATATATAAAATTCCGGTGCGCATGCGCTTGTATAGGGTATAAACCTCCACCATATAAAACAATGTAAAAAATATTTTTTTATTATAGGTTTTGTAAAAAAGAAACGAGAAATTTTGATTTCTATTCATAAAAATGCGTTACAAATTTTTTAATTCAATTTTTAGAATATTTTTTATCTGTCCCTCAAATCTCCAAAACGCTGTCCGCCGTATTAGACTCCGTCGTGACGTCACTGGTTAAGTTATCTAGCTAATGTGCTGTATGTTTTGTCAAAAAAAATTCTAGGTATCATTTAGATTGTTGAGTTTTATTCCATATTTTATTGAAAAGGCATCTGCGAAGGAGAAATACATCATGGTGGCAAAAATATTGGCATGCAATCCAGAATCCAGATTTTGTTCTTCTGAGTTGAGGAATGTTAAAACATCACTATAATGTACCTATTCCCAAATTTTGTTGATACAACAACACAGTGCCAGGTCAGAAATTATTATGATAATACATAGTTATGTTTATCTTTCATTACAATCATTAGTTCTAATATCTAAGATAACCTAATCTATTACAAAATTTGACTTGCAATACCAATACCTATCACTTCATGATGTTTGGTTTTGTATAAACGACAGTTAAATATAAGTCATACTTACATCAAAATAGTTTTCACTGAAGTATAGTTCAGTTTTTGTAAACAATCTATTTAGGTATCTCCGTGCCAGTTCTAACCGAGTATTTTTCATATTCAAGTCAGTTGACACTTGAATCCACAACTTCCCCTGCGTTCTTATGCTCGTACTTTTGCATTCAGGCACAATACACCAACGATAAAGATGATACCTCATTATTAAACACCAAAAAATATCTTATTCTTATGCAAAATCGACAAAATTCTAGGGCAGTGACGTCATGAGCTTCACAGAATGGCGGCTAGCGTTTTCGAGCGAAAATTTAAAATGATAAATTAAAAGTAATTTTTATGGTACTATTCGGTTTAAAAAAAATCACATAAAATTATAGTGGTTCAATAATACTCTAGGATTCATTTAAAACATTATTTGAAAAAGGGTGTAATACCCTATTCTTCTCATCCGATTTTTTCAATTATATTTGCAGCAGGTAGGTGGCGCTGTCGTCGAGATCCAGAATTTCCCCTTGTGAATTTGAGTTATTATAGAAAGTTTCTCTGTTATGTTTTCTTTTTAATATTTCTAGTAATTAATTTAATTTAAAGACATGAAGAAGAAGGTTCATAACAGTATATGTATAGATGGTAAATGACATATTATCTCAACTTTAAGTTGCGTGATAGTCACACGACGACGTTGTTTTCTTCCATTTTTATAGTTTTCTACTAGTGTTAACGATTATAAAAAAAAAAACAACTTGACTATTTTAGCGCCTCATGACAATGTAAACTGCGTGGAAATGTGTAATTTAAATTGCTGTCAAACACATTATTACAAGTTCTGAAAGTATAGCCGAGAGTATTCACATATTATCTAAACATATTAGGAGGAATGGAGATAAAGTGATAGTGGTGATGGTACAGGGAATCGTCACAAACATGAATATATAAAACAAATTTATTGAAATGTAATTTCTTTTTTAGGACCTCCTAAAAGTGGTCAAACACTTAGTTTGATGATGCAACGAGAATTGGGCTTAGATGGCAAGATCCCAGAGGACGATTCGTAAGTATAAAATGTGTTTTACCCGACTGTCCCAGGGACGGTAGTGTTTTCCATGTTCCATGTTGCATGTATGCATGTAATAATTTTACAAATATTAAATTATTGATACTTATAATCTTGTAATATTAATACCGATGGCGAAGAGAGGTTCTTGGGCGGCAGGCTTCTCCTCCTGGCAAGTGCAGGGTTGGGCAACTCCTATTAAAATGTAGTGACAACCTATTGAAATATTTAGGGAATCGATGAATGCAGATGACTAAGGATCGTAATTTGTTGCAATCTATGACATCAATGGATTATCATAAATTCATGGTGCAATGCAATGGTGCATGGGTGCAATGATAATGATGATGTCGATGACGTAATAATAGATTAAGGTCACACTCATAGAATACTATAATACACTCATAATAGAACGGGGGAGTGGGCGGATCCCGTGTAGCCATTATCATGTCACTAACATGTCAATTCACACCTATAAATGTCAACACAATCAATCTTCAATTTTCGTGTCAACCGTCGCTGCATGCAAATTATTTAAAAACTGGAAAGTTGTGCAATAATTACGTGTCGAAAAAACAGCGGAACATGGAATTTAAATAAAGGAGACATATCCTACAACCAGTAAGTCGAAACTATTTATATTTTGCGACACAGATCCTCGTACAAAATAAGGTTGACAGTCATTCTATTGATTATTGTAGTATTCTATGGTCACGCTTATAGAAATTATAAAATTGTGCAAAAATATCAAAAATTATTTTACTTTCAGTGGTTTTTTTATTTCAGATTTTTAATTATTTTAGAACATTCTGATTAAATTTTGTGTTTAAAATATGTTAATGATTGTAACTAAAGAGTTTTTGAACGAATTTATAACTTTTCAATTATGTTTAGAAAATTCGACGATGGACATCAAAGTGACGAGGAAATAGCAATGCAGCCACTTTTACATGGCAAAGACTCCGAACGAATATTTAAGGTTATTGAGTAAGTATTTTTATTTTTGTCGTAATATACTTATTAAGGATAAGAAAAATGCGACTTTAAGTTGTGAAAAGAATATTTATTGTAGAATACATAAAAGGCATGTGGGTAAAAAAATTAACATTTAAATAACTAAAACAAAAATTAGTAAGTCGACATTTTTACTGTGTACCTACTACTCTAATTTCGTATTATTCTAATGACATCATAACGCTTTGTTTATTTACGAATTATATAAATTACACTGATTAATTTGACATTTTTTTTACGGTTTAGTGGCGGTGTAAGAATATCCACTAATTAAATTTTTTTTACTTGAAATTTTAAATTGAATTATTTTGGCATTTTATTTTGTATTTGGTTGGTTAAATTGAAGAAGTTTGATTTTTTTTTTTCGGAGATATTGTACTTTATTTAGTGACTTAATCGGTATTTAAGTATAATAGCTGAATGTATTTAAGGTAGTTTTTGTTTAATATGCCAATATAATACTTACGACAAACCTATTTAAGAAAAAAAAAGATTTACATTTGATTTCTATTTCAATGTTCTATTTTTATTATTTTAAGACACAATAGCAATGACATGTTAATACATGTTAATATGTATAAATGCAATAATTCCATCATGCTAAAAAATTAAATTTCGTTAACCAGAAATATTTTTCTTAACCTGTATTTTTAATAAAATAGCAGTATTAAGCGTGTAACATTTATCTGTAACTTTTGTTAATTTTGTTGCCACAAGTATTAAATTAGAAATTTTCGTTTTGTTATTATCATTTTATATATAATTACATGTAGACTTCTCTGTGACGTCAATGTTCTGTGCTCTTCGTCACATCATGGCACATTAAAATCTTCAATTCAAATTCTTGTAATTTTATACTGTTGTCATTACGTTGTAAACATAGGTCCTCAAAGATTACAATCTCATTTTTTTAATGCTAACCTATTGGCGCCCTCAGCTTAATAAAGATAGAAAAACGTTTTGATTATATATCTGTAATCAAAGGTAAGACGGAATGCCGCGTACCTTTCGTGTCGAATTTATGCTCAATTTCTTGACACGCACTCACGCACAGACAGACATACAGACAGAAATGTCTATTATGCTCTATAGGTTTATTTTGCAATAACCAGCCAAATTTGCAGAGAAGATTCAGAATAAGTAATATAGGCAAATGGTGAAGTAAAATTTATTTAAAAAAATCTCATATATTCTGTACTTTTTACCTTTTAAATTGAAAATGCGTGGTGATGCATTATTTTAACTGATTTTATTGTGCACGCACACATGCGTGCACAATAAAATCAGCAAAAACGTACGTGTCGTAAGAATCGATTAGTAGACAAAAACGTTGTTATCCATGAATCACATTCATTTTGGGATAATTTGAAATAAAATTAGAAGCCTTATTCACTCGTATTTTCAAAAACTGCAATAACGGTATATCATTATTTATATATTTTAACTTAAGTTTAAAATCTAGCTACTCTTTGAATAATAACCATGTAATATGACTATTAATGTCTTAATGGTATGCACATAGCCCCATGAGCTCGTCTAGCACTCATTTCGATAAAAAAGTAGACACTTCAATGTATATATTTAAAAAGATAATCACCCAGAACTTCGTGTGTATAAAAAATGGCTGACATTGTTAATCGGAAACCGGTTGACGATAATGACACCAGTATAAAGTACTAAGTCCGATAACATTTCCAGAAAAACATCGCACGACTTAATGCAGAATATGCGAAACAGCCGTAAGTCCGTTTTTAGTGTGTTGTGATTGTGTTATATATGAATTTTTATTATTTAAGTATACCTTTATTTTTATTGGTTTAAGTTTGTTGGCTTTATTTTGTGCTTAGTGTGATGCTATTTAAGCGACAATAGACGAGTGTATGAGGTTAGAAATTGCGAAACTCAAAAGTCGTGAGATCAAATCCGCCATTCGACTATTGTCGTAAACTTGTTACAGTCGCTTTATTTTAAGATTTTAAACCTCTTCTATCAGAAGAATTTCAAATGTTTAATAAAGTGCTTCAAAAGGAAATACTAATAAAGAGAAATGCGGCGGTACTTTACGCAGGAACAGCTGCTTACTCTATATACTCGTAAAGTGCAAGTCCGGTCGTGTGTGAAGTAGCAGCAATCAATGCTGCTTTATATAGGTTGGACTGCAAAATGCCACCTTTGGACTCAATGCAAAGGCGTGCTAAGAGACTTATTGGTGATCTTGTTTAAAACCAATCTCACCAGTCTCGAACACAAAGTGTAAACATCCTTTCGGTTTTCTACACGATAATTTTGGAGAGTGCGCGCAGGAATTACATAACTTATTCCTCCGTCTCCCTTCCATCATCGGACAATCAGATGCTTGGACACTCTCCAACCCTATATTGTCGACTTACCATGCATTTGAACCAAACGGTTTGCTTCATCGCCATGCGTACAGCAAGGAATTGTAATAAATTGCTACTAGCATTTGTCTTTCTATTGGATGACAAAACGATTTAAAGCATACGTGGATGCTTTTACTAAGCAAGCCAGTGCGCTTCACCATCTTTGGCTGCATCCCTGCTTATCATTAACTGGGATAGAAGTCAAGCACTGGCTTGTAATAGTGTAAAATATTAATGTGCTTTTATTTACGTATTAGTGTGGTTTAAATAAATCGAATGAGAACGGGATGCGTGGCAGTATAAAGCCAAACCTTTTTCTTTGCATTGGAGATTGGCAAAGAAGATTTGCTTATATCAATTATAAGTAACAACACTTTCTTGATTATCGTTTTTATTAGTAATTTATTTATTGCAAGCCTCTAACGCGAAGCGGAGAGATTATGCGCTACTTTCGAATAATTTTAAATCACTATTTTCTCGCGTGCTCGTGTTTATTATTTTACATCGCACTAATATGTTATGAAAAGCACATGTTTAGAAGTAGGAACCTCTAATGAAAAATCCTGATGTTTTTTTATTTATTGATATTTCCTTTTATTGTTTGCCTAACTTCATTTTTAATCACTATACAAACAAATGGGCATGTTTATAAGTTTATAACATTACTCGGTATTCGTCATTTCAATTAATATTTTAGATTTATACTCTGTGTTACCAACCCTGAAACAAACTACAAATTACTAAAATCAAACTGTATTATTGATATACATGACTAAATCAAACTGTATTATTGATATACATGACTAACACGTATGATCTTTATCAATTAATAATCAACCGATTGGTTTGCGTTCGATTGTATACTGATATAATAACCTAGAATGATATTTATAGCTATTCTGTTACATCTAGATCGTGACAAGACACCAAGACAAATCAACGCCGTGCCTTATTGTGTAGAGAATCCAGCGGAGAGCCTTATCGCTCGAGTAAGTTTTAGTCAAATTTTATAATTAACATTACAGCCACCATAAACACCTTTTTGCAAGGAACACCTGATCAAAAGTGTCAAAATTTTACGTCAATAATCAACGAAAAGTACCAGAATCGCATTAATTCGTAGAAGGTAGGCAAAATGTTCAGATCTCCACGAGTTTCAGAACGTCGCTGCATATGTGTGGGTGCACAAAGTCATACGCACGATTTGTGCGCACACTAAGTTACGCACTCTGGACAGAATGCTTTACAAAGTTGCCGCGTAGTAAGCGAGTTGGCAACTATATAGTGGTTTTATAACAGCTCTTATTAGAAAGATGCTGCTGCCCATCTTCTGGTACAGTTTCCCTCTGTCACCTCTTAGGACACCCACAAGATGATATGGGGTAGTGGACATTCTCTCGCCATTACTACACGGTTCAGATTTACTGACATTAAATATTATTATTACCTTTGTGGTAGCATGTAAGATAATCTATTACCACATTTTGTCCCTGATAAGGCTACCTGATGGTAAGTGGTTGCTGTGGCCCATAGACATCTATATCTATCCTTGGTTACGAATCAAAATCCAGATACGTTGTCACCCTTGAGGAGTAAGATGGAATGCCTCGTTTCCAGTAAAAAATGGTCTCTGGTTCTCTACACTCACCATACGAAACACGGCAGCATTAAGCTACTATTTTACGCTAGTACTCTGTGAGAGCGTGGTCCTTCCCATAGATATCACATACATCATATCTTCCAACAGATATCATCATCTCGTTTACGCAAGACAGCTGTAGCGTCAAACTACATAGGACTAGTACTGTGATTACCAATTCACCTGCCAAGTATGGCAATTAGGGCCAACCCTCTCCCCCCTGCGAAAGCTAATAAAAAGCCCATATCCAGCTGTGTACTTCTACAGGTTTTTGATAAAGAAGATATATTAAATTACGTTATTTTGTATTGTTTTCAAAAGCATGCTTAATAACCTGCTACGTCCTTTGTAGGCAACGCCTGAGTCAGATAAGCTGTAAGAGTTGCATAGACTAACAGCACAGACATCTAGATACTAGACTGTAGTCAACGACTACACAGCTTCGGGTTTGTAGGCAATCTAAAATGTTAAAGTTAATATCAAAGTTAAACTTTTTTATTCAATTTACACGTGCTAAATCCAAGCTGCAGTTATATTATGGTTGTAGCACAAATAGGTCAGCTCGACCAAGGTAGGACCACGCTCTCACAAAATACCGGCGTAAAATAGCAGCTTAATGTTGCTGTGTTTCGTATGGTGAGTGTAGAAAACCGGAAACCATTTTTACTGGAAACGAAGCATTCCAACTTAGTCCTCAGGGTAACAACGCATCTGCATTTTGATTCTTAATCGACTAGAAATGTAGATGTCTATGGATAACAGCATTAACAGTTATCCTCAGGTGGATCGTGCGCTCATTAGTCACACCTATTTATAAAAATATTTTTATGCTTCTAATATGTTATCGAAGATATATACACGCAAAACAAAACCTGAACTAACACGAAATAATCTAATAATTACACTCCAGTGTAATTATTAAATTGTTAAGAAATTAATATGTGTGTTTATATCAGGTACTAACGGAGGAGGGGCTGGGCAAGTACTGTGATAAGGACTTCATACAGAGCACCTCCCGCGAGATGCAGGAGGCGCTCGACCTCACGCAGGAGGAGATGGACACGTGAGCTACTCATTTACATTTTATCCATATTCTGTTTTTACTATTCACCATTCACGGCGATCCCCGCCGGCACCAATGAAATTGTTAATTGCAATTTTAAGTACTGATTGACCACGTATTCGGCGGTGAAGGATAACATCGTGAGGAAATCTGCATGTCTGAGAAATAAGACAAAAAAATATTTCGAAGACATGTGAAGTTCGCTAAGACACATTGGAGCAGCAAAGCGGACACTTCCTTACCCTAAAACTCTCTCAGAAATGTATTGTGATATATATTATAATATATATATAAATCTATTCTCAGTGGGACGTATATAGGCTACTTACTACAGCGCATAAAAACTCACTGATAGATTGTCTCACAGTGAAGGGGGGGGGGAATAATTTTGTCATAGTTGCCACGCTAGGTATTAGTCAATTTTCCCTATACTTTTCCCCTTTTTGCCTCTTACTACACCCACGGGACCATATGAGGTAGTCATTTCTGAAAACATAGACATACTCAAGAGATATAATAAAATATAGATATAAGGTTACTCACGATTTGCCATTGGTACGGCTAGGTTAAAAAACATTACACATTTTTTGTAGAAGAGGGGGCAAACGAGCATGCGGCTCACCTGATGGTAAGTGTCGACCGCCGCCCAGAAACAGGGGAATAACAAGCGCGTTGACGGCCTTTTAAAAAGGAGTAAGCTCGTTACTTGAGGTCCCTAAGTAAGCGATGCCTATTATTGTTTTATCCATTTCTAAATAATATCGACTGTAAAAGTCTTTTACTAACTTTATTATTTTTGCAAAACTTGTAAAAATACGGAAAGGAGGCAATTTTCGACGCTAGTTGAAGAAAAAAACTAACTCGTATGCGACGCTACCCAGGGAGTCAATAAACGCTTGGTGTTTTATGGTAATTACAGGGTGCCTGTGTTCAGTTGTGGGCTTGTTATAGGCTGTTACGATGATGATATAAACTGTGAATGAATGATGAATTGAAAAGATAAAGAGTTCGATAGTTAATATAACAGTTAATTTTTGTTGTTATTTTATTGGTTATTGTCATTTTTCCAATGTCATGCATTTCTTATTACTAATTTATTTTTGGGTTATATAATATATATCCCATATTTTGTAATTTATGTTATAAATCTGGCACCTTTTCCCATATTGTTTTGTAATTTTACTTTTCTAATGAGGCATGTTGTGGTTATTTTAAATAGACTTTTCATTTAAAATAATGTTCATATACCATATGGTAAATAATGTTCATATATTATATGGAGTAGAGCTACACTGCAGTTTTTATTATGGATGAAGCACGAATGGGTCGACTTGACCGCGATAAGACCACGCTCTCAAAAATACCTATGGTGAGTATAGAGAACCGTTGACTCCTTTTACTGGAAACGAGGCACTCCATCTTAGTCCTCAGGGGTGACAACGCATCCGTATTTTTGATTCTTAATCGAGGATAAATGTAGATATCTATAGGCTTAAAAAAGGGGATGCCCCTTACCACCAGGAGGACTGTGTACTTCTTTGCCATACTCATTGTATAAAAAATGTAATTACCTCTGACTGTCCTTAAGTTGTTAAATAAATAATATATTTAAATGTTTTATTTATTTAACAACTTAAGGACAGTCAGTCAGTCATAATATTTAAATCTTAAAATGTGGTTCACTGAGGCTCTGCTTGCAGCGCCGCAAACCAAATCATTCTGCAAGAACGGAATATGAGTCGAGCTCAGAACGGACCAAGCGATGTGGTGAGTAACATATTTGAAATTATCAATTTAAGATTCAGAGTAATTACTTATTTACAATATTACCAGTGGTGACATGTAGGCTGTGGGCAGTGTCGGCTCAAGGTCAGTCAACGAGCTATTGAGGGGGCTGGGCTCTGAATTTCTGTGCGTGATAGAATTCAAAATGACAACCACAGGAGAACCGAAGTAACCGACATAGTCTGATCAGTAGCTGAAGTGACAATGGGCCGGCCAGCTCGAAGACCCAACCACCAATAGGGAAGACAGGTTCTTGAGTTACAGCCTCTTACTGGTAAGCAAAGTTAAGGGCGGCTTCCCACTTGATGAAGTGACGATCTGGCAAGACGCATGACGTCGATGGATGCAGGTGGCTCAGGATCGTACGTTGTGGCATTCTTCGTGGAAGGCCCATATTTAGTAGTGGACTTGTGATAGTCTGTAGTCATAGTGGTAGTAATATACTAGATTATAGCAGGATTATTTAAAGAAAGCTATAAAGAGGTGTTATACCACTAGTGTTTAGTACATGGTAGAGGCATGCTGCAGCTAAACTAACAGCACGAATGAATTGGCTCGACTGGGGCAGGACCACGCTCTCATAGAATACCAGCAGCAAGAAGTAGCAGCTTAATGCTGTTGTGTTTGCTATGGTGAGTGTAGAGAACCGGCGACCTTTTTACTGGAAACGGGGCGTTACATCAAGTTTATTAGTCCATAAGAATGACAACGTATATACATTCTGATTCTCAATCGAGGATAGGTGTAGTCCATGGGCCACACCACCTTCTTAACTTCAGGTGGACTATGTGCTCATATTTCACACTTATTATATAAAATTCATTTGCGAATCTTGGATTTTTTTATTGGTAATAAATGATTACAGCCTGTTAAAGGTCCATAAAAGGTTCAAGTCCAACATAAGTCCTCTACAATAGTTTGCCTCATAGAGGGGCAAATGGCATAGTTACCTCATTTTGCAGTCGGGTTTGCAACCGAATTTTTTTCATTAGTCTTTATTAGGAGCATGCTGCTGTCTATATCTTGTATCATTTCTCTCGGCCGCCTCTTAAACAGACGGAATGATATATGGGGTAGAGGATTCTTTTATGCCGCCACTAACGGCGTAATATTTGTCATAAAAGAATTTAATATCATTATAGAAGTTAGATACAGTACTAATATACATCTTCCTGAATTGATAAAACTATCGGGACGTCAAACACCTTAGTCCCCCCCCCTCCTTCGTGACCATGGATGCCGTGCCTTAAAGCCCTCGCCCGAAACGTCAGTAATTAAAAAGTTAAAATGAAACGCGGTGAAATCCGTAAAATTAGTTTCATTTCATGATAGTACCAAGATCATAATTGATGTTTATGTAATTTTTTTTTGTTTCCAGGAAAGTATACTGGCTCGGCAGTATCATCCTTTCCATCAGCCTCCGATGCAGCCTCCTCCGAGAAAAAAATAAATTTAAAACTTTTAATTTTTGGCTTATAGTTTGTTTCCTATACTGGTTGGCAACCGTATAGGTTTTTTTTAACCCTTTTATTAGGGTTTTTGGGCTACCCATGTAGCAGTTCTTTTCGAGGTTTTGAGGAGATGCCGATTTTTATTGAATAATTTGTAAATATTTATTTCAGTGTGGTTATCGAAGAGTATGTTTCGGTTTTTTTTGGCATAGTTAAAGTTTATAGAGCTTAATGTATTAAATAAATGAATTTTACGTACAAAATGTGTAATTATCATGGATACATTTTTAAATTAAAAGTAGATCAATAATTATTACGATCACAAATAAATTGTCGTAGGCCTTAAATAAATAGTGACCCATTATTGGTAATTTCGAATGAATATGTTTAATGAGATACAATTAAAAAATAAACGTTATCCTATCACCATACCATACCATATATTTTTCTATTCTTTCTACTTAAAAATATTTTATAAACATATTTTAAATAATTTATGAGTGCCTACCATAGTATTTATTTACATTAGACAGGAAATTATTTACTTTTGTTAAAAAATTTTGATATTTGCCCCTCGCATTACGTAATCCAATGTCCTTCAAGATTTAAGATTGTTTTTAATTAAAATAAATACATATTTTACATGTAAGTGGAAAGGAATGTTAAATGATGAATGTTCTTTTTGGCTGACTTTTTTATTTTTTAACATTTTCTAACTAGTTCTTAATTATTTATTATTGTACTAGTATGTACTACCAATATACCCAAGATAAGAATAGAGCATGCAACTGAGAGAATGGCGAATTTACTTGATTAGCGTTGTGTAAGATGTACAAAAAACGTAACTAAAAATATTTTGAATTGAATATTGATTTCATTTTTATTGTTATTAGTTTTTATGTGACTATATCTTTGTATATTTCCTACAAAAAAAGAAACAATGTTAAAATAGCGGCGTGGCAAATCGATAATGTAAAAATGTAATGTTAGTAAAGATGTCAGCAGACCCACATTTATTATTATTCTTTGTGCACGATTTTGTTCGATTAGTAAGTAATTCTATATCGTGCTTTTACGTGAAAAATTTTAATTGAGCAAATGTTATACACATGTATATAATTATAAAGTATTTAAACATGAAAAGATAAAACAGCGTGGCAATGTGCCTTAAATTAAAAAAAGAAAAGAGTAGAAAATTTAAGTAAGTATATTTAAGAACTCTCGTGCCAAAATATGCAAATAATATATATTTTGTAATCGATTTTTCGCTGATTCTCTATTTTCCTTTATACGTGCTTCATGTATGAAGTATGGACATTTGACATAATATATTATTAATCGTATTATTATAAGTTACTATACCTATTACTCTACCTATGTTAACCTGTTAGTTTTCATTATAAATAAAATTTGAAACGAGTATTTCTAGTCATCGTCTATCGCTTCTTTAGATAAATTTATATATCGAATGTTTATAAAACTATAGTTATATTTTAATGTTGTATTTTGTATGGAATATATTGAAATTGTTGTGCTATTAAACTTTTAAATTTTACTCATGCTGTTTCATTATTTCTAAAGTACAAATAGAATTTTATACTAAGATACTAAGGAATCATTTACCTTGTTTTTCTAAACTGGCAACATTATTTTTTAAACGTTACTAGGTACATAATATCAACTCTTTAATAATTAATAATATCAAACCAAAGGGAAAAAGATAAAAGAACATTACATACATTTGAAGGTGACGCCGAATCCATGCTTAACTTAGGGCCGCTTTCTGACTTGCCGGTGCGGGAGCGGTGCGGATTAGTTTTGCTCGGTATACGTGGTACCGAAAGCTTGCCGAGCGCATATATTTTAATGTGCGTCTTCTAATTGGTGCAATATGTGCGGGAGCGAAGAGGGATCGTTTCGTTTTACCATGTCTCGGGATGCGTATCCAGGGGCCACTCGACATTTACCGCGCATGGTTGTGCAAATAAGATGGCAGAGCGAGATATTCACGTCATTTTAGTACTAGAATTGAACATTCTCCAAGCCTTGTATTTTGCTTTGTTAATACTGTAGTCAAAAAGTTCCAAAGCTCTTCGTAAGTTTTTATTGGTGTATAGTTGACATTCTATACATCAATAAAAAAATTCGTCATCTTGGGAAAGTTCTTGAACCACAACAAAAAGTCGACAATTTATATTATTTTCAAACGCTCTACTATACTATATATATAATAATATTGGTTACGCGGAAATAATTCGTGTATTTTAATTTTATTCGAGGGTATATTTCCCAAGTTTCTATCCTTCCTCCGACCTATTGTCCCTTCCGTAAACACACTGAGAGGGGAAAGAGGAGAGGCTAGAAGGTGGCGTGATTCTTTCGACCAATGAGAAGCGCGCCCGACCGAGATGCATTGATAGGAAAGCCGAAGCAATATAAGCTCGCGGGCTGCCCTCGAGCCCTCTCTTGCCTTCGCGCCGCTAGTCCGAACCGCACCTGGAGCAGTCGAGCTCCAGAAGCAACCGCCTCACATAGTGTGAGATATCGTCGCACATCGCTCTTTCTTCAAACCACTGGCCTGTATCGCATCTCTGGGGCGCCCCAGAAGACTCACCAGAAGTCGCACCACAGCAACAGAAGCGCCTAAGCCGCATCGAAGTCACACCCCGGTAAGTGTGTTTTTCCTATAATTCAATGCCCGCTTGAGCATTTGTTTGTTAGCTAACCCGCTCCATTTCATTCCTCCTAATGTGCTCAAGCAGGATTCCTTCATAACCTTGGCAAACAATAGATTTCGGAAGAGCGAGTGCATTGTCAAGGGTCCGCCATCTTGTTGAGGCAGAAGAAGCTTCCGCGTATACAGTCCATCTAGTATAACATCTCGCGTCATAGGGTCAAGGCTCGACCGGGGAGTTGAACTCGGGAACCCTAAGGCCCGCCGCCCAACCAAATATGGTTGATATACATTGCGGCTGTGTGATGTCTGTGTCAACTTTTTTTGCAAACGAAGGCTCCACGTGACAAATTATTAATAAGGAAGAGCCCTTGTTAATAATTTCGTCACTGGGAGTTATATTTATAATTATTAAATTTATTGAGCAGTTGATTCCAACATTTGTAATTTAGTTACTACATTATTGAAAGTAAAAGGAACAGCTTACTTATGTCCTAGGTACTGTTAGACATAAAGCTCTCTTATCTTCTAATTTTTTTTCGGAAAATATTTTTAAGGCAAAAAAAAGCTGTGTTGCCCTCACAGTCTCATATCATGTCGATGGGCTTTGCACGTTATTTTTATAATTTATCAAAAATTCCTCACTTTCATTTGCCACGATGTGCTCGGGAATAAAGCACGACATGGTAAATCTGCAAGTTACATTGCGGTTAACAATTATTTCATTTTATTTAAAAACTTGAATGTAACAATGTAACTTAAAGCTACATAAAGTTAACGCCATGTGTCTTTCTCTGTCAATAAACCCTGGGTGCGACAAATAAACGTTGGCAGGAATAAAACATCTTAATCATGATATGAAGTGTATATAAAGTGTTAAAACTTATATGTATGAACACACAGAGATCGCTACTATCCTATACATTTAAACGAGCAATTCTTATATATATATATATATATATATATATATATATATATATATATATATATATATATATATATATATATATATATAATCGGAATCTCGGAAACGGCTCCAACGATTTTAATAAAATTTTGTGTCCAGGGAGTTTCGGGGGCAATAAATCGATCTAGCCAGGATTTATTTTTAGAAAATGTCTTTTTGTCTGTGTTTTCAGACAGTGAAAAACTGCTACAATATAAGAAGGTATATTTTGACATTGTGTTAATGGTCGTAATAGCTCAAGTGGAAAGTGAGCGGTCGTGAAACCGTAATTCCTTGGTTCGCGTCCTGTCTTCGGTTCGATTTTTTTCCTTTTTTTCTTCAAGTTTCTTTCAAAAGAAAGGAACTAATAAAAAAGGGCTCGAAATAATAGATTTTCTCACAAAAGTGAGAAAATCTATTATTTCGAGCCCTTTTTTTTAGTATTTTTTAAAAATACGAAAATTTTAATTAAACTAATTGCCTTACTTTTTTAATTAAAACCGAGCAAAGCTCGGACATCCACGTACTGCAATTTTATAAGTACTACTAACTATTTAAAATGAACATGGGCAAAAAAAGGTCATGTGTTACGTCCATGTCACACCTATGCCGGTAGTTGTTGGGACCACTAAGCTTGAAGTTGTTGACGAGTATGTTTATCTGGGACAAATAACACGACAAGGTAAGTCCAACTTCGACCGCGAGGTCAATCGACGGATTCAACTCAGCTGGGCAGCGTTCGGGAGATCACGAGTCGGGCATTCCTCAAAACTTCAAGGCAAGATTATAAAACCAGTGCCTATCACTAGCTATATATATATAAATAAATAGTTAGTAGTACTTATAAAATTGCAGTACGTGGATGTCCGAGCTTTGCTCGGTTTTAATTAAAAAAGTAAGGCAATTAGTTTAATTAAAATTTTCGTATAAATTAAAATTTTCGTATTAATAATAGATTTTCTCACTTTTGTGAGAAAATCTATTATTTCGAGCCCTTTTTTTATTAGTTCCTTTCTTTTGAAAGAAACTTGAAGAAAAAAAGGAAAAAAATCGGACCGAAGACAGGACGCGAACCAAGGAATTACGGTTTCACGACCGCTCACTTTCCACTGGGGGGGTGCCCACTCACTTCCGTTTGAGCTATTACGACCATTAACACAATGTCAAAATATACCTTCTTATATTGTAGCAGTTTTTCACTGTCTGAAAACACAGACAAAAAGACATTTTCTAAAAATAAAACCTGGCTAGATCGATTTATTGCCCTCGAAACTCCCTGGACACAAAATTTTATTAAAATCGTTGGAGCCGTTTCCGAGATTCCGATTATATATATATATATATATATATATATATATATATATATATATATATATATATATATATATATTGTATATAAGAATTGCTCGTTTAAATGTATAGGATAGTAGCGATCTCTGTGTGTTCATACATATAAGTTTTAACACTTTATATACACTTCATATCATTATTAAGATGTTTTATTCCTGCCAACGTTTATTTGTCGCACCCAGGGTTTATTGACAGAGAAAGACACATGGCGTTAACTTTATGTAGCTTTAAGTTACATTGTTACATTCAAGTTTTTAAATAAAATGAAATAATGGTTAACCGCAATGTAACTTGCAGATTTACCATGTCGTGCTTTATTCCCGAGCACATCGTGGCAAATGAAAGTGAGGAATTTTTGATAAATTATAAAAATAACATGCAAAGCCCATCGACATGATATGAGACTGTGAGGGCAACACAGCTTTTTTTTGCCTTAAAAATATTTTCCGAAAAAAAATTAGAAGATAAGAGAGCTTTATGTCTAACAGTACCTAACCTAGGACATAAGTAAGCTGTTCCTTTTACTTTCAATAATGTAGTAACTAAATTACAAATGTTGGAATCAACTGCTCAATAAATTTAATAATTATAAATATAACTCCCAGTGACGAAATTATTAACAAGGGCTCTTCCTTATTAATAATTTGTCACGTGGAGCCTTCGTTTGCAAAAAAAGTTGACACAGACATCACACAGCCGCAATGTATATCAACCATATTTGGTTGGGCGGCGGGCCTTAGGGTTCCCGAGTTCAACTCCCCGGTCGAGCCTTGACCCTATGACGCGAGATGTTATACTAGATGGACTGTATACGCGGAAGCTTCTTCTGCCTCAACAAGATGGCGGACCCTTGACAATGCACTCGCTCTTCCGAAATCTATTGTTTGCCAAGGTTATGAAGGAATCCTGCTTGAGTACATTAGGAGGAATGAAATGGAGCGGGTTAGCTAACAAACAAATGCTCAAGCGGGCATTGAATTATAGGAAAAACACACTTACCGGGGTGTGACTTCGATGCGGCTTAGGCGCTTCTGTTGCTGTGGTGCGACTTCTGGTGAGTCTTCTGGGGCGCCCCAGAGATGCGATCCAGGCCAGTGGTTTGAAGGAAGAGTGATGTGCGACGATATCTCACACTATGTGAGGCGGTTGCTTCTGGAGCTCGACTGCTCCAGGTGCGATTCGGACTAGCGGCGCGAAGGCAAGAGAGGGCTCGAGGGCAGCCCGCGAGCTTATATTGCTTCGGCTTTCCTACCAATGCATCTCGGTCGGGCGCGCTTCTCATTGGTCGAAAAAATCACGCCACCTTCTAGCCTCTCCTCTTTCCCCTCTCAGTGTGTTTACGGAAGGGACAATAGGTCGGAGGAAGGATAGAAACTTGGGAAATATACCCTCGAATAAAATTAAAATACACGAATTATTTCCGCGTAACCAATATTATTCTAACAAAGGTACTAATGAAAACAGACCTTTGCAGTTGAGTGTTTTGGCTGTTATGTATCTGTTTATTTATTTATAGACAAGTTGTTGTTTTTTATAGGATAATGGTGATAAACGAGCACACAGTCCGACTGATGGTAAGTGGTTGCTGTGGCTTATAGGCATCTACATCTAACCACGATTACGAATCAAAATGCAGATGCGTTGACTAAGATGGAATGATGTGAAGACTAAGATGGAATGCCTCGTTTCCAGTAAAATGGGTCTCCGGTTCTCTACACTCACCATACGAAATACAGCAGCTTGGTGTTTGTACTATTTAAGCTCTACTATTTCACGTTGGTATTTCTGTGAGAGCGTGGTCCTGTCTCTCCCCGGTCGAGCCGTTACCCATTCGTGCTACAACTATACTACTAATATAATTGCAGCATGAAACAACTTTTTAGGCAAACATTAAAATTATTTGCCTAAAAAGGTTAAAAATAGCAATAATTCAAAATACAGGGGTATAAAGTTATACTTTTATTGAATGTACGTGTTTAACAATTTCATATCGTGCTATGGCAAATTTTCGTTGGAATCATTTGGCGTATTTTCAAAGTTTTTTGCAGACTCCAAATTACTACATATTTCAGATTTCAATTCTAATTTCAATTAATTGAATTCGTAGTCTTTAACGTTATTCCCGTCATCTTCATTATATTCGTTATTTTTGTCACTATTATTTTTGTCTTTACATGCAGGAATTTCTTCTTGATCAGAAACACTGTTTGATGCATCGGATTCCGAATCATTTTGTGAGTTTGAGAGATTATAAGCACATTTCTGTAAATCTTTGTGTGTGAAATTAGTATCTTTGACAATGATTGCATTTATTTGACATGGAGTACAAGAGAAAACGCTTTCACCTTCCGTACTTGCAGTTATACGTTGATTTTGTTGCGGCTCTTCAGATTGTCCTTCAGTCTCTTCAACCGATTCGACAACATTGGTCGTAAGTTCGTCTATCTCAGTTTCAAGTCTTCTAATAAGAGTTTCCAGATTTGCGATTCGCGCTTCAAAATCTTCTTTTGATATACGGTTCATATTGACTTTAATGTCAGATGACTCAAGATCAATTATTTGACTGTCAAGATTAGTCTCTGAATTCTTTTCGCTTTTACCTCTAAATTTTTCTAAAAAAGACTCAAAATAAGACTTCTTATTATTTTTTGGATTATTGTTGTTAGCCTGTTCCATGTTATTCTAAATACCTTTTCATTCTTTCTTTACACTCTGCAATTCTACGACGTTTACGTTGCTCTTCACAGGGGTCTGGAGTTGGTGCTGGTGGGATCGTTGGAGTAGGACACCTCGGCCAAGGTAAATCGGGATATGCAGCACTTGCAGCTTTTATCTCGTCACACCGTGCTGTACCCGGTAAATCCTGTTGAACAGTACATACAACTGCTTGTTCTTGATCCTTGCTGTTAGGGTCTACGGGCGGATTTTTTATCTTCTCTATGCAAATCGCTAAGCACGGAGGTGGGGGTGGTGGCTCAAGAACTGGTGGTTTCTTACAAATTTTGATACCAGCCTTTTCTTTTTCTTTTATCTTCTGTATCTTACAAGGATCTGGCGGTGGAGGTTCAGGGGTTGGTTCTGTGAAGCATTTTTTTGTTTTCATGTTATATACATAATTGAATAATCATGCTTTTATTTTTTGTAAAAGTATTCATGGTGAAAACTAATTTTTGGAATAGATTGTTTCAGACTAGTTTAGTGACAAGTGTCTTCTATCTTATTTTTTATAAATAAAGACGCAAAAATGCCAGTATTTATTAAGTACGTCTCTATGGTTTTTGTTTCGTCCACTAAGCTGGCACGAATACTTTTTACTAACTTGTAATAGTGTTCTGTGTTCTCCGTGTCTCCTAGTCCTAGTAAAAAATTGCTGAATCGCAATTTTTTTAATCTTAAGCACATTGAAGATTCCTTAGTTTAAAAGACGTTTCTAAGACCCATTTATCGAATATCCGATTTTTAATATAATAATGCATGCCTGTTTTCACACCCGGTGTCCGATCCGATTAAATCTAAGCTTCTATACTCTCGAGGAGGCTGACCAAATATTTTTGAGTTTATCTAATTGTGACGGCTATGTGGCTCAGTGACTTGGCATATGAGTTACGACGCTGAGGGCCGCGGCACATAGGGGTATTTTGCTGATCTAGCCGGTCATAAACCAATTTATAAGATGTTGTCGCAGGTAAAAAACAACTAGTTCCTTTTGTTATCGAATGATTAGAGAACAATTTGACGTCCCGTCCCGGTCTCTTGTTGGATGCACCTGCGCGCTTGTTTTGTCGGAAGTTAGTCATCGCTTCAACTGCATATCTTATACGTTTCCTAAGTATCTGACAAAAAGTTAAATATTTTCGTGAGTCCTGACTTTTTTTTAAATATTGTTATGGATATAGATCAAGGAAGTAAAAACACATATTGTTAAAATATTATGCTGTAATTTTTTTATGATAGGATATTATTATTTGACGTTTGAAAATATACTTTAAAATTCTTAAAATTTCCAACCAAATTTTAAGTTTGAAAAGGTTTTTGTTGTACTTCCGGTTTCTTCCCGGTTATAATGTTAATTGATAACGACAGGCTATAGTTTATGTAAAATTATCATGGCCTAATTAGCCGTCCATACCCGCCCCCTTTTTTCCCAGAGGTTTTTTTTCACTGACCAAGACAGTGAAAAAAAATAAAAATTTTATTTGGAATTTAAACCATGTTACCTTGGTAATTTTTTGATAAAATAAAGTGCAAAATTACTTAACTTTGAAGAAAAATTAAATTACTTGGTAAATTGGATTTTGTCCAGAGAAAACTATTCTGTAGATGAATTAAAGGCGTTGAAGCACAAGTTTTCGCATATTAAGTCGGAATTTAAACAAAGGTGGAAAAAGGTGATGAACGGAAGTTCTTTATAATAATGATGAATGGCTAAAAATACATTAGAAATACCGAGAGCGAAGCCTAAAAGTTCGGGTCGAGCATCAAAATCATTTAGTGAGCTATGCGAAAGAATAAAGAGAAAGAAAACTGAAACCTTACGTATTACAGCGGATAATGATATGTTGATACATGCTGCACAAGAGAGCTACAAAGTTGAAAACAGTATACAAAACGGTACAAGATAACAAAGAAAAACTTTTTGTTGAAGAAAATAATAAATATTGAAGTTATAAATTACTAAAATATATTTTTTATAGTTTTTCCCAATATTTTAAGTTATTATTAAAAAAAAGAAAAATATGGCTTATAGTTAACCAGGGCAAGTCCCTGGAGTAAAAACTAAATAAATAATTTTGACCGGCTAGATCAGCAAAATGTGTGCGCGGGTTCGAACCGCATGGAACACGTTATTGTGAAATTTATGTATGTAAGCTGCCTGCACAATGATACTGGAGAAAATCCTAATGGGGTTTGGATTTTTTTAATCTTTTTAAGTGTTTTCTTAAGAAATTTTCCCAGATGATAGTCACTGTACTGAAGAATGAATAATGAGTATTATATTACACATAATCATTAAGAAAATCTGGGGCGAAATAGCGGGTGATGATATGAAAAAAAAACTGAGTCCAAATAATTCTATTTTATTACTTTTCTAAAACAATTTATTTTTCGTTATTTATTGATGTTGGATTCTTGATCCTCTCCAAGCAAAGAAATGGCGTAGAGAAAGGTGTTTTATAGAAATTAAGGCTGCCATAGCACGGATGCGGTGAATTGTGAGATTCACAAGATTGAACATAAATGATGTTATCACCATCTGGAAAAAAATGTTTTTACTGGTTTTATTTAAGTGAGGATGATGAACAAGTACACAGTCCACCTGATTTTTAGTGGATACCGCGGCCTATAGACATCATTTGATCATTGATTATGAAACATTATGCTGATGTATTTTCACCTTAACGTTATAAAAGTGGCCAGTTACACTAAGCTCCACTACTTATACCCACTACTGCTTAACCTCATTGGTAAGGCAAAGTCTATTCTTGTGCTTTACCGGTTTGATTTACCTATCAAAGCCTCAAGTGACCACGTCTCATTTAATTATGTATTTTTACATTAAAACCATATATATAAAGGTGCAATTGGATACTGTATTATTTTTGGTATGCACGTATATTCTATTAGTTTGGTTTAACCATTTCAATTAGCTACGATTCCTCGTAATGAGAAGTAGTCACCGGCAAAGGCTTTGTTACGAAAGCGTGTAAGAGAATGATTTATTATGAAATATTTATTTATTGTTTTCTAGAATTTTTTTTTCAAAAGACTTCACATAATAAATGTAACATCTTTATTTTTAAAATTATTATAAATTAAATCCTTTAATTTTTAAATGTTATAATAAGAAAGTCCTCCAGAGCGACATAAGGTCACGGCGACCGGTCTCAACGAAGACAAGCGTATGTGCTAGTACATGTAGACTCTCCTTTACCTTAATCGCATAGTCCGATAGGACGGCCATCGAACACAAGAGAGATCAATTGGAGCAGCAACGGCTACAGGTGCATTTAATCGGGGACTTCATTATCGGCAGTAGACCAAGCAATCAGTACAGACAAAGTATCATTTATAAATTACTTACGAGTTTTAGATACTGTTGAACCTTTTAGTAGCTCCAAGCAGAAAGCTGGTCTGGTATCAGGATATGTTGGATGATTTTCCATTATATTCATAGGCGTATGACGAGCCACTAGATTGTCTTTTTTCTTCTTCGTCTTTTTTCTGGGAGCTTGAAGTTCCCGTTTTTATAGGTAAATATCTTCTAAATGTGTTGGTTAATTGTTCCGTATCAACATTTGGCTGTTGAAATTGATAATAATATACCAAAGATTCAAAACTGAACCCTAGTAAATTGTAACTCTTAAAGTAGATTTTTCAATTTTACATTTGTCAATTTTACCTAATTCAAGATTGCTCCTTTTTCTCGTGATTTACAAAATTACAGCAAGGATGCTCGGGTGTGCACTGACAGGTACTATTATGATCGTCGACGTTCCCATGACACTTCTTGTTCTGCGGGGTTTTATTCTGCTTCTCCTGTTTGGCTCCTGCATGCACCAAGTTTTCAAGATCGTCGGTGTAAGGCATTACACAAGGCAGACATTTCATTTTTACGTTCTTAGGGTCCTTGCAAGCATCATCAGACATTATGGTGTTCTAAAAAAACTGTGAAATCGGTTACATGTTAAAATTTTGAATCGTTTTAAGTACCAAATGACAAACAATTTAGAAATTGAAAAAGCGTAACGATGACAGGTGAATTTGCTCTAATGAATAAAACTAAGAAAATGGCCAGTTGTTATTTCAAAGTTTTCAAAAAGTTTACTTCGTACAATTGCACTTTTTAACCTTGATATCCATACTTATAAATAATATTGAAAGGTCGGTCTGTAATTTTATACATGGTAGAGCCATGCTACAACTATATTGTGGTTGTAACACGAATGGGTCGGCTCTACCGGGGAAGGACCACGCTCTCACAGAATACCAGCGTAAAATAGCATCTTAATGATGCTGTGTTTCGTATGGTGAGTTTAGAGAACTGGAGACCCTGTTTATAGGAATAGAAAAGAGGCGTTCCATCTTAGTCCTCAGGGGTGACAACGCATTTACATTTTGATTATTCATCAAGGATAAATGTAGTTGTCTGTACATCCACTTACCACCAGGTGCATCACATAGTTGCTCGTTTCTCACTCTTATTCTATTCAAAAGAATGAAATAGATGACTTCTATTAAGCCCTGTAGTTTATTTGTATGCTATTAAGTCATAAATGTTCATTTTTAAAATTTTGTCCGTCCGTTCAGACTAATCTTTGGAGCAGCTGAACCGATTGTAGTAAAAATTCATAAAGAATAGCTGCTCATGCTGCTTTTTGCAGAAATGATGTATAATGATAAAATACGTTCGAAAATGAAAAAAAAAACTTTTTACTAAATGTTCACGATGTGCCCTTTTTGCAATTAGCGATTCAAATGTAATATTGGATTAAGACTTAGATTACGACAGTAGGCACTGATGAAAGATAATAGAAACTATTGAAATAAAGGCATAGTCAGGGCCATAGACTTAGTGCGCCAGTATATTCTAAGTCTGTGGTCAGGGCATTCGCAACTTTATCTGTCACTTTGGAACAGGGTGAAATATTTGACAGATTTCATAGAGGGATATAAATTACCTCACTGCGGGACCACTATGTCAAATGTTCGTATTCGTTTCGTATTCGTTCGTTTCGTAGGTGTCTAGACGTGAATAAAGCTAGTAGACCAGATGATACCAGCTACAGTTCTAAAGGCTTGTGCACCTGAGTTGTCTCCTGTGTTGATATGCTTGTTCCACCTCTCATTTAGGACTAGAATATTTCCAAACTCCTGAAAGCTGGCCAACGTTCAACCTGTTGCAAAAAAAGGCAACCGTGTCGATCCTGCCAATTATCGGACAATCTCAATTGCCTCCATACTCTGCAATATTATGGAGCGTATATTTAACGCCCACTTAATGGCATACCTAAAACAGAATGACTTCCTTAGTGACTGGCAATACGGGTTTCGCCGAAGTCGGTCAGCTGGGGACCTTCTAGCCACATACTAGCACTTGCTGTTTCCCTTGATGTCGCGAAGGCCTTTGACAGAATTTGGCACGCTAGCCTTTTGGGTAAACTTCCATGGTACGGCTCAACCTCTGATCTGATTGACTGAGTAAAGGACTTTCTGAGTGAACGATCCTTCCGGCTCTCGATGGCTGCTCATCCGATCCTGTGACGACTAACGTCGGTGTTCCTCAGGGGTCCGTTCTCTCCGCAATTCTTTCTGCTGCATATTAATGATTTGCTTATGCTCGGTGTCTATGGGTACGCAAACGACAGCACAGTTGTGGAGATATACCAACCAAGTCCTCGGGCTAGTCGGGATCAAATGCAGTCCGAAAGAGAAACTATGTTAGAGGGTGTGAATCTCATACTACAGACACTTTCCGAATGGGGCAATGCTAATCTTGTGAAATTCAACGCCACCAAAACACAAGCGTGTCTCTTCACTGCAAAAAGGAGCCAGCTCACCTTGGCTCCTTCTTTCCGCAATGTATCACTGGAATACACCGACTGCATCCAGTTGCTGGGGGTTGAGATATCCTCAAATCTGAACTTCGGGCGGTTCATTAGGTCCAAGGCCAAAGCAGCTGCACAGAAGCTAGGAGTCCTTACAAAATTGCGGCGTTACTTCACGCCGGGACATCTGCTTACTTTATATAAAGCGCAAGTCCGGTCGTGCATGGAGTATTGCTGCCATATATGGGCTGGTGCTGCAAAATGCCACCTAACAGCTTTAGACTCAACTGAAAGGCGTGCGAAGTGGCTTATTGGTGACCCGAATTTGGTAAAAACCAATCTTAACGGCTTCGAACACAGGCGCAAAGTAGCCAGCCTTTCGTTCTTCTACAGGATGCATTTCGGAGAGTGTGCGCAGGAATTGCATAATTTAAATGCATAATTTTCCTCCCTCATCCTTCCACCATTGGATAACCAGACGTTCGGTCAGTCTCCACCCTTTCGTTGTTGACTTACCACGCATTCAAACCAAACGGTTTGCTACGAGGGCGGCACTGAAAATTTCGGGAATCAAGGAAGTGACACAACATTACTATTTAAAAATGTATTTATTGCTTTTCGAAGTATTCTCCGCGAAATTTGACACATTTTTCCATACGATGGAACCAATCATTGAAGCAACCATTCCATTCGGAATTTGGGGTCTCCAAAATGGCCGTTTTGTAGGCGTCCACACAGCTTCTTCAGGTGATAAAAATCTCTGTCCACGCAATTTCTTCTTTATTTTAGGGAAAGTATAGAAATCATTAGGGCTTAGGTCGGCGGATGGTCTAATAATTCTATGTTTTCTTGCTCTAATAACTCTTTTGTTCTGTGTGCGGTGTGAGAACTCGCATTGTCGTGATGGAGGATGATGCGGCGGTTGCAGTTCTCTTTACGGAGTTCAGAAACGACCTGTGGCAAACAAATGCTAGCATACCATTCTGCATTAACCGTTCTTTGTCTCTCAAGAGGAATAGTCGTAACATGGCCGGTTTTGGAGACAAACGTTGCCACCCTTTTTTTTGCAACACTCCGTGAACGAACAATTTTTGTTGGCTTTAACTCATTTTCGAACACCCAAACTCATGACTGGTTTTTTGTTTCGGGTTCGTACGCATATATCCAGGATTCGTCACCTGATACGATGTTGTATACAGCATTTGAGGATCCTGCGTGGAATCTTTCTTGAGTTCTGACGAACCAAGTAACGCGAGCCGCTTTTTACTCTTCACAGAGCGAATGCGGTATCCATCGAGAAAACAACTTTTTTACACCTAATTGTTCATGCAAGATTACTTGTATTTGACTCATGCCAATGTCTAAAGTTGCCTGAATTTCGCGGTATGTCACATGTTGATCTTCCTCAATCAACTTACGCACAGCATCAACGTTTTCTTGGGTGACTGCAGTTTTTGGACGACCTTGACAGAGATCGTCACTAAGCTTGACACGTCCACATTGAAATTCAGCAAACCAGGGATAAATTGTGGTTTTAGATGGGGCTTCATCACCAAATGCAGAAATCATCCGGTCAACACACTCTTTTTGTGTTAAACCACTTCGAAAATCATAATAAATCATCGCTCTTAAATTTTCTCGAGTCAATTCCATTTTCTCAACGACTAAACAAGTTTGACAAAACCTTGTGACAAGACCGAGAATCTTTTTATAAATTAATAAATGGTATTCGATTTTTAAAACCAAGGAGTTTTCAATTAAAAAGATTTTAATATGACAGGAACAGTGGAAATACTCCATTCCCGATACTTTTAGTGCAGCCTAGGTACGTCGTTCATTATGCGTACAGCGAAGGGGTGGAATAAGTTGCCAGCATCTGTCTTTCAATCCGATTACGGTGTGGGTGTCTTCAAGGCAAGAGTGAATAGGCTTTTGTTAACTTAGTATGTTTAATTTAGTAGGTATGTTTAATTTTTTATTATTTCTTTTTGCAATTTTGACTACTGCTCTTGTTACTCTCTTGATCTGTCATAATATTTTGGTCATTTGAATGGCAGTGACAGATTATGTTTAAGGCAAAGGTATGTAGACCATTAAGCCTTACTAACATTGTTTTGTACCTTAACGAAATTTTGGATTAAATGTTGTTAAATATTACTTGGAATACTTGTATCTTGCTTGTGTTATCTTTTGCCATGTTCGTATTTTTTTTTAATTATGGAAAATTTAATTTTTCGTGTTTTCTTCTTTATAACTATCAGTCAACTTGAGGAAAGGTGGTTTGATAGAATAGTACCTTGTATTATACATATAAATTATATTCTAGCATTATTTATCTCGTTGTTTTTGTAAATATTTGTTTTAGGTATATGATATTTATCTCAAATTACTATGTCTGATGATGAAGTTTTTGTGTCAGCAAGTGATATGAGCTCGTCTTTTCACTCCGATGATGATGATTATAACTTTCAGGTCGCCCTCAGGCAACAAATTTCTGATACATTTATTAACTTTGTTTACTCCGATCTTAATATATGTCATATTAATGCGCAAAGTATTCCATATCATTATACTGAATTATTGGCTACTTTCTCAGCTGATCTCGTCCATGCTATATTAGTGTCCGAGACCTGGTTAAAACCTAACCTATGTTCTGTATCATATGGTCTACCAGGCTTTATACTGGTACGACGGGACCGAATTTTAAAGCGTGAAGGTGGAGGCGCTATTTACCTACATAGTCATGTAACCTTCAAAGTAATATCCACTTTTGATCAACAGGCTAATGACATGGAGTATCTGTTTCTTGAAATTAATTTAAAGGCGACCAAAGCTATTCTTGGAGTCGTTTACTCTCCTCCCTCTATTAATTATTTCCCCACTTTGGAATCTATCCTAGATAACATCTGCTCTGAGTACACACATCAAGTCATTATGGGTGATTTCAACACAGACCTGTTAAAAAACTCCTCTAATTCTCAAAAGTTACGATCCATCATAAATTCGGTCAACCTCTCCATTCTCCCTCTTAAAGCCACTCACTCAAATTTTTCTACCGCGGATTCTTGGATCGATTTAATTATTACACCTTCTAATAAAGTTGCGAGTTATGGTCAGTTCCCAGTTCCTGGTTTTTCGAACCATGACTTGTTATTTCTTTCATATAAATTAAAACCACCTAAACATATCCCTCGTACAATAAAGTTACGCAGCTATGCTCGATTAAATAGAGCTAGCTTAATTAATGATGTGTCCGCCATTGATTGGTCTCCAGTGTTAAATACCGACTCAATTAATGATATGGTTATGGAGTTTAATTCTAAATTATTGAATATTTACAATACACATGCGCCAGAACGCGAGGTTAAAATCAAACGTCCATCAGTACCGTGGATCACTAGCGACGTACGCCTGGTAATGAACAGACGCAACAGAGCTTTTGTCATATAGAAATCTTGCCGTACTGTACAGAACTGGAAGGCCTTCAAAAAGGCTAGGAATAGCTGCAATCAGGTGGTGAGGTCCGCTAAACGCCGATATTTTCATGATTTCCTAATTAATTCATCGCAATCGGAGACATGGAAGTTCATTCACTCATGGTCTCAGTAAAACTAAAAAACAAGTAATCTCATATATTTTCTCATTAAATGATCTCAATGCTCACTTTTCTACAGCGGCTTGTCTCCCATCTCACATTAAAATGAAAACTATTTCGGATATTACTTCCATGTCATCCCCGCATACTTCTCTTTCTCTTTTTCTGCTGTCACTGAGAAGGATATTTTAAAAGTATTACAAAAACTTAAGTCAAAGGCAAGTAGATCATGACAACATAGGAAGAACCATGATATCATATGTTTCAGATCATATTGTACCAATTTTAACCTCCATTATAAACCGCTCATTGCTTACTGGGAAGTTTCTGTTATGCTGACAGAAGGCTTCTGTTCTCCCTCTTCCAAAAATCTCTATGCCCAGTGCTCTCAACCACCTCCGGCCTATCATGATTTTGCCGTTTTTATCAAAAGTCTTAGAAGCTGTAGCGCTCAAACAGAAACAAACTCACTTAACCAAAAGCAAGTTACTGAATCAACACCAATCAGGTACTCGACCTGGACATAGCACCACAACGGCGCTTTTAAAAATATCAGAGGATGTGCGTGAGGGTATGGAGTTTAGAAAGATGACGGTCTTAGCTTTAAAAGATTTTTCTAACGCCTTTAATACCATGATGATGTAAATTTAACATGACCATGATATTCTCATCGCCATCTTGTCTTACATAGGTTTTTCCTTATCAGCACGGAATTGGGTCTCCTCTTATCTTCGTGGTCGCCAGCAGGCGATTCGGGTCGATGGTATGGTGTCCGATTAGGGTGAATTAACCACTGGTGTTCCGAAAGGTGGAATTCTCTCTCCTTTACTTTTCTCTATATTTATTAACATGATTACTTGTAAGTTTCGTGCTTTTTACCATATGTATGCCGACGACTTGCAACTCTATGCTCATTCCGATGCTACTACCTTGAATAATGCTGTAACCGTGATTAACTCCGATCTTAACTGGATTCTTAGTTGATCAAGAAGGTACGGGGTCGCTGTTAATCCAAGCAAATGCCAAGCTATAGATATATCTTAGGCAGTGCACGTTAATTGGATAAACTTAATCATACATCGTTCGATCCTCTGTTTTATAATGGCGAGGTAATTCCTTACAGCTCTCATGTTAGGGACTTGTGATTATCCTTGCATTGTTCACTTACTTGGCGCAATCATGTTGAGGAAGTTAGCCGTAAATTTTGTACTACGTTGAGACAATTGTACAGATATAAAAATATCTTACCGCCTTGTACGAAGAAACTTCTAATTCAATCGCTTATTCTTCCTATGTTTGATTATGCCGATGTGTGTTACTTAGATGCAGACAAATACTTGGTCAATAAATTGGATCGGCTTCTCAACAACTGTATCCGTTTCATTTACGTTTTATTTCGAAAGTATGACCACGTCTCTTTCTATCGCTCTCAACTTAAATGGTTAAATATCCCACAAAGCAGGAGCCTTAGAATTCTTAGCACTCTGTTCACTATTCTTAACGATCCATTGGCCCCACAGTATTTGAAATGTAAGTTTCAATACCTGGGTTCTTCCCATGATTGCAATCTTCGCTCTCGTAACAATCTCGTGCTCCATACTCCCTCTCACCGTACTGGTTTCCTCTCAAACTCTTTCGCTGTTGCAGTTGTAAGACTCTGGAATGCGCTTCCCCTAGCAATAAGAAAATCCCCTAACAAGTGGATTTTTAAAACAAAAGTAAAGGAACATTATTTGGGTTCATCTGACACATAAATATATAAATAATCTATAACATTTAAACTATTAGATCCTTATTTAAACTTAATTAAGTTTAAGCTACGAGTATGTATGTGTGGTGTGCGTGTGCGTGTGTGTGTGTGTGTGTGTGTGTGTGTGTGTGTATGTGTGTATGTGTGGGTATGTGTGTGTGTGTGTGGGGGGGGGGGGGGATATGTGTATGTGAAATTTATCTATTTTACTACAATTTTCACTAACTTTCCGGTTGGCTGGTAAAAAATGCCATATGGCATTAAGTCCGCCGTTTGTACCTTTAGTACAATAAAGTGTAAATAAATAAATAAATAAATAACTTAGTGCGCTTCACCATCTTAGGCTACATCACCACTTACCGTCGGGTGGAACTGTAAGTTAAGCGGTGGCTTAGAATAATTTAAAAAAATTGTTAAGAAGAAATAAAGTTAAAAGAAAATGTAAAATAATGTTTCCTTCCAAAGTATTCGAATCATTTTATATTAATTAGATAAAAAATGGACAAACCAAACTACGGATATTCCTGAAAGTAAAAGAAATTAAAAGAGTAAAAAAAATGTGCAAAAACTTGTTATATATATTGAAATATATACTAAAAACCGAAAAAAATATTTCAATCGCCACTTTTCACTTATAATTACACTGTGTAGCAATTATCTTTAACTCGTTCCAATCAGCGAGTAGCGACATCTAGGGAGCGGTAATTTATAAGCCTTTACTGGTTTGTAGCGTTACAGCTAGAAATAAGAAAAACAACCAAATACTTTTTAACGCATTAGGGCCCATCCTCATTTGCCATAGACAGTTCGTTCTCGGTCCGATCTCGGTCCGATCTTGGTCTGATATTTTATAATGGAATGGGATTCGACCGAAACTTGACTGTTACGGATAGTATGAATGCACACACATATTTTTTAGTTGATATTATTTAATCAGACCGAGATCGGATCGAGTACGAACTGTGAACGGCAACATAATGAGGATCGGCTCTTATCGATACAAGTAATAACCTCGAAAATATGATCCCAAATCCTCTGCCACTGGAGACTTAAATAGGTAGTCATCATCTATCAGTTGTATTTTTGATGAGTTTGATCAATTTTATCATCTCAAGTAAAACTGTAACGTTGCACGTACATGTATGCATAATTATAATTAAACGGTTTATTAAAATTAAATAAACATTTAATAAACTAAATAAAAATAAAATAAAAGTTATTAACAAAAAAAATAATTCTATAATTAACTTAGGTATCCTATTAATAAAACAAATCAGTAAACTAAAAGAACGAATTAAATAATAAATCAAATATTAAAATATTGTATTTCGAACAAACACTCTGACGCTTCGTTACTCTATGCGCTTTGCAACTCTCGCGTCAGAGTTTTACCCGGCCGGTATTATTCCACGGCGTCGCGCTCCCGACCATTCTCCGCCCGAGCGCCCTGGGAGGCGCACACTACCACTGCAGCCGCGTTCACAAGCTCTGCTTTGTGTCCTCGTACGCGCTTGCAAATTTTAATCCCATTTTGGAAAAAGTTTAAAATAATATAATAATTCCGGCACTGTGGCCGTATAGTTTTTTCGTTAATTCTCGTCACCGAGACCTCCGTATCGTCTTGCACCCCGTAAGGGTAAGTGTTGAAACGTTACCTAGTTTTAAGTAGTGAAAGTGTTTTATAGGTAGTGTAATTTGATCATGCCAGGCTGTTTGCTTTTAGCTATTTAATTGCCACGTTATTAGTGTTATTTGCATGTAAGTAATGTATGTAGCCGCTGTGCGCGTCGGCAAAAGTACCGTTACAAAATGGCGTCTCATACATTTCGCACCGCGATCAAATATCGCAAGTCACCATCATGTTTCAACCAATGCACAGCCTAAATTAGTTATCCTGGTACATTTAAACAGTATTTTACACTTGCCGTAATTTTAATTCATGTGTATTTTAATTGCGCCTCACCGCTATGACGCTTGCCTTCCATTCCGCCTTGTAACTCCGTTCTGATTATGAACACCCGCCAGCTACTCTCTGTGCTCCCATCTACTGCTAGCCTGCGATATACCGGGGGTTCATAATCGGCGGCATTTTATTACCTGGACCTAAATTTGGACGACGTTGTTTCCAGGGTGCAATTTTACGACTACAACCGTGGCGGTCGCCCTTTTTTTAAGAGGGCCTAGGCCTCCCCCTCGACGCCGCCACCGCCACAGCCAGCTGCCACGGCGCTCCCCGTGAACAGTCCAACCCCCCCGGCCCTGCTCGACCACCTCGCGGCCACATAGGGGAGTACCTGACCCGGCCAGTGAAGCCAGACGGGCACTTTTTTTTTAAAATTATCGGAACCACGCCCACGACCTTTTCTTTTACCAATATACAATTTTTTTATGACTGGTTGTCGCCTTATTTTAAACCCCAACCGCCACAAAATAAGCAGAGCTACTAGAGGAGCGCGTGCAATATTTAGACAATCTCTTTACTTTCCTTTGAAATTTTAACTACTATTTTTAATCGAGTTGAGAGGGTTGAAGGTTGAAGGGGGATGAAAAATACTATTGAAATAACTGCTTAAATATGTGATATATGTATTTAGTATTTAATATTAGAATCCAATTATCAAACTAATAAGAATGCAAAAAAGTCAAAATAATATTGTGTAATGTGCACTGTGGAGGACTGTGAATACATTTGCTTAATTTTAAAATACTGGTCTTCAAAGAAACAAAAAAGTTTTTTTTTTTGTAAGTCAGAGCGACAAAATTTATGTTGGTTTTTGTAGAACAATTTCGTCTATGATACTTAGTTGGCTATCACCTGTTTCTTCGAAATCATTCGATTGCATACTCGTCTTGGAGTTATTTAATTTTAACATCGTACTAACTTTGTCGCAGTCTTCCCGAAAGATGGAAAATATTTTTGATTTTATTGTTGTGAAAACGCTGTTCGATGGTGGGGCTGGTTCTTCAAGAATTATGTCAGAAAATTCCGGTGCTAATGTTTTATTACACGTACAGTATTTCAGTAAAGATTCCGATGACTCAGTAGTGATCCTGTTGATAATTGCTGTGTTACTCATATAAGTAGTGCTTTGATCAGTCATCGTTAAACTACCACTTTCCTTCCTTTGCTGCAAATAGCTAAAAGGTGTTTCCACACTTTTGTTTTCACAAATTTTAGGTGGCGTTAATATTCTATCCGTGTTACATGATTCAGATGTTCGTCTGACTAAATTAAGAAATCTTGCACTTTCAGATGTGATTGCAGTCATAGCGTCTTTGGTTCTCTTGTATATATTTCCAAAAAAGTCCTTGGCAATTGAGGTGAAATCGTCCGAGGTGGTTACGCATGTAGATACTGTTTCATTTTGGTCTATTTTAATTTTTATGGTACTATCGGCTAAATTAGAATTAGATGGTATGACATTAACTTTTAAATTATTTGGTACGTTTTCTGATTTTACTCCGCTGTCTTTTAGACCAAAATAAGCTTTAAAGTTTCTGTGAGAATCTGGCAATACGTTTGAACCGCTACAATTTTCTATATCTGTACATATCATCGCTTGTTCTAGATCTTGCTGTTCGTAAATAAGGTTGTTTATATTAATTGTAGGAGGACATTTGATAAGCCTAAAACTAGATGCATGTTCTTCCGGCATCGCTAAATCATTTACATCTAATGTATTCGAACAATAACTAGGTTTAGTCTTACATTCTTTTTCATTTTTTCTTTTAGTCTCTGGATTACATGTTAGAACCGGTTCAGAAGTAATCAGGTTGTCTTTACTTTCTGTAGCAGAAATATTTTCCTTATTGGAGGATTGCGTTTGTTCTTTGATTTGAGATGAGCACTTATGAAAGTCTGTTAAGGATTTTCTTGTTTTATCTAATGAACAACAATCTTGTTTTGGTGATTCCTTACGTATAGTTTCTGATGAACATTTAGGTAATTTTAGAGCTGAGCAACATGTATTTGAGGCAGTTTTGGGTAGACACTCAGTGCTTCCTTCGGATAGCTTCTTTTTATTTATATTTTCGGAACTGGATGAATATTTAGGTGTGTTTGTTGAAGATGCTGTTTTAGCTGCCAAATTTGTGGTGGAATTTTTATTTTGCTTATCGGAATTACATGATTCTGTTAAGGCATCTTTAGATTTGCTCTGACAAATTTCAGTTGTAGTTTTGTCTACGCAAGTTGTACTGTTTAAATCAGTGTTCTTTTTATCAGGTAAGCAAGAGCTTTGATAATCATGTTTCGATGAACTATTCATTTTTTCGGTGCTATTAGTGCAAAGATGTAAGATTAAATTTGTCTTTCTTATATTATAATCATCTTCATTTACTATATAGGTTAAATATTCAGGACGACGATGTTTTTTTATACCAGTTTTGATATCTAATTTTTCTTCATTTTCATTAAGAGGCAATTTTTCAGAAAATTGGTGTAAGTGTGGTTTGCTAGCTTCGTTACAAAAACAAAACTTTTCACTTGAAGTTTCTGACAAGGTATTTGAATGCTGTGAAGCAATTTCTTTTAATAATTTTCTTACCGGATCGGTCTCAAAAGGTTTAAGTTTATCTTCAGAATCATATACTTGACACATCCTATCGACACATTTTAACGAATCACATTCGGTATAATTATCATCTAAAAATGTTGACTGTAACGTATTACGTGAAATATCTGACTCTGGAAAAAAGGAAAAACTTGCCTGACTTGAATCTTGATCTAATATGGATGACCGGGAGGGATGTGTTCGTCTTAAATTTTGATGACTCATTGTATACGAATACTTTCAAAGTCTGTTTTGAATCATTATGGTGCCTTTATCATTTTCTTTTATGATTTTTTCGTGTTATTACATTTTATGTTGTATTTTTTTTATAAATTTAAAAAATATCGTTTAGGTCATTATGTCAAACCGATGGTAATTTTTTTCAGAATTGTTTATTGTAAAATAATCATTTTGACACAAGTGTTTCTTCTTTTTTATGCGTAACTATCCTTTGCAAAAGAGTATGAACTGATTGTAGGTAGCTAAGACGTTTTTCTCATATTTTATTTTGTTAATTATATTCTGTAATTTTTGAACTTGAGACTGAGATGGTCTAAGTTGGAATTTAAAACAAAATTGAATGTAGTAACTAATGGTAGTTAATGGCTAAATACTTAGGAGTATTTAGCCATTAACTACTGGCACTAGGGTGCTAAACTACAAAATATAAGACGTAGGAGTTAATATAGGTATATTACATCTCTGACGACTTGTACTCGTTGATATAGACACAACACACCACGGGCTACATAATAGTTAAAATAAACATCTCATTTTTCTATTGACCTCAGGACTGTATTATTCGAGACTTTTGTCATCACGAAATTTGGCGGCTGGGATTAATCCGAAAAATTTCTCAGAGCATTCCCCGTGACAGATGCGATAAAATATGCAAAGAAATGCAACATTTCTTCGCAGCGCCAGTGAATCGAACCGATCGGAAAGCACTCGGTCGTCGACGACTCGAGCTGCTCTAGAGCTCCTAAGCTCCAGCTCAGAGATGAGAACAGTATTTCATGTGCAGCCGAACCTACGCCTTGTTAAATTGCAGGCGGCGTGCCGGCATGAAATATTGTCCCGCTCTGCTGAGCACGCCAAGCTTTTTAGAGGCCAATTTGGCCTTCTCTTCCAAGTGACCACGAAACTGCACGTCACTCGACATGTCGACGTTAAGGATTCCGATACTGGCTGAGGCAACAAGGAGAGTGCATTGAAACTGAGGAGATACGACAAAGGGGTTCTTTTTAGCGGTTAACGCGCAAACTTGTGTGTTCTGAGGGTTAAACTGGACAAGATTTAGTCGCCCCCATACAGAGACTTTGTTCAGCAAAGACTCGACTTCAGACACAAGTTTTTCCCGGTACTCGGAGACGTTTTCCCGAGAAATATTAGCACGGCCGGTGTACAGAGCATCACCAGTGCTGTCATCTGCATAGCAATGAATGTTACGGGTTTGCAACATATCATTGATATGCAGAAGGAACAGCGTTGGCGATAGCACGCAGCCTTGTGGAACACCAGCATTAATAGGCTTGTAATCGGAGCTTGCACCGTCTACAACGACCTTGATGCTTCGATCTGCAAGAAAGCTGGTGATCGAATTGCACAATTTCTCGGGAAGCCCAAAGGAAGGGAGCTTCGAAAGAAGCGCTTTGTGCCAAACCCGATCGAAGGCCTTCGCATTGTCCGAACTTACGGCCAATGCGGGAGGCATTGGCCGTAAGTAAGGTTCTTGGACTCTACTGCCTCCGCCCATCTATGAGTTAGGTAGACCAGAAGATCACCAGCTGATCGACCACGGCGAAAACCGTATTGGCGATCACTAATCAGCTGGTGATCCTCAAGGTACCTCATGAGCTGGCAGTTTACAATGGACTCCATTGTTTTGGTGAACAAGCAGGTGATGGCGATAGGCCTGTAGTTGGACGGGTCTGAGTGGTCGCCTTTTTTAAGGATCGGGTGGACGAAAACCGTCTTTCATGATTTTGGGACCACGCCTATGTAGTAATAGGAGTACCGGAAAAGACACGTTAAAACCGGTGCCAACTCTGGAGCACACGTCCTCAGCACAATTGGGGGGATTCCGTCAGGCCCACTCGATTTGTGGATGTCCAGGGAGAGGAGTGCTTTGCGAACCGAGCGCTGTGTGAACTGCACTTCCAGCACGGAGCACTCACACCGCGGGATGGTCGGCGGCATATTCCACCCGTCATCGAGAGTCGAGTTGGATGCAAAGAAAGAGCCTAGCAGATTGGCTTTCTCCTTTGCAGTATGGGCCAGTGAGTCGTCCTCCCTGTGCAGAGATGGAAAAGATGGCTGACAGAAATTCACCTGGACAGCTTTGGCGAGAGACCAGAATGCACAAGTTCCAGAAGGAAGGCGAATAAGTTTCTCGCCAATTCTGCCTATGTGCTATGACTTTGCCTTGGCAATGAATCTTTTGAGGGACCTGGAAGCGGAATTATACTTCTGTTTTAGAGCGCTGGTGTTTACATCCCGGGACGTTGATGTGTCAGCCCAGGCTTGGTAGCACTCCTGCTTATAGCATGATGCTATTTTCCAGGACCGACCAAACCATGGGTGAGATTTGCCTCCGATGGGCACCACAGAGGAAGGAATAAAAAATTCCATACCCTTAAGTACCACATCAGCGACAGAATCCGCAACAACTTTGGGATCGTCCGGCGAGAAGCAAACCCGCCCCAAGGGTAGGATGCAAAGAAAGACCGCATCATATCCCAATCGGCTGATCTAAAGTGATAAACACGGCGGCAGCCTGCAGAATGCAACTGCGATTTCAGCGTAAGTGGCACCACACTCAGGACAAGACAATGGTCCGAGGAGCCTAAAGAGGCGTCGACGGAAATCTGATATCCGTCCGGGTGAAAGGTCAGCAGAAGGTTCAACAGGGAAAGTGCATGATGAACATTTGGAATCCGCGTAGGTGAAGTAACCATTTGTGTCAGACCATACGCCAAGGCAAAATCATGAACAGATCTCCCCGCATGATCGATTAACCATGAAACAAGCCATTCGGCGTGATGGGCGTTAAAATCGCCGAGGATCACGATCTCTGCGGAGGGGATCTGCTTTAGCAACGAATCTGTAGCCGGATTAAACATTTGGTACCACGACCTAACAGAATACCTAAATAGATAAAACGATAATAGACAAAATAGATAAAACATTTGGACGTGGTTGAAGAGTCGGTCTGTTTTGGCATTACCGCTATGGGATCTATAGAGGCACCCGTAGACGCGCGGATGCTCGTCGCTGTCTACGCGTAGCTAAATGATGGACAGGTCCGAACCTTCAAGACTGCCGAGGCGTCGAGAACAGATGTCCTCTCTGACGTAAACGCAAACTCCAGCCCGAGGCACAAAGGAGTGTTCCAGTTTGTACCCCGGGTAGGAGAGATACGAGACATTAGCCGGAAGGGACACCTGCGTCTCGGTCAGAAAGAGCAGAGCCGGCGTCGCCGTCTCGAGATGGTAGTGGATGGCGTTTAGGTTAGAGTGAAGTCCCATCCAATTGCAGAAATTCACGGACAGCGTGGCAGGGGTCGCCTTGGTCTTGTTGCTCCGTTTGCCCCGAACAGTTGTAGTCTTGAGCGGAATTTTGCCCCTTCCCCCAGCCCCACATAATACGGGGGGCAACCTGAGCACCCACGCTCAGGAGTGGAGTAACTTGGTTGTGGATGCTCAGCGAGGGCTTCTCCAGAGGAGCTGGTACCCTCCTGGGGTAGTTTGACATTTAATTCCGCTACCTTGTTGATTGGGGGGGTTGGGTTTGGGCCTCCGGCCACCTGCACTCACCAGGCGAAACGCGGAAGCAGAGCTTCCACTTTTTTATTTTTTTATTTCAATTATACATAAAACATATTACCAGAGTACATAGTTACTATACAGCACCATTAAACCGCAAAACGTTTAATGGTGCTGTATAGTATAGTTTGTATTGGTGCTGGCAGACGTCTACACGCATTAATATATTATTTTTAATAACTACCTACTATCATAAAATTGAAAAACGTTATGACAATTCTTAAGACAATAGGTAGTGATTGTGCACTTTTCATATACAGGCTGATTTCTATAGTAAGTTATTTATTTTTAATAATTAGTTAATAATTAATTTTGTGTGTATGTGTGTGTTTTTTTTTAAAGTTTTACTGAGGTAATTGGAAAATTCGAAGACTTAATTTAGGTTGTGTAGTATATGATGCTTAAATTTATATTTTAAGTTTTTTTAGTCAATTCGTTCTTAATTGTTTCTGGAAGATCGTTAAGAATAGAAGGTAATATATTAAGAGTGCGCCTGTCTCCATAAAAGTTGTTTGATTTTATTTTTGCTACTGTTCTTGATTACGTTGTCGTGTTCTATTACAATATTTTATCATTTTCAGTGAAAGAATCGTATTAAAATCTTCAATCATGATATGATATTCAATTTAGATTTATGTCAGTAGGCAAACTCGTTAGTAGAGTATCGTTGATCTTAGCACAGCAGAGTCCCAATATCCGCTTCCTTCTTCAGGATGAAGACCTTGCTTTTATCTTCTTTACGTGCTCTTATTTTTCCATCCTTGAACCATACATATTTAAAGGTTTCTGATAGCTGCTGTCTTGCTTTCCACAACAATGCCTTATTGTGTGGCGTTAATGCTTCGCGTACAAATATTTTTAAGCTATTGCATAGCTTCTATCGCGGGCCTTGAGCGCGGGGACCGAATCCAGAAATTCCGTAACGAAAAAACCTCACGCTCCCCACTCCGACGGGCACGGAGGTGTGGTGTGGCGTTGAAAGCCGTGCATCGTCTAACGTCGTTTCAGTTCGGCAGACTTCGGCACTCGGCAGACTTCGGCACGGTGTTTGTGTGCGTGCGACTAGACGTATGCGTGTACACTAGCTGCTAACTCAATGATAAAAATTCCTGAATAACCTACATGTATTGTAAGATATTAGAAATATTGTAAACAATATTAACTTCTCATTTATTCAATAAGAGAAAAAAAATTGTTTTCTTATCGGTCACCACGCTCAAAAAGTGTAACTTGATTTAATATCAAAGACTTAACTGCATAAATAAAATAAATAAATAATTATAGTTGCATAAGTTGATAAAAAATGCTATGTAATAGCTTTACCGCGGCAGTCACCGAGTGCCACACGTATTTTTTTTTCTTCCGCTTTCATTTTCGTCAGCGTTGGGTATCATATCTTCGAGTACAGGTTTCACAGTTCGCGCTTTTTGCAGATAACAGCAACGCTTATCCTTCTGGAGCTCCACCAGAATATATCCTGGTTTTTCTCCGTAGTTTCCTACACGTTTGGCAGTTATCACTCCTGGGTCTTCTATGTTTAACTTGTTTGCTAGGTTTCTCACTACTAGTATAGGATCTTCGTTTTCTAGGGCCGGTAATCCAGAAACTTCCATATAGTTTTTAAGCTGGCCTTGCTCACTGTTTGTAGTGGGTATATTTCGCAACACACACAACTGATGTTTACGAGACGAATGCGCGAAGATGACTTTACGAGACGAATGCGCGAAGACGACTGAACTTCACGCCGGTATTCTGTTAGGTCGTGGTACCACCCCGGCTTGAGCCGGCCCATACGTGCAAAGGCAAAGCTGCCACGTGGCTAATTACCACTGTTAAACCACTACCATTTAAGTATTATATATTTAAATCTCTTTGCGTTAACGTCTTCATGATAGATTTTAGCAAATGTTTTGCAACAAAAAAGTTTTAGAATATATTAGTTTTTATTTATAAATAAAAATGATAAAATCTGTAATTATTACAAAACTTTTATACTACATAAGCCATTTACGTACTGCTAAATAAACTAATAATAAGAAACTGATCAAATTAAAAATAATTCTATGAACACTTACTGCTGCACCGTCAAAAATTGTCAGACTTTAAATATCCAGACCAGTGGCCACTATCCGCATGATTTATCATAAATGTCACTTTTAGCAAAATGACTAACAAAACTATAATTAAGAGAGGTCTTTACTTGAATATGTGGTGTGTCTATCGGCCTAGCAATATTTTACCAACTTCTTTTTGTATCAACTCCGATATATGCAATTGAAAATTAAATGCACTGTGAGATTTTTATCTCTAATTGATGGAATAGTTCGTGATACCGTTGAATGACTAATTACTAGGTAAATGCGGTCCGCAATCGTGCAACAGCTTCTTTTCAGTTTTTATTAGTTTTATTTGAGTAAATGCTGTGTAGCTCACCTTAAAATTTCATTGCACAGAAACAAAAAGTTTAAGTAAGATTCCCACGAGGATCAATGAAACTTGTAACGAAATTTTGTTTGCTTATTTTTCACGTATTCAGCGAAGTGATGAAAAATAACCTCACGGGGGAAACCTTGATGTTTGAGTGGTTTTAAAAAAGATGTATGAACATGTGAAAACAGCTATTTTGGACTATGGGTAATATGGAACCCTGTGTATGGTCGTAAGACGTATGTAAGTTACTTCTTTACTTTTTGCTATTAATGAGACTTTTATAACAATTTGTCATATATTGAGATAGCTTTCATATTATCAGATATATCTATTTTTTGTTTCCTAGTTAAGTACCAAAATATCAAAGGAAGCAAATTTTAAACACAGGTTTATTTTTATTTTAACTTTGAGTAGAACTGCATTAACAGAATCTTGAAAGTCATCTGTAAAAGCCTGTAATCGAATTGATCCAAACGTAAATTTCATAAGTAGTACATAAGCAACGCAAATTCGATCCGCTCCGACGCCACTCATATAAGGTTTCAATTTACCATTCTCGGTGATGAAGGAAAACATTGCGAGAAAATCTAAGAAGATAAAAAAATATTCCGAAAATTAGTTTTAGGTAGGTATATCATCTTATTTTAGGTATATAGTAGTATTAGTATATAAGAGCCGTGATAGCTCAGATGGTTAGCGCTCACTTTAAGTTCACAGAACGCGAGCAATCTGTGTTCGATCGCCGCCGGCACCAATTAAATTTTCAATTGCAATTTTAAATGCTGATTTACCACGTGCTCGGTGGAGGAAAATATTGTGAGAAAACCTGCTTCTCTGAGAGGTAAAAAAAAATTCGAAGACATGTGAAGTTCGACATTACGTATTGGGGCAGCGTGGCGGACCCCTCCTTGCCCTGAAACCCTCTCAGAAATGAGCCTGTGCCCAGCAGTGGGACCTATATAGGCAGTAGCTTAAACTTTTCACTTTTTAGGTTATGTGAAGTCGGTCGTCCCGCGTTGGATTCAACTCAATCAACCGTTTTTTGTCCTAAAACTCGCTGCGGCTTGTGTCCAGTAGTGGGATGTATGTAAGCTTCTACTTTTAAACTTTAAATAGGGCTATTCACTGCTGATCATAGGCTTCCCCCGTTTGTCAAATAGGCCAGATATTTCCAGATTGACGCTTGGTAAGCAGGATGTCAACCGCAGCTTTTTATTACTTTGCGCTATTATCAGGAAGATCGTAGCGTTATTATCCCTCTTCTCTTTCGGTTTTCCACTGTCGCCTCTTACGCTGAATCAAGTAACACGTATAAACACTATGCCTTCTAATAATAAAGGAGCATGGAATCCAACATTATTTTGTTAAAACTATGTCAAATTTTATTACAAATATTATATAAATAACGCACTTCTGATTCCAGGGCAATTTACTCTTCATAATGACAGATCGGAAGATATGCCCGATATAAATATACTTAGATGTCAATAGACGCATGATACTAATCCAATTCTGATAAACTAACTTATGTGTTTCTGTAGCATAATGCCAAATTTCAATCATTGACGTCAAATATATATACCGCGGTGTCTCTACAAGTGATCCAATTTTGCTAATATTGGCACATAATAGTATTAATGTTTCTAAACGCGAGCGAAGCCGTGGGTAAAAAGCTAGTCGAGAATAAATCTACATGTCTATCCGCCACAGCATCCACTTACTATAAGGTGAACCATGTGCTCGTTTATTATTAGATAGTATTTTCGCTTTATAATATTTGTTTTAGTATTTTATATCAGTTTTAACTATTGAGTACAAACAACTCAACTTTATTAGGAGAAAATATAAAATTAAAAAAAATGTAAAGCGCATCCGTTAGCATATGTTTGAAACATGGTTTATATTATTACCCTATTTAGATGCAACAGACGACGTAAGAATTTTTTGTACAGCGTCATCTGTTGTTATGTGCTTGAAACATGATTATTTTTGTTACTTTGTGACGTAAAAATTTTTATAATTGTCAATAGGTGTCACCATAGATAATATATATTTAGAGCAGCTGTCACATTGATTTTTAAATTATAATATGTAAAAATTGGCGGTGATACTGCACTACGTTCCTTCAGCACGAGGAACAACCATTTGCTAAGCCTCATCTATTATAAGTTGAAGATTATTTGATGGTCTTTCCTAAACTTAACAGTTATGGCATTAATTACCATAATTGTGAGTGTCTAATACTTATGTAACCATATACATACTTCCGTTTTGAGTGTGTAGGTTGAGTTCATACTAAGACCGTAAGTTTCCTTTTTTCAATCGCTTTATCTTCGAAGTAATCGCGAAAAAGTGCGATCATTTCGGCTCACAGAAGTTAGCATCCCAAAAATTTTATTTTTTTATATTTCAAATTTCTTTATCACATATCGTTACTTCGTGGTTTATTCTCGATTGTTCTCTATCAATAATTGTTTGTTCGTCAATAATTTATTCATAAAAATTAATTAAAAATCTACCTTATAGTTAGCCCCCTCCCCACTCAAATTTATAATTTCTTTCGTTATTATTGGTCTTTTTATATTCATTAATGTTTGATCTTTGTTAAAATACGGTTGTTTTATCAAAAATAAATCTATTTTTGGTTTAATTAACAATTTTTATTTAGCTACATAATTACAAACGTAGTCAAGGTAGAGTTAAAATGAGTTAAGTTGAAAGAACTTCCTATTAATTTAAACTTAAAACTTCAAAATGATGATGGATCCGAAACTAATCTACGATATCAGTATGCTTATTGCTCTTTACAATATTTGTACTCGTATTGTATTATATTGGTATAGTTGATGCATTACACATTTTTCCATTTTTATTCATTACATATTTAATGAGGTTGTTTATTAATTTCATATTAATGTTATGTTTTTATAAATAATTATATCTAAACAAAAAATATAGTATACATACTCGTAACCATCACTCATCACATAAATGACAATTCACTTGATGTAATAGACCAGCAATAATATTTGATAGATTAATTGATTATTGGGATTATATAATGTAAAATTATTATCTATACGTTGATTTGTCAGGTTTCTAAATATTTTTAACTGTAACACACCTTCCACGTTAATGAGAAATATTACTGTATTGTTGGCGACGCGCCTATAAAAATGTTTCAGTTTATTAAATCAACCGATGACGTTGCTATGAAAAAAGGGGTAGCCACGAGCATCGACGCTCTGATAAGAGAATGCTTAGTTAAATCTTTAAGAAATGTCGAATTAATGATATGAAGGTCTTGGGTTCGACTCCCAGGCCTGACTAGTTTGTTTGTTTTCCTAAGTAATATCGCTTAATAAATTCGTAAGGAATTTAAGATATAAATTATGTTACCGGATTTGTTCCCCGGTTGAAATCATCTTTCAAATGATGTAAATTCATAAGAATATTAAAGTGAAGTTAAAGATCGGATTTGTTCCCCGGTCGAGATAATCACTCTGTGCATAGGCAGAATTAATGGATATTAATTGCATAAATGTTGTTTTGTATAAGTTTGATACGTTTTGTACGAAAACAAATGCCTATTTGTTATGATTGATTAATGAGAACATTCATTTATATTGTTATCTGATTAAAGATAGTTTCATACAGTTCGAAAATTGTATAAAAGCATTTAATTTGCCTAATATGGTCAAAATTGGTGTATTTCATAATTTAATTTTTTTTTCTGATAGCCGAGAGCCGTGCAAAGTTAGTTGTTCACATAGCGTGAGTACACAGAAGCACGCTGGCCACGCCCTTAGGAGGCCGAATATGTAAAAATTTAAAATGTTTGTAATTCAGTGATTTATGTAAAAATTACTTGTAAAATATTTCAGGTTAATTGTACGTGCTAAAAAAGGTAAATTCTGTGTTATTTTCATGTGAAAATTCCTGTGTATAAGTGAAATAATGATAGTTTTGTATAAGAAATTTAAAAGTGTTTTAAATAGTGAAATAAATAGAAAAAATGTAAATTAAACTATTGTATTGGTTAGCTTATATATAAATTCAAGTGAGAAACATTGTTTTAACTTTCTGTGTTAAATATTTAAGAAATTTCGATTTCGAACTTGTGAGTAAAATAGGCAGTTTTCGTTTAATAAATAAAAGGTTTTTTTATGATATGAAGATATGATGTATATCATGGTGTAGATATTGTTTTGTACTACCTATATTGATAAATTGTATTTGTATATGATTTGAATAAATAAAGATATTGAGTGAAACGTGAGAGAGTAATAGTACAAATTCATGTAATTAAGTTGCGCAAGCGCGCAGATGGCGCGGCTCACTTTCGCGTATAGCTCTGGGGTAGCTTAGTGAACGGGTTTTATTGCAATTCGTTCGGGAATCCTTCGGGGAAGTTCGGAAATAGTTCGGAAATAAATAAGAAAATCCGGGAAAAAGTTCAAGAAAAGTGAAAAACCAGCAGTATAGGGAAAAGTGATTACTCTCTCACGGAACGGTTTGAAGATAATTGCTGTTTCATTCCCAAGATCCTTTAAGTTATACAGTCCACATCGAAGAATTAAGGCGTCGGGACCGGGACGACTTCGGAAGACCCGTAATCCCCGTCTGAACCTACTTGCTGAAAAGGAAGAGGTTATCGCCCTAGTGTGTTACTCCGTTGCGGAGATCACATACGTTGTTCCCGAACCCAACGTAGGCGTGATAGGAGGCCGGATCGAGAGAAGCCTCGATTCCTGTTTCTTAGTACCCGATCCGCTAGGTCCTTTTCAATTGGTCCTTTTCAGGATCAAGAGGGACACCGACCTGGTCCTTTTCAATTGGTCCTTCGCGGCCTGATTGAGAGGACGCCCGAACCTGGGTTCCTTTTCAATTGGTCCTTCGAGCCGGATTAAGACCACCGAAGCTCGCTGGTTCCTTTTCAATTGGACCTTCGGAGCCGGATTAAGGACCACCCGAACCCCGCCAGCTGGATCAAGGAACCAGCTGTGGACTGCTGGTTGTGGAGAAGAAGACCTTCGGAAGCCGAGTGAAGATCAGCAACCGAAGGAAGCCTGAGGTTTGAGCTGAAGCAATAGGACCAAAGGCCTGAAGACCAGGACGGCAGCACTGAAGGGCTGGACCTGGAACTACCGGAAGAAAGAAAACCGGGATTGCAGCTTGGGGCGTGTGCTCGCATGGGGCACATATCGCAACCGGGCGCAGGTGTCTTGTGAAGGCACTCATCGTAGCCAAGCAGGGCTTGGCATTTTTCCTGTCGGGCAAGCGTGCTCGGCATTTCCTGTCAGACGATCGTGTCTGGCATTTCCTGTCGGACGACTGTGTCCGGCATTTCCCGTCGGGTCATCAGGGTGCAAAAAGCATCCACCGCTGCTGCTGCCGGGCGAGGGTGCGCGTGGGCACCTGACTGCATCGCGGCCGGAGGAGGGCGCTTGGACGAGGCGTCACCGGCAACTGGGCGGCGAGCACAGCATACATCCCGACCACCTAACGGTGCCAAACGGTTGGGCTCTGGCATAACACCTTCGGGTGGAGCAGTTCTCTCTAGCGAGACTGCGCTTGCACTACCGCTCGACTGTTTCGTCATATTCCTTGGCGGGACAGTTTCTAAACCTTTCCTCCATTCCATTCCTGCACGACTCCATCCCTGGACGGCTCACCTCGGTAGGCCCCGTTCAGGATTGATAGGGCTGATAGGGCTGTTGGGGTGGTAGTAGGGTTGTAGGGTTGGGAGATAAAGGGGGGGAGGGGTAGTGGTGTTAGGTTGGGGTGTAGAAGGGTTGTAGGTAAGGGGTTGTAGGGACCGTAGGCCAACAATCACCTTCCTGCAAGATGAAGAAGGCACAAGACCAGACGGGGAGAAGCGAAGGGAGCAGGACAAGGACAGGGCTCTCAAGAAAAGCTAAAGAAGCGGAATCATCTGGAGCGACCACAGCTACTGCGTCAAATGGAGCAACTCCTCCAAGTGGAGCCACCACAGACACGTCCACATGCACGTGGGACTCAGGGACGTCCATGGCAACGACGAGCAACAGGACGGACACCAGTGGTACACAGGCCAGCACCGCACAACAATCCGTTATATCCAGGAGTGAAACGGTGGTCGAAAAAGTAGGTCAAAGGACCGAAGAAGCGGCATCGTCAAGGACAGTAATCGGGCACACTAGTGATAAAGGGTCACAGAGAGGTAGTAGGTCATCGCGATCGGCGAGGCTGAAAGCCGAATTAGAGGCGCGGATTAAATTCGAACGCTCAGAGCTCGAACGAGCACAGGCAGCTGCTGCCTTAGCCAAGTCTCAATTGGAGTTGGCACGACTCAACCGAGAAGAGGAAATCGACTCGAGTGAGGATGATGAAGAGCGGAATACTCAGGTGGAACCTTTCGTAAGGAGTTGGGTTCAGCAAACCATAATGAGCGCGCCGGTTAGTGTAGCACAACCCGATATTACTGATAAGGAAGCGTGTAAAGGATCACGCCGCAAAGGGGCGGAGGTCGAGCGCAACCTAGGAAATGCACAGAAAACACACGCGAGTGAGGTGTCAGAATTGACCGAAGCGATTGTGAGTGCAATAAAAATAGCTGGTAAAGATAAATCTTCCCAGCTTCATTTCCTCCAGGAATTACCGGTGTTCGATGGAGACCCGGGTGAATGGATAATTTTCAAAACGGTGTTTGAAGACACAAAAGGCCAATTTTCAGGGGTGCAAAATGTCGCACGCCTTAGGAGGGCATTAAAGGGCACCGCTAAAGAGGCGGTTAAGTCGCTGTTATTTACTTTATGTGAACCTGAAGAAATAATGAACGCTCTCGAAAGAAGATTCGGTAGGGTTGAGATGCTCATTCTAGCCGAAATCGAGAATGTAAAGCGTATGCCAAGATTGGCAGAAGATTGCCGAAATATAGGATCTTTTGCAAGTCGTATTACGAACGTGGTTGCCACAATACAAGCGTTGAATCAACCACAGTATTTATACTCACCGGAGTTAGTGAGCCGCATAGTGGAGAAACTTGGAACTATGATTAAATTTAAATGGTTTGAATATCGAGCTCAATGTCCTTTGGAGCCAGAGTTACAGAAGATGGCCAAGTTTTTAAATTTATTGAGTGAACAATTTGGAACGTCCTTAAGCAATGAAAATGCGCCTGAAAAAAGGAAGCGTCCTGAATTCAGGAAGCAAACTGTACACACTGCAAAGGGAGGTGTACGCAGCTGTGCCGAGAGCGAGCGCTATATGCGCCGAAGTAATATGAGCGAGCGTTTAGAACGCCGAAATAATAAAAGGCACAACCGACAAGTGGTTATGATAACCCAGGACAAGCCTGTAAGTCGGGTAACACATAAGTGTGTTATATGCAACAAGGAGCACTCTATAGTGAGTTGTTACAAGTTTAAGGACATGAATATTCGCGAGAAATGGGAAGCCGTCAAAAAGGCCAAAGTATGTTTCCAATGTTTGTCACCTAACCATAGGAGGTTAGAGTGCAAAGCGAAAAAATGTGGTGTAGAAGGATGTAGAATGTCACATCATCGAATGCTACACCGATACCCCAATGAAAATACCTCGCCACAAGGGGACGAGGGGGGTAAAGATGCTCAGATTACAACTGTTAGTACAGTAAATGCACTGGCATGTGCATATTTAAAGATCATACCGGTCGAGTTGCATGGGCCTAGAGGAAAGGTCAGGACAACAGCTCTTCTGGATGAGGGATCGACCATGACACTCATAGAGGAGTGGATGGCTCAGAAGTTAGCGCCTCGCGGACGTAAAGAGGGATTACGTATCGAAGCCGTGGGAGGTAAGCGAATTAACGACGATAGTTCGTATCGCTTAAACGTTAAAATAAAAGGCATTTATTCGAGCGACTTAGAAGAGATAAGTGTACAAACAATTAAGTCACTTAACCTCGCTCCTCAGTCGGTAAGCCGAGAATTATTGCAACGGTGTTCTCATTTGACACCGATCAAGGATGAGTTGATGTATGAGAGGTCCAAGCCTACCATATTGATTGGTCAGGACAATTGGCATCTCATAGTTACTCGTGAATTGGTTTCGGGAGGTAAGAACCTACCTGTAGCATCGCTCACCAAACTGGGGTGGGTTTTGCATGGTCACATATCGGGTGGCATTAAACCAATCAAGATTGTTAACCACATTTCCACCAAGAAGGAGGAAGATATGGATAAATTAATCAAGGATTATTTTAGTTTGGAATCTCTGGGAGTATCGGCTAGAAAGCCCGTGAACGACCCAGAAGAACGAGCTTTAAATATTTTGAACAAAACGGTACGTCGTATACCTAATAATAGGTACGAGACTGCTTTGTTATGGCGCGCAGACAATGAGTGCTTGCCATCGAATAGGGCACAGGTTGAAAGTCGCCTGTTTAATATTGAGAAAAAGCTCGACAAAAATAGCGAGTTGAAAAAGGAATACGAGAAGCAAATTGAAAATCTCATCGTTAACGGTTACGCAGAGAAAGCGAACCATATTTCCATTTCCCCACGTACGTGGTACCTTCCCTCACTTCGCAGTGACTCACCCACAAAAGAAGAAAATAAGGATAGTTTTCGACGCCGCCGCAAGGACGGGCGGACGTTGTCTTAACGATGCGTTGTTGACCGGACCGGACTTATTGAAGTCGTTGTTCGGAGTTCTGCTACGATTCAGAGAAGGAAGCGTGGCAGTAATGGCAGACATTAAGGAAATGTTCCTGCAAGTGAAAATCCGGGAAGAAGACAGGGATAGCCTTCGATTCTTATGGCGGCACAATCGTGACGCGCCACCGGAAGAGTATAGAATGACGTCACTCATATTTGGAGCGGCATCATCACCATGCATCGCTATATATGTAAAGAATAGAAATGCGCAGGACAACGCACATATCTATCCAGAAGCAGCTTCCGCTACGGAAAGCAATTTTTATATGGATGATTACCTACAGGCATTTCCCGACGTGACGACGGCCGAAAGGATAGTAAACGATATGTATGAATTACATAAGCATGCTTCTTTCCAACTGAGGGGATGGGCTAGCAACCGACCCGAAGTTTTAAGTAATATGGAAAATAAATATAAGAGCGACAGTGCTTCGCTTGGAGATAAAGAGCACACAGAGCGCACGTTAGGTTTGATTTGGAATATCAAACGGGATATAATAAGTTTTTCCACAAGTCTTCGTAGCACACCGGAAGAGGTGATGGAGGGTGAACGTGGCAGACGACGCCACTAGAAATTTTCCTTCCACCTTCGATGTAAGTCATCGCTGGTTTCAAGGACCTGAATTCCTCAGGAAAAGTCCTGATTTATGGCCCAAACAAGTGGACACCATAAATAGCTTAGAAACAGGTGAAGAAAAATCGCTAAAGGGCGTAAATACGTTAAGAAAGCAAGAACCGTTAAGTCTACCCGACTACGGACGATTTAGCAGCTTTAAGAAATTCCTTGGAGCAACTACACGCACCTTACAAGCGGTAGAAAAATTCAAGAGTTTAAGAAAGTCGGTTAAAGGACCCGACGACGCAACCGAAAAGTCGGTTATGTGTTCCAACAAAGTTTTAGCAAAGTCGGTTAAAGGACCCGATAGCGCGTTGGACACAGCGCTCTTGAAAAAAGGCGGAAATATTAATTTGGAAATTCATTCAAGACGAGTGTTTTCATTCGGAAATAAAATGTTTGAAAGCAGGCAAAAGCGTTGAAAGAAGTTCACGCTTAAGTAAATTATCTATGGAAATAGGAGAGGATAACTTACTCCGTTTAAATGGACGTTTACCTTTCAAGTCTAATTTGACCGAGGAAAGTAGAAAACCTGTCATATTAGACGGTAAACACGAAATCGTTAAAATGATGATTAGAGAAGTTCATCATCATTTTGGACACGCCAATCACCAGACGGTGATGAATGAGGTGAACCAGAAATTTTACGTCTTGAACTTGCGTAATGTAGTACGAAGTGTGTCACACCATTGTCAGTGGTGCAGGACATACAGGTCAAAGCCGCAAAACGTGCCACAAGGAAATATTCCTCTGGAAAGAATAGCTTATCATGAGCCACCTTTTACATGCTCAGCTATAGATTATTTTGGTCCTATGAGTGTGACTATAGGAAGGCGACACGAAAAACGTTGGGGCGTTTTATTCACGTGTCTGACCACCAGAGCAGTACATCTGGAATTAGCAGCCTCATTGACACCAGCGTCAATGATAATGGCGTTAAGGCGATTTATCGCCAGAAGAGGAAAACCAGCCGTTATATACAGCGATAACGGGACAAATTTCAAAGCTGCAAATAAAGAATTATTGAAAGCATGCGAAGAATGCTATGAGGGCATGAAAAACGAGTCATTTAAGAAATATATTAAATGGAAATTTATACCTCCGGGAGCACCGCACATGGGTGGCGCCTGGGAGAGGTTAGTAAGATCGATTAAAATTGCGTTGACCGCTACGCTTAAAGAGAAGAGCCCACGAGAGGAGGTTCTACATACGTTACTTTTAGAAGCAGAGCATACGGTAAATTCCAGACCTCTGGTAACATTCAGTATGGATAGTCCTGAAGAGGGTTTGACACCCAATCATTTTCTTCTGGGACGCTCATGTGGTGATCGACCACCTGGATTATTTTTAGAGCGACATCTGACGGGTCAACTCAATTGGAAAGCTGCACAGAGGTTAGCCGACCATTTTTGGACAAGATGGCTGAAAGAATACATGCCTACGTTAATACCTCGAACAGGTGATAACGGCAAGTTCATGGAACCTAAAGAAGGCGATATTGTTTTGATAATAGATCATTCGTTGCCACGAAATACGTGGCCAAAAGGTAAAATTAGTAGAACGTTACCGGGACCAGACGGTCACACCAGAGTGGTTGACGTCATTACTAGCACAGGTATCTTGAGGAGACCTACATCCAGAATAATAGTCCTGGTACCCGCGACGCCTCCCAAATGATGGTGCTAACGCACGGGGGGAGATTGTTGGCGACGCGCCTATAAAAATGTTTCAGTTTATTAAATCAACCGATGACGTTGCTATGAAAAAAGGGGTAGCCACGAGCATCGACGCTCTGATAAGAGAATGCTTAGTTAAATCTTTAAGAAATGTCGAATTAATGATATGAAGGTCTTGGGTTCGACTCCCAGGCCTGACTAGTTTGTTTGTTTTCCTAAGTAATATCGCTTAATAAATTCGTAAGGAATTTAAGATATAAATTATGTTACCGGATTTGTTCCCCGGTTGAAATCATCTTTCAAATGATGTAAATTCATAAGAATATTAAAGTGAAGTTAAAGATCGGATTTGTTCCCCGGTCGAGATAATCACTCTGTGCATAGGCAGAATTAATGGATATTAATTGCATAAATGTTGTTTTGTATAAGTTTGATACGTTTTGTACGAAAACAAATGCCTATTTGTTATGATTGATTAATGAGAACATTCATTTATATTGTTATCTGATTAAAGATAGTTTCATACAGTTCGAAAATTGTATAAAAGCATTTAATTTGCCTAATATGGTCAAAATTGGTGTATTTCATAATTTAATTTTTTTCTGATAGCCGAGAGCCGTGCAAAGTTAGTTGTTCACATAGCGCGAGTACACAGAAGCACGCTGGCCACGCCCTTAGGAGGCCGAATATGTAAAAATTTAAAATGTTTGTAATTCAGTGATTTATGTAAAAATTACTTGTAAAATATTTCAGGTTAATTGTACGTGCTAAAAAAGGTAAATTCTGTGTTATTTTCATGTGAAAATTCCTGTGTATAAGTGAAATAATGATAGTTTTGTATAAGAAATTTAAAAGTGTTTTAAATAGTGAAATAAATAGAAAAAATGTAAATTAAACTATTGTATTGGTTAGCTTATATATAAATTCAAGTGAGAAACATTGTTTTAACTTTCTGTGTTAAATATTTAAGAAATTTCGATTTCGAACTTGTGAGTAAAATAGGCAGTTTTCGTTTAATAAATAAAAGGTTTTTTTATGATATGAAGATATGATGTATATCATGGTGTAGATATTGTTTTGTACTACCTATATTGATAAATTGTATTTGTATATGATTTGAATAAATAAAGATATTGAGTGAAACGTGAGAGAGTAATAGTACAAATTCATGTAATTAAGTTGCGCAAGCGCGCAGATGGCGCGGCTCACTTTCGCGTATAGCTCTGGGGTAGCTTAGTGAACGGGTTTTATTGCAATTCGTTCGGGAATCCTTCGGGGAAGTTCGGAAATAGTTCGGAAATAAATAAGAAAATCCGGGAAAAAGTTCAAGAAAAGTGAAAAACCAGCAGTATAGGGAAAAGTGATTACTCTCTCACGGAACGGTTTGAAGATAATTGCTGTTTCATTCCCAAGATCCTTTAAGTTATACAGTCCACATCGAAGAATTAAGGCGTCGGGACCGGGACGACTTCGGAAGACCCGTAATCCCCGTCTGAACCTACTTGCTGAAAAGGAAGAGGTTATCGCCCTAGTGTGTTACTCCGTTGCGGAGATCACATACGTTGTTCCCGAACCCAACGTAGGCGTGATAGGAGGCCGGATCGAGAAGCCTCGATTCCTGTTTCTTAGTACCCGATCCGCTAGGTCCTTTTCAATTGGTCCTTTTCAGGATCAAGAGGGACACCGACCTGGTCCTTTTCAATTGGTCCTTCGCGGCCAATTGAGAGGACGTCCGAACCTGAGTTCCTTTTCATGTATACTTATGTATATTGTTACTAATTAAAAAACAAAAAAATCTCTTAATAGTGATAAAAATTACTAAACATAAATTACAGTTTCTCTTATTATCAGTATAATTTGTTTTAAATTTCTTTAAAACTTTCTTGATTTTTAAACGAACCGCTTCAAACGTAGCTTTGAAGCATGCGCAGTATGTCCGTATAATTATGTAGCTAAATAAAAATTGTTATTTAAACGAAAAATAGATATATTTTTGATAGATCAAAGGAATTTTATCAAAGAACAAACATAAATTAATATAAAAAGATCAATAATAACGAAAGAAATTATAAATTTGAGTTTGGCACTAATTCTATAAGGTAGTTTTTTATTAATTTTTCATAAATAAATTATTTACGCACGAACAATTATTGATAGAGAACAATCAACATTACAACCATAAATTAACAATCAATATTACAACCATGAATTAACGATATGTGATAACGAAATTTGAAACATAAAAAATTAAAAATTTTGGGGGGCTAACTTAAGTGAGGCGATCACGATTTAGGAAATATAACTATTTCTGCCTGCTGCCATCTATTGGAGATCAGTTGATTTATCTTATAGTATAGTCGACACACCGGGTATAAAATGGGTGGTAGATTTATTTACGCTGCCATCTCACGGAATATAGCGTGATTCATGTGTTACGGACTTCGGAATATCCTCCTTTTTACTGGATAAATTATATTTTTTTAAGAACAATTCAGAAAGATTCTGTTTCTGTCTGAATGTTTTTATTTATTGTATTTATGTCTAATAACCAGAATTCTTAAAATTTGGTAAAAAGTAGTGGCATAATATAAACTACATCATGTTTATATCGACAACACGACGCTCGGATATATTTTTAGTACCCGGTTGACCGAACTTTGCTCGGTATTCTTCGCTCGTTTTTTTTTTAATTCGTGTGTTTGGAAATTATATTTAGATACAAATTACATACTGATGAAATAAGAATAATATTTTTTGATCTTAGCGACATAATAGAAAAAACTGAACTGGTTATTTGAATAAAAAATCATGAGTGCAACTAGTTTAATTTAAATTTTCGTGTTTTTAAAAAATAATAAAACCTTTTTTTATTATTTTTTAAAAATGAGTTGTGAAAAAATAGATTTTCTCAAAAAAAGAAAAGAACTTGAAAAAAAAAATTAAAACAAGTCGGTGTCGGTCTGGGCTCGAACCACGGTATTGCGATTTTGTGACCGCCCAATATACGAATTCTAACGATATTGTAGCAGTTTTTCATTGCCTAAAAACACGGACAAAAAGACATTTTCTAAAAATAAATCCTAGCTAGATCGATTTATTGCCCCCGAAACTCCCAGCACACAAAATTTTATGAAAATCGTTGGAGCCGTTTCCGAGATTCCGATTATATTTTTTTTTTTTTTATATATATATATATATAGTACCTGGTTGACCGAGCTTTGCTCGGTATTTTTCGCTCGATTTTTTTTAATTCGTGTGTTTTGGAAATTATATTTAGATACAAATTACATACTGATGAAATATAAATAATATTTTTTGATCTTAGCGACATAACAGAAAAAACGGAACTGGTTATTTGAATAAAAAAATCATGAGTGTAATTGTTTTTATTTTAATTTTCATGTTTTTAAAAAATACTAAAAAAAAGGGCTCCGAAAAAATAGATTTTCTCAAAAAAAGAAAAGAACGTTAAAAAAAATAATTGAAAGTCGGTCGGTCTGGGCTCGAACCGGCGTTTTAAGATTCTGTGACCGACCATTAAACCACTTAAGCTATTTATAATCGACAACAACGCATCAAAATTTACTTTCTTATTCTAACGATATTGAAGCAGTTTTTCATTGCCTGAAAACACGGACAAAAAGACATTTTCAAAATAAATCCTAGCTAGATCGATTTATTAACTGAAAATCTTTGGAGCCGTTTCCGAGATTCCGATTATATATACAAGAATTGCTCGTTTAAAGGTATAGGTAATGCATAATAAATAAAATGTGTTTTCTAACTAAGATGGAATGCCTCCTTTCCTGTAAAAAAGGGTCTCCGGTTCTCTACACTCACCATACGAAACACAGTCACGTTAAGCTGCTTTTTTTACACTGGTATTCTGTGAGAGCGTGGTCCTTCCCCCGGTCGAGCCGACTCATTCGTGCTACAACTATACTACTAATATAACTGCAGCATGGATCCACCACGTAAGTAGCTTAAAAGGCCAGAAACTTAAGGTGAATTTACTGTCGACAAGATTTTCGCATTTTTTATCTTGACTTTTAACATGATAAAGTCCAATTTGTCTTTCCCGTTATCTGCATCGAGGGTTTAGGAATTTTTCGTCTAGCGTAAAAGATATAACTATATCGCCATATAACCATCTGCAAATCTATCTCTCAATATACACTGCATGATTTTTTTACCGTCTGGAAAAAAGAAGAAGAAGAGTATAACAGGTGAACGGAATTTTGTTTGACATTAAAATTTTATGAAATTGATCTAACAATAAATACCTACTACTAATTGAGTACGTATTGTTTTAATTTCGATAGTTTTAATTGATTAATATGTTTAGTTCAAAAATTTTGTTGTAATTTTTTTTTGTACCTAAAGTTTATTTCAAATTAGTATCTAGTATTTATTGATCAATTATATATTAGATCAATTTCAAAATATGTCAATGTGAAATTAATAAAAAAAATTGTAAAATATCAGTGCCATAGGCTTCTGTTCCATTCACATTTTACACCCTATTTTTTCCAGACGGTAAATAAATCAGCCAGTATAGCCATGAGAACTTTTTGGCATCTTCCGTTTGGCCTCTTCCAATACCCAATGGTTGAAACCATAGAATACTGTTACGAGCTTGAGGTTCGTGACAATAAAAATTGCCGATAAAATTACCTAAATTAACACTTTAATTTTAGGAAGCTTAGTTCTTCAATTCGATACTAGATGGCGCTGTCAGTTGAAAGATTAGTGATGTCATTTTCTGGAAAGCTCTCTCTTCGCTCTGTTACCCGACACTAGATAGCGCTATTGCCAGATATCAACTTAGCCGCGCAACAATACTATAATACACAATAGAATGGCTACTATACTACAGATATACTACTATAATACAGATATATTGTGGTTGTAATACGAATGGGTAGGCTCGACGCGTAGTAAGAGAGCGTGCTCTTACTACGTATTCATAAAATAACAGCTTAAAATAGCAGCTTAATGCTGTGTTTCGTATGGTGAGTGGAGAGAACCGGAGACCCTTATCACTTGAAATAAGACATTTCATCTTAGTCCGCAGAGGTGACAACGCATTTTCATTTTGATTCTTCATCATCATCATTACAGCCCTTCACAAGTCCACTGCTGAACATAGGCCTCCCCCAAGGAATGATATAAAGCACGGTCCTGAGTCACCTACATTCATTGACTTCCTGTATAACTTACCCGGTCGTCACTCCATCTAGTGCGGGGTCGCCCTATACTTCGCCTACCGGTACAAGCCTCTCACCCGAGAACCTTTTTTCACCATCGGTTGTCGGTTTTTCGAGCTATATGGCCGGCCCATTGCCACTTCAGCTTACTAATCCGTTGGGCTATATCGGTCACTTTAATTCTACTGCAAATATGCTCATTTCTAAGTTCATCTCACAGAGAAACCCCCGGCATAGCCCTCTCCATAGCTCGCTGAGCGACCTTGAGCGTTCTCATATGGCCAGCAGTGAAGGACCAGGTCTTAGTTCCATAAGTCATCACTGGCAATACGCCCTGGTTGTGCAGTGTCGTTTTCATGTTTTGAGGTAGGTATAGCTGATTGATTCTTAATTGAGGATACATGTATAGTAGCATCCACTTATCATCAGGGGACTCTTGATGGACTGTGGATGTGCCCGTTTGTCACCCTTAGTCTATAAAATATGCAAATGTGTACGTGAGTGCGTGTTTATATTATAAGTTGAGTACGATTTCGGCTTGGTTTTTGCGTCATTTGAATATACGCAACAATAATAATCTGGAAAATAAAGATTCATGATTTATGAAAGGGAGATAGGACATATCAGGAACACGAGCAAGCCCATTTAATAAATGAGGATTGGAATTGAAAATAAAAGTTTATATTTATAAATTCATATGCCTTTATTTCGTACTGGTGCGTTTGCCTTACAAATATACTTAGTACAAATTAAAAACAAAAATCATTTTATTTATTCATCTATTATAATCAATATGACGCTTGATGTATCACTAAAATTGATATGCTTTCGGAAAACAAAAGCAATTTACATATTTATATAAATAGGAAAACATCGTTAATAATCATAATAATGACAGGCAACTATATAATATAAGCGTTGACGTCTTCTAGCTTTGATAAAAAATAAAACTTTTAAAATGTATATATTTCTATTTTGTTATAAATTATAAATGGAAATTTGATACATTTAAATTGATTATTCTGAACGATTTTAAAATTATATTATTAACGTAAATAAAAACAGAATTGTTGAATTAAGAAATTTAAATATAAAAAAATCCATATTTTTTAATATACCACGTTTTTAGAACGGACTAAAAAGTTCATCTTTGTCTTTTAGTATTTTTTTCCTTTTCTTACATTTTCAAATTCTGAGCTATATCTATAATTTCAAGTCTCTTACTCAACGTAAGGATAGTTTAAAATCAATTACTAAATTCGACTCAATTACGAATAAAAAGTGGTATGGAACACTAGCAAGGTAAAATAAATAAAAAATATAATCGGCACATATGTACATTGTACAATCTACAAAATGACTGACAAATAATTCGTATTATGATCAAATTGGTTTTACCAGTTATTTGATATCTCATTTAACAAAAAAAGGTAGACAGAACACTACGTGGATTTTAAGTAACACCGTAATCAAATCGTACTTTATTGTAAGAATTTGCTGTTACGCATACATTTTTACATAAAATCCTTTGCAACCAACATTTAACGTGCCTATGTAGCGTGAGTGCTGTTCTTACTATGAGTTGAGCACGATTTTTGGCGTCAGTTGAATTGTATGTGGTCAGTCTATCCTTCTTTGCTGTTTCGAATTTAATTTAATAATCTATTTATGATTTTTATAGTTAAAAAGAAAATACTAGAAGACGATTGGCCATTTTGTATCTTTGGCAATAAAATTGCTTCGCGTAACATATTCGCTACATTGTATGAACAGCTCTGTAAAGGTGTGTTTAGATTAGAGTTAGATTTTACGTTTTTTTAAGAATACCAGTATAATGCTGTTTACATTACTATTATTCCCTTTAACTACTCCCGGTAGACTTAAATGCTTGCCTGTGTTAAGAGTGGCTCATGTCAATAGTCGGATGGCGGATTAGGACTCACGATCTTTTGAGTTCACTCTCCGTTATTATTAATTTAAGTATATTAATAATTAAAATCATTTAAATCACAAAGTCAAACAGTCCATTTTATATCATTAATGCTTGTAGTTAGAACAAATTAATCTAAACACACCCTGCAGTAAAGACATTACAATATTAAAGTCTTTGGCGCATCTCTAAACTGTATGTTAAGTGTTTTTTGAAACAAATTACACATGTTTAAGTACATACAATTTATTCTACCAGCGGAACGGGAACGATTAACCAAAATAAAATTTAAGTACTAAGCGATATTTACAACAAATAAAATTAGCTAATTGTAAAATAATGGACGGAAACGATAAGATTTTAGAATCAATCATCACTAATTCATAATGAAAAATTATCATAACAACTAAAATATTCTGAACATAAATGAATATATTCTGAACATAAATATATTAATCTGTCTTAGTGATGTTCAAATTATATTTGCAATATGGATGAACACTTTACGTAACGTACACTAGAAACTAACATTTTATATAAAAAGTAAAAAAAGGAAATACGAATAATCTCATTGTAATTTCATTTAATATTACGCATTGATGATAATACACGGCTCGCGTCTATATTGCCTTTTAGAAGCTTCCCTTCATTCATTTATAAATATTCATATATACGAAACTATTATTCATAACAATATAAAAATAATAAGTTAGTTAAGCTATGCGAATAATAACAATTTTATTGTAAAAGTCAATAAACGTTCTATACTGTTGTGCTTTAGGACAGCTTAAATAAAACAACAGAAACCTAAACTAAAAAAGGACAGCTACTCGTATAACGCGTTCTACACTCTATTTGTAGCTAAATTGAGGTAAAGAAAAAAGATCCTAATACTAATTATGACAATAAATGTAATTACATTTAGAATCAATAACATAGATTTATTTACATCTTAACCTAAATGAAGTTTTATAAACACTTTGGCTCTCTCATGAATTCATTTAACTAAATATATAGAGTATAAATGAATTGCTAGATTTATAGTTAAATTAAATTGATAACAATTCTGAGAAAGCGATATTGGTAGCATACTGACCACTGGAAAGTTGTGAAAAATTAAACAAGTTCCGATTGTACATACATATATGTAGTCAAATTATCTACAGTCGTACGATATTTTCTAAGGGAATGGATCAAGTTTTCATTTAAACTAAAACACTCACAAATTCATATTTAATGTGTCCATTATCACTTTGTTTGTTCGTTGTGATTCGCCGACCGCTACTGCTCGCACGGCGTCCTCTGATATCTGCGAAGAAATAACAAGATATTTAGGAACTATAGCTAAAACGAATATAAATAAAATTATCCATGTTTTTGTAGTTTTCAAATCTTGGGATATTTTCTAATTACCTTATTTGAGGATGTTTGATTATTTTAACATATCATGCCGTGCTGCGGCGGCCTTTTAATTCGGACGATAAAGAACGTTGAATTTGTTAAAATGATCATCCGCATCGTCATCATCTTTACAGCTTAAAATACAGTGCTGAGTATAGGCTGAATAGAATATGGTAGAGCCATGCTGTAGCTATATTGTGGTGTGTACGAATGAGTCGGCTCGACTGGGGTAGGAACACGTTCTCATAAAATACCAGCGTTAAATGGCAGCTTAATGCTGCTGTGTTTCGTGTAGTGAGTATATAGAATCGGATACCTTTTTTACTGGAAACGAGGAATTTCATGTCAGTCCTCAGGGCTGGCAACGCATCTGCATTCTGATTTTTAACGGAAGATGTCTATGGGCCACAGCCATCCACTTACCACCAGGTGGACTGTGTGTTGGTTTGTCACCTTTATTCTATAAAAAGAAGGCTTCCCCTAAAAATCTTGTGAAGTACCTAAGGAGGAAATTTGTCATCGTTGTTACGCTTAGCAGGTAATTTAGCAAGCGCAGGTTTATATTTCGATCCGCTTTTTAGGAGATGTTGCAGCTGATCTCCTGTTACAGTTACCATCTGTCATCTCTTATATCACCTACGGTTTGATATGGGATAGTGGATTGTCTTACACTAAGTCGTAAGCACTTGACTCAGGTAAAGCTGTAAGAGCCGTAGCTAACAGTACTAACATCATAGAAATTAGATGTCGTATGCGGCTACCAGATTCTGTTTAGTCTAGTGCAATAGTGTTGAAGATACCAACAGTAACGCCATAATATTAACTTGACATTTCTCGACGTAAGAAATATAAAAAAAAATTTGAATTTACGATTGTCTCAAGTTGACCAAAGCCCTGAGAAGAAACAGGGAAGAAATTCATTCGGCATTTTTAACAGTCAATGATACTATATTCGGTAACTACCACCAATTTTTTACGCGGTAGAGCCACCCTGCAGATGTATTATAGTTATAGCGCGAATGGTTCGGTTCTCCGGGTTAAGAAACACGTGTTTCGTGTGGTGAGTGTAGAAAACCGGATAACATTCTTAAGAGGACTAGCAGGAGTGACAACGCATCTGCATTTTGACTGTTTATCGAGGATAATTGTAGATGTTTATGGCCCACAGCACTCACTTACCATCAGGTGGACGAGAACTTTCATTTTTTACCCGGATTCTATAAAATACCATAAATAGTTAAAACAAATGTTCTTATTTAATATTGAAAAGCTGCTCGATATATTAACTCTGTGACTTGATTTGTCACCTTTAAATCAGTGAAAAAGTGCTCACAATCTCCCCTTGAGCTAGAAAAACTTTAAAAGCGATCGAAGTAGAATCACTTAAATTTAATGCCCGTAAGTTACTCCCTCCCCTTGGGACCTTACGCAGCCCTTTGTCTGCGATCCTAAGGGAGAAATAAAGGACCGAAGGACAAATGTGCGAAAGTGCATTCATTTATTGTATTTCGATTGTTTCTCTCTCGTTATAGTAAACTGTATTTTTATTAAAACTTTACTATTCATTTAGAAATTTTCTTTTTTAAGGCGGACATATTTTTTCTTGTGCGTTATTTTAACATTGCAAGTATTCCATCCCTAACCAATTGCTTAACACTCTATATATTACCTTACGGGGGGGATTTTGTCATAGTTGCCACGCTTGGCAAGCGGTTTGGCAACCGAAGTTTTTTATTATTATAAGTTGTTATCAGGAAGATGCTGCTGCCCATCTCCTGTTCTAGTTTTCCCCTGTCACTTCTAATGACATCTACGGGATGATATGGGGTAGTGGATATTCTAACATCCGCCACTACAAGGTTAACAATAAGTATTCAACATAAATAAAATTTCATATGTAGAACTATCTATTCCAGGTAAATTTAGAAGTAGAGACAGGACAATAAAAAAGATTTTATTACGTTAGTTATTTGTTGACTGTATACTGACACCGGATTTGAAGTATCACCTTAGGGATCCACATTCAATTTCATAGTAGATTTATTAAATCAGCGATGCGATGAATCAACACTTACTTTTTGTATTACTGGCTTACATATGAAATTCATGTGTTTACTATTTTATTATATAGCGATTATTATTATGATTTATCATCTAGTGCCGGTGTAAAAATATCCACTACTCCATATCGTCCCATGGTGGGAGTCGTAAGACGTGAAATAGGGTAATAAGTCAGTAAATAAGTAGCACCGTCTTTTAATAAGAACTAAAGTGAAAAAATTCGATTGCAAAGGAGGAATCCTAAAGGAGGATTGTAATAACCTATAATGATAATGACGATGACGATGGTTGTTATATGAATTTGAAATTCATTGCTTCACGGATTACCTTAATACAGGTTTTAAGGTACATATTATCTTTGTAATAATGGATCTATTCAACTCATTATCTTTTTTTCTTACTCTGTACTAAAGGGACTATTTTATTTTACTGCCATTAAGTCTTGGTGTCGATAATAATCAATGAAACAGTAAAAGCCGATTTGATATGCTTCTAGCTGATTTCTACCACTACTGTGTATCAGAGGAAGCAATATTAATATATTTGAAATTATTTTCGACAAAATTTTTGATATTTTGGCGTTACAAATTAAGAATGGTGAAATTTAAAACACAGGAAAACCGCAGGCGCTAACGTATATCCCTGAGGCACACCTCTAAAAGCGAGTCCATCCAGCGGTTACGAGTGATAAAACGTTTCAGATTTATTCAGTACACGCCGCCATTTGTAACCCGGCAGTTGTTAAATGGGCTAGCGTTTTAAAGGCTGTAAAATCTGGTCAGAGTCGTAATGTACGTGCGGTCGAAGGCTTTGCTGAAGTCCGTCTCGAGAGAACGGAATTTAGGTTAACTTTATGTCATGATGTGTGCTTAGTTTAACAAGATTTACTCATCTACATGTATACGCAATAAATTGGTGTGAAAACTGTAGACAAATACTAATAGCAATTACTATTAAAAGAAAATTCCCAAAACATTTTTATGTGCATATTTATATACGGTTTTATAGGAGTATATGTAAAAAACCAAGATAGTTTCATGATCTTTGAAGCATAAAGGTATACCAGCTCGTATGTAACAGATATCTGACAACAAGGCAAACTCAAATCTAGGTCATAAAGATTAACATAGTTACAACTAGTTACCTGTTTAAATGTATTGAAACTTTTCAAAAGTTTGTGTCTTTTTGAAAACTAATAAATTATTTTTAAAAACTAAGGACATAATTGTAGCGATCTATTCATTCATCAGTACCCCCATATCATCCCGTGGGTTTCGTAAGGGGCGATAGAGGGGAATATAGCAGAAGGTAGTCAGCATAATCTTCCTGATAACAGCGTGGCAACCGTGGCAAATATCCCACTCAGGAAGCAATCTAAAGCAGAGTCCTGTCATATAGTATTCGTAGCATCCATACTTTAGACAGATTGTGATAAATTAATGAATGTATCTGTAATGTAAAATTAATAAAGAATTGAAAATGTTAAAACTGGAACATTTCTTACTTACCACTTGGACAGCAACCCCGTTGCAGCGGAATGTGAGTACGGGCCTCCGTAAGGCGAGTACTGTGAGTAGGGCGCCGCGTACGCGTACTCGCTTGCTAGAGTTGTAGTGCCTAAAACAAAAGAAAATCCATTGGAATATTATTGTTATTTATATGGAAGCTTCCTGGTCGAACACGCCCAAATAACGCGATTTTTATTCCGATCACATTGAATAATGTAATCCAACTTATTGATCGTGGCAGAGTCATGCTGCAATTATATTAGCACACTCGTGGCTCGGGATTCGAAACCGGGACCATATGGTCTGCAGTCGAACACGAAATTAACGCACTAGGAAAACGAGGCAGTCTATTTATATATGAGGCCAAAAAGGGAAACTGAAACAAGAGATGGTAACAGCATCTTCTTAACGTTAACTCAAAATCATAAAAACTGCGATTGGCAAACCCGACTGCCAAGCATGTCAACTATGGCAAATATCCCCCATGTGTTGATCTGTTAAAGAGGCTTACCCTTACGTTCAGGAGTTAACTTTGATAGCCTGTAATTATAATAACGATGATGATGATTATGATGATATATGTATAAAAGAAACATTTTTTTCCATTCCACTGAACGAAGTTGTGGCGGCACTATTGTCGCGTCATAAGCGAAACACATCAGAACCTAAATCGCGCTATCAAAGTTCCGAAGTACAACAGTATATATAGAATAGCTCCGAATTATCACATAGAGCGTATATACAATGTACTCTGTGCACAGAGCGTTGGCCGCTCCCCGGGCAGAACACCTTGCCCGTCGGGAGATTTCCCCTTTTCCTTCCAAGGACAAACTGGTGACCTCACATGATCGTGATCTGAACACACAACCAACAGCCTTGTCAGCATTTCGGAAACTATAATTTTCCACGGCCAAAAAGTAATCAATCACAACAAAACGATAAAATGGCAGAATAATTGGCAAATGTATATTATATCCCACATCTACCAGTGAAGTCGACAAGCCTTAAGTTACCTATTTAAAATTCACACAGGACACGCCCCTTGCTCGCGACATAGAGCGTAACCACTCTCAGCCACCCTATAGATGACACTTTAATATTTATAACCGAAATAAGCCTCGAACCCGTTTGAAGACGCCTCATGCCATGATGATCACGCTACGGTTCGTTACTCGTCTTAGACAAAGCCCGTATGGCTCCCCCGCCGCTAAAATTATTTGCATAGTCCCGAATGAGCTATTAAAGATGTCTGTCTCCCCATCCCCCCACCTCGGAGTAAGCAGATTGCGGTAGATTAAGGACCAAAGGCATATTAAGGTTTTTAGTGTTGAGAGGCCACGATATGCGTGGAGTATGATAATAAAAAGTAGAAAGTTATGAAAAATGTGTGGAGTGAAGTAAGAATTCGTTAACATGTTTTTTTTATGACACATACATACATAGACACATTTATTTTTGAATAATTTAAAACTTTTTTTTGTATTATATGTAATCTTATGTTTCTAGAACGTTTTGTATGGCTATGAAGAGCGGGAGTCTCTGACACAAGTGCCTACTAAGGTACTTTAAAGAAGCTCCTACCCCTATGCAAATTGTAAAATACCAAATGAAATTAAAGAGAAAAAGGGTATAAGAGGCGGCAGAGGGAAACGAACCAGGATATAGGCAGCAGCTTCTTATTACCGTAACAATTAAAAGAAACTGCAGATTCCAATCCGCCTGCGAAGTATGGCAACTATGGCAAATATATCCTTATGAGACAAATTTTGGGGGAAGCCTATGATTAGCAACGGACTTTTGTGAGGCTGTACTGGCGAATACTATGTGGTAGAGCTACGCTGCAGCTATATTATGGTTGTAGGCACCAATGGGTGGCTCGACCGGGGAAGGACCACGCTCTCACAGAATACCAGCGGAAAATAGTAGCTAAATGCTGTTGTGTTTCGTATGGTGACAACGCATCTGCATTCTGATTCCTAATCGAAGTTAAATGTAGGTGTCTATGAACCACAGCATCCACTTACCATCAGGTGGACTGTGTGCTCGTTTGTCACGATTATTCTATAAAAAAAATTGCTAATGTGTGTATATGGAAATCGGGCATCAGAACTCACAGACAGTTCACTCAATGGCAAGTGACAGAACATGGATAATTGCAACCAATTTTAAATAGATGCGTTGTCACCACTGACGACTAAAAGATGCCTCGTTACCATTAAAAGGGCTCCTCGAGTTTTTACACTCACCATACGAAATACAGTATAAAACAAATAAGCTGTTATTTCACGCTGGTATTCCGTGAGAGCTTGGCCCTTCCCCGTTCGAGTCAACCCATTCATGCTACAACCATAATATAGCCGCAGCATGGCTCTACCACGTAGAACCTACCACCACAGGAAGCGCTATCATGATGGTTAACGTCCTTCAAACCGAGTTTCAGTCACGGTGGCCAGTCTCAACGGAGATCAGCCATCTGCACGGGACAGGATTATAGCGGCCGAGTGTATGCGTAAGCACAGGTGCACTCTCTGTTTTGTCATTCTCAAAGTCCGATGAGACGGTTATCCGATACGACCGGGTTTAAGTTCTTTACGAGGCTCGGGAGTGAACACTGCCAACTTCCTGACTCCAGGCTGTTACTGAGAATTTCTTGACAGAAAAACCCTATATCTTATTTTGGTCCGACTGGGGATTCGAACCCAAAACCTCATGGTCAGCAACCGCGATTAAGAGGCACGTGGCAGTGATGGTTATGCGATATGCCAAAATATAAGGAGAAACTAAAAATAGAGAAATTATAAAACTTCGTACTACTACTTACCGTCGTAGTGAGCGTAAGGTGGATAAGGCGGTGCTGGTGGTTGCAACACAACAAGCGCAGCTGCGTCCGGACTCGCTGCCGCCGATGGAGGCTCACCGGCAGCGTTTGAGCCAGTCGAATCGTTGGTTGCTGAGGAACAAAGGTTTATATGAGGCAGAGTTCACGTAGCCAAGGTTTTATTTAATAGAATAAGTGTGACAAACGAGTACACAGCCACTTGATAGTAAGTGGATGCTGCGGCACGTTGTGAAGTAACATTTTTTATCTGATAAGAATCAATATGCACAATGCATTGTCATCTGAGGATTAAAACGCAATGCCTTATTTCCGGTCAAAAAGGTCTCCGGTTCTTTACACTCATACTAGCTAATGAAACACTTTTATAGAATAAGGGTAACAAACGAGCGTAGAGTCCACTCGATGGTAAGTGCATACTATGGTCCATGGATATCTACATTTTTCTTGTATTGAGAATCAGTATACTCCCCAAGGATTAAGATGGAATGCCTCGTTTGCAGCAAAAAAAGGTCTCCGGTTCTCTACACTTATGCTGCCATATGAAACACAGCAGTATGAAGCTGCCATTTCAGGCTGGTGTTGTATGAGAGCGTGGTTCTTCCCCGGTCAAGCCAACCCATTCGCGCTGGTACGTATATGCATAATATAGATGCAGAATGACTTAGATGGAATGCATTACAGACTTTAATTATACTGGCTGTATACCTTTCAGCTATTATATTATATTATAATATAGATTTTTTTTAAACTAGTAACCCAACGCCATGTTTCCATTTAACATCTAAAAATAAATCTCTCCGATCGTTGTTCCTTTTTTGAATTGCATTGATCGATCGCGTCCATTGTGAAGCGGTTGGAGCGCGGCGGTGTTCTATGAGATTTATACTAGAGTTGTATGCGATGCGACTGCACTTTGTCATCCAATAAATTGCTGCATTTCAGCGTTAAGAATAGATTTTTTTTATAAATTAAAAAAAACAGTAGTAGAGGCAAATGAACTTACATTCCAACTGATGATAAGTGTTTATTTTGCAAGCCCATTGACATCTGAAACCAACTTCAAACAAAAAGACTACAGATGCGTTGTCACATTTGAGGACTAAAATATAACTCACATCCTGAATTATATTGATTTTCTATAAATTTCAGACCGGAACGCAGTAGCATAGACACTGCCGCTTTACGGCACAAAGAGGTAAGACGGTGATTAGTAAGTATATAGACGGACTGCTAGGTAGAAAATATATCACTCAGTCTGCATTTTGATTGTTTACTAGCTTGTAGTAAAATATTCTACTGCTTTCACTTTCTTATTTAAAATAATAGATAAGCGAGCTAACAGTAACATCTGTAACCAACTACCCACAACGACCATACTGGGAGACGCGTAGTCATTCTTAGGGAGAGATGAATTTTATCCATCCATACATGTATAGCCTATCAAATCTCATAGTGGGGGCATCCGCAGATTTTTATTATTTGGAGTTGTCATCAGGAGAAGAGCAGTATGTATTTTACGTGGTAGAGCCACGCTGTAGCTATATTATAGTTGTAGCACGAAGGGTTGGTACGACCGGGGCAGGACCACACTCTCACAGAATACCAGCGTAAAATAGCAGCGTAATGCTGCTGTTCGTTCGTTTTCGTATGGTGAGTGTAGAGAAACCGGAGATCTTTTTTACTGAAGTCGAGGCATTCAATTTTAGTCCTCAGGCGTTTTGATCCTTAATTGAGGATAAATGTGGATGTCTATGGGCCACAGCATCCACTTACTATCAGGTGATTGTGCTCGTTTGTCACCCAATGTTATAAAAAAGGAGTGCTTCTAAGAAGATAGGCAGCGCAGCACCTAAGTTTAACTAACCGCATTTAATTGCATTTAGTTTTAGCTTTTAGCAGGCGTCGGCTGTTAGCTTTGACATTTCTGTTTTTGTAAGCCTTTATCTTTGTAGGTTGTGGTGATACTTTTATTATTTGCAGATAAAGTACTTATTAATCTTATTTTAGAATTTGGAGTTTACATACAAATTCCATTCGAACGAAATCAAAACAATACTTAATCTTTTAAGTTCGCTTTATCAAAGTATTTATTTTTGATATTGATAATTCCCATTTCATTCACAACTCAATTCCCATGTGACTTTGAAAAGACGTACAAACGTAACGGATATCGCAGTGAATGTAAGAAAGCAAACCACAAGGCTGCGGTTACTATTGCCATGGGAAATATCGATGCACGTCAAAACTAGAAATATTTTCCATTGATAAAACTGCACCTGTTCCAACTGGAATTCGTTTTTTGCAGAGCAATACAAGGGAAAGGTGAAACGGTTGATCCAATTGTTTGAATTGATTGGCGACTACTATCTAAAACCTATCAAAATATCAATAAGCTATATCTAAGGGATGAAATTAGGAACACTAATACTTTGACTTTGTTTAATGGTGATCTAATATAACCCAGCTCGAAGAACCGACAACCGATGGGGAAAAATAGTTCTCGAGTGGCAGCCTTGTACCGGTAGGCGAGGTGTACCCACCACTAGATGGAGTGAGGACCTGGTAAGACATGCAGGAAGTCGATGGACGCAGGTGGCTCATGACCGTGCTTTGTGATATTCAGCAGTGGATTTGTGAAGGGCTGTAATGATGACGGTGATGATGATGAATATAGGTATCGATTAAAACGGTGAACGGTTGTAGATCAGAGACAGGGTGATCTGATTATAAAGGCACACTGACAAGGATTAGGGTACCTATAAAATAAATGTACAGGGAAACAATATTTGAATTTAATTAGTGTGCTTAATATGACTTATCACCTTATTACTTAATCAAAATAGACAATGGTCTAGTATTATAAAGAGCAGTAAATAACATTATCTAAAAAAAAACTTTGTAAACCCTGTAATAGGTAAACACCACGGAGCTATGTACATTTGCTCCGTGGTAAACACGTCTTATAGGGTTCTAGACCCTCTTTACAAGCAAACTTAAACAATAACAATTTATAAAGTAAGTTACAAATAGTACATGGGAAAAAAATCACATAAAAGATTGTATTTAGTTGAAAATACTGCAAAACAATGGGTTTGTTGATGAGGATGTTATTTTTTAAACGTGAATGGTTAGTTAGGAGTTTTTTATTTCGTATTTTTTAGAAATGTGAATGTCAATGTGTAATTGGATTATGAAATTAAAATCAAAATGCAGTTTTTATTAACGACTGCAATTCATAAAACAAAGTTTTGCGTAAATTTGGATTACCGCATTACACATACAATTAAACCAGAGTTTGGACTTAATCCTATTTCGTCTAGATGCGTCTAATTAACCTTAAGGCAAGTATTGCCTGCTATAGTTTATATAAACAACTTAAAAGCAATCTTAATAGTAAATGATGAAGTAATATTTGTTTTTTCTAAAAAATATTTATTGTTCACAACCTTAGTGGTCAGTAAGGAAATTAGACTTCTGAGACTCAGAGGATCTGATCCTCTAATTCCTGATTTCTAAATTCAAGAAACGCTTCGTTTTCCGGACTGATCCGTTTTATTACATAACATAAAGTGTCTTTACATGCACCTCGCATATAAAACAGTTTATATTGCCAACTATTCTTTTAGCAAATTAGGATGACATAATGTGAAAAAAAAATTGTTCACAAATGTGAATGAATGCAGGAAATAAAGTAAATAGGGCTCTACAATCTATTGTGAAAAGTCAGAATGTGTCAAAAAAGGCACGTATGGCCATTCATAATGTGTATTAGTCCCTACTTTAACGTATGGTTGTGAAAGTTGGGTGTGGCAGAAGAAGCACGAGAGCAGTAGAATAAATGCAGTAGAAATGCGGTCGCTAAGGTTAGGGCTGAATCTGAGTGACAGGGTGAGAAACTGTGTGATAAAAGAAGAGTGTGGTTTACAAGATGATGCGGTGACCAGGATTAAGAAAGGAATGCTTCGGTGGTTTGGTCACGTAGCAATAATGAATGAGGAAAGACTGACAAAGCAAATATACGTTGCAGAAGTGAATGGAAGAATCGGAAAGGGACGTCCTAGGCGAAAGTTTGTCGACCAAATTGGCGACATATTATAAATGGGCCAAATTAAGAGTATTCTTAACCGACGAGCATGTATGCGTAGGTATATGGATGTGGAAGAGGCGAGAGAGGTATGTCAGAATCGTGCTAAATGGAAGTCTGTAGTCTCTGCCTTCCCCTCTGGGTGACAGGCGTGAGTGTTTATGTATTATTATGTATGTTCACAAATAGTATAGCTGGTATATTATTTTAAAAAGGGGAACAAACCCGGCATCATTTTAAACGTGGAAGAGCCATGCTATAGCTATATTATGGTTGTAACTCGAATGGGTCAGCTCGACCGGTAAAGGACCACGCTTTAATACTCGCCTCGCGACTATATCTGAATGAAACGTGGAAATAATTTCAGACGTAACTAGATAAAGTCGTTGACCCACAAAAGACAACAGTGCCTAGTTAGCAGGTCTCAGATCGCGTTACCCGCACCCGCGCACGCGTCTTGTGTTACTGAGAGCCACCAGGATGCGGTCGACACTTTACCCACAGATTGTGTTCTTTCCTGAGATTTGAGAATCTACCATTGTTAATTACATATAAAGAACTACTGACAGTTTTAAAATTCTCTATTGACTGATTTTTTTAAATATAATAAGGGTGATAAACGAGCACACAGTCCACCTGATGGTAAGTGAACGCTGTGGCCCATATACATCTACATTTATCCTTGATTAAGAATCAAAACGCAGATGCGTTGTCACCCCTGGAACGCCTAGTTTCCAGTGAAAAGGGGTCTCCGGATCTCTACACTCACCATACAAAACACAGGAGTATTAAGCTGCTATTTTACGCAGGTATTCTGTGAGAGCGTAGTCTATGAGCCGTTTATACATTATGCTAATACACGATTTAATACAATATTTAACAGTGGAGAAGTGTGTTGGTTATTTGTAGTGGAATTCGTATTTTGAATGAGAAATTATACGAGAAAGAACAACCTATAATCCACCTATAAAAATATAATTTATTTCTATATAATAGCCAAGATTCCTCCAACGGACTACACATACCTTCCAAATATGGATAGGTTAGCTTTCGTTATGAGTTTCCTTGATTGGGAGCAAGCGGTAAATCAGAAATTAAGATTGCAATTATTCATATGACTCTATGTAAATATGTAAACAAAATTTGAAGCGAGCTACCGGCCCCTGACTTTCTCTAGAATTTTTGTTGCTTGTTTCCAAAGGGCGATAACCAGCGATTTCAAAATTGTAATTGTTTCCATCAAGATTGTAGCAATTATTCAAATGTCCACCTCCCTAATCCGATATAATTAAAGAAGTGATTAGTCACGCCCTGAAAACTACCGGCTGTGACGCGACTATGATGACGTTATGGCATTTGGATTGGTTAACTGTTTTGCCAGATTCCCTAGAGGTTGCGGTAACATTGTTGATAGTAACATTGTGAATTTGACCACGCGAAATACCTTTCCTCAATTTATTATAAGTTATAAACAAACGGTACATCTGTCGGCTCATTATAATCTTTAAAAGAGTTTTACTAATGCACATCCTATCAAGAATTTTAAACGTAGTATAGCCATGCTGCACCTATCTTAATTGTATAGTTGTAGCACGAATGGGTCAGCTCGACCGGAGAACGACCATGCTCTCACAGAATACCAGCGTAAAATAGCAGCTTAATGCTGCTGTGTTTCGTATGGTGAGTGTAGAGAACCGGAAACCCTTTTTACTGGAAAAGAGGCATTCCATCTTAGTCCTCACGGCTGACAAGGCTGCATTTTGATGCGTAAACGAGGGTAGTTGTAGATGTCTATAGGCCACAGCAACCACTTACCATCAAACAGACTGCGTGCTCGCTTGTCACCCTAAGCTTAATAAAAAAGAAATATCATATAACATAAAAATTGACAGGACTAGTTTTCTGCGTAAAAGTCCGTCCGAGTAAGCACCGCCATCTTACCTACCAAACAGCTGTGCATTTAGTGCTGTATTTCAGTCTGAAGAGTATATAAAGACAGAACAATTTCAGATATACAGATTGATTAATACAGGTTTATATTTTTTTATAGAATAGGATGACAAACGAGCACACAGTCCACCTGATGGTAAGTGGTTTCTGCGGCCCATAGACATCTACATTTATCCTCGATTACAAATCTAAATGCAGATGCGTTGTCACCCGTGAGGACTAAGATGGAATGTCTCATTTCCAGTAAAAAGGGTCTCCGGTTCTCTACACCATACGAAACACAGCAGCATTAAGCTACTACTATTACATGCTGGTATTCTGTGAGAATGTGGTCCTTCCCCGGTCGAGCCGACCCATTCGTGCTACAACTATACTATTAATATAACTGTAGAATGGCATATTGCTATAAATGGCAAAATTCGCAGGGAAGGTTAGAATAAGTAATATAGGCATTCATAGATATTTTATCCTTTTAATCTCTTAAATTCAAACTGCGTGGTAATGCATTATTTTAACTGATTTTACTGCCTACGCACACGTTCGTAAGGGTCGATCGGTAGGCAAAAATGTTATTGCCCATAAAACTCATTCAATTTGGGATAATTTCAAATAAAAATTAAAGCCTTATTTTCTCGTACGTTCAAAAAATGCTGTTTCTCGCGCTTTTTTTCGTACACGTTAAATACAAAGCGAAAATACACCTACCGGAGTGCGGTGTGTAGTGCGGGTGCGCTGCGTGCTCGTAGGGCGCGTCGAACAGTTCTCCGTAGTAGCCGCCCGCGCCGCCAGCGCTGCCCAACTCCGACAGGAGCTTGTACTCATCCTTCAGGCTCCACTTCGAAGACCATAGCTAAAGAGAATTCACACTTAAATATTTCTATTGGCTACTTAAAAGGATACCTTGAAAATGAATCGTAGTTTTGGGGGCGTGCCTTCACCCTTTGTCGGTGAAGCTCACAAGGGAGTGTCAAAATGAAAGTGATGCAATTACTTCATAATACACAAATTATTAAATAGCTACACCGAGCAAGCGCTCGGAAGAAAACTAAGTAAGCACAAAAAAACATTTTATGTTTTTTAACAAACTTTCTTTAGTCCTCAGCGGTGACAACGCATCTGCATTTTGATTCTTAATCGAGGATAAATGAAGATATATATGAACCACAGCATCCACTTACCATCAGGTGGACTGTGTACTCCTTTGTCAACTTTAACTTTATAAAAAAAATATTCATGTCGACAACGGGCAGCAGCATTAAAGGTGCTCACGTCTGGTACTGAGCTCGTGAATCCAGGAGCCAAGCGCGATAATTAAGGAAAGTCGTCCTAACAACGGGAATGGCACAAGTCTAAAGGTGGAGTTTCCATTCTAAGCTAAATTAGATGTTGTTTATTAAAAAATATGCAAATAATATGTTAATTTGACTTTAAAAACTATGACTTCATCATAGTTTTTATAGTCGAAATATCATATTGTATTACAAATTATAATCTTTTTACGAAATTCTTATACCAATTTTATTTTGACGTCTTGAAAAATCTTATTAAATATTACATTTGACTAGAGCTCAAAGACGAGTAGCTCAAGAGTGCGTCATGAACTTCTGCCTGGTTGGCTATAGCTAGTTGGGAAGTCCGCCATTCATTTTAAACGAATAAAAAGGTGTACCAAATGAATAAATTCCAATAATATATGCACGAAATAAACATATATATGTAATACGTACGTTTGAATATATTTGGTCGCCATTGTAATGACTTCGCTGTCTCTTGACGTCATCCTCGGAGTGGCTGTTGAAGTCTCTATTCTCATCTGTTGAAGATATTTTTATTGAAATATTTAAAATTATAATAAATCTACGACTCTAAGCAAGGTTTTCCTAACACGGACTGTAGTATTTGGTTTTAGGGATTCGGATTATAGAAATTGCATTGTGAATGTTGTTGCGAAAAGGCTGAAGTTTTTGTGCCTAATTTACTTAATATTTAAAAAAATAACACATGATTACAATGTAATGTATACGAAGGGTCACTTTGAGTAATTAAATTAATTTTTAGATAATAATGATATTATTAATGTTATACTATAATATATAATGTATACGGGTCTTTGAGTAATTAAAGTTTTTAGATAAAATGATATTATTAATGTTATACTATTTGAGCCAATTTGTGTCCATAGGCATAGCTTGGGTTTAAACATCCAAAGCTTTATGCATTAAGCTTTAACTTGATGCTTTAAGCTCTTTCCATTAAAATACATAATTAACTTTTATTATAAATAGTTTATTAATTGATTATAAACTAGCGATACGCCCCGCCCCTTCGACAACAGCGCCACCTACTGGGCCAATTGTAAATTTAAGCCATTCTCTCATTAAGTTAATCACACACACACACACACATTTTCATCCAAATCGGTCCACCTGTTTAGGAGCTCAGTAACATAACATACACACGGACTGAAGAATTATATTGTATTATAAGATAATGACAATATATAACAAAGATGACCCGGATGACTGGTTATTTGAATAAAAAATCATGAGTGCAATTAGTTTAATTAAAATTTTCGTATTTATAAAAAACACTAAAAAAGGGCTCAAAATAATAGATTTTCTCACAAAAGAAGGGAACTTGAAAAAAAAAGAAAAAACTCCGACCGTAGACAGGACGCGATCCAAGGCATTACGATTTCGCGACCGCTCGATATCCACTTGAGCTATTACGATTATTAACATGATGTCAAAATTTACCTTCTTATATTGTAGCAGTTTTTCATTGTCTGAAAACACGGACAAAAAGACATTTTCTAAAAATAAATCCTAGCTAGATCGATTTATTGTCCCCGAAACTCCCTGGACACTAAATTTTATGAAAATCGGTGGAGCCGTTTCCGAGATTCCGATTGTATATATATATATATATATATAAATTATATATTTTTTTTATAGTATTGCTCGTTTAAAGGTATAGGATAGATGCCACAAAGATCGAGGACCGTGCTTTGTACTTGGGGGAGGCCAGCAGTGGACTTGTGAAGGGCTGTTACGATGATGATGATGATGATAAGATAATAAATAATTACTAATGATTTATTATTAATAGTTGTGTTTACTTCATCGTTATTGTATTTAGTGAATGCTACTAACATTTTTGAATTAGATCATGTTGTGGGTACATTTTTTCGGAAGGGCAACACTAGGATATTTTTTTTGATAAACTTAACGTTATGTAACATTTTGAATGTGGGGATAACATTAACAAGAGTGTTATTAATATTTTTAACGCCTCATTTAAAATAAGTATTATCACTGCTACATAGGTTGCGTTTTTTAATATGCTTCGAATAAAATTACACGGCGTGGAAGTAGGTAGCGAGACGCTGTCATAAAGTCTGGCGAGCTAACAAGAGAGAGAATTTCACGAGAAATTATAACGTAATATAATATGGCCTGAATTTGTGCTTGGGATTTAATAGCTCAGTAAATCTTGCCGGTTCCGCTGAGCGAACAGCGCTATGGTAAAAGGATAGTAGTGTTGTACCACGCAATTTTAAGTACTTGTCGATAGTTTTAAAATTTAATATATAGGTTCATCTATCCATTCAAAACTTTCTCTAAAAGTCCACTATTGGACAGAGGCCTTCCACATAGATTGCCTTATAGGGAGGATTTTGCCATTGTTGCCACGCTTGGCGGGCTTAATGGCAACTACAGTTTTTTTTATTTCAGTTGTCATTAAGAAGATGCTGCTCATATTCTGTCTCAGTTTCCCTCTATTACCTTTAATGACAACCACGGAAAGATATTTAGTATAAATTGATGTACTGGATATTCTCACGCCGCCACTACAAGTTAAACTTAGATTTTTAATCCCATATATCATGTAACGTCCATCGTACATTTATTAGAATGATAAAGTAAATTAATCAAATTATCATTCGGTGAAATTTTGGATTATGTTCAAAAAATCTAATAAATTTTAAGTATAATATAATAAACACTATAAGTAAAATATTAAATACAGTTTCGTTAATAGATGTATATCTATTTCTTTTTCTATAGAACTTTTATAATTTACCATATTATTTGTATCTACGATTAAGATAGACGAGATGCAAAAATCTGTTGAAAGTAAAATGCAAAAAAATTGGTAGTTATCTTTATAAATAATAGCAAACACGTTATATTTTTGTGTTTTCTACAAAGTCGCATCACTAATGACCCAGGCCGTAAGGTACGGGGCTCCGCTGGGTCCTCACAAGTATTTTAATCCCCTTACTTCAATATAATTACTTACAAGTTTTACAACACTTTACAAAGAAAAGTTATTATCTATGTGAAGAATCCTAGCATTTTATACTAATATAATTTTCAAAATTGCCTTTTTATTTTATATTATTATACCCAGACGGACTCCTAGGTAGAAACCACGTAGTATATTAATAAGTGACATAACCCAATACATCTCTATACTCATTACAGACATTATTGAAACAGAAACAGAAACTTTTTTATTCAATATAGATTCTAAACAATACTTATTGAAAGTCACTTTTTTCATTTACCGCTGGTTCGTATAAAAACACCTCTGTCCTGGGAAGAACCAGCAAGAAACCCAGCGGGACTATTTTAAAAATAATAATCATGTACGTTACAATTCACAACACAAAACAAATTAGAAATAGCTTGGTAGCGATCACCCTTCCCAGGGGTTATTATCATCCATAAATTTCTTAATATTATAATAACCCTTTTTATACAAACTTAGTTTAATAAAATTTTTGAACTTTGTGTATGTCAAATTTTGTATATTTTCTGGGATTTTGTTGAAAAAGCGTAATACATCGCCCCAAGATTGAATTACTGACTCGGTGGAGTCGAGTAACTTCTACTACTAGCTTGTGTCTGTTCCTAGTATTTACAGAATGAATATCACTTATTTTTGTAACATTAACTCCAGAACACATAAGTCAGACCAACTTCTGTTTCTCTCACCTTGGTCCTCGTGCCTTTTCCTCTTCAGTCCCGTTGCGGTTCCATTATGCAATCCTTCGACTTGTTCGATGCCGAGGATACCGTTGATGCTGTAGCTACCCGTGTTGGTTACATGCTGATCTGTGGTTGGTGACAGCACGGCTGTGGTTCCAGGGGCGTTGCCAGCGTGCGTTATTACCTGATAGGAATATTTAAATATGTTACATACGTAATTACATACATACGATGTAACCCAACGGATCAGTGAGATGAAGTAGCAATTGGCCGGTCATATAGCTCGAAGAACCAACTACCAATGAACAAGTAAGTTGACAGTCTCGTACCGGTAAGCGAGGTGTAAGGGGTCCTTTCACTAGATGGAGTGACGACATCCTGTCTCTTTTACCAATAACAAGTTGTCCAAAAGTAAATATCTTGGTAAGAGCGGCAAGATGGAAGATGGACGTACGTGGCTCAAAAATAAGCTTTGTGTCGTTACTTGAAGGTATGCTATGATAATGATAATAAACTGGGTGTAGATAACGCAAACCTGGTTGCCAATCTTGCCAAATATTCTTATCGAACGGTTCCATGTTTGTGAAGTAACATTTTGATTAATGAATGAACATCGATAACTATCTATCGATATTTATAAGTAAATAACGGTTACTTACAGAGACAACACTGCCTTGCGCTGAGCTGATCTCTTGTTCCTGTTGTTGTTGCTGTTGCTGGTTGTGGGCGTGCTTAGCCTTTTCTGCTGCTTTGTTACGAACAATCCTGTGACAAAAATAATCATTTACAGATATTTATGGACAGAAGTTAAAGTGAAAAAAGTAGCATGTTTGCTTTGGCTATAGCCAATTTTAGGTTATAACTGTCTTAATGCTTAGCATAGGTCACTCCTCATTCCTGCGAGGATTTTAAGGCCAAGTAGAGTCTGTGCCGGTGAGGGTCACCGTTGTAGGATTTTTGTATGCAGAGAAATTAACTTGAGACCTGGCTCCGACCATCAGAGCGTATTGAAAGTCCGTATTAAGCAGATGTGAAAGTGAACGGGAGATCCTGTTCTCTGCAGATGGCTAGTATTCATTGAGACAGATAGCCGTAACCGAAATTCAGTCTGGAAGACATTATTATAAATCAGCATTTAAATTACAATTAATACATTCAAAGTTGGGCATTCCGGCTTGCTCGCGTAGTTTGAACTTTTAAAGCACTCTCCTGATCTACAAGGTTTCTTATAGTTTAAATAACTTTTATATAATATCATTAAGGGTGGGTGTGGATTGTGGATTATACATACACTAAAATTACACAATTTCAGCTATATAAAGCAACAGAAAATGCAGCAATGACAGGAATATTCCATTACTCCGCTGAACCCTCAAAAAACTCTCTGCTATAGAGTCATCAATTAGAATGCTGCGGTTGGGAAGACCCCCGGCATGAATCAACCGCCACGTGCAGCGACATCTAACGGCAATATACGCGCGCTCGCCACGATTTGTAACGCTTCCTCGATGCTTTGTTGGATGCATTCGTGTTAAAAAAACGTCGCGTGCGTGGATAGCGGTGGCAAATTAGTTTATTGTTTGGGTCTGAACCTGAGCAAAAATATCGAGCATTTTAAAATTATGTCTCTGTGAAATTATTCGCTACATTTTTGGTTGTATGAAATGTCGGTTGAAGATTTTGTTGTTTTAACTCAAACGTTATATTAAAATAAAATAGAAATATCTTTATTGATCGTATACAAACACCATTTAGAAGTCTAAAGACACATATAGGTGTAAATGAAATAAAATGGTTTTCTACTTATTTGACTATACTTATTTCATTCTAAATTTGTATTTTAAACATTGCTTTGATATTAATATTATGTACTTCTTTATATTTGTGACTTTTAGGTGTCCATGTATCTGATAAAAAAACACAAACATGTAGATATTTTTCCAGTATATGTTTATAAAAAATATCTTTAATTGGCCAGTTTGAAATCTGCACGAACCTCAAGCTCGTTTGACTAGTTTTTGTTTTATTTTTCTTCACTTTTAACTAGGTCGTCATAAGCAGCTGTTTCACAAGACTTTTCAAGAATGCGTTAGCTGGTAATAACTGGAATATTCGTCCATAATCACAACTATATACACCGTGTAGTGGGAATGAAAGAATACCCACTACCCCATATCATCCCGTGGGCACAGAATAAATAACCGTGGGCTCTATTAGATGCGACAGAGGGAAACATAAACATGAAGGAGGGCAGCAGAATCTTCTTGATAACAACTCAAAATAATAAAAACCACAGTTGCCAACCTGCCTGCCAAGCAAAAATAAAACCAAGCGGCTTCCAAACTGTGCCAAAAATACCACCTTTGCGGCAATCTGTGGAGGAGGTCCATGTTTAGCTGTGGACTTTTATAGGATCTAATGAAACCACCACTATAGGTCATATTTGTCTTTTGGCACTGCTGCCCGTCACCGTAAATAAGCGTCTGGCATAAAAAGGGTTGCCAGATGGTTGGGATTCGTCTAGATTCTCCCGATATTCAAATGGTCTCCAGACTCCCGACTAAACTCAAAATCTACAGACTAATAGCTTCTCTGAAAGTTAACGTATGGTCTTTGATTTAATAAAAGCATAGTTAGTAATTAGACTAAACTTTGAAATAAATTGTTTGAATTTTAAATATTTTCTGAATAGTACTAAAGAATCCAAATTAGTGGACTATAGTAAAGTCTACAAGAACCTAAAAATGAAGTGTACTTAAATATTTATTATTTACGTATTTTTGTGGCCTCTTAATTAAAAATAAACTTTTTATTTTTAATATTTATTTCGCCCAACAACAACCCCAAAATCCCGACATTTTCAAAATTTGTCCAGATATTTTGGTCTTCCAATCTGGCAAACCTAGACGTAAACGAGACACCGTCATCTATCTAAAGCCATTAGATTTTTTGTAATTTTTTATAGATGAATGAATTTTCTTACGTCGTCCCCACACGGTATGACACTAAAATTATCTTTAGATAATTTCACGGAAAACATTACGAAACGAATAAATATTCTCAAGGAGAGTGTCATTTTCATATACCTAACATAATGTATACACTTAAAATGACTAGAATCGTAGTTTAATTTTCGACATAAGGTGTGCAAATTAAATATATTACTACGACAACGATTTCATTATTCTGTTTTGTGGCCATTTTGCCAACGTCGCGGGATGACAGTTCATTTCCCGCCATGATGGATAATAGCGCGCGCTTGGTGAGTTATTGCGAGTATCTTCGGGGTTGACATATGCAAAAATTGTTTTACGAACTTATAAAAAGGTCTTATTAGAATTTGGGGTTGTTATAGATTAATCAGTTTTTACCTAGCGAGGGATTTTAGTGATTGATGGCGTTCTTCAAAATGCTCTTATTTATTTATGTTTATTAAAATTCGGCTAAATATAGAGAAGAAATTATAGTTAATAAATAGTATTAAGCTTATACCAAGTGTAAAAAAAGATCATTTTTGTCCGGCGCAATTTATTATTTTTATTAAATTTTTTAAGGTACAATCACGAATTATTTATCATGGACAAATTTTGCAAACATTACGGCGTTTCCGTTTCCGGACGGAAGGGCTACTAACCCTTATTTGAAGACCCTTCTATTGTGCATAATATTACGATATCCATTTAGTAGTGCCTATAAGTACAACATACTACGTATTCCTTTAGAAAAGCTACCCTATAACTACAATAAATACTCCGTTTTCTATTTAAAAAAGAATATAATCAAAAGAAGGAAAAAAAACTACATTACCGCTGACAGCACTCAACCCCATAAAAAATCCAACCTAATTTATCCTATCGGACGAATTACACAGTTTTGCGCGGGAAAAAATCAAATGTCAAAACGGGGCTGCCAGAGTTATGGCTCCAATTACAACCGGCGGTGCCCTCGATTAAAAATGTCTTGATGTTTTGCAACTTGGCGATTTTTTGTTCGCTGTTTTTATTTCATTGTTTCATGAGGGTATTTTTATGGTTATGACTTCGTTTCGCCAAGTTGGTTTTTATAAGTACGAGAGGCGGTTGTCCGTATGTCGAATTTAAAATGATTTAACGATAAAAGAATGGGTTTAGTGGCCGAAATTAGGAAATATAATATTTGTGTATGTTGCAACACTTACTCTACTGCCATTTATATTTGTTAATATATGGAACTGGCTGGTAGTAAAATTATCTTCTACTATAAATAATACTTTTTAGTAATATCTAAATACGCCGTGTACTCGCGGCGTTCCCTACCCCATTTCAACCCGTGGGTGGTAAGAGGCGACAGAAGGAAACTGAAATAGGAGATGGGTAGCAGTAATTGGACTCACAAGACCAGTGAAGTGACAATTCTCCAACTGAAAACAAGCGCTTTCAGCGTGAGTTGAGTCTATGTATTTATGTATTATTGTATTAAGTTCTATTATTAATTAATGATGTGTTTATTTTTTATGAAATGTTTTATCAATTAAATAGTCTTTCTTTCTTTCTTTCTAATAAAATGATAACAACCGTTGTTCCAACGCGCCTACCAAGTGTGACAAATAGGTTTAATACTGCAACCATCTATTGGGGGAGGTCTATGCATAGCCGTAGACTTTGGAAGGCTGTAACGGTGATGATGATGAAGAATATCTACCAAAAGTTGCAGAAATCTATTATTCACTATGAAAGTAGTAGAAGGTAAAATATGTTGTAGTTGGATTTCATAAAAATAATAAATACCACTAGCTGCTGACACCTACAATATTTTTTAATACGATAGTAACCAAACTTGAGAATAACAAATACTTTACGGTAAACCTAATAGTTACTGGGTACTGCAGCCCTTAAATACCCGTAATCAACTTGCAACAAAAAAGGCCACAGATGCGTTGCCACCTCTGAGGTCTAAGATGGAATATCATATTTTGAGAGTTTATTTGTACTCGCTTACTTTATTTCAAACCCGAACACAGTAATGGTTCTCAGCTACTTGGCGTAAGAAATAGTTATAGGATGGTGTCAACGTAGGCAGACTACTAGACAAAAAGAAATAGTTATAGGATGGTGTCAACGTAGGCAGACTACTAGACAAAAAGAAATAGTTATAGGATGGTGTCAACGTAGGCAGACTACTAGACAAAAAGAAATAGTTATAGGATGGTGTCAACGTAGGCAGACTACTAGACAAAAAGAAATAGTTATAGGATGGTGTCAACGTAGGCAGACTACTAGACAAAAAGAAATAGTTATAGGATGGTGTCAACGTAGGCAGACTACTAGACAAAAAGAAATAGTTATAGGATGGTGTCAACGTAGGCAGACTACTAGACAAAAAGAAATAGTTATAGGATGGTGTCAACGTAGGCAGACTACTAGACAAAAAGAAACCCACTAATCGAATTTAAGACAAATTTGTATACTGTTTTTTATAGAATAAGGGTGACAAGCCAGCACACATTCCACCTGATGGTAAGTGAATGCTGATAGATATCTACATCTATCCTCGATTAAGAATCAAAATGCAAAAATGCTCCGTATCCGGTAATAAGGGTTTCCGGTTCTCTACACTCACCATACAAAACTTGGCAGTATTAAGCTACGTTAACATCTATTTTAAAATCCTCAATATCAATTCTACGCTGTTATTCTGTAAGAGCGTGGTTCTTCCCCGGTTAAGCCGACGTATCCGTACTATAACCATAATATAGCTACAGCATGGTTCTACCACGTATAAATGGAAGTGACAAATAAACTTACTTTCCACCTAATAGTACCGGTCTGTTGGTTCCATAAATAACGAACAATAAATATTGAATCTAATTTACACTGGCAATAATATTTGTGTTAAATCGGTGCACATAACCGATTTACACCCTTCTTTTCCTTGCAACTGATCACGTAACATCTTTATTCTGTCCATTTATTACGTTACTATTTATTTTTACTCAGTTCTCTAAGTATTAATTTATGTAGGTTTCATTTATACCAGCACCCCAGATAATTGATCTGGCTCGAAGGACCTACTATTTTAATATTTATTGGGTTGTGATTTAAATTATGTTATCGCGATATAGTTAGGCGTCAAGTACTCAGATTACTGAGCTACGTGATTTTAACACAGAAATTCCTCAACGTTTCAAATTCTTTGACCTCCTTATGCACGTAAGTTAAAATAAACATTCTTATTCTAATCCCTCCAGTTCTTGCTGGCACAGGGTTTATAACACTTTTCGTGAAAACTCCCATCACGCTTGAATATTGCAACTAAACTTGCAGCTTCCACTCAAATAGATTCCTATTTAGCCGTCATGCGACCGCATAGGATGGACTGGCAACGGCACATTACGTGCACGTGCCGTACACGTGTCAGAGGGTGAAAATCACCCTTGTATTGAGCAGGCAATTGCTTTAAAATTGACTCTTGATTTTCGCTATCCTTGCCTAAATTTAAAGACGGTAGTTAAATTAGAATTATTATAATCTTTCAGACTAAGTAAAAATATACTGTGTATTCGTTTGTCACTCCATTTTCTTCAGACTGGTGTCGGAAAATAGCATCACAGGAGTGCCCTTTGGTATTGTGATCTCTGATCTGCCTGCCCTTGGAGCGACTAAGCGCAGATAAGAAGATGGAGGAGGGTAATATAGTAATTAAGAATATATAAGAATTAAAATACCCAGGCTTATGAAATGTAGTCATCACCGTACGCAAGTATTTTGTAAGTATCTGTTTTCTAAGTGTTGTGATTATGCCCTAAAATGTTTAGAAGAAGCTCATTTACAAATATCAAGTACAAGTGAACGTTTAGGTTACAATTGATTAAAACATTGCTATTTATTCGTGAATCTTAATTCAAAAACATAAATGAAAATTATGTATTAACAGAACAGTTTAAAAACTTTTGTTACATGACATTTAAAAACATCCATATTTTATAATGTAACTGAAAGCAATTACGAATGCACTCCACGAATCTAATTTAATCACAAATAAAAGAAACCCAACCTTCAGGTATTCCAAAAACAGTACAGCAATTTTGCCAATTTAAAACGCAAACTCTGCACTAATACGATTTAAAAAGTCCCCCAGTGGAGTGCGACTGTTTATTGAGACCAATAATCCTGGTTTATTGTTCGATAATGGACTCCCGCGGTCCCGGGCGATTCGGAATGAACTGAGGGTTCACTACGAGCGCTGAGTCAGGTTGTACTGAAATTTGCGTTGGAACTTGCTCGAAACTAATTTATTCGAAAAGAAACAATAAATAATCCTATACAGAAACAAATAAATATAGAGGTTATTTTCAATATTCCTCAACATGCCAGCGTGCTCTTGCTTGTTGCCTGCCTGACTAACTTTTACTATGTTTTCAATTATACCGCGGTTTGTAATACGGTGAAGCCACGTTTCATCACAAATGAATCATCTCGAGCAGGGTAAGGGACACAGAATATCAAGGTGAAAAATAGCAGCTTAATTTGCTGTGATTCGTACGGTTTAAGTTTTATGGTAACAAGACATCAGCGGTGGCATCGCATCTAATTTTTGATTTAAATAGTGAATTCACTGCCACAAGTAAGAGGTGACAGATATAAACTGAAATAACAGATAGGCTAGTTGATAGAATCAGGCGTTATTTTGCGGAAATCCTATATAAGAAATTAATTAATTTGCAACCATGCACTAACTAAATACACTGATGTGTCCTACTCGTACCTGGATGAAGAACATCTCCCGCCCTCCCTCAATTGCATGCACTAATCCCGGCACCAGTACTCCCAACACCACTACTCCAGGAAGGACACACCATCGACGATAATACGACACGTGTTTCGCCTGTACACGAGGCATCCTCAAGTGACGTAGACTCTACGGCGGCCGACGGCTAAGTCACTGAGGTTGCAAATTAATTAATTTCTTTATTATAATAGGCAACCGCATTTTCCTAATAAGTACTTAAAATAATTATAAAACTGCGAGGGCGCCTGCCAAGCGTTATAACTATGAGAAGTATACCTACTATGTGGCAAACTCTGAGCGAGGGCTATGTTTAACATTAGACTTTTAATGAGCTGTAATGAATGGTTGAATTCCAAAATTATTTCCTGCCACTTTTCTGATACAGGTTCATTTCACTAGTATAATATCAAAGCAAACAAATTTATAATCTATTGACAACATATCAGCGAATATTTTTACGTAAATTAATAAACGGTAGCGTTTAGATTAGCAAGATAAAAACGACACGCGTCGACAAATTAATAACAATGTTCCCCTACTGGTTGGAACTTGAAGCTTTATCTTATCTCTCAACATTATGCTTAATTAGACCGGCGATTTTTTTGTTAATATCGGCAAACATCAATATATTTTTTGGTAAATTATACAACATATATAATAGTATGATTAATGCTTTATTGTATACAACAATTCAGCACATATAGTATTTTCTTCACGCATCAATCATATTATAACCAAACATTAAGTTCTTAAAAGCAAAACGGTGTTCCTTATAACTGACAAAAGCCGAAACCGTATCATTCCAGAAAACGGGAAAATTGACGAGATGCTACAATTGTATATTATTATTATATTTTACGGAGAATGGCAATAATTCAATGGACGCAAGGCGCGGGATGTCCGGTGCGCGCGGAGCACGTGTCCCGGCTTCCGGTGCCGCCATCTTTGTTCCCCCACTCGCTTCCCGGCTTCCGGGATTCGCTCTCCTCGCCGTCACGCAACCCCTTGCCATTTGGGCCGCGAAAAGATCGAGAAAAGGATTTTCGTTGTGTTTTATTATTGTTTTTTTTAAGGTTGAAGTGACAAACGAATTGGCAGTAGCAATTTCTTACAACAGAAGCTACAGAAACGTCTCGTCAGGTCGCCTTTGAGTGCTAAGATAGAATGCCTCCCAGCTTGTATACTGACTCTCTATGCTCTTTTTACTTGAATTGCCTTGCGGACAGTTTTATCCGCGCAGGACTATGTGCACTTTCTATCTACTTACACTTATTTAAGACATAGGTGGTACCCAGACGGACTCATAGATTCTGGATTCTTAACACCTGTGTATTATTTTCTAGTAAAAAGAAATTTCTTAATCATCAGATTTAAAATAAACTCATATTATGTTTGTCAGCCAGAGGGGTGCAGACTTAAATTTGGCACGATCCTGACATACCTCTCTCGCTTCTTTCACGTTCACGTTATATATTATATGCAAACATTAAATACTCTTCCAAATATATATACATGATCATCGACTAAGGTACTCTCAATTTTACCTTTGAATTATATAATGTGTATACTTAATAATTAATAAAATAGCAAATTTCATAGCCCTACCAAACTCTTTCCTATTCTGTTAGATCGAGCATACAAAATAGCACTTTAATGAAAAGAGCAAAGGGTTAACCTTACAATAACAGCTGTGGTAAAACATTAAGCAAAGCTTTTCCTAAAAGTGGCGTAACGGTTTGTATTCTTGGTAGAAACATTTGGAAGTATGAGTACATTCTGTTTTTGTTCACATTTTATTTTGGATAAAGTTTCCATTGTTGCACCTATTGTAGTATTTGCTTGAGGTTGGTTCCAGGTGCCCATGGACTACGGGCTGCAGTAACCTTAAGGTGCATTTTATCATTTACTGATCTAGGTTGTATAAAAATTAAACTTAATAAATAGTAAAAACCAACTTCGAAACGAAAAAAGCTTAAAATAATTTCCACATAATAAGCTTGTGAAAATAAAAGCTGATATCTTCCCTTTACATCCTATCTGAATGCGATTGTTAATTTTTCATTGAAGTGCGTGATGAACGGGCGTACAGTCTGCCTACATATATCCTCGATAATGAAGCAAAATGCAGATGCGTTGTCACTCCGGAGGACTAAACTGCAATGTATTGTTACCAGTAAGAACAGTCTTAGGTTTTCCTCACTAACCATACGAAACACAGCATTATGCTGCGAATTCCAGCTGGTATTCTGTGTGCGCATGGTCCTTTTCCAGTTGAGTTGACCCATTCGTACTTCAGCTATACTACGAGCTACGATGCGCTCTGCAAATACTAGGAATTTATAATACAAGTTTGCTTCATACCTATTGATACTGGAAACTGAGGGCACGTTGTCCTGACTGCAAATTCCTTCACTGAGGAGCCGATCTCTGATCTCCCAGGCAAACATGGTAGGGTTTTCTCTCTTGTACGCTGCGATGGCGTCAACCACGGGTGGAGTTGCGACTTTAGGCTTAGAGCCGCCTATGACGCCGGCCTTGAAGCTGCCCGTCTCATAGTACCTGCAACAAAGAATTTTTGGTAATCATCTTGGCATGGAATGGCTATTTACAAAGACCATTTTTATTTTATAGTATAAGGGTGACAAATACGCACGCAGGGTCTATAAAGAGTCTAAATGTTTTTTTAATTATGAAAAAACATTTCTTAATGTTAATGTATGGTAATGTAAGTTTCTGACATTTTTTTAAATGAGTGGCGGGGGGAAGTATGCCGTCTCACGTGATGATAAGTGACTACCTACGCCCATAAATAACTATAACACCACGGGACAGATGCCTTATGCGTTTCTCATAGTCACTTCTTATGAAACCCACAGGACGAAATTGGGTGCTGGGTTATATATGTCTTCCGAAAGGTTGCGGTCGATCTCGATTATGTTCGACATACAATACCCGGGCGTAAGGCTATAACAGGTGCAGTCTATGTCCAAAAATGGACTTATATAGTGTAATCGAGCACAAAACGCACATGATGGTAAGTGGATACTGCGACACACATACATCTACATTTATCCTCGATTAAGAATCCAAATGCAGATGTGTTGTCACTCCTGGGGACTAAGATGGTATGCCTCCGGTTCTATCTCTACACTCCACATACGAAACACAGCAGCACTGAGCTGCTATTTTATGTTTGTAGTCTGTGAGTGCATGATCCTCGCCCTGTTGAGCCAACACATTCCTGCTACAACCATAATCTAGCTTTTTTCTATAGGATACGGTGACGACAGTCGAGCACACAGTCCACCTGATGGTAAGTGGTTGCTGTGGTCCATAGATATATACATCTATCCTCGATTACGAATCAAAATGCAGATGCGTTGTCACCCGTGAGGACTAAGATGAAATGCCTCGTTTCCAGTAAAAAGGGTCTCATTAAGCTAATATTTTGGCTGGTATTCTGTGAGAGCGTGGTCCTTCCCCGCTCGAGCCGATCCATTCCTGCTACAACTTTACTTCTAATATAACTGCAGCGTGGCTCTACCATGTATAAAAAGTCGCAAAGCTGCAGCTGGGTCAATTGTCAATTACAACTGTTCAACAGTTTATAGTTCTTTGACCTTATGCAATGTTCAAACCAGAACAGCGCATCGAAATTTCTACCAAAAATCACAACAATATGCCACAACGATGATCGCACTGTATATTCCCAAATCAACCATTCATTGCCACCCTACTTCAAAGCACCAGGTCCCTGTACGAGTACAATACACTCACGCCCCGTCCCTCGGGACATGGTATTAGGATCGACGAAAATTAAATTCAGGCTGCTCAATAAAATAATGGGACTGTATTATGACAATTTGATTAGTACTGGACACCCTACCCTTTCGCTTAAAGTGCAGCCGTTTGTTTTGTGATTTATTGTTTCTGTCGTTATTCTTGATTTGATTTTCGAATGTGAAATTTAAGTTAATTGTTATTTTATTCCGAAGGCTAGTATATAAAAATATTTTATTTATCGGATATTTAAAAATGTATATAATATTTTTGAAACTGTCATTTATATTTTAATTAGTTACCTGCCCCGTTTTCAAACAGAGTGGCGTTATTTAGATTTAAGAAAGTCAAAGATCAATTGTTTTATTAATTTTACTTTTTTTTTAAAGTGTTTAAGTTTTTCGGGTAAATATATAGCCTAAGCCCCGGTCGGTATCCTATCTGTTCATGAAACAGATAAAAATTTATAAAATGGTTATTTATGCCTTTAATATCAAACAAATGCCTCTCTGAGCAGAACTGAAGCCTGTTTTTCAAAATTACAAACAGACGACTTCAATTTTATTAAAATGTGTAGATTTGGAAACGTAAGTAAAGTATTGTGCAATTTTTGTAACAGTTTTCTTTCAACGAATGCCACTGCACTGTAGTCTAATAAATTAGATAAATAGGTAATATAACTTTTTTTAAATTGCGCATTCTGACAAGAGCCCTAACTGGACACTGTTGTCTTAAAAAGCACATTTCCATCCTGTGACTAAGCAACTCAACGATGTGTCAGTTCTCTTCTATAACGGAAGAAACGTCTCTACACATTCTGACTTATTGCGGACCCTCAATGCGCAAACGTAACACTCATCTGGGAAACTATGTATTCCGCCCAGAAGAAGTAAAAATACTCACGACTAAGCAACTCCTTCTATTCATTGAAGACATAGGGCTTAGCAGTGAACTATAGTCATAGCAGTGATCTGAGTAGATCTTTTAAGTCGCAGTGATACTGGTCTCCTTCCCTAGACCTGCATAGCCGCTCGCACATATTAAAAAAGCGGTCTGGATGCGACCCGAAAGGTCCACACGACTAACTTCCCAGTGGAACGAATAAAAAACTATCATAATATGTTTTAATATTTTATGCAATTTTTCATTCGGCGCAAAAAACGACTGGACCGATTTTGCTAAAAATTTAATGAGGTCTAAGTTACATAATTACGCGTCAAATGAAACTGGTCCCATGTCAATATCACTCTTTGTTCTCGAGATATACGAGGCAAAAATTGAATTCGAACGTACACACGTACATTCATACATGTTTACACACGGACATCCTCTTAAAAACCATACTATTGGAATCTAAAGATCTTGAAACGTGGAGATATGTTAAAATTTCCAATTTCCAAAATCGGACCCTTTACAATAACTACACACTGGGAAGTTAAATATAAGTTATAAAAAGATAATAACTTATATTTTCTAAATCACGTGTGAAATATGTTACGGCATATTCAAAACAAGTCGGACAATATTTTGTTGGGAACACAAAGTACCCTCGCAATGTCATTGACGGAGTGTATTAGGGACAATAGGATCCCCGTGGGATTCGCCGGTACCGAGGCCCTGGATTGCAATGTCTCTTTGATAATAATACATTGTCTACATTACCACTTGTAAAGATAATATGAAAAGTATTATAAATTTGATGACAGTGTACGTGGCGTATGAAACATTGCCATGTTGGTCTTTATAACACCCAATTTTTTAAGGAAAATATGAAAACATTAATTTTATTTCCTGTTAAGCAATGTGTCGAGATTATTTGATGGTAAGCAGTAACTAGATTCCTTAGTCGAAGCAGCAAGATTAAATTCACAAGCGATTTCAATTTATGAAATTATGGCGGCTTTATTGGTCATATACTTTTGTCTCTTCTTAACTTCTGATATAATTAAAAAAAAACGTAATTTATTATATTATCTCACGTTAAATATCACGTTATTATTTTAATATATTTAAATATTTTAAATACTAGAATATATTTAATAAAAGCGAAATTTCATAATGGAAATAAAAAAATATTTCCCCCGGCTGATTTCAAGCACATTTGATTTTCGAGTCGGAAACTGGTGATAAATTAAAGATTTTTACCTTACCATTTTACACAATATTACAAAATTTTAATGTAGGTTAATCATAATGCCTTAGATGACATAGTCTACCTTATTAAATTGATGTGAATAAAACTTTACACTGTCATTATTTTCATCAGTACAATTATTCAATGATAAGTCAGATCAGTTAAATAATCAGCCCAAAACAATAATATAAAAACATAGCAAGCCAAATCCTCTTCAAAAAATATTCGTTTGTTACCTGAATCTTTATTCTTTATTTGCGATGGTATGATTTTAAAAGTTGATAATGATCAAAGAGACTTTCCTAAAAGCTTCCAGCGTCATCCATCGTTTTAAGTACATAAACCAAAGAAGATAAACAAGATTACACAGATAAAAACAATAATCGAGACGGACCGCACTTAACTAATTTGGCACGGGGCGTTAGGGCGCACACACACTATGTTTTGTGGATTTATTCCCAAACACTTTATCGAGATAAGTCAATTATAAGTGTGATCGCACCCTGCATGAGCGGGTGAGACAGTCATGCACATAACTGCTTATTCTTAAATTTATATATAAATGTTTATTTTTAAAAGCTGATTCTTGGTGGTGAAAGAAAACATAAAAAGGTTGGATTTCCGAGAAATAAAAAAGTATTTTAAGGACTGTAAATCAAACAACACGCACTGAAGCAGATAGACTTCTCTTCTAGTTCGTAGACCTAGACTTTATTCTCACTTCTTTACCTTCACAATAAACAAATTTGTGCCCAGCAGAAGACAGTAGGATGATAAAGAACTCTTACATTATTTTTATTTATTAAACTATACATGTACTACATATCTTTACTTTTACTTGTTATTTTTAATTTACTAATACAAAAAAATATTAGTTCTGTCGCCACATTTAATAATGTCCCATTTTCACGCGACTGTAGAAGCAGAAAGGGCTTTCGAACAAGGGTCCTCATGTTCTGGAGTCCGTGGGGAGTTTTGCTGACATTATCGTAATGTTGGCGAGCCAAGGGGCCGGTATGTGTTTTTTAGGGTTGCTTAATGGGAAATTTTGAATATCTCTTTTTTGTTATTCCTGTTTTAAATTATTGGTTTTTTTTTAACAATTCTGTTAGAACGAAGGTATCGCTTCTATGCTACTCAACCAACCTGCCCAGCGGAAGCGTAGCGAACATATTCCTTTGGGTTGTACCTACTCAATAATTTGCTTCGGAATTTATCACGAGAGGAGTTGAAGACACCAAGTTGTCTGGTCATTAGAATAAAATAGAATCATTTTTGTTCAATACTAGCTGGTATATGGCGAAATAATTGTGGAAATGTCGTTTCAAATTTCAAGAGTTCACGTACCTTAAGCTTTGCCGACCTTTAAACCAAAACTAGCAGAGACAAAAGTAAAAGTACAAAAGAACAGAGAAAACACAAAGTCTTTATAACATATATATTAAGAAAAAAATAACAAGCTTTGGCAATATTAGGAACACTTCGAAAAATCAACTTAAAAACTAACTACACCACACCATCTAAAATCGATTGAAATATTTACTATAAAAATGTCAACTGTCAAAATGGCGTCGATAAAGCGTCCTTATGACCCTATATTATATGATTGACCGATGAAGAGTTATCGCATCATAGAGTCATCTATGACAACAAGACTGTATTTTTTGAGTTTTAAGAAAGTGACCACATTACCCGGATGAACATATTACTTTCACGTACTAAAGTTAATAACTAGCGATCATCGATTTTTTTAAACATAAACAACCTACCAAACTTCTTGTTATTTTTTAATGCATAGACAACTTTGAGACGTTGCCAAATTAAAAAGAGACCATTAGAGAAACGCAATATCATATTTAATTCTATTAAAATACCTTTTTTAATTATATACATATTTTATGAGTTTAAATTGTAACTGTTAGGATAAAAGTAGTCTACTTTTGAGTTTCTTGCCTCTTTATCTCACAAGGTCTCTCTGCAGTATAATACTTGTTGAAGCGACGGCGTAGCTTTCGACTTTCAAAAATCGCTTAGTAAAAGCCAACTTTGACAAAAAAAACATTTGACTTTATCTTTGATTTATTAAATGCCGTGTGTAGTGGCGTTGTAAGCGAACTCTATTAGATACCTGACTTCGACCCTGACATTTAACTTAAGAGGCAACTATAGGAAATACCAAAAATAATTCAAAACCATAAGTAGATGGTAGTACGTATATTGTTCGCAAACTTCAGATGTAAAGGATAGTCCGGTGAAAAGTAGCAATAACGCCTCGATACATCTGTTATTGAGACACTATTCCCTCGCCAAGCGTTGCCAATACGGTAAAATCTTTACTAGATAGTACATATATACATTAGATAGTCATACGACATACATAAGAAATTAGTTACTACTGCTTATAGGCTCAGTTATGGACATGTTCTTGACGTGAAAGACAACTTCGCCTAATTGTGAAGACTGTGGAGTTACAGAAGGCCTATACCATTTCTTGATGGAATGTGTTCGATTTGAGTCTGCTAGAAGTAATTTAATAGGATCTTGAATTTGAACAGAACTGACGTAGGCTATACATATCATAATATTTTATCCCAACCAAATAGCGACGATGCGAAAGTCTTGTTCGAATGCATGGCGCACGTAGTATAATAATTAACGTTATAGTGATGTATGTTAGGGTATGATGGGACTGACATTCGCTGATCGGTAAATGTCCCTTAAATGATTGTAGAATTAAAAAAATACATAGTGCAGCAATATCTTTCTTTCTTTTTTATGGAATTATGGTGTAATTATGGTGGTCTATATAGTAAGTGGATACTGAGGCCCATAGAAATCTTTATCCTCGATTAAGAATTTAAAACGCAGATGCGTTGTCATCCCAAGATGCCATGCCCCGTATCCAGTAAAATGCCCACCGCTTCTCTACTCTTCTGCTATTTTACGCTGGTATTCTGTGAGAGCGTGGTCCTTTACTAGTCGAGTAAGCCCATTCGTGTCCCAGTCGTAATATAGCTGCAGCGTGGCTCTACCACGTAAGGAAAATAAATTAAACTTCTTTCTTTCAATAAACAAAACCTCTCCAAGTGGATCATAGAATTAAAAAAAAAACTTTTCATCGCCTTTTAATTCCTCACATTTCATAATTAGAAATTGTATCCCGACCAATCGCGATCAATTTGTCAGCAACAGCGCGACGTGTGGTAGTCGCATAGCAATTTGTTCGGTATTGAATATCGGACATATTGGCAATCTTGATAGCACACTGGCTGGGGGGCAACGGGCCAGTTCGGTGCGATCCACTTAACACGGTTTGTATCGGCTTAGTGGCGTAATCTTATGAAGTTATGTTAAGCACTCAAATATCAAGATTTCTAAATGATATAGGCTTAAAAATATCTCTTTGGCTTTCATTAATTCTCTTTTTATGCCTTATAGTTTATCATAGTCTACTGCTGAACTTGGCCCATGTTATGTCCCGATAATGATATGCTTCATGATCCTAATTCCTAATGGCAATATACCCTAATAAAAACAAAAAAAAATATTTTTTTGTAATGTCAGATTTTTTATTAAAATTTTTATTAGGAAGACGCTGCTGCCACCTTCCTGGTTTGTTTCCTCTAGTCTTTGGTTTCCTCGGTCACCTCTCACGGCACCCATGCTACGACGATATGGGTTAGTGGATATTCTCATACATACATACCTACATACAAAATATAAGAAGCAGACTGATACACAAAGTGAATTATTTTAGCTCTACAGCAGAAACCACACACGACTTGATTGCTGTGGTCTAACTATAAGCAATTATATAAATTGTATTATATTAAATTGTATTTGGTATTCCAAGTTGACTTCAAGATTATATGATATCAACCTCGTATCACGGTGATCAATGTTATTTTAAAATATATTAAAGTTGGCTCTTTGAAACTTAAAAGCAGCTAATTTCAACATTAAATTTATAAAGTATCTGCGATCATTTTTATTAAATTAAAATGAAAAACGAACTTGCAAACCACTTAGTGTTAAATCGCTACAGTGTCCATGGACACCGGCAGCCTACTTTAAATAAATAATAAATTTAAACTACAGATGCGTACGTCTGAGAACAAAGGTGGAATGCCTCTCAACCTGCAATTAGACAGACTTTCTATACCATTTTGACCAGCACATACCAATCAAGTACTGCTATTTGACGACAGAAACAGTTATTGGAATAATTGAATTGAATAATTGATATTTAATACAAATATAACAAAATATTTGTTTAAAGTCATTTAAACTTTACTACTGGTTCGAAAAAAACCTCTGTACTAGGAAGAACACGCAAGAAACCCACTGAGACTACACCTTCCCAGAGCGACTACAAAGCAAAAAAGGGCAAAAGTAAAGTAAAGATACTGCCTATATACGGCCCTCTTCTGTCCACAGGCCTTTTCTTGTTTTTAAAAGCGCTTTAGAGCAAGGGAATGCCTAAGTTATTTAAGTTACTTTTTACAAAAATAAATTCAAAATATTAACCGGCATTCGAACTACGAAATAACTAACCAAACCAAAAACTGTTCAATTAATAAAAAAGAACCTAAATTAAGTCTAACACAAATGAAAGTAGTACGTTCGGTCCTGCATCCGTATATAATAATAATTAGTACGTTTTTTCTGTCTGTACGTCGGCAGGCAGAAAGCGTGACGCTGGCCACACTTCCGTTGATACGACCGGCAGCGAGCAACACCAGTAACAATTCACCCGATTATATATCTTATATACATGTGCATCAGTACAATTGTTCGGTAATAAGTTGCAAAATAAACACAGAGATCTATGTTAGTAACACCAGATACAAAACAGGTTTTTTTATATCAACGTTTATATTTAAACACAAACTGGAGTTACGGTACTATCTCCCCATTGTTGTTCTTTTGTGTTAAAAAATCCAGTTAATTAACTCATCGTGTTTTTTAAATTCATGATTACTTTAGGGCTGGTCATTCTACTTGGAGACAACGTCGCTAAGGCGTACCTGTCAGCCCTTCCTTGATTACATTGTTACCCTACCAGCAACGGGACCTCTACTTCGATACCGTGTAGTGGGTCATCCCGTGGGTGTCATAAGAGGCGATAGAGAGAATTCAAACAGGTGATGGGCGGCAGCATCTTACTGATAACAACTCAAAATAATAATAAAACTTCGGTTGCCGACCTAAGCGTGACAACTATGGCAAAATCCCCCCCCCCCTATGAAGCAATTTATGGGGGAGGCCTATGTTTGACCGTAAACTTTTATAGGCTGTAATGGAATGAATGGATGGAACGGTACCTTTTACGTTGCAGGTGTTCTGCGCGGGGGTCCCAAGAAAGTTATGTAATTCCCGAGGAAGACATTGACTCGAAAGTGGTCTCTTGACATCGTCATAGCACTGTAGGGATATTAGAGGCAGCAAATAATACCACCAGGGCGTGCTTCAATGAAAGCATAACGATGGAGAGGCCTCGATAACGTTGAGAAAGGTTCCGGGACCATTCGTCTACGCTGACAGTGAATACCGTAGTATTTTAGCTGGTAGAAGTTCGGTATGACGTTTTCGTTGCTCACGAAGTGAAAGCTAATAATGGTATCTGTACGTTAAAAAAGGAAAAGGGAAGCCTAGGGCTTTACTGCTTCAGTGGTGAGCGTATCGGTAAGAGCAAAATACATGTTCTTCTTTTTCAATTTGCTTTACTTCGTCTTTAATTATGCGTACAGCAGAGGTTTGGAATAATTTGCCAGCGTCTGTCTTTCTATCAGAATACAATCTGGGCGTCTTCAAGGCAAGAGTGAATAGGCTTTTGTTACGCAAAGATAGTGAGATTTACCATCTAGAACTTCATCACTGGCGCTGCGAAGAGTTGTTGCATCACATTGCATTTTCTATAGCATCCAACACGGGGAGTCCTCTGAGGAATTGTTCGGATCAATCTCAGCCGCCAGATTTCAAAACACACATCGCGGCATAACGCCCGATACCATCCACACCATCTGGATGTTTGGCGGTCCACCACTGTACGTTTCACTTGGATTTTCTACCGCGTACGACCTCTCTGTGTAATAGTTTACCACCGGCGATTTTTTCGGACCAATACGATTTAGGGACCTTTAAGAAAAGAGCTTACTTCTTTCTAAAAGACAAGCAACGCACCTGCAATTCCCCTGGTGTTGCATTTGTTCACAGCCGGCGTTAGTCAGGTAAGCCGTATGCTCGTTTGCCCCCTCTTATAAAAAATCTATGGGGGAAGTCTATGTTAAGCAGTGGACTTTTTATAGGCTCTAATGGTTATGTTGGATACTAAATAACTAAAATAAAAAAATATTTCAGGTATTTACTTAACCAAATAACTCCTGTGTACATTATCCTCGACGTACGAGTAAGTCAAGTACCTACTCTACATTAAAACATTGACTAAACTGAGAACACAGCTAAGTAAAGGACAACGAGGCAAATAAATTGAAATGCGGTACTCGAGTGTTTCTATTCAGAGGCGATGTCCGGCCGCCGGTCCCGTGGGATTAGTGATGGGACGTAACAGAGAACATAACGGGATTATTATATGAGAATTACAACTTTTTTGTTGGTTTTGTTGGTATTTTGTTGCGTTGTTGGTGGTTGTAGAATTGCTTTTCTGCCCTCTTATGTATTTTTGCCGCCAATTCATTCTGAATTTTATACCGAGTCTATATTGACTCATAATGCTTTTTCTTTCCTTTTTTACGAATAAGTGTTACAAACGAGCACAGAGTCCACCTGATGGTAAGCAGATGCTGTGGCCTATAATAGACATCTACATTTATCTTCAATCAAGAATCAAAATGCAGATGCGTTGTCACCCCTGAGAATTAAGATGGAATGCCTCGTTTCCAGTAAAAAGTGTCTCCGGTTCTCTACACGCTCCATACATAAAGCAGCAGTATTAAGCTGCTATTTTACGCTGTTATTCTGTGAAAGCGTGGTCCCACCCCGGTCGGGTAGACCCGTTCGTGCTGCAACCACAATACTGCTGCAGCACGGCTCTGCTACGTAATGTGACTGCTGTGACTCGAGAAACTTCCTTTTCCGTCGGTTGTCGGTTCTTCGAACCTTCGAACTATATGGTCAGCTCACACAACCAGAGCCTGTAATTAAACAACCCTTCAGATCGGAACGCACTGTTATTGGCAGCTTGAATAAATGAGATGGTGGTACCCACCCAGGCCAACTTCTAGCTGAAAAAGAGTCTTATAAACCCATCTAGTAAAGTTTTTAAGCTATTGCATAGCTTCTATCGCGGGCCTTGAGCGCGGGGACCGAATCCAGAAATTCCGTAACGAAAAAAAAACCTCACGCTCCCCACTCCGACGGGCACGGAGGTGTGGCGTTGAAAGCCGTGCATCGTTTAACGTCGTTTCAGTTCGGCAGACTTCGGCACTCGGCAGACTTCGGCACGGTGTTTGTGTGCGTGTACACTAGCTGCTAACTCAATGATAAAAATTCCTTAATAACCTACATGTATTGTAAGATATTAAAAATATTTTAAACAATATTAACTTCTCATTTATTCAATAAGAGAAAAAAAAATTGTTTTCTTATCGGTCACCACGCTCAAAAAGTGTAACTTGATTTAATATCAAAGACTTAACTGCATAAATAAAATAAATAAATAATTATAATTGCATAAGTTGATAAAAAATGCTATGCAATAGCTTTACCGCGGCAGTCACAGAGTGCCACACGTATTTTTTTTATGATCATTGAGTTGTTATCAGAAAAAGGCCACTGCTCAAATCCTATTACATTCTTCTTTCTGTCTCTACTTAAGCATTACCTACTGCATGTGGGGAACCTTTTGGATACGATTACGCTGCTTCTTCACGGCAACAACTTATATAATCTTGAAAAAGTATTGACTTGAGTCGGTAATGAAATCCAGGAAAAGCGTATTCGTATACCATTAGTCGATACAGCTAGGTCAAGTATATACAATAAAACCCCGTTTAGAATTTTCATCACGGGGTAGGTGTCACATCACTATTGAGTCCAGTTTCAATTTAAAACAGACAATAGCCACTGTCCGGGCGAAGATCGCACTTCCATTCATATCATTGTATATTTATATTCGTATTGTATGACTCCTATGTGTTTTAGCATCAATGTGTTAACCTATGACGTAATATGTTGTCATTTTATTACATATAATTTGGCCCGTATTATATACTCCATAAGCATCAGCCCATGAAAAAGATAATATTCTTTACTGTCGAGCATGTGGTATGTTAGAAATAAAAATTGCCATCAATGATTTAAATGTTTCTAACGAGAATCGAACCCAGGCTCGCGTACAGTGAAATTTCAAACGATCACTTAGCTCTTGAGCTAACATGATGCGCAGATTAGATTGTAAGTCTTTAATATCACGATAAACAGAAATAAACGGTTTAATTCCAAAAAAAAATATGTCAAAAATCAACTTGCTAAGATTCGCGTAATGTATGTTTTACCTAGCTTGATCTTACTACCGCTAAGAACTTAGCGAAGACTTAGTGGTCATCCACCATAGAGTCTACTTCACCTGTGGATGCCTCATGTAGAGACGAAACACGTGTCGTATTATCGACCGTGGTGTGTCTTTCCTAGTGTCGCGGTGTTGGGAGTAGTGGTGCTGGGAGAAGTGGTGACAGGGTATAGTGCACTGCACTATACCCTGTCACCACTTCTGCCCCACTCCAACTGTAGGTAAGACATCATTTTATTTCATTGCGCGGATCTTAGCAAATAAAGTTTTAAGATCTTACATATAACTGATTTGTGCAAAGTAACACCTGATTCTATTGAAATTTTAACTATTGAGATTTATGATCTATGACTTCAACACCAGTAATAACCAGGTGGGATGGTAGTTAAGCGGAAACTTTGGTACGTGAGGGTAATATACAGCTTAAGGTATAATACCTTAAGGTTTGCCGCCCTATAAAAACAAAACTAGGATGAGGACCAAGACTGCGCCCCCCTATCCCCAAGGGCGGTCGCTTCCGATACGGCTGAAAGACCTTACCAGGTCAAAGCCAGTCTCAGATGGTGTTTAGTGGGTAGGCACTGAGGTTTCTCAGTGAGTCCCACATAACCGGCTGCGTGGTATACTTAGAGCATTCACCACCTCCCTCTCTCGCTTCCCGGAGGGTAGCTCTTTACTTTGCTTCTGGGCGCAAAAAAAGGACAAAGACAAAAACACAAATTCGTATATTATGACTAATATATATATAAATAATATAAGCAGACTAGCTTTACAAATTGTTAAAACACTTTAAAACATGAACTTAAAAAAAAACTACGTTACACAATACTAAAATCGACTAAAATATTTACTATAGTAGTCACCTATCAAAATGGAGTCGGGAAAGCAGCACCCTTTTGACACTTTATTATTTGATTGACTGATGAAGAGCTATCATATCACAAAGCCATCTATGCAAACAAGGCTGTAGTTTTTGAGTTATAAGAAAGTGACCATATTACCCCCACGTACTATACTTGTAGTATGTGTTCTCAATAAGTCAATTTAAAACGAATAAGTAATTATTGTAACCTGTAGTGATGGTGTAAGAATATCCGCTGCAGCGTCTCACTAATTACGTTTTAAAATAGAAATCTGCGGTTGTCAACCCTCTTGCCAAGGGTGACAACTACCTACGGCAAATATCCCCCCTATGTGACAATTTATGGGGGAGGCCTATGTTCAGTAGTAGACTTTTATAGGCTGTAACGGCAAAACGAGTAAGTAGTGCTAACAAGTTTATCAATGAGTCATTAAACAAACAAATCTCTTCAAGTGAGCACACAAACCTCAGAACGATTAAATCTCATGCGGTTAACCGATGCTTAACGGAGAGTTATCTTAACATTAGTAAACCGACTTAATTAAATGATTTGCTTGTTTTGGCGTTTTTTATAGAATAAGAGTGCACGAACAAACGAGCACACTTATCCTCAACTAAGAATCGAAATGCAGATGCGTTGTCACCCCTGAGGACTAAGATGGAATGCCTCGTTTCCAGTTATAAAAGGTCTCCGGTTCTCTACACTCACCATACGAAACACAGCAGCATTAGTTGCTATTTCACGCTGGTATTCTGTAAGAGCGTGGTCGTTTCGTGCTACAACCGTAATATAGCTGCAGTGTGGCTCTACCACGCAATTTTTTTTTAATATGGTCTTTATTTTTTATTTTTTAAGTATTGCTTATAACACTACTAGTACCTGTAATAAATACTCCAAGTAAGAATGGTTCCGACATTAGTCAGTTCCAAACACGACTATAGTTTCACTATCATCATCATTCTCTAAACCATTTCCCATTATCTAGGGTCGGCGCAGTAAATCTTCTTGTTCCATTCCTCTCTATCAGCCGTCATTTCCATACTTACTCCTTTCATTCTCATATCACTCTTCACACAATCGATCCATCTTTTATTCGGCCTTCCTCTGCCCGTGTGTCCCTCCACATTCATATTCAACACTCGTTTTGTGACATGACTTTCATCCCTCCGCATCACATGCCCAAACCATGCCAATCTGCTTCCTCTCACCTTTTCTACCACTTGCGCTACTTTCAGGCTTCCTCTTATATACTCATTCCTTATCTTATCCATCCTTGTCACACCACACATCCATCGTAACATTCTCATTTCATTCGCATGCAGTCTATTTTCATCCTTCTTCTTGACTATAGTTTCACTGTCCATATCCATATACCGTATCATAGTCGGCCTATTTCGTCCGGCGTGTGAAATGTAAGTGTTTTACACGACTGCCTCAAAAGGGAGGTAATGTTTTTCGGGTGTATGTGTGTTTTTATGTCTTTTCTTTCGTTGGGAGGGTCGACAGATTTTTTCACAGTCTGGTTCTTTAAATTAAGTTTTTAACCATTGGGCTTGTTTTGTATGTTAATAAGAACTTGACAATATGATTTTCAAACTACTAGTGCCGGTATTAGCATTGAAACTGAGTTGCCAATTTATACTTTAATACGACTCTACACTAGTAACAAAATAATATGTTAGTACTATGAATTGTAGCTTACGAAATGTCAGCCTTAAAATTTAATGGATGGATCAAATCGAGTGTGATTCTTTCAGATCAATGAATTTGTTACTTAAAATGAATAAAATAAAAATGTTTTATTTTCTAAGTGGTCTTATGTAGGTTTTTGTAAGATGAGTCCGGTACAGTTCGAAGCATAATAGAAGGCAGCCATTTTCGTTTGGTCCGAAAGACCATACAGTAACTTTTCTTGACATTATATGTCAAGCCATGACTGAAGGCGTGGTAGTTCATACAGTTAACAATTTCACTCAAACACAGATAGATGCATTTAACAACAACATGTCGTCAGCATAACTGATGTTTATTATAATTTAATGTTTACAACATGCTTGACGGTACAGGAAAGTCAACACACATAAAATCCTTGCCTAAAACCCTCTTAGGACAGTAAGGAACTTTACTGTTACTAAAAGGAGACATAAGTTTTGTTTAGTGTGCGTATAAAAAATCATAATGTGCCTATAAAAACACAAAAGCACATTTTACCGAAAATTGTTGCCATTAAAGTAAATTGACGGTAGCACAGAGTTGAGTGACGTGAATTACTCGAAAAAAACTATACAGTCTGTGTTAAGCTTTCAGGGTTACCAGCACAATGGCAATTTGACAGTTTTCTTTTTTAATTTATTCTCATATTATACATAGAATATTTTTAATTCATAACCATCACAGCCAGGCTTTACCCCAGAATGGGTTTTTGGGAGAAAATAAAAGTTACTAGCATGCTGGAAAGTTGTTTCTGTTTCTACGCGGTTGCTCAAAACGCGAGCAAAAGCAACTTATAGTTAATAAAATTTATTATTTATCGTTCAGTTGCATGTTGATAAGCTTATTAGGAAGGAAAAATAGTCACGTTTTGGTTTTATATTGGAAACTTTTTTCATATCGAATACTGGTGACAAACGAACACACAGTACACCTGATGTTATGTGAATGCTGTGGCCCATAGATGCAGATGCGTTTGCACCTGAGAACTAAAATGGAATACCTCATTTCCAGTTAAAAGGGTCTCCGGTTCTCCATACTTCATACATTTTTTACACGTGGTAGAGCCACACAGCAGCTATATTATGGTTGTAACATGAGTGGTTCGGCTCGATCGGGGAAGGACCACGCTCTCACAGAATACCAGCGTGAAATAGCATCTTTATACTGCTGTGTTTCGTATGGTGTGTGTAGAGATCCAGAGACCCTTTTTTACTGGAAACGAGGCATTCCATTTTAGTCCTCAGGGGTGACAACGCATCCGCGGTTTGATTCTTAATCGATGATAAATGTGGATGTCTATGGGCCAGAACTTCCACTTACCATCAGGTGGACTGTGTGCTCGTTTGTAATCCCTATTCTGTAAAAAAATACTCACCATAGGAAACACAGCAGTATTAAGCTGTGTTTCCTACGTGGTATATAATAAAATACTTACTTGACCTATCTGCTACTGTTAGTTATATTAGTCGCGCCTGTTAAAAGTTTTGAACATAAGCACAGAATAAATAACATAGGCCAACATAGATTTAGAGGGGGGCGGGGGGCATAGTTGTGCAACCCCTGCTTTTTTATTGTTTTTTGGAAGAAGTTGGAGAAGTTGGATGAAGTTGTTGCTGTTTTTTTATTGTAGTTTTTGCTGTTATCAGAAAGATGTTTATTTTATTTCTTTTTTTTTATTAATGACAAATGACAAAAAGTTCTCTATTTATCTCGTCTCAACATCCCACGCGTATTTGATCTAAAGTTGTTTAAAGCGACTATAAATCAATAGCACGCTACAGACTATAAACTATAAATTTCTATACGCTGATATTCTGTGAGATCGTGGTCCTTCCCGGTTGAGCCGATCCATTCGTGCTGCGATTATAATAAAGCTGCAGCAGAGCTCTACCACGCATAAAAGTTTTTAGAACAGTAGCGCAGTCAGAACTAGCAACCCTGGCACAAAATGCTCAAGAACAATAGCAAATGACATAAGTGTAATGTGCGGCGGATGTGAGATCGCAAAGTGAGCGCACGCGCCGCTCCTGATCACGACGCGGAACGCTCACAAACACACACAAGTTTACACACACAGAGAGACTTGTGATTTAGTTTTAAATGTTTTATTTCGAAGCGACGAAGTAGCTTAGAAGTTGGACGTTAACTTTAATTTTACGGTAGTGACTTAAGTTTGATAGTTATAGCTGATGCAATTGATTTTTTTTAAAATAAAATCTAACTACTCAGTAAAGTTTCAGCCTAATAGGTTTAGGCTGAAACTTTCTGATTAGTAACAATTTTGTTACGGTTAGAACCGTGGGCTCACCATATTTTCACAGTACGCAAGCAGCTCAGGGTCGACATGCCCTGGACCTTCCGGCTGGTGCAGGTTCTTTCTGGGCACGGGTGCTTTGGTAAGTACCTGTACCATATTGTCGGAAGGCAGTCGACAACTGAGTGCAACCACTGTGGTAGCGATGAGGGCACGGCGCAGCATTCGCTTGAGGAGTGCCTGGCATGGGCTGAGCTGTGTCGTGACCTCCTAGCTGTAGTAGGGGACGACTTCTCACTCACATTCATTAAGGTTATGGTTGAATGCGAGAGAGCGTGGTGCGCCGATGTTACCTTCTGCGATCTGGTCATGTCGCAAAAGAGACTGCAAAGAGGGAGTGAGAAAGAACGGCAAATATTCCACTCCGCAGCCGGAGTGCTGGGCGTCGGAGGACAGCATATCAGACCCTTCTCCAATCCCCGTAATTTAGGCCTAGGCGGCGAACACGGGGGGTTGTCCGTCGTCTTATAGCAAGGCCTCAGTGGTGCGTACGCTGTGTTTCCAGTGCGTTCCCTAGATAAAAAAGGGGTGGAGGTGGAGAACTTCAGCTTTACTTTGTATAAAACTAAATTTACGGATCCTATCGCGTTTAATTAATTACTTTTACTTATTTTTAATTCCCGACGTTTCGGGTGCTTTACAGAACCCATGGTCACGGGGGGGGGGGACTGAGATGTTTGACGTCCCAATGTCATTGTTAGCCCGGCTACCTTCAGTTTTTGAATATTAATTTTTGGTCCGATTTACGCAAAACGAGCTTACAGTATCTTGAAGTCTTGCAGTGGTATGCTTGGGTTTGGGTTTAATTTTGTTAATTATAGGATCCAAAGCAGATTGCAGTGCCCAACCATCTTCTCTATAGAAATTAGGATGTTTTTTAATTTCAATAGCCTCGCGTATCATCCTTGGTAGGAATCGGTGTTCTTTTGCGAGGATTTGTGGTTTATGAAATCTGATGTAATGGTGGGGACGATCTTGAATATGTTCACAGACTGCAGACTTCCCGGAGCGTCGGTGCTTCACGTCAGCTATATGTATGTACATATATATGCACATACATATAGCTGACGTGACAGTGCGTGCAGCTGACGTGAATTTGTTTTATTAGTAAATTTAGTTTTATTCAATGTGTAGTGTTCGCGTAAATTGAAGAAATCATTCAGCTTTACTACTTCATCGAGAAAAAGCCTGCAAGAGTTACCATGGTGGTAACTCTTGTAGGATTCTTCAAAGCTGCGGTAGTGTGCGAAATCGTTCCCGCAGTCCCGACAAAGAGCGAAGCGACGAACACCATGGGGTTTTAGCCAGACTGAGTCTGTCTTTACACCTAATAGTGTTGATGCAGTCAAGATGGTAAAACATTCTGACTTAGGCAAGCGCCTATTAAAGGTAACTTATACTAATGAACCTTAACTATGAACAAATAAAAAAGTTGTTCTTCCAATACTTACCTTGACAGTATCTTAGAGACGCAACCGTGCGACACTCGAAGCTGTCGACTGATGTCACAAGGTCTCACACCACTGTGGGCGAGCTCCACTATTCGCTGCCGGACTACATCGGGCAGTGGCCTTCCGTTGACAAATACTCCACCCAGTTGGTTTACTCCACCGTGACCTGGAGAAAAAAATACTCCGCATGACTATGATATCCTGGTACATATTGCTTATGTCAATAATATCGTTAGTAGTCTGAATTTCTCTTTACTTTGCCTCTTGATATTATTCGTGATAGAGCCATGCTGCAGTTATATTAGTAGTATAGTTGTAGCACGAATGGGTCGGCTCGACCGGGGGAAGGACCACGCTCTCACAGCGTCAAATAATAGCTTAATGTTTTTTTTTTTACTGGAAATGAGGCATTCCATCTTAGTCCTCACGGGTGACAACGCTTCTGCATTTTGATTTGTATTCGAGGATAGATGTAGATGTCTATGGGCCACAGTAACCACTTACCATCAGGTGGACTGTGTGCTCGTTTATCACCCCATCCTAAAAAAAAATCTTCATAATCGCAAATCTATGAACAGAAGGAATGCCTCAAATCACAGACCCGCATGCATCCATCGGCTTCCCTCATTTTCACCAGGTCTTTGCTCCACTTAGTGAAGACCGCCCTTTACATTAAACTGTACATTGAACTTATAAATAAGAAGTTTCCACTAAGTATGCACCGTTTCAGAACCTTTCTTATGGTACGACCCATTGCCACTCCAGTTATCTGAACATGTAGGTTATGTTAGTTTCTCCGGTTGTATTGCGGATATCTTCATTTCATTTTCTATTCAGATAAACTAGAAAAATAACACTTTTTAAGCAAAACACATTGTATATCTTACTGTAACATTGGCATAACTGTAATTAAAATTTACATTCTGATACTCTACAGTAGTTTAGTTGGCTACGAAGCCTTTGTGGTCATAAAAAGCGTTGGTCTTAAAAATATTGAAAAACAAGAGTAGAAAGCTTTTGAAACTATAAAAAATTGTATTTTATCACTAATAAATATTTACAATAAAGTAAAAGATGGCGCATAATTAATGAACCGTGCTGTTCGGCCATGAACCGGGTATTGACCGGGCAACCGGGTGAAACCGGGCGTGCCGACGCGCAACCGAGCAAAACCGGTCGCGATCGATGCCCGTGCGACGGCTTGTTGACAAAACGTGAGGTACAATGTTATCAGATTAGAACGTTGTAATGTTAACGGGTCAAAATAAAGTTTATGTTGTCAAGGACATGTTTGATTAACGATTTTGTGATAAACGAGCACTGTCTGAAATGGTAAATAGATGTTGTTGCCCATAGACACCTTTATCCTAGATTAAGAATCAAAATGCATGGTCACTCCTTGAGACTAAGATGGTGCCTCAATATATGTAAATAAAAAAAATTAAATCTCTTTATTTCAGACACAACATCCATAATGGTTAGTAGGTCTCTGCTCCTTGATATATCTATACCATATCTTGATATATCTATCGCCAACGCTGTTTCTTCTGCATATCAATGATATATTGCAAACCCGTAACATTCATTGCTATGCAGATGACAGCACTGGTGATGCTCTTTACACCGGCCGAGCCAATATTTGTCGGGAAAACGTCTCCGAGTGCCGGGACAAACTTGTGTCTGAAGTCGAGTCTTTGCTGAACAGAGTCTCGGATTGGGGGCGACTAAATCTAGTCCAGTTTAACCCCCAGAAGACACAAGTTTGCGTGTTAACCGCTAAAAAAAACCCCTTTGTCGTATCTCCTCAGTTTCAAGACACTCCCCTTGTTGCCTCAGCCAGTATCGGAATCCTCGGCGTCGGCATATCGAGTGACGTGCAGTTTCGTGGTCACTTGGAAGAGAAGGCCAAATTGGCCTCTAAAAAGCTTGGCGTGCTCAGCAGAGCGGGACAGTATTTCATGCCGGCACACCGCCTGCAACTTTACAAGGCGCAGGTTCGGCCGCACATGGAATACTGTTCCTATCTCTGGGCTGGGGCTCCCCAGTACCAGCTCCTTCCACTTGACCGCATCCAGCGCAGAGCGGCTCGAATCGTCGACGACCGAGTGCTTTCCGATCGGCTCGATTCACTGGCACTGCGAAGAGATGTTGCATCTCTTTGCATTTTCTTTCGCATATACCATGGAGAGTGCTCTGAGGAATTGTTCGGATTAATCGCAGCCGCCAAATTTCGTGAACGCACTACGCGGCAAGCGTCCCGATACCATCCACACCATCTGGATGCTTGGCGGTCCACCACTGTACGTTTCAAGAGGAGTTTTCTTCCGCGTACAACCTCTCTGTGGAATAGTTTACCACCAGCGATTTTTCCGGACCGATACGACCTGGGGACCTTCAAGAAAAGAGCTTACTCCTTTTTAAAGGGCCGGCAACGCACCTGCAATTCCCCTGGTGTTGCGGTTGATCATGGGCGGCGGTAGTCACTTAACATCAGGTGAGCCGCATGCTCGTTTGCCCCCTCTTCTATAAAAAAAAATATGAAACACAGCAGAATTGTGCTGTTATATTTTAAGCTGGTATTCTGTGTCAGCGTTGTCCTACTTTGGTCACACCGAACCATTCATGAGGCCGACATTTAAGGTTATTATAATATTAAAAGAATGCATCACTGATAATAATAACCCCTGGAAATGAAGTTATCGCTACCAAGCTGTTCCTAATGTATTTAATATTCAACTGTAGGTATTACACTATCCTGCTAGGTTTCTTGCTGTTTCTTCAAAGTTTCTTAATCACAGTTGCTGAATACCGGTGTAAAATAGCAGCTTAATACTTCTGTGTTTCGTATGGTGAGTGTAGAGATCCGAAGACCCTTTGTTACTGGAAACGAGGCATTCCATCTTAGTCCTCAGGGGTGACAACGCATCTGCGTTTTGATTCTTAATCGAGGATAAATGTAGATGTCTATGGGCCACAGCATCCGCTTACCATCAGATGGACTGTGTGCTTGATTGTCACCTTTATTCTATTTAAAAAAGGGCAGAAGTTTTTTCCTCAGGTTAGGACTGTGCTTTGTGGTATTTCTTGTCCATACCTATGTTCAGCAGTTGACTTGTGACGAACTGTTGATGATTATGATTACAATGATGATATATGTCCTTTAACCTTTAATTAAACTGACAACGCGAACCAGAGCCAACGGTGTCAGATCGTAAATACTCCTACCAACCGTTATGATTAGGATAAATTCTTCTCACTATGCTAAAGGTATATGGGGGGTTATAGGGGAGAAGACAAAATATAAATCAATAAGAATATGTTACAGATATTAAGATAATTTAACTTCCATCACTCTTTTTATAGAATAAGGGTGACAAACGAGCACACAGTCCACCTGATGTTAAGTGGATGCTGTGGCCCATAGACATCTACATCTATCCTCGATTAAGAATCAAAACGCAGATGCGTTGTCACCCCTGAGGACTAAGATGGAATGCCTCGTTTCCAGTAAAAATGGTCTTTGGATCTCTTCACTCACCATACGAAACACAGCAGTATTAAGCTGCTATTTTGACTCTAGTTTTCAGTGAGAGCGTGGTCCTACCCCGGTCGAGCCGACCCATTCGTGCTACAACCATAATATAGCTGCAGTGTGACTCTACCACCTATAAAAAGAGATGGCGTAATTTGTATCTTTATTTTCATTATTATAATAAAAGTTTTATCTTTGTCTATGTCCATTAATCTTACGTTAATCCTTTGTTGTTACTATTTTCAGAAGTTTTCCGAAACAAGCCGATATCCGAAATCAAAACAAACACCAAGTTATACCCGGTTGTATCGATTCACCCGGGCAGGCGGGGCGTGACCGATCGATGCAGTCGTCACGCCTCGTGCGCCCCCCTTACCCGGGTATACCCGGCACTGGCGTGAAAGTGTTTCTTAAAGGTCTCCTCGCAAGATATCCCTGTTACGTGATATATATTTTTGTCGAAGGAATGAAATGATGAATAGTAAAAATTCGAAGCTTGGTTTAGTACCTCTATACAATGATGTTTCAGGTAAATAAATTTAAGAATTCAAAAATATGTCATTTTTTCTAAATGGGATAAGACGTTGAGGAATTTTATTTCAATTTGGCTATTGGAATTTTTAATAGAATTAGGATGACAAACTAGCACAAGTCCATCTGATGGTAAGTGTATGTTATCACCCATAGACATCTCCGTCTATCCTCGATTAAGAATCGAAATGCAAATGCGTTGTCATCCCGTGTGGTCTTGTGTTCTAAGAAGCAATGCCTCATTACCAGTAACAAGTAGTAAAATAAAAATTTTGTGCAACCGACTTCAATATAAATAAAATGAGAACATCATCGATTTATTTGAAATCGATTAAATACGTATTATTAAGGATAACTCGGAAACTACTTATCAGATATTGTTTAAATTTATATAGGAGCACAAGAAAAGCACCAGCTTTCAAATAAAAAAAGAATTATCAAAATCAGTTCATTCGGAATAAAATTATGAGGTAACACACATTAAAAAAAAACACAGTTGAATTGAGTACCTCCTCCTTTTTGAAATTGGTTGAAAAAATTGTCTGCGGTTCTCTACACTCACCATACGAAACACAGCAGCAATATTCTGCTGTATTACACCGTTATTCTGTGAGAGCGTGGTTCTACCACAGTCGATGCCATTCCTGCAGCTATGTAAAGCTAGCACACCCAAGTAAGACAAAAACACAAAATGTTTTTTACGTATTAGAGTCATGCTGCAGCTATATTGTGGTTACAGCACGAATGGGTCGGCTCGACCGGGGAAGGACCGCTCTCTCACAGAATACCAGCGTGTGCCTTAATGCTGCTGTGTTTCGTATGGTGAGTGTAGAGAACCGGAGACCCTTTTTACTCGAAACGAGGCATTCCATCTCAGTCCCCAGGACTGGCAACGCATCTGCATTTAGATTTTTAATTGAAGATAATTAAAGATGTCTATAGGCCACAGCATCCACTTAACATCAGGTGGACTGTGTGCTCGTTTGTCACCCGTATACTATAAAAATTGTTGTGCATCTAACTTTTAAAACCAAGTTTACACTGTGATTTAGTTTGCTATTATAAATAACAATGACAAGTAATAATTAAAATTGTAATTAATGCTTGCCACTCACTACAATTACTTGTAGCGCAATTTATAATCGCTGCAATAATATTTGTTTGGTATGAAAGTCAGCGCACATGAGATTTTTATCGTAGCGATTAAATAAATGAAGTTAACGACTAATATTTTTGTGCTACGTAATACAAAGTATGAATAACGTACCCGTACAGTAGTAGTAGGGGTGGTGTAAGAATATTTACTAATCTATATCATCATTTTGATGTCGTAACAAACGACAAAGGAAAACTAAACCAGGAGTTGGGCCGCAGCAACATTATACGTGGTAGAGCCTCGCTGCAACTATATTATGGTTGTAGCACGAATGGGTCGGCTCGACCGGGGAAGGACCACGCTCTCACAGAATACCAGCGTAAAATAATAGCTTAATGCTACGGTGTTTCTTATGGTGAGTGTAGAGAACCAGAGACCCTTTTTACTGGAAACAAGGCATTCCATCTCAGTTCTCAGGGCTGGCAACGCATCTGTATTTTGATTCTTAATTAAAGATAAATATAGATGTCTATGGGCCACAGCATCCACCTACCACCAGGTGGACTGTGTGCTCGTTCGTCACCCTTATTGTATAAAAAAATGCAAAGGCAAATCATTAGTAACATAACAGGGAATCTTGTTGTATATAATTATTCATTTACCCAAAAATGAGCCAGTTTTATGGTCTGTACTTTGAAGCAGCAAGTTTAGATCCGTTTGCGCGTGTTAAATATGTGGACCTCACGTATATTGTCAAAGGTAATAAAATAGTTTCATACGATTACAGCTTATAAAGGTCCACTGCTGAATATATGCCTCCTCCATAGATTGCCTCATAGGGAAGATTTTGCCATAGTAGCCACGCTTGGCATGCGGGTATACAACTGCAGTTTTCTATTGTTTTGAGTTGTTATCAGAAAGATGCTGCTTCCCATCTTTTGGTTCAGTTTCCCTCTATCGCCTCTTACGACACCAGAAGAAAGAGTAGTGTAGAAGAAGGTGCAGTGGGGTGTAGTGGCGGTGTTAGAATAGGTACATTAATAATATTGTCCAAAATGAATTTTCATGTAACAGTTAAGAAGTTTACTTCTTTCAAAAGGTCTCCGAGTCGTTTAGTTTAATATTGAAAATATCACATTTATAACTCTTCTCTGTAAATGTTTTTTTAATACCCAAGTTGTGTAGTTCTAGAAAAACAAAAGCATGAATGTATACGACAAACAACTGTTCTCAGCCTCCCCGAGAGGATAGCACTAGTAATAACTAAAGCGCCCTCGTTACGTCTAGTAATTAAGTGTAATGGCGGACAAGATGGCGCGCCGGAAACCGGGAGCGCGGGAAACTCTCTCGGCTTCCACTCGGCAGGTGTCGTCGCCATAGTGTTCTCTTGTTTCATCTAATGTGCCTTTTACATTGTGTTTGAGGAAATTCACAATTTATGTCTGAATTTTTTTTAGAGGAAAATAATTGTTCAGTTGAATTATACTAGTTATTTCTTTTATATCGAATAGAGAACTTTCTTGCCACAAATTTATATATAAATGAAAGAATAATTCATTTAAAGTATATTTAATTTTTTATTAACAATTCCATTCTTTTAATAATTAATAATAAAAAAATACTTGAATTTTTGAATGAAAAAAAAACGTATTGTAGTTGGTTATGATGTCATTACTTCCATTGAGGCTGTGAACCAATCGCAATCGTGCTATACTTTTGTATTTTTTATATTCGGATCCCCACGTGTCATAAAATAACATATATTTTTTTTAATTTTGGCAACGTAAACATGAGTGTTTCATCATTCCACCATGCGGTGGCGTTACTAAAGCGATATAATGACGTCACTGGCGTTTGAATTGACATTTTAGAAAAAACATTTTTAACTGTAAATTTTAAAAATGGTTTAAATTACACGAAACATCAATTGTTATTTTAAGTTTATATTTTTCGTAATAATTATTAGTATTCAAGAAAATATTTAAAAAAACATGAAACTTGTCTATTTAATATATATATATATATATATATTATAAAAAATCAATCCATTCGTACTACAACCATAATATAGCTGCTGTATGGCTTTATCACGTAAAAGATTTAGATATCAGTAATGTTCACAGCGTTACGTTAGTACCTACTTATTTTTTATTGAAAATAAATGAAGCTTGAATAGTTTGTATTATAAATGTTTATAACCATCGCCTATCGGAAGTAGTAGACTGAACAGTATTTTTATCGCTGATTATAATTGCTTAACTTTCCCCGATCTAGTGGTAAGCGGTGATGTAACTGATAATAGAAAAGCGCATTGGCTTAGCTCGAAAAAAATAATTCACTAATGTCTTGATGACACTTACGTTGAATGGATATACAGACGCTGGCATATAAATTATGCAACTTCTTTGCTGTATGACTTACGAAAGATGAAGCGAACCGTTTGCTTCGAATGCGTGGTATGTCGACAATAAAGGGGTGAGACTCGTTGAGATCCAATATACATAAAGCGACTTTGTAGTGATTTTAATTGATTTTTTTTTAAATCGAAGCCGTTAGAACCATAGTTTTAGTAGGCAATATAGTTTTATTCCACTGTTGGTTTTCAAATGGTAGATAGTAATTTTAACTTTCAGAGTAAACGAAGTTTTATCTAAAACAACTCTATCTTCTCTGTTGCTTTGCCAATAGAATATTTCAGTAACTATATTAATAGTGTTCTTCACAGCTGGCCATATGAGAACGCTCAAGGTTACTCAGCTAGCTATGGAGAGGGCTATGCTCGGGGATTTCCGTGTGATAAACTTATAAATGAGGATATCCACAGAAGAACCAGAGTAACCGACATAGCCCGGAACGGATTAGTAAGCTGAATGGCAATGGGCCGGCCATATAGCTCGAAGAACCGATAACCGATGGGAAAGAAAGCTTCTCGAGTAACAACCTCGCACAGTTGTGAAGTGTAGGCGGCCCCGCACTAAATGGATTGTCGGCATGGTAAGAGCTAAATAAAAGGCTGTAATTATGATGACGATGATGTTAGAAAGGTACTTTTTATTAAATAGAAGAAAGAGCTGTTCAGTTCAGTGTTTATGCTTATCCATAAATATTATTATGCAGGACCAATAATAATCAAAACTATGTCGAATATATTTTGTGATTTTTTTTATTAGGAAATTACACCTGTCTCGATAGTCACAGGCTAAGTTTAATTATAAAATCGTGTTTAAAACTTCTAAAGCAATACAAAATGGGGCAGTATGATGGATAAATTTATAAGCTAATCTTTTCAATGAAGTACATTTAAAGTAGAAAGTTATTTTAACATTGAATTAAAGATTTCCTTTAAAACAGAAGTTACGAATGTAGAAACATTCTCTTCTGAAACAAACAACAAGTGTAAAGTAACTCTTAGCGGCGGCGAGGAAATATCTCCAGACTTAATGAGGTAAGTCGTAAAATTCTCGTTTCACGTTGCTTTTCCCTTATTTTTAAGATTGAATGCTAATTCTTGATGGTGAAAGCAAAGACTCGCTTAAGTGTATAACAGGTGCTTGGATTTTAAATTGGACAAATAAATAAAAAACTGAATTGGAAACTTTATAATATTATATGTATCAAATCGCCGCTGGTGAAAGGAGGGCTGGATTCTTTTTTCGCTCAAAAGCTATGGTATAAAACGATTCCGCGGAAAAACGCAGCCAGCGTTCTATGGCACTACACCATGGGGACTAGGACTTCATGATGATTTTAGTTTTTGTATTAGAGTTGTTTTTATTTACTTATTTTATATCGATGTCGTTGCCCAATACAGCTTTAAGTAATTGGAGCTTCCTTTTAAGCGAATCATTTTGTTTCTACTATAATGCTAATTTATTAGTAAGATAATAATGTATTTTTATTCAATATAGATTAATAACAATACTTATTAAAAATCACATTTTAAAAGATAAATATGCAACTGTTTCGGAATATACCTCTGTAAATATTCTATTGACTACATGCTTAAATGCGATGGTCTTTTATTTAAAAAAAACCTGTTTTCATCCGTCGCCACAAAAACCGCGTAAAATGCAAAAGTCTATTTAATCTGTGGTCGCAAATTTAAAAGTTAAAAAGCGATGGCCGCCTTCAATTTGGAACGGAGGGGAGAACGCATCCGGCCGCGTTTCCTCTCTGACGGAATTTCGAATTTAAAATCGAATTCGACTGCACTCGTTTGATATACGAGATATCAATTTAAAGCTGTATGGTAATAAGACTTTTGTCTGATAGTGGTTAACTTTGTTTTACTAAATTAGGCGAATACTTTTTTTAATGCATAAAATGAAATGACGTGTAAAGGGTTTAAAACTAAAACTATCCTTATAATAACAACACAAGTTTAACTAGGTCTATTTTATATCCCGTTTGGAATCGTGCCTAAAACATAACTCTGGAAAATTCGGTCGTTAAAACTATTCTATTTTTTGGGGTTATCGTCTATGTTTTGTTTAATTTATTATAGAATATATAACGATGTATTTAGAATTCAACGTTGGGTACCTACATCAAGTTACGTAATATATTTTTAATGAAATTCTTATTAGTTCGTTGAATGTATTTTTATAACTGGCAACCAGATTAGTGTTGGGTTATAAATTTATTAAATAAACTTTTTAATTTTTTTAATATAACACACAAAATTATTATCAGTAATTATAAATAACAAATTGTAGTTTGCTCATCATTGCTAGATTGTATACAACGGCAAATCCTGCAGACACATACATAATATAAATAACACCCACACACGCACTCAACCGTCATGCGTCGCCGCTCTCCCCTTGCGTTCGGGATTCCACTGCTGAAATGCCGCAAGACTGGCCCTAATGCACAGGTATTTGTGCTAATGAGGTTTTCTTCGCGTAAAACTATTAAAGGAATGTTCTAATAATAGTATATAACTTTTCTTGATTTTTTAAACGTTGAACACTAACAAACGTATAATGATTTTTAATTAAAGTATTGTATTAACAAAAGAATTTCTAAAATACTAAACTATTATTACTATCATGCTGTGCTCAAATTTAGAGGATTTTTCGTAATCGCAAAACTTAGTAGACGGATTTAGGATCGTAGTATCAAGAACCTTATATCTTAGAAAAGCTTTCATATCATTTTTGTCTGCATATTATAGATTATAGATGCTGGTGTTTTTGAGGTTTGGCGAGGTTAGCCGAGTAAACTTCCTGCTATCATTCGCAGTCACATGATATATATATATATGAAATATCATGATTGTATTTATACACATATATGGAAAAATATAGGAGTATTTATGTTTATTTATATATACAAGAGAAATGATTAATAGGGGGTTACTATATGCTTTATTATAAATTTGACGCACTTTGGTATTATGAAAATAGAATATTATTTCTCTTTTTTTTTCATAATATCGAATGAACAAACACAATCAAATCAAACATTGTCACCTTTGTGGGGGAATTAAATATAATAGTTGTTACTGGTGGGTACCACCAAAAATGCCGCTCTCCGGCATGTTTTTCTATATAAAACTTCTCTTCAGAGTGGACAGGCAAGTCATTGAAATCTAGGCCTGTATCCTCATAAAAGTAATGCTGCCGCAGAGTTCAGGTTCAGTATACTTATTTGGATAAAATCATAATAAGTTCAGAGACTCCGATAAGTTATCGTGTGCAGAAGATAAGAGAAAATATTTCACCGTACGCCATTTTGTGTTGATTCTCCTTTCTTATAAATAAGGATGACAAAAATACACTTGACTAATTTTTATGATAAGCGTATGCTGAGTTCCATAGACATTTATCCACAATTAAGGATCAGAACACATAAGCGTTTTCATCCTTGAAGACCAAAACGAATGTCTTGTTACTAGTATAAACTGTTCCTGGTTCTTATCACTTATGGAAACACCGCAGTTATTACTTTACGGTGGTATTATATGAGACCGTGGTCCTGCCCCGGTTGAGCTGAGCTGAGTTTATTCAGCAGCCATAAAAGAACTGCAGCGTGACTCTACCATTTCCTGAATATTTATTAAATTGAAAGTTAACGTGGTAGGAGCATGCTGTAGCTATATTATGGTTGTAGTACGTATGAGTTGGTTCGACCATGTAGGAACAGGTTCTCACAGAATACCGGCGTGAAATCATAACTACGGTGTTTCCGTGCTAAAATAGCAGCTTAATGCTGCTGTGTTTCTTAAGGTAAGTGTAGAGAATTGGAGACCCCTTTTACTGGCATCTCATCTCAGTCCTCAGGGATGACAACGCATCTGCATTTTGATTCTTTATTAAAGATAAATATAGATCTCTATGGACCACAGTATCCACTTACCATCGGTTGTCACCCTCATTCTATAAAAACAAATGTTAACATAAATAGTTAACGATCTACTTCATAAAAATTGTTTGTATATTGCTTACATTGAGTAAGAACCTATATGCTATGTGTCCTTACTACTTGAATAACATATTAAAGACATATGAGTACACGTCGTCTCGCATGAATAAAGCCTACCGTTGTACATTGTTTATGTGAACAAGTGGATTATATATGGCTATAAAAATATTAATGGGATACCATTTACATCTTTATACGTTGGAAAGCTATAGATTCGACTTTTAAATGTCACGAGTTTTTGCGCTACAACTATTAAGTGCTATTTACACGGTTTTAATTCAAAGGTTTCGTACGATTATGTTATAATTTAAATTAAAGTTTGTTTTTAAGTCATTTGCCGGACGAAGACCCCATCAAGGATAATGCCACCTGGCAAGAATTACTTGGAACAATTGCCTATATTCATCACGCTGGTAAGCACAGAACAACACCCTAGCAGTGACGAGGATGTTCCTTTTAATTTGTCTATATAATTTTATTCGAATGAATCGATTTTCGACCGTCTCTCGATCACTAGATTTAGAGCTGTTTGACATTTGGGGTAAAAATAAATAAAAATATCACACATACCATAATATGATTAAGTAATTATTATTTAATCTATTCTTTCGTTAGGCATTGTAACTGTAATACCAGATATTACACATCTTTTAAACCGCTTTCCTTTAACCAGTCTGTTTGTTTTTTAATAATGTAGGTAAGTCGTAAGCCAGTGTTTGACTAGTAGCTGAAGAGGATAACGCGCAGTGACTTAACTTAAAAACAATCGACATGTATTAAGATGATGATTCCGTCAACTGTCGTAAGGTAACATGTTCCGGTCTGTAGGGTCAAGGGAGCCGGTATAAATACAGGCTGTGATTACTGGTGTCATCATCTATAGCCCTCTTTGTATGAAGTTGGCTGCAGAAGCCCATGGATTGCATCACTTACCATTAGGTTGACTGTACGTTAATTTGACACTTTAGGTTTATTTAAAAAACAATGGTGACTATCGAGCAAATATTCCACTTGTTGGTACTAGATGATAGTGTGATACCTACATTTATTCTCGATGAAGAAACGACAAACGCGTTGTTATGCCAGAGTTAAACGATTTTTTTATAGGATAGGGTGACAAACGAGCGCCCACTTGATGGTAAGTTGTTGCTGTGGCCCATAGACATCTAGATCTATCCCTACTTACGAATCAAAATGCAGATGCGTTGTCACCCGTGAGGATTAAGATGAAATGCTTTGTTACAAGTAAAAAGGATCTCCGGTTCTCTACACTCACCATACGAAACACAGCAGCGTTAAGCTGCTTTTTTACGCTGGTATTCTGTGAGAGCGTGGTCCTGCCCCGTTCGAGCCGACCCATTCGTGCTACAACTATATTACTATTAACTGCAGTACGGCTTTACTACGTCTAGATATATGAAAATGGAATGTACATTTTAACAAAATATTTGTATGTTTCAAACATCCTTCTGGTGGTATCTATATCTCGGGTTCCATAAAAAGTTTCAAGTATAGTTATTCTGTTAATATCCCCCTTATTGTTTCGAATATCCCATATAAACCATAATAGCATGGGTGTGCGCTGGCGCATGACCGGGGCAAGTCATGAGGCTCGTCCTTGATCTGAGCCAGGCGAAGTTTTAATTAAGGTAGCGCCTTTATTTAAAACATCTTTGTAACATCGACCAGACAAGTTACAATGGGCCCCTTGAGAGCTAATATTATGTCTGTAAACAAGTAATTTTAACCGACTTTAAAAAAAGAGGACGTTTTTAATTTGGCTTCAAATATATATATATATATATGTGTGTGTGTGTGTGTGTGTGTGTGTGTGTGTGTGTGTGTGTGTGTGTGTTAGGGCATAAATTCTTTCTTTACGAACCGATTTCGTGTAGTCGTAGTGTGGGAATATCCGCTACCCCATATCATCCCGTGGGCGTCGTAAGAGGCGACAGAGGGAAACAAGTCAGGAGATGAAGGGATGGAAAATATGTCTCCTCTATGAGGCTATATATGGGGGAGGCATTTGTTCAGCAGTGGATTTTAATAGGCTGTAGTGGTGTAACGGAACCAATTTTAACGATTTATCTTGTATTAAATGGGTCATAGTTAAGGGTTGATCCGATATAAATATTAAGTGGAAATTTCATCCCTTAGAGTGGAATTTTTAATAGGAATTGAAAAGGGTAAAAAATTTATTTATAATAATTTCAAATATAATTTATATATATATATATATAATATATAGCGATGAAATCTTCAATTTTTTATAGCTTCTTAAATATGTCTTAACTTTTTTTACAGTGGTAGAGCCACGCTGCAGCTATATTATGGTTGCAGCACGACTCGACCGGGATAGGACTACGCTCTCACAGAATACCAGCGTGAAAATAGCAGCTTAGTGCTGCTGTGTTTCGTATGGTGAGTGTAGAGAACCGGAGACCCTCTTTACTGGAAATGAGGCATTCCATCTTGGTTCTTAGGGGTGACAAGGCATCTGCATTTTGACTCTTAATTGAGGATAAACGTAGATTTTTGTGGGTCACGGCATCTACTTATCATCAGGTGGACTGTGTGCTCGTTTGTAACCCTTATCCTATAGGTAAAATATATTACAATATGCCATGTTTTAATGCCGAACGTTAGTAATAATAATATACACAATATAAAATTAAAAACCGAAGGACTAGAACACGGACAAAATATTCACGAGAAACAATCAGTCCTTATCCGCTTCATTTTAATTTAAAAATTCAATTTATCGTTGAGGCAAAAGTCTATGTTGGTATACCAGGAAAAAATCCAGTATGAAAATACTCGTAAAAATAATCTACATCTGTAGATTATTTTTATTAGTCACCGCACTATACAAATCTCCCGTTGACAACATCCGCCATCGATTGTTTCCGGTGGGGAGTGGTGCTTCGTTGAGCAACGTTTCCAACGATATTAACCTGGCCACTGATGACTCGTGATCTTTAAAAATCAAAGTCACATCGTGACGTCACTTGTGGATACAAATAAAAAATGGAATAATTTCAAAAATCGAACACTTTATTTTAAATTGATGCGTAATACCGTGTACAGTGTCGTAAGAGGCGTAGAAAGAAAACAAATGAAGAAATAAACAGCAGCGTCTTACTAATAACGACTAAAATACAAAACTGCGGTTACTAATCCGCTAGCCAAGCTTGGCAACTATGGCAAATATTCCACCTGTATAGGCCTACAGGTGTGGACCAGTTCAGCAGTGGACCTGTGCTTATAGGAATATTTCACCATACAACTCTAAAACTCCTTTCATATAGTTACTCTGCTCTTTATAAACTATATTATTATCATACACTCAAGAATCAACCCATGACTTTGATTAGATTCAGTTTTAAGACATCAGTTTTATAAATATATTCCAATCATCGATATATACTTATGTACTACGCACTAGATTTGGCATTCCGACCACTCACTATGTTCAACTGAACTGTACTGCAATCCGTACACCTGTTATTGTGGCTTCGATATTCATGGAGTGTGGAGCAGCGCTAATAATTTGTAATTAAATTAGCACATATGCAAATTAAATGAAAGTTAAAAAAAATTTACTCGATTTACAATACAATCTAAATAAACAACTACCTAGGCTGCACTAAAAGTATCGGGAATGGAATATTTCCACTGTTCCTGTCATATTAAAATCTTTTTAATTGAAAACTCCTTGGTTTTAAAAAATCGAATACCATTTATTTATTTAAAAAAAGATTCTCGGTCTTGTCACAAGGTTTTGTCAAACTTGTTTAGTCGTTGAGAAAATGGAATTGACTCGAGAAAATTCAAGAGCGTTGATTTATTATGACTTTCGAAGTGGTTTAACACAAAAACAGTGTGTTGACCGGATGATTCCTGCATTTGGTGATGAAGCCCCATCCGAAACCACTATTTATCGCTGATTTGCTGAATTTCAACGTGGACGTGTCAAACCCAGTGATGATCCCCGTCAAGGTCGTCAAAAACTGCAGTCACCCAAGAAAACGTTGATGCTGTGCGTAAGCTGATTGAGAAAGATCGACATGTGACATGACATACCGTAATTCAGCCAACTTTAGACATTGGCATGAGTTAAATACAAATAATCTTGCATTAACAATTAGGTGCAAAAAAATTGTTTTCCTGATGGATACCCCATTCGCTCTGTGAAGAGCAAAAAGCGGCTTGCGTTACTTGGTGCGTCAGAACTCTCGTTCGTCGTCGAACGTCGAAAGATTCCACGCAGTATCCTCAAATGCTGTTTACAACATCGTATCAAGTGACGAATTCTGGATATATGCGTACGAACCCGAAACAAAAAACCAGTCACGAGTTTGGGTGTTCGAAAATAAGCCAACAAAAATTGTTGGTTCTCGGAGTGTTGCAAAATAAATGGTGGCCACGTTTGTTTCCAAAACCGGCCATGTTACGACTATTCCTCTTGAGGGACAAAGAATGGTTAATGCAGAATGCTGTGCTAGCATTTGTTGCCTCAGGTCGTTTCTTAACTCCGTAAAGAGAACTGCAACCGCCGCATCATCCTACATCACGACAATGCGAGTTCTCACACCGCACACAGAACAAAAGAGTTTTTAGAGCAAGAAAACATAGAATTATTAGACCATCCGCTGTACAGCCCCGACCGAAGCCCTAATGATTTATATACTTTCCCTAAAATAAAGAATAAATTGCGTGGACAGAGATTTTCATCACCTGAAGAAGCTGTGGACGCCTACAAAACGGCCAATTTGGAGACCCCAACTTCCGAATGGAATAGTTGTTCAAGATGGTCCATCGTATGGTAAAATGTGTCAAATTTCGCGGAGAATACTTCGAAAAGCAATAAATACATTTTTAAATAGTAATGTTGTAATTGATAGAATCAGGCGTTACTTTGCGGAAATCCATTATAATAAAAAATAAAAATATAAATTTCTTTGCAACTTTCCGCTAAACATATAAAATGATGTGTCTTACCTGGATTGAAGCGCACCTCCCGCCCTGACCGCCTGCTTAGCGGTCAGCCACCGTAGAGTCTATATTACCTGAGGATGCCTCGTGTAGAGGCGAAACACGTGTCGTATTATCGTAGATGGTGTGTCTTGCCTGGAATAGTGGTGTTGAGAGTAGTGGTGCTTGGTCTAGTGGTGACGGAGTTAGTGTATGCAATTGAGGGAGGGCGGGAGGTGCGCTTCAATCCAGGTAAGACACATCATTTTATATGTTTAGCGGAAAGTTGCAAAGAAATTTATATTTTTATTTTTTAGTAATGTTGTGTCACTTCCTTGATTCCCGAAATTTTCAGTGCCGCGCTCGTATTTATTTTGACACTTTTCGCGCGTTTATATCAACTGCGCATGCGCGACTCTACTGTTTGACGCGCTTGTACACATACAGATTAGATACAGACAGATTTTTTGTTTGGAATAGCTTCTCTAGTACGTAATAACTCAATGATTACAATAAAATATATACTAAAATATATCCTATACCTTTAAACGAGCAATTCTTATATATATATATAATCGGAATCTCGGAAACGGCTTCAACGATTTTTGTAAAATTTTGTGTGCAGGGAGTTTCGAGGGCAATAAATCGATCTAGCTGGGATTTATTTTTAGAAAATGTCTTTTTGTCTGTGTTTTTAGGCAATGAAAAACTGCTGCTATATCGTTAGAATAAGAAGGTAAATATTGACTAAATGTTAACGATTACAAATAGCTTAATTGGTATATTGGGCGGTCACAAGATCTTAACACCATGGTTCGAATCCAGACCGACCGACCGATTTTTTTTTAATTTTTTTTTCAAGTTCCTTTTTTTTTTGAAAAAATCTTTTTTTTGAGCCCTTATTTTAGTATTTTTTAAAAACACGAAAATTTAAATTAAACTAATTGTACTCATGATTTTATATTCAAACAACCAGTTCAGTTTTTTCTATTATTGTCTTATTGTATCTAAATATAATTTCCAAAACACACGAATTAAAAAAAACCGAGCGAAAAATACCGAGCAAAGCTCGGTCAACCGGGTACTGTTCTAAATAAGCATAATGGTAACTTTTGTAAAATGAAAAGATATTAATGATTTTTGTGTTTTTCATTAATAATGAAATTTTTACATAGTAATTTGTTGGGCGGGGTACTTTTCAATGCACTAATTAATTATTACTATTATGTAGAAGCGTTTTTAGGTTTAAAGTTTAATAGTCAATATGCTATCTTTAATAAATATTTATTTTATTCAATAACATTTGTACATATATTTCGTTAAGGTTTATAGAGCCCGGATAGCTCAGTCGGTAGAGCATTGGACTTTTAATCCAAGGGTCCAGGGTTCAAGTCCCTGTTCGGGCGGCTGTAAATTTTTGCTCATGTTTAAATAGAGCATGATAAATGAAATGTAATATTAAAATAATTACAATATTTTAAAGATAATAAATTTTACTGAATACTTTTTTTAATGTGTCTATAAGTTTGATTTTCAATTTATTTTGATATTTTGAAAGAAGGGTAGGTACTTTTGTCGCTTAAAGGCTAAGTAGGTATAGCCATTCATCGAAAAAACGCAGCCAGCGATTTTGGCACTAGGAATGGCGATTCTTTCCGAAAAATATCGATTTTTAAATAGATTCGAATCGATGTCCGATCAATCTAAAAGATCGATTACTCAAGAATCGATTTGCTTTCAGAGTTTAATATTGAGTTATATAGAGTTAATCCAGAGAGGATGATCGAGTTTTGAAGTTTTCGAATAAAAAACTGTCATTCTTTACGAGCGTGTGTACATTCAACTAATTGTAAATCATTTTACAGTTCTTATAAAAACAGCAAAAGATTCGTTCTCGATTTTTCTAGGTTGGAATATCGATTCCGTATTATATATATATATATATATATATATATATATATATATATATATATATATATATATAAAATCATTCTTTTTGGCACAAGAAATCGATTCTTCGATTAATCGGTCTCAGATCGCCATACCTACTTGGCACTATACGACAGCGAGGTGGATTGCATGATAATTGTATCTAATATTTAGTTTTTTTTTTAATATAGTAATTGATATTGTATTTGATTGAATGTTAAGTAAATAAATGATAGGGTAATTTGATAAATCCTACATTAATGAGTTTTAAAATATCTACGTTTTACATAAATTATACTCCGTTAACAATTTTATATCACGTCATTCATAAAAGCATTATTTAAAGCAACCGACTGTAATAATTTAGTACACTGTAATAATTAAGTAGTATACTGTAATAATTAATTGGTCTGATCCGACTAATCCGACACAGGATTAGTAAGCTGAAGTGGCAATGGGCCTGCCATATAGCTCAAAGAACTGACAACCACTGGGGAAGAAAGGTTCTCGAGTGGCAGCTTTGTACCGGTACTCGAAGTATAGGGTGCCCCCCTTCTACATGGAGTGACGACCTGGTACGACATACAGGAAGCCGAAGGATGCAAGTGGCTCAGGACCGGGCTTTGTGGCATTCCTTGGAGGAGGCCTTTGTTCAGCAGTGGACTTGTGAAGGGCTGTAATGATGATGATATTAGATTGGAAGAAATGCGTAAGTAGGCTGACTTCATACTGTGTGTATACTACCTATAGGCAATTCTGTTTTAGAATTTAGCAGCACATTTTTTTTAAATACAATAAGGGTGACAAACGAGCACACCTGATGATAAGTGGATGCAGTGACCCATAGATGTCTACATTTTTATCCTCGATTAAGAATAGAAATGCAGATTCGATGTCACTCCTGAGGACTAAGATGGAATGCCTCGATTCCAGTAAAAAGGATCTCCGGTTATCTACACTCACCATACGAAACACAGTAAGCTGCAATTTTACGCTGATATTCCGTGAAAGCGTGGTCCTACCCCGGTCGAGCCGATCCATTCGTAATACAACTTTAATATAACTGCAGCGGTGGCTCTACCACGTAGGTACATAAATACTTATACTTTTTAAGTAAACAACTCTTAAAATTATATACCTAAGTAATAGGAATTGCCTCTGACGAAATTACACATAGCCAAAAACGACATCATAATCTGTTTTGCCAAATTAAAAGTGATTTTATAAAACAAGCAACAACCGCCGTATTTTCTAAAATGAAAAACAAGATGGCGTAGGTATAACAATGGCGTCGGGCGCGCATCCGGTCCGAATATGGTAATGCTGTTTCCTCTTACACTAAGCTGTGCGGACTGTTTAGTCCCTTTACGATTTTAATACTTACATCAAAATGAAAGACAAACTTAATGCTATTTGGTTATAACTATTTGTAATTTATTTTAATTTGTTAAATTTATTTGCAACGACAACATATTTTTTTTCAAGGTGATTTCCCACTATATTTAATGTATCTAATAAGTATTCTTTTTTTTTTTCGGATTCCTTGACGAAAAAGGCTCCTAACATCTATTGGTCATTGAAGATACAAGTTGATATTAAAGCCATATTAGCGATCAAGTGATACTGGTCTTATTAGACCTGCATACGAGGGCGGCACTGAAAATTTTGGGAATCAAGGAAGTGACACAACATTACTATTTAAAAATGTATTCATTGCTTTTCAAAGTATTCTCCGCGAAATTTGACACACTTTTCCATACGATGGAACCAATCATTGAAGCAACCATTCCATTCGGAAGTTGGGGTCTCCAAAATGGCCGTTTTGTAGGCGTCCACAGCTTCTTCAGGTGATGAAAATCTCTGTCCACGCAATTTATTCTTTATTTTAGGGATAGTATAGAAATCATTAGGGCTTCGGTCGGGGCTGTACGGCGGATGGTCTAATAATTCTATGTTTTCTTGCTCTAAAAACTCTTTTGTTCTGTGTGCGGTGTGAGAACTCGCATCGTCGTGATGGAAGATGATGCGGCGGTTGCAGTTCTCTTTACGGAGTTCAAAAACGACATGTGGCAAACAAATGCAAGTATACCATTCTGCATTAACCGTTCTTTGTCCCTCAAGAGGAATAGTCGTAACATGGCCGGTTTTGGAGACAAACGTGGCCACCATTTTTTTTGCAACACTCCGTGAACGAACAATTTTTGTTGTGGCTTTAACTCATTTTCGAACACCCAAACTCGTGACTGGTTTTTTGTTTCGGGTTCATACGCGTATATCCAGGATTCGTCACTTGATACGATGTTGTATACAGCATTTGAGGATCCTGCGTGGAATCTTTCGAGAGTTCTGTTCGCACCAAGTAACGCGAGCCGCTTTTTGCTCTTCACAGAGCGAATGCGGTGTATCCATCGGGAAAATAACTTTTTTACACCTAGGTAATTGTTCATGCAAGATTATTTGTATTTCACTCATGCCAATGTCTAAAGTTGCCTGAATTTCGCGGTATGTCACATGTCGATCTTCCTCAATCGGCTTACGCACAGCATTAACGTTTTCTTGGGTGACTGCAGTTTTTGGACGACCTTGACGGGGATCATCACAGAGCTTGATACATTCATGTTGAAATTCAGCAAACCAGCGATAAATTGTGGTTTTGGATAGGGCTTCATCACCAAATGCAGAAATCATCCGGTCAACACACTGTTTTTGTGTTAAACCACTTCGAATGTCATAATAAATCATCGCTCTTGAATTTTCTCGAGTCAATTCCATTTTCTCAACGACTAAACAAGTTTGACAAAACCTTGTGACAAGACCGAATATCTTTTTTTTAAATAAATAAGTGGTATTCGATTTTTAAAACCAAGGAGTTTTCAATTATAAAGATTTTAATATGACAGGAACAGTGGAAATATTCCATTCCCGATACTTTTAGTGCAGCCTAGGTAGCTGCTCGCACAAAAATAAACCTAGTAGTAGAAAAGTCTCCACTAGTTAGTAATTTAGAACAATATTTGATGTTTTTAATTTATTTATCATTTCATATAAAAGGTATATTATAGAATACAAAATCCTAAGTATATAATCTTCCCGGTTTTTTTTGCCCCCGGGGTGTTCCCCTTTCAAATATTAGCATCTATAAACCACAAATGTTTGTAAATAATGCTATTATTTACATAGATATTTCCAGGTTTGATAAAGAAAAACAAAATATACATAATATTACATTGTGTTGCAAATAGTTTAAATACCCTACCTATTATAATGCATAGAATCGTGAATTATTTAACATAATAATGTCCCCCAGACTGCATTTCCATCACGGCGGTCAATTTCAACAGAGATTAGACATCAGCGCTGGACAAGATTAGAGATTGTAGTACTCAAGTGTATACGCAAGAACAGGTGAACTCTCTATTCCCTCACTCTCATAGTCCGATAGGATAATCTGACACGAACGGAGAGAGATCAGACACAGGTCCGACGGCTTTACATGGTTTCCCAGGTACTGGGATGTAACACCGCCAGCTTCCTGACTCCGGGATGGTATTGTGAATTTCTTGACAGTATAAAAAGTTAAAAGTTAAAGTTACAGCCTATATACGTCCCACTCCTGGGCACAGACCTCCTCTCAATTCTGGGAGGGTTTTAGGGCAAGGAATAGTCCGCCGTGCTACCCTAATGCTTGTTGGCGAACTTTACATGTCTTCGAAATATTTTTTGTTACTTTTCAGACATGCAGGTTTCCCCACAACGTTTTCCTTCACCGCCGAGCACGTGGTAAATCAGAACTTAAAATTGCAATTAACAATTTCATTCGTGCCGGCGGGGATTGAACCCGGTTTGCTCGTGTACTGTGAAATTTACAGCGAGCGCTAGCCATCTGAGCTACCACGGCTCTTCGTGACAATATAACCCAATAAGTAATTTTTGGTCCGACCCTGGATTCGAACCTAGGACTTCATGATCAGGAATAGCGTTTACGACCACTAGACGAACGATGCAGTCGCGGCCGCTAATATAATAAGTATATATTAAATAACCCGAACGTCGAAAATTGCCATACATTTTTTTTTAATATTTAGTATTTACCCTATAATTAACTTTATGAAATAACAACTTTAAAAATACTGTAGACAGTATTGTAATATCATAATCACTTCATCCTTTTATAATACAACCCATTAAAACAAATGATTTATATCGTGATTGATAAAAACGACTTCCTCTTACGTTTTTAAAATGTATAATTCTGAGTCATGGATCACACTACAATTATTAAGAATATAATGAACACACACACACAAACAAACTTTAACTACGTACCTACAATACATAATGCCCATAGTGCCATAAGACACCGCGCCTTTGATGTGAATGACATTACCATTACAATAGAACTTTCCTACCAAAAAGATTAACTACACCTATACTCCAACATCATAAGGTCTAAATTTCAATGAAATCTAATACAAACAACGGCAAATAAAACTTTGTACAGTAACACGAGACAAATTACCTACGCACACAAGCTATCTCATATATCACCACTCACACATAAATGTCTCTTCATATGCGAATACCGTCCATACTGTGCTTACACACACATGGACAACCTCTTCGCGATTGGTCCGCTTAAGTTGCGTTCGCGCATACATCACTGAGATGGTCATTTTAAAACAAGTTTAACTTGTAATCGTGGAGATTTTAGAAAGGTGGCCACTACTAGTTATTTCGAAACTAGGACCGGCCCGTTGCGTCGCTCGTTATACACAGAGTTATGTAAAAACATTGCATTTAATCATACCGATTGTATTATCAGAATAATTAATCTAGGCGGTAAACAAATCAATTGTAAGTGGTGTTGGTCTAAATTGATTTAGATAGAGTTACGTTAAGGTAATATGATTATTAGGTACGTAACACCTTAACACCATTATTTAGTTGGTTTTTTATTGAATAAGGGTGACAAACATGCACACAGTCCATCTGATGGTAAGTGGATGCTGTGGCCCATAGACATCTACATTTACTCGATTAAGAATCAAAATGCAAATGCGTTGTCAACCCTGAGGACTAAGATGGAATGCCTCGATTCCAGTAAAACAGCTCTCCGGTTCTCTACACTCACCATACGAAACACAGCAGCATTAAGCTGCTATTTTACGCTGGTATTCTTGAGAGCGTGGTCCATCCCCGGTCGAGGCGACCCACTCGTGCTACAAAAATAGATTGCTGCAGCGTGGCTCTACCACATAGAGTTACCACGTCGTTAATTACTATATCGTAAATTTTGAACTTGCTAATTCTCTTAGTTATAAAAATGGATTTTCCGCTTAATAGATTATTAGAAAGGAATTAGAAGATGATTATTTGATTACAAAAAATTATAAGGAAAATAAAGTTTTTTTTCTATCTAAATTAGGGTAATTATTGCTTTCATATTCAATGACAATCTCACCCACAGGCAGAGTAACCTGCTGCTTAACGGGCGAGGCTCTGATGATAATCTGATGGCAGAAAATCCATCAAGAAATGCCTACCAAAATCCTTTCAAATTAGCCTAAAAACCTATACCTACGTGGTAGAGCTATGCGACAGTATTATGGTTGTAGCACGAATGGGTCGGCTCGACCGAGGAAGGACTACATTTTCACAGAATACCAGCGTAAAATAGCAGCTTAATACTTCGTGTGGTGAGTATAGAGATCCGGAGACCCTTTTTTTACTGGAAACGAGGCATTCTATCTAAGTCCTCAGGAGTGACAATGCATCTGCGTTTTGTTTCTTAATCGAGGATAAATTTAGATGTCTATGGACCACAGCATCCACTTACCATCAGGTGGACTGTGCGCTCGTTTGTCACCCTTATTCTATAAGTACTCTTTTAAGAAGTTATTCCTGATGGCATATTCTTTGAATAGCCGGTAAAGTGGGTCCAGGTGAACTTTAAAAAGGCTTTCAAAAGACGACGTGACGCTGAGGAATATAATGAGGAGAATTAACAGGTTATCTACACAGGACACATTTATATCCTTGAATTAGAGTAATTTAGGCACTTCTTGAATGAGACCTGTGTTCATTAGTGAACTTGCAATGTGAGCTATAATGAATTAATGAATCGATGAATTAGAACAAATTGTATTAAAGTAAATTACCGTCTACCGTCGAAAGACAAACCACTACCTGGATAGTATGACTATCCAGTGAGTGTAATAAGAAGCAACAAAGGGAAATAAAGGACAAGATAGAAAGCAGCATCTTCCTGATAACAATTAAAAATAGTAGGTATAAAACAATTGACAATCCAACTATCCTAGCGTGGTAACTAGTAACTATGTCCGATCATCGTAGTGGCATCTTATGAGAGAAACCTTTGTCCAGAAGTACCTAGACTTTTGATATAATGGAACGAATGAAGGTATGATGATTAGGGCAAATTGATAAACTATGGCGCATTATTCATAATTAAACTACATATTTATAAGAGACATTGGTACATAATTATAAAAAACACACACATTTTTTATTAAATACTAGCAACACTATTAACATCTATATATGGTTCCTTTAAACTTTGGTAAGATGTGGTTACGAAAGTGGATGGAAACGATCTTTTGAGTTTGCGGTCCGCATTCCGCTACCATTAGGCTACTGTCGCTTCAATTTCAAGAGAACATATACTTAGGTAGGTAGGTATACTTACTTAATTGTTAGAGAATTTTGCACTAATGATTTCTTATAGGTATTTATGCGAACACTAGTACATATTGAATAAAACTATTTTTACGGAGATTATCGCGTTTTATTGTACCTATTTAACCTTAAAGAGAAAAGGGGTATTGTATGCTTACTATGTATATATCTGTGTGTCTGTTTGTGGCATCGTATCTCCCAAACGAATGAATCGATTTAGATTTAGTTTTTTTTTTTGTTTGAAAGGTGACTTGATCAAGAGTGTTTTTAGCTATGATTCAAGAAAATCTTTTCAGCCGTTTGAAGATCATCAGCTCATATAGTTAAAATGTTTCATATGAGCTTCGTAATTGTGCACTCTCAGCACATTTTCTTTAGTTATTTACAATTAGGTGGCTTGTTAGTCTGTTTGCCAATTATATGTGAGGGAAAATCTATATCCAATAAAGTTTTTGAAAATGATGGAAAAATATCTAATTAGGTGTTGCAGACATGGTCGCATATCGATTTCTGAGAAACGATCGCAGAGAATACCAGCGAAAAATAGTAGCTTAATACTGCTGTATTTCGAATGGTGAGTGTAGAAATTCGGAGACACTTTTTTACTGGAAACGAGGCATTTCGTGTTAGTTCTCAGCGGGTGAAAACGCGTCTACATTTTGATTCGTGATCGTGGGTAGATGTAGATGTTTATGGGCCACAGCAACCACTTACCATCAGGTGGACTCTGTGCTCGTTTGGCACCCTATCCTATGAAACATTATTTTAATGTTGTTGGGGAAAAAACCGCTATTAGAACTAACGACAAAGTTGATGAAGTATCTTAACAGAAGAAATTAAATTACACCAAAGCATAAAATCATCAAAGTACATCTGCGGAAACGCAATAATCAATAACGCTTTACGTACGTATCTATATTCTAGTTCATAAACATTTAAAAACAAATGCATTACGACTGATTCCACTGATATACCTTGTAGATATCATGCGCTCGTGATTACTTAAATTAAAGCGTATCCTGTTTAAATATGCTGCATTAATAATCGCTAATGATATGAGTTTGGTTAACTACAGTTCATTAATTTAGACGTTCCTTTTTACGCTTCATGTATCAATTATCGCCAGTAACATTAATATTATCCGTTGTCTATAAAATTATTTAAATCACAGTTGGTAGATACTTTTTGGGTCTATATGCGCTTTAAAAACCCTCCTGGTAAAAATGCTCTTCCGACTTTGAGATTATAACAGAAATTAAAACTTCTTGCTTAAATAATTCCATCCGATTACATTTATATGAGTCCTTCTGGCAAAAATGTATAAAAGGCTTTGTTAAGTAGAGTACAGTAGCATTACCACCTTTGGATATATCACACCTTACCATCAGCTGCAATAGTACCTAGTCAAGCAATGGTTATATCTATAAAAGTAAGGTTTTTGGATGTGTGTTGTTCTATTATGTTTGAACAACCGGACAGATTCTAAACAAATATGACGCAGAAGATTTACTTTGTGCTGAACGGTGAAAAAATAATGCTAGAAAATGTGATGGACTATCCTCAAATTAAGCAATAAACTGACATAAAATATTACGCTTGAAAGATTTAATAAATAACAACATAAAAGTCTTGTTTAAAAATACTGGCTATTATTAATAAAAAAAAACAGTGCATAATGTCGTAAAGTGGGCATAGAATAGTTTATGTAACAAATAAGTACTAAAGTCTTGCCCAGCGCAGCAGGCGGACAACAGCTAATATCTATACATAACATAAACATAACATAAACACTCACGCCTGTCACCCAGAGGGGTAGGCAGAGATTACGGACTTCCATTTGGCACGATCCTGACATACCTCTTTCGCCTCCTTTACATCCATATATCTACGCATACATGCTCGTCGGTTAAGGGTACTTCTAACGTGGCCCATTTTCAAAATATCGCCAATTTGGTCGACAAACTTTTTTCTAGGGCGTCCCTTCCCGACTCGGCCGTTCACATCTGCCATATAAATTTGCTTTGTCACTCTTTCATCATTCATTCTTTCTACGTGACCAAACCACCGAAGCATTCCTTTCTTAATCCTGGTCACAACATCATCTTGCATACCACATTTATCTCTTATCACGCAATTTCTCACCCTGTCATTCAGATTAAACCCTAGCATATTTCTTAAAGAACGCATTTCTACAGCATTTATTCTACTTTCGTGCTTCTTCTGCCATACCCAGCTTTCACTACCATACATTAACGTAGGGACTAACACAGCATTATGAATTACCATACGTGCCTGTTTTGACACATTCTGGTTCTTCATAATAGAGTGTAGTGCCCCATTCACTCTATTCCCTGCATTTACTCGTCGTTCTATATCCCTATCATATCTACCATCCCTGCTAAATACACATCCCAAATACACAAACTCATCCACTTGCTCAATTAACTCTCCTTCTATTCTTATTTCACATACCGTTTTGCTTTCTTCTCTTTCAAAAATCATCACTTTCGTCTTACTTGCGTTCACTTTCATTCCCCTTTCTTTTAATTCCCAGTTCATTAATGTAACCATCATTTGCAACTCAGCCGCTGATGACGCAAATATGACTTGATCATCGGCATACAAAAGGCATTTGACGGTTAACTCGCCCATTCTTAAACCACATTCTTCATCTTTCAAAGTTTGCAAACACCGGTCCATAAATAGGTTGAACAGCCAAGGGGAAGCTACACAGCCCTGTCTGACACCTTTTTGGATGCCAAACCAGTCCGAGTAGACCCCAGTGATCCTGACACAAGCACTAGAGTCCCTATAAAGAGACCCTAATGCCTGTATCAAACCAGCGCTCAACCCATATGAGTTCAGTGTTTGCCATAACACATTCCTGTCCACTCTGTCATAAGCCTTTTCCAAGTCCATGAACGCACAAAAAACTTTCTGGTTTTTGGCCAAAAACTTCTCCGCAATCATGCGCATGGAAAAGACTTGATCTGTGCACCCCATTCCCTTTCTAAAACCCGCTTGCACATCCCAAATTTTTCCATCAGTTTCTTTCATAACTCTTTCAATTAACACCTTAGCATACAGTTTACCCACAATACTAAGCAAGCTGATACCGCGGTAGTTTTTGCAGTCCTGCTGTGACCCTTTTCCTTTATATATTGGTACTATAACTGCTTTACACCAGTCATCCGGTACCCGTTTTAATTCCCAACATAAATTAAACAAGGTGTACAGCAGGCCTGCCACCACTCCCTCTCCAGCCCTTAGCATCTCGAGTGATACTCTATCATATCCAGCTGCCTTACCTGCTTTCATGCTTCTATACATATAAAAAAAAATATCTATACATATAAAATAAGAATGCGTTTCTTATTTGATGTACAAAACATGTACAAAATACTCAACACCATGGTAGAGCTATGCTGAAATTAAATTATGGTTGTAGAACGATTCAGCATTTCATGAATATAGACATAGGCACGGAAACAGCTTATAAAGCAGCTAGAGAGCACGATCGGAAAGGATCCTGCTCACACAGATTCACAGCGTAAAATAGGAGCATAGCCCGGTTGAGTTTCATATGCTAAGGGATGTGAAGTGCAGACCCGTTTTACTAGAGGCATTCCATCTTAGTCTTCAGGGGTGACATCAGCATTTTGATTCTTAATCGAGGATAGATGAAGATGTCTATGGGCCGCAGCATCCACTAATGATCAGGTTGTTTATGTGATCATTTATCACCCTTAGGTATTCTTAAAAAGATATATATAAAAGGTTTTGTATATATGTAAGCAGCTGCGAAACGGAACAATTGCTATTGAGTGTTACAGATGGTGAAATGATCATGTAAATCAGTAGTGATCATGAAAAATTTTCACACTTTTCTACTAACTTAGATCAACTACTGGTAGGAGCACCTCTCTTGCAGGTAACTAAGCATAAGCAACGAGCAACGCTTACGGTAGGAAAATCACACGATTGCAGATTACAGCCAGTGAGGAGAACAAGTTCGTGTTTAGTATCTCCAGAATTTTTTTTTAAGTACCTATATGGTCATATTTCATGAAATACCACAAAGACACACTAAATAGTAATTATATTTAAGGACGCGTTTACAAAATGGATAGGTATAGAATCGCACTACTACATTGACAAAAGTCACACACACATTAGTGTACGCACGGTTGGCTGTGGGAATCGTAGTCAAATGAAATTATTTTGATAATTTGAAAGATTGAATTTATTTTTCATTTCTTATACCTACCTCAGAAATATACTTCGATACGAAATATGAATACCTGCTCCAAAGACTGCTTGGCACTGGAAGCCCTCTACTGGTAGTGAGATGTTAGCTCTGGACTTTGAACTGGTTTTGTCAGTTATAATAAGACCTTACCTACCTGCGGACTTGATGGAGTGACCTGAAGGTGTAATTTGGTGATTACAACAATAGGAACTCCTAGACTAGTGGAACTAGGTGTGCCGAGTTTGGGTTCGTTTTGTTGGTTATGATGAGACCTTACCACCGGACTTGATGGAGTGACCTGAAGGTGTAATTCGGTGATTACAAGTGGAACTCCTAGACTAGTAGAACTAGGTGTGCCGAGTTTGGGTTCGTTTTGTTAGTTATGATGAGACCTTACCACCAGACTTGATGGAGCGACCTGAAGGGGTAATTCAGTAACTACTGCTGGAATTTCTGAACGAGTAGAACTAGATGTGCCGAATTTGGGCTCCGTTTTGTTAGTTATGACGAGTCCATACCTCCGGACTTGATGGAGTGACCTGAAGGTGTAAATCGGTGATTGCAACTGGAACTCCTAGACTGGTGGAACTAGGTGTGCCGAGTTTGGGTTCGTTTTGTAGGTTATGATGAGACCTTACCACCGGACATGATGGAGTGACCTGGAGGTATAGTTCGGTGATTACAAGTGGAACTTCTAGACTTGTAGGACTAGGTGTGCCGAGTTTGGGTTCGTTTTGTTAGTTATGATGAGACCTTACCACCAGACTTGATGGAGTGACCTGAAGGGGTAATTCAGTAACTACTGCTGGAATTTCTGAACCAGTAGAACTAGGTGTGCCGAATTTCACTCCATCAAGTCCGGTGGTAAGGTCTTATCGTAACTAACAAAACGAAACCAAACTCGTCACACCTAGTTCTACTAGTCTAGGAATTCCATTTGTAACCACCTGATTACACCTTCAGGTCACTCAATCAAGTCCGGTGGTAAGGTCTCATCGTAACTAACAAAACGAACCCAAACTCGGCACACCTAGTTCTACCAGTCTAGGAGTTCCACTTGTAATCACTGAACTACACCTTCAGGTCACTCCATCAAGTCCGGAGGTATGGACTCGTCATAACTAACAAAACGAAGCCCAAATTCGGCACACCTAGTTCTACTCGTTCAGAAATTCCAGCAGTAGTTACTGAATTACCCCTTCAGGTCACTCTATCAAGTCCGGTGGTAAGGTCTCATCGTAACTAACAAAACGAACCCAAACTCGGCACACCTAGTTCTACCAGTCTAGGAGTTCCAGTTGCAATCACCGATTTAGACCTTCAGGTCACTCCATCAAGTCCAGAGGTATAGACTCGTCATAACTAACAAAACGAAGCCCAAATTCGTCACCCCTAGTTTTACTCTGCAAGAAGTTCAAATAGCGGTCACGAAAGTACACCTTCAGGTCATGCCATCAAGTCCAGAGGTAAGGTCTCATCATAACCAACAAAACGAGCCCAAACTCGGCACACCTAGTTCCGCTCGTCCACGAGTTGCAGTAGTAGGTAAGTTTATATATCCTACTTATTTTTAGCTAAATAAAAACTGTGAGTATAAAAATAATAATTTTATCACTTGTCAAGTACTTATGTTTCCAATTTGTTTTTTTCTAATATTTTGTGTATGTACAGCGATCTTTTCAGAATGAGCCGCTGCAAACAGGCGATACAGTGTCCACTCACGACGGCAGCCGAGCGCGGACTGTGGTTTCATCGAAATCTTTGTACAATAAATCAAAGCAGGCACCAACAATAAAATAGCCCTTATTGCAATACATTATGATTCATCCATATTACCAAAATATGTGAAAAAATGTGCATCAGTTTTTATTTTTTTTACGACTATTTGTGACATTTTGTTAAAAAATAAACACAGGGTTTTTTTAATTGAATATGTCTGTCATCTTATAGTATTTTTTAAATTTTTAAATATGTTGATAATAGACCAAAACATCTACCGAAACACAAGCCGGTATCGTTAATTTTGTAGAAAATGGCAACGAAAGTTCGTTTTTACAATATAAAAAACTACTATTTTCAACAAAAGAGTTACAGACATTTGCAGATGAAGAACCAATCTATACATGGTAGTTTTTACTTATATTTGAATTGGTTTAGTTTTGTCACAAAATCTACCGAAAAACACCCTAATTTTGGTTGATTTGCAAACGCGTCCTTAAATATTAAGATTATTTTTTTTTTATATAGAAGAGGCAAAAACTAGAATAAATAGATAGTAGGTAGGTATTGTAATCTCAACAATTTTTGATGGCGAGTTACTTAGCATGTCTGTAATTAACCTATTGTTTTACATACGAATCTGTTCATAGAGTTTCGGCAATAATTGGCCAAAAAGAACAATACCACAGTTACTAAACAATACCCACTTCCATTTTCGCAGAAAGTTTTAGATTTTAAGAAAATTATGTTACCTATAAGCTATTTTTATTTCCAATGAGTTAAAATTTGAAACATAAGTATCTATTATAATTTATAACTAAGCTTCTGGTGTTTGAGATTAAAGTATTCTACTTATAATGATTTCAATATTCAAAATTTTAAAAATCGTCCCTACTCCGCCATTTTAAACTTGTCTCAATTTGCTCGTCCACGCAGTTGAAGCAACACAGACCCATACAGCCTCTCAACGCATGCTCGCGAATTTGAACGCACCTAACTACACACACATAAACAGAGCTATCCGCCCAGTCACGCCACGGCAAGCCAATGGCGGGCCTCCGATCGCCCTACGACACGTTTCGACCGCTTCCATTCGCCTCTGCATAACGATCTCGAACTCCCGACGCTCCTATTGGTTGATCTTAAATTCGGTGGGAATTTTTGGGTGTTTTATGAAATCACTGCGTCGCAGATGTGCGGTGATGTTACGAGGTATTTTATAGCGGCATGATTGTACGCGGTTTTTATGTTTGTCGCCGGCTATGATAATCTCGTTATGGATGGAGCGCTTGTTTTTGCATAATGGCGGGTCGTTGTTTTTTGTTTTACCCCGCTGGAAAGGATCTTTTTATCTTAAGATAATGCACGATGTAGAAGGTTTGCCAATATCTGATATATGACGCGAATAATTATTTTTAAGTATACTTTTCACATGTTACAAACACAGAAAATCTTTTAAAAAAAATAAAATCGGTCGTGTAGGTATCACAAAATGATGATATTTTTACGTCATCCTTTATTAGGTCATAAATATTCATAAAATTAGCATAAAAAGTAGATATTACAAATCAACAGTCTTAGTCTTTTATAATTTAAGCAAGCCAAAATTGTATGATTTGTCATTAATAAAATTTGTTAAATATTCTTATTGCTATATCTGCTAATTGATTATAGCATGGGTAATTCAGTGGTAGTTTATGGGGGAGGCCTCCCCCATAAATAGTTTAATATGATGGATATTTTCCATAGTTGCCACGCTTGGCAAGCCAGCTGGCGATAAAATTCACGAAAAGCACGGGGTGGAATAGGTCGTGGAATGGGTTACCGTCTACCTAGTGACAGCGTAACGAAAATTTTATAAATCCTACTTAATCAAAACAATAACTATTAAAAACATATCTGTTGGAAATAAGCACTTACATGTGTAATATTCCATCATGTTTTGGTTATATCTGTAAGCGGCGGATAAATCCACGCCGCCGCCGGCCCTCAGCCCAAAGAGGGCCGCAAAAGTAGCTTTACTTTGGCCCTCCAGCTTGCTGATCTTTTTCTTCACTACACTACACTGACACTTACACTTAAAAGTATTTCTGTAAAGTTTACACTATAAACAACCTTTCACAATGTCAAGTTCCATTTAAAAAATTACTGGTTAACTGTGGCGCCATTTTGAAAAATCATTTTTCATATGTTTGAAATTAAATGTCACCGTAGTTTGGAAATTGTCTGGAATAAAGTAGTTTTTGTAAAATATAATTCCATGGTTCTGTATTTCGTTCCATATTACTTTAATTTAGCGAACTGTTCGTATCTTGTGTTCATCATTCTTTTGAAAGCTAAGCAGTGACGGCTTTAAAACGTTAATTGTATAAAACTAATAAAGATGAAATTATACTGATTGTGATATAAATCTAAGTGAATGTTCTTCATTGTGCGGTACTTTTATTTATTGTACTTTTACTGTAACTTATTACATACTTTGTTTTGCAACGAACCTAGTTTAGAAGTTTTGAACAACTTGCAAATTATGGATTAATTAGGTACGTGTAGAATGGAAAATATTTTTGATAACTTTTAATAAGTAGGTAGGGTATATATATTTACATAAATGCGTCAATATCTTATATACCTATTTATAAATGATACATTGATGCGTTTGTTAGTAAAACTAACGTTTTGGTATTTTTGCTTTGTGCTTTGGTATTTTTCCCATATAGAGGTACCTACGTCAGTATAGATATGTTATATCAGTTAAGCCTTCATTTGATATAAGTATCTAGGTACCTAGATATCTTGCTAATTTTACTACTAACTACAATAGGTACTACTAATACGAACACTAACTACGATACTTTAATGTTAAATCGCGTTTATCACTGTCGTAACTTCACCTTTTTATCTACTAACTAATACGTACCTTTAATTGGCGTAGGTATTGTAAGTATATAATTATTCATATCTATTAGGGTGTACTCATCTTATTCTGTGATAAAACAGAATATTGCAAAAAAAATCGGGTGAAACTTAATAAAAATGTTTTATTTTATATAAGAGAATCAACCACACTTTTGTTTACCATATGAGCAATAGTAATCATATTTTTCAAATGATAAACCTAAAGTAAATGAACTTTATGCATAGCTTGATGATTTGTGTAATTCGGTGACAATCACTTTAATTCGGTGATGGTACTACTCTAATTGTGATATAACAGAATTAGGTGAGTATTTATTTTTAATCTTCACAAAATTCGCGAAATTTATTCCAATTAAAAATTATTTTACTAATCAACTAAAAGCTAAGAAACAAGGAATAAATTTGTACGTTTTTAATTATTAATAATAAAAAGTTTATGTAAGAATTCAATGAATTTCTTAAATATTTTAAGATACTCTTATTATTATTATTCATGTTATTTTACTCTTCACCACTAGATTCATCAATGCTGCAACTATCACACATAAAAACTTCTTGGTTATCACCTATAATTTGACTTTGGCAATGGATATGATAAGGATTAGTACAGAAAGAACATGTAATCCAGTCGGCTCCATTTTGTAACTTTACATCTTGTGAGTACAGCCCATTGCAAGATCGGCAAACCCATTCATCATCCGAGATTGAAGATTTTAATCTATTTAATGGTTGAGAAGTTTGTTTGACGTTTTCTTTTACTTGTTTTCTTAAGTTTGGTTGTGGTGTTCGCCGATCTTTCACTTTTTGATCTTCTTTTTTAAAAGTTGTTCGGCGGACATGTCTTAAAGATACGTTTGTAGATGATGTTGTGGCGACCGGTGTTGAGCACTGAGCTTTGGGAACATTTCTCTTTTGTCGTGTTTTTATATTAGGTTTCCATTTTGGTAATATTAATATGTCGTGTATCTCAATTTTATTTTTATTTTGAAGAATAGGTCTCGGTATATCGTCAATGGTTATATTATTTGTTACAGTATTTATATTATACATTGAGTTCGGAACTTGTTCTAACTCGCATTCCATTTGCAAAGTCTCAGAAGGAGCACTATTTTCAATTTGTGCCTCGGCAATAGAACTAATGCTTGGGATTGAAGGTTTGCTAGCGTCTTTCTCGTTGATTGCTCCTTCACTAAGGGGATCATAATTAGTTTTTATTATTTCGGCTTGAGGAATATCAACATCGTAGTCTTGACCGATAATTATTTCTTCCATAGAGAACTGTGATGTAGGAACAGGTTGATCTGATAATATTGAAGGTGCAATAGCTTCTGAACATACAGCATTTTTATTTATTGGATATATTCCAGCTTTTCTAAATCCTGCTCATATATTGGTAGGCGTAAAACATTGTTCATAAACCGGTGTCAGGAATTTGTGAAAATCAAATCTTGTAGGTACTGAGGTGGGATTGTTTACTTTATAATTTTGCAACTCTGCTCTCCATGCCGCTTTAAGTGGTCGAAAAACTCCAACATCCAGTGGTTGCAAAATGTGGCTTGTGTGAGCAGGCATAGTAAATAATATTATCTGGTGGGATTTAGCATAATCAAGAATTTTTGGAGCTATATGACTCGCATGTGAATCCATAATCAACATAACCGGCCTTGTAGGAGGAATGTTTCGGTCGAAAAATTTCAACCACTCATAGAATAAATCTGCATTTATCCAGCCCTTTGGCGACAGTCGCGTTAAACTATTTGGCAGAGACCCATTCGATAGTCCAGGGATATTTCTTACCCCTTTAAATATCACCAAAGGGGGAATGAAATGCCCAGCTGCATTAATGCAAGCTAGCACTGTAGTTGTAGTGCCTTTCTCAGCATATGTTCGATTATATACGTATTTTTTTCCTATTTTGGTGACAATTTTAGTAGGTTTGTTGACGTACATAAGACCCGTTTCGTCACAGTTCCATATTCTATCTGGGCAATCCAACAAGTTATGATTAACTAAAGTTGCCTCTAATTTTTCATAAAAATCAGCTAATATTGTGGGATTTGAGCAAATAGCACGACCGGATGAAAGATTTTCCGGAATCCTTAAACTTAAACCGTAACGACCTTTAAAACTAACCCACCAATTCCATCCAGCACATCTTTTGCTTTTGTTGAAGTAATGCTTACATTCAGCTGTCTCAGCAAGTGAAAAGGCTATTTGTCTTATCTGGTTTACAGTAAGGCCAAATCCAAGCTCTTGCATTTGTATAATGTATGACAGTAAGCTTTGTTCTAAATTGGCTGACAAAGAAAATGGTCTACCTACTTTGAGCATCCTAATCTGTGTTATTCCCTGCTTGCGTTCTTCTTTAACTCGTTCAACATTGGCCTTTAATGTACTCCACGACACGTTGAATTCCTTTGATGCCATGTACAAAGTTAATTTTGACTGTAAAACACTTTCAATGGCTGATTTTAACATTATCTCATTATATTTTCTGTTTTTTTTCTTCGAATTCTTATTTTCCTCCATGGTGTCTGAAATAACATAACAACTCACTTAATTTCGTGATAAAAAGTACTAACAAAACGTCATAAAAATTAACAAAAATTTTAAAAAAGCTAGAAAACGGCCGCTATTCATATATCACAATTAAAAATATTTTTTAAAATATATTTTACTATATTAGTCACAATAACTAAAACTATTAATATAAGAATAAGAAAAACATCACACTTACCTTCGTTAATTCGGTGACACTGTTTCGCGCTTAAATCTCGAAAATCGTTAATTTTTGAATCCAGTAGATAAGGTATTATTCAAATATTAATCAGAATTGATCAAAACCATTCACAGTGGCAGCAATTATATGTTTTCAACAACTGATTCACCAAATTTCATAAAGTTACACCTACGTTTTTCATTTAAAATGTATTAATTATCACAACTCAACACGTACGTTGCCGCTGGGAAGCAAAAATGGCGGGTGAAATGACAAATCACGTGACTGTTATTATTTGTCTAACAAGTATTGAACAAAATTTTATACACAAAAAGAAGCCTTATCGTTCTATCACAAAGTTGAATTTAAAGTAGTAAATTTTGCTCCTATAAAGCAGTGGAAGCATCAAAACATATTATCACAGAATTAAGTGAGTCACATATTTACGCTAGTTTACCCTATCTAGATTTTATAACTTGGCTTTCCAAATCAAAAAAAATTGTAGATAATAATTTTTACTTGTGTCTTTTTTTCGCATATTAACCAATATATGTTATGCTCTACCTACTATGCACTATAGAGATACCTACCTATACAAATTAGAACTATTCCTATAGATATTTTATCCTAAAACATTGATTAATCTTCAAAGATTCATTACGATAAGATTTGCCCTGTTTCTATAATTTTGATTTCGATTAGAAATTTCGCGCAATAAATCATAATAAATTATGTAGTGGCTGTCTTTGCAAACAACCTCTTATTTGAGATAGGCAAGTAATTGCGATGCATTGACGGTTTCTAAGAAAAAATTGAGCGTACACCGTGAAAGCAGCATAAAATCATGGCGGCTTTTGCTCGCTGTAAAACCGATTCGTTTGGATTAATTTTGCCGGTTTTTGGACGATTTTCCGGTGTTTGAGCACTGCTTTTCCGGTTCGGTAGAGGCAGGTGGGTCCATAAGTCCCTATTTCTCACGAGAATAGATGCTTTTAATGGTTAGGTGCGTTTTTAATGAGGAAGTAGAAAAACATAACGTTATTTTATTCGGTGTTGTAAGATTTCTTTAATTGTTTTGGACGATTAGCGCTTTTTTGTATAACGGTTCTAGTTTAAAATTTAAAATAGACGCAGATAAGATTAGCTTTTTTAGAACTAAAAATGTTTAAAAGTCTTTAGATATACATCTTTTTAATAATTAAATATTAGAAATAATGTTATTGTTTAATAAATTTCTATGCGAGCTTTCTTTCTATGGGAGTCGTGGTAGCTCAGACCGGTAACGCTTGCTGTAAATTTCACAGTACGCGAACAATGCAGGTTCAATTCCCGCCAGCACCAATGTTAACTGCAATTTTAAGTGCTGATTTACCATGTGCAGGCGGTAAAGGAAAGCATCGTAGGGAAACCTGCATGTCTGAGAAATAAGAAAAAAATATATTTCGAAGACATGTGAAGTTCGCAAACACGCATTGGGGCAGAGCGGCGGATTTCCTCGCCCTAAAACTTTTTCAGAAATGAGAGGAGGCCTGTGCCCAGCATTGGGACGTACCTATATAAGCTGTAGCTTTAATTTCTATTAGTTAAATTGTGGATCGGAGGATAAATAAGCGTTACCGGAAATGGTAACGGTATCTAGTGAATCGGAGAGTGCATGAAAATGATGACAAAACTATTATTTCAGTCATTTAACGCGACAATATAAATCTAACGACTTTTATAATCATCACAGCCGATAGATTTTCAATTTAAGTTATTGGGGCTTTATAAGTGTAACTTCAGAGAATTCGGAATACGGAATTCCGTTTATGTGGCGGGCCTTAGAGCTTGAAAGTTTTAGTGTGAAACGTTACTCGTTTTGGATTTTCAAATTTAAAGTATCGAAATGTACAAATACTGAACTTTAAACATTTTTTTTCAGTGACGAACGAACTTACCGTCGACCTGATGGTAAGTGGTTACTGCAGGCCATGGACACCTTGAGCCATCTTCAAACAAAACGGCTACAGATGGTTTATCTCACAGCCTGAAATTGTACTAGGATCTATACACGAAACCTGGCGAGTCGTCCGACATTCATTATAAGAAATTTTAAATATTAATTTAGATTATATTACAATAGGTGGTAGAAGTTCTTCTCCTCTTAGGAGTCTGACTGATTTCTGCCATCAAAGAGCAGCGTCTGCACTGCTGTGTTCCATTTTGATGGATATTGAGAGCCAGTATAATTACAGGCTGAGAGGTAATCTATCTTAGACCTTATACGTGGTACAGAGTAGGTTGGCTCGACCGGGGCAGGACCACGCTCTCGCAGAATACCAGCGTAAAATAGCAGCTTAATACTGCTGTGATTCGTATAATGAGTGTAGAGATGTGGAGACCCTTTTGTGCTGGAATCGAGGCATTCCATCTTAGTCCTCAGGGATGATAACGCATCTGTGTTTTGATTCTTAATCAAGGATAAATGTTTATGGGCTACAGAACTCCATTTACCATCAGGTGAACGGTGTGCTCGTTTGTCACCCTTATTCTATGAAAAAAGACCAGGAGTGACAACGCATATAAAACCTTTTTTGTTCGAAATCGTTTGCGGATGAGATACCTACTCCATTATAGTCCACGAAGGTGGCAACGTGTTCTTGAAGCCTATTTTACTTGAACTTTGGTACAGGCTTGCAGACATCTTATGCAGTGGCTACTTATTATGAGATGTAAATCGCACCCACGCAAAGCCCCGGCATGTAGTCTGACAATCATTATAAGAAATATTAAATAGTATTTCACATTATATCAATAGCTAGTGGGACTTCTGTTCTACTTAGGAATCCGACCGGTGGGTGTCACTCTCATGGCTATATCTGCCGTCAGACAGCAGTGGCAGTGATGTTTGATGGTGGGAATGACTGAACTGACTGAACCTGAGAAGGGCAGAAAGGTTTATTTTACGCTGGTGTAGTATGAGAGCATGGTCTTTTCCCGGTACTATTTTTAATATGTGCGAGCAGCTACGCAGATCTAGGAAAAGAGACCAGTATCACTGCGACCTAAAAGATCTATTGTGATCGCTGCTATGGCTATAGTTCACGGCTGAGCCCTATGTCTTCAATGAATAGAAGGAGTTGCATAGCCGTGAGCAATTTCACTTCTTCTGGGCGGAGTACATAGTTTCCCAGATGAGTGTTACGTTTGTGCATTGAGGGTCCGCAATCAGTTAGGATGTGCAGACGCGTATTCTTCCTTTATGGAACAGAACCGAAACATCCTTGAGTTGCTTAGTCCCAGGATGGACATACGCTTTTTAAGACAACAGTGTCCAGTAAAGGTTCTTACCAGAATGCGCAATTTAAAAATTCCCGGTATATACTAACAAACCGATTACAAAACGATACTTAAAATATATATTACAATGTTTATGTATCTCACCGGCTTCTAAACGGCTTCTAAAAAAATACTATACTCGGTTATGTAAAAAAACCATCACAGTTTGGTTGCAATTCGGAAAACACAAAGTTCGATCTCACACTGGTTTCACATCACTAAATAATCGTTTTTTTCGCAACTCTACGCGCTAATGAATAAAATAAACGTCTTAATCGGTCGCCGGACGCTTGGGTACAGATGCCACGGCGTCGATTTTGAGGTATATTTTACGGTTGGTTCGCTAAGATCGATGGATTGTGACAAGAGGATCGGTTTCCGATATCTTAGACGCCGCGTTCGTGGGACTATCTTTGGTGTTGTTTTTTTTTCAACGGACGCTATTTCAGCACAGCTACGTATACAGGTTGTTATTGAATTAAGAAATTTTAATTAAAAAAAATATTTTCTTGAGAAACAATAACTTTAATGTGTTAGGTACCTAATTATAATCAATTAAAATAAAATTGCAAAAAAAATGTCTACTTACTATTTTAAATAAAATCTTCATTTTTTACGGACTTCTAAAAGGAGGCGGATTCAATTCGACTGTATGTTTTTTATGTGTGTTACGTCATAACTTTTCTCTGGGTGAACCGATTTTGATGATGCTTTTTATCTGAAAGCTGGTGCTTCTCGTGAGGTCCCATACAAATTCAATAAAGATCTAACTAGTAGTTTTAGAGTTATCTTTAATAATGTGTATTTATTTGACAGAATATATTGATTCGGTCGTATTGAAGTCGGTTGTACAAAATTTCTAATTTTACCACTTATTTGTTTAGTACCTATATTAGGTATACATAACAAAAACAATCGTTAAAACTTCATTATGTTAAATTATTTTTTATTCTTTACTGGTGCGTTGAAGCCGGAGAAGAAATAATTGTGTAAATATCGTCTTAAATTTGGAAGGGTTGTAGTGTTTACTTTAAGTTGAATGATATATAACTTTCAAATAAATTTATCGACGCGATACGCGCGTCACCTAATGCTAAATAGATAATAAGTAGATAAAGAATAATGCTAATGTAAGTTAATTGTATTATGCCTATACCTAACCCTCGCGCAAGTGCAAACAATAAGTTGACAAAGTTTTACCGCAATCTGATGAATTATTTTTTATATATTAGATATGATATTGTTTTTGTAAGAAATTACACACAAGAAGCATCGGATATCTTTATTATCACTTTCACTTTCTATCACTTTTTTAAACAAAGTTTCAGGAAAGGGGCTAAAAAAACACCCCTTTTGGATGTGGTCGGGACGTTTTGCAAAATTAAGGACTATCATTTTCGTAAGATGTACATAATATTTACATAAATTTATCCAGAAAGAGAAAAACACACGCGATGTTTTTCTATTTTTTTTATAATTTATTTTGAGAAAAAATAAAAATTTGAGCACAATAAACAGATTATGTAATTCAACTAATTACATTATTATTTTGAATTAGACATAAAAACAATTATTTTTAATTGGCCTAGGTTTCCATTTTATTTAGAGACAAATATAATAATTTATGTCTCTATATAGATTAAAACGTAAAAATTGCGTGTAAACTCAGACAACGTAGCAAATAGATAAAATAATTATATGATTTGTGAATCTACAGAGAATAACTTAAATCATATTGTGTTATAGTAGATACCTACATTAAAAATACAATGGAATTGAAAACCTCCACACTATTGAAACAATTTACTATTCAGGTAAGATAAGATATATAGGTATACATATTATGTGAAATTGTCTTTATTTAGTCCATGACTTCTCATTGTTAATTAAACTATTGCATGCACACGGGTATACTTAGTAGGTATTTTAATTTTTTTGCTGTTTTAAAAATATTTATTAAATGTTACTTATTGCTTAGTTAAAAATTAGTTATCTGATGATAGAGATAAGAAATTAAAGAACTTTAATGTGATTAATAGTTATATATAACGAGTTACGATTGTCTTATATTATATCTTTTAATTAAATAAAAATAACATTTTTGAAAAGGAAATAAAGCGCTACTTAATTGTACATGAGATAAATATAATTCTGTAATCACAAATACTGAAGTTGAAAAAACTTTAAAACAATATGTTCAGAATCCTAAATAATAGGTATGAGTTCTTTTTATATGGATAATCTCAATTAATTTCAACGTTGTCTTATGCGATTATAGACCTTACAGTTATCTATTTCTTCTTCAGTAAAATAAAAGAACATAATCAATCAATCAATACACATTAGAACGAGACAGAATGAAATAATATATATAATATATATATATTTTTTATATATCATATCTGTCTCTATTCTATAGGTAGATATATATATATATATATATATATATATATATATATATATATATATATCTACCTATAGAAAGTACAACAGGCGGTCTTATCACTCTGGAAGCGATTTCTTCCAGACAACCCTTGTTTAGCAAAGAACTATTGTTTACAGCGAATTGCAAATAAACATAGGTACCTATTTTTATTTTTTACAGAGTCCAATCTTGGTGGAAATAAATCTAATAATTCGAAAATGGACAGGCAAGTTTTTATTGCAGCCCACAATTTTTGTACATCATCATCATCACTAAAGTTATTCACAAGTTCACTGCTGAACATAGGTACGCCTCTAGAAGCTTTTTGTCATTTAACCTCAAAAAAACCACCAACTTTATAAAATATTTTATGTTAATGTTAACTCATGAAATATATCTTGAAAAAGAAACATAAAATATATTTAATGATATTTAAAGAGACATAAATCGTGTATCATTGTAAGATACATCACACATCCAGTTTCTTGCCGTTATTTGATATCAGGGTTTTAATTTAGACGGCTGGGTATTAAATTTACATGCAGTATTATTTTACCTTCGATGGATACCTTGTTATGACTGATGTTGTTATGAAAATAAAATGCAATGTAAAACAAAGGTTTAAAAAGGGAATAATTAATAATTTAAAAATAAAATCACATTGACACCTACAGAATTTTGAAACTCCGTGTTTTCAGTACGAAAAAAATATGGTACCTCATATTATTAAAAAAAAACTAACTTATTTTTTGTAACTTGCAACCGGTAATTATTTTTTGTTAATTATAAATGTTTGGGTTTTTTATGTGGTTTATGTCAGAAATGTTTTATAGATTTTTGCTTTTCTTTGTCAATTTTACAACTGTGCTTAGTTTTATTTCATCAAATGTCTGACGGTTTATACAAACAATTCCATAACTTTTTCTTTAATTCAATTCTGTGTTATTATTTTATTTTCAATAAAAACGTTAACAAAAACACCACAGTATGAGATATGAACTAAACGTGAACATACCACCATTTTTCCAAAGCAAATAAAAAACAAGAAAATAACAATAACGTCACTTATTTAATTTCCACTCATCACTACAAATAAAAACTCCCGTGTAACGCCGGTTTCGCGCGCGAACTGCCAAAAATTCGCGGGAAGATCGGTTCACATTCGCAGCGTTCGGCGGCGACGCACCCTCTACGGCACGTGGCTACTGACTGGGACGTTCGGATATCTTCCCGAGGGATACAAAGCTTATATTTATGCGAGCTGAAATATATTTCTCTTCTTTTTCTATTGTAATTTTATTTTTCTACGTATTTGAGCAGAAAATATTTATTTTAACCTTAGTTATATACTTAGTAGTAATAGTAATAGTTGGACTCGTGATGGTAAGCGAGATTCGTCAACAAATTTCGTTCTGTTGTCGTCATGATATTTCACTAATAGAAATACCACTAAGATCTAACAGGTTATATGCAAGACCTATTAAATTCACCGGCGACGAGGAACAGTACCCATCATAAACAATGCCGTTTTATCTCGTACAACGATCGCCAATTTGTCAGCCAAGAGTGTTGATTTTAGCAATCCTGCTAAATGTAGTAGTGTCATAGAAGCTGAATGACTGGCTGACTGATGACAAAACTTTTTTTATACGATAAGGTTGACGAACGAGCACACAGTCCACCTGATGTTAAGTAGTTACTGTATCTCATAGACGTCTACATCTATCCTCGTTTGCGAATCAAAACGCAGATGCGTTGTTAGCCGTGAGGACTAAGATGGAATGCCTTCTTTTCCGGTAAAAAGGGTCTCCGGTTCTCTACACTCCCCATACAAAACACAGCGGCATTAAACTGCTTTTTTACGCTGGTATTTGTGCGAGCGTGGTCCTTCCCCGGTCGAATCGACCCATTCGTACTGCTACTATACTATTAATATAGCTGTAAGTAGCATGGCTCTACCACGTCTTCCTTGAACTACTTATTAAAGACTTTAAATTAAAATATGTATTATATCTTGTCTTGTAGGTTTCGAAAGTGTTCAAATTATGGGACAATATTATAATAAAATATCAAAACAAAGACAGTCAAAAATAGAGTAGTCGTATCGATTATTTATAAGGACCACTGATGTCTTAGATGCAATGCACCAAAAAATATATTTCTGAAAATCATTTTCGAGTATTACATCGATTTTCGCGCAATTAATAAAATTAACAAAAAGTATAAATTGCCAACCAATGAGCTTATAACAATACTAGTGTGATACTTGCAAATAATGTTATTATTTCGGATAGAGAATGAATATTAAAAATAAATCAAAAATTTTAACGAACAATGAGAGTGAATTTCCGAACGTACACGATAGTCCCGCCCCTCTCGATTTTTGTCACTATCTCACTTACTCTCTATCTCATTACTTGCAACCTTATGATAAGTACTCGAACAATGAAAGCAGCGAAGTAGCCAATAAAATTATTATGATTGTTTATAATAATTATTTTTGCAGTAACTAATGATAAAAATACGAAAATATTTACTCAAATAACTATACTATCTTCGGTGCCCAGCATCGGTTTGGCATATTATGTCAAAAGTTAGATATTACTGGCAAATAATATTTATTGAAAAAAAAAAACATTAGATAATCACTCAAAAAATTATGTTGATCAATTACAAATTGTTTTTCGATTTCAATGCGTGTAGTGCCGTGTAAGAATATCCTCTACCTACCCCACTACATCCCGTGGGTGTCGTAAGAGGCGACAGAGGGTAACAAGTCAGAAGATGGACAGCAGCGTCTTCCTAATAACGACAACAAATAAGAAACTACGGAGCCCTATTGTCAAGCGTGGCAACTATGGCAAATATTTACCCTATAAGGCAATCTATGCGGAAGGGGGGTGGGGGAATTGTTCAACAGTGGACATTATTGGGTTGTAACGGTAACGGTTTCGATTTCAATGTTGGCATCTATTACTTTTCTACCACCATGGTGGCGCAACTTAAAAATGAGGTGTAATATTTGACAGATTTCATAGCGGAGAAATTAATTTTTTCGAAAAAACGTAAAGTGTACCATTGAATATAACATAACGTAACATAAACACTCACGCCTGTCACCCAGAGGGGTAGGCAGAGACTACGGACTTCCATTTGGCACGATCCTGACATACCTCTTTCGCCTCCTTTACATCCATATATCTACGCATACATGCTCGTCGGTTAAGGGTACTTCTAACGTGGCCCATTTTCAAAATATCGCCAATTTGGTCGATAAACTTTTTCCTAGGGCGTCCCTTCCCGACTCGGCCATTCACATCTGCCATATAAATTTGCTTTGTCACTCTTTCCTCATTCATTCTTTCTACGTGACCAAACCACCGAAGCATTCCTTTCTTAATCCTGGTCACAACATCATCTTGCATACCACATTTATCTCTTATCACGCAATTTCTCACCCTGTCATTCAGATTACACCCTAGCATATTCCTTAAAGACCGCATTTCTACAGCATTTATTCTACTTTCGTGCTTCTTCTGCCACACCCAGCTTTCACTACCATACATTAAAGTAGGGACTAACACAGCATTATGAATTACCATACGTGCCTGTTTTGACAAATTCTGGTTCCTTCATAATAGAGTGTAGTGCCCCATTCACTCTATTCCCTGCATTTACTCGTCGTTCTATATCCCTATCATATCTACCATTCCTGCTAAATACACATCCCAAATACACAAACTCATCCACTTGCTCAATCAACTCTCCTTCTATTCTTATTTCACATACCGTTTTGCTTTCTTCTCTTTCAAAAACCATTACTTTCGTCTTACTTGCGTTCACTTTCATTCCCCTTTCTTTTAATTCCCAGTTCATTAATGTAACCATCATTTGCAACTCTGCCGCCGATGACGCAAGTATGACTTGATCATCGGCCTACAAAAGGCGTTTGACGGTTAACTCGCCCATTCTTAACCCACATTCTTCATCTTTCAAAGTTTGCAAACACCGGTCCATAAATAGGTTGAACAGCCAAGGGGAAGCCACACAGCCCTGTCTGACACCTTTTTGGATGCCAAACCAGTCCGAGTAGACTCCATTGATCCTGAGACAAGCACTAGAGTCCTTATAAAGAGACCTTAATGCCTGTATCAAACCAGCGCTCAACCCATATGAGTTCAGTGTTTGCCATAACACATTCCTGTCCACTCTGTCATAAGCCTTTTCCAAGTCCATGAACGCACAAAAAACTTTCTGGTTTTTGGCCAAAAACTTCTCCGCAATCATGCGCATGGAAAAGACTTGATCTGTACACCCCATTCCCTTTCTAAAAACCCGCTTGCACATCCCAAATTTTTCCATCAGTTTCTTTCATAACTCTTTCAATTAACACCTTAGCATACAGTTTACCCACAATACTAAGCAAGCTGATACAGCGGTAGTTTTTGCAGTCCTGCTGTGACCCCTTTCCTTTATATATTGGTACTATAACTGCTTTACACCAGTCATCCGGTACCCGTTTTAATTCCCAACATACATTAAACAAGGTGTACAGCAGGCCTGCCACCACTCCCTCTCCAGCCCTTAGCATCTCGAGTGATACTCTATCATATCCAGCTGCCTTACCTGCTTTCATGCTTTTCATTGCTTTCATTATTTCATCTACACTTATCTCCATACCCCTTTCCACTTCTTTCGGAATTTCTAGTTCATTTAATTCATACGACTCTTCACTCATAAACACGCTTTCAAAGTATTCCTTCCATCTGTTTAAATTCGAAACTTCATCATTCAGAATACATCCATTCTCGTCTCTTATAGCATTTATTATAGGCTGTTTTGTATTTCCCCTGGCAGTTCTTACGAGTTTCCAGAACATTTTATGTTAGCCTGGAAATTATCAGATATCCTTCTATCATTCTTATCCGTTCTTTCTTTCTCTTCCTTTCAACAACTTCTTTTACTCTCTTATTTAGACGTCTAAATTCTGCCTTTTTTCTTTCAATCTCATCATTCATACCAGAAGAATTATCAGCTTTGGTTGCTAGTAAATCTAACCATGATTTCTTCTTTGATTCAACTTCCACCCGTACCTCATCATCCCACCATAACGTATTACTTTTCCTTTCATTTGTTCTCTTACTTACACCGCATACTTCGGTGGCGGTATCCACCAAACCTTTCTTAATATTATCCCACACAGTATTCAAGTCTAAATCATTCATACACAACTCATTCAAACATCTAATATTTTCTCTCAGTCTACATTTATAGTTCTCTATCACATCTTCATCTTGTAACTTCTCTATTCTTATACGCTGTAACGCAGTGGTAGATACAGATGTCCGATGCCGCCAACGCTTGAAAAGATCATTAATTCGACATAAGACCAAGTAATGATCCGTCCCTAGGTTGGACCCCCGGTAAACCCTTGTATCTACGACTGCGCTCCTCATTCTTTCATCCACAATTACGAAATCTATCATGCTTCTATCATCACCTCTTTCCCATGTATACATGTGAATCTTCTTATGACGAAAAAAAGTATTCGTCACAAAAAGATTCTTTTCCGCACATACGTGAGGAGGTCTTCACCATTCTCATTTATATTTTCATCACCAAACGTTCCCAATATCCTTTCATAACCAGACCTCTTCACCCCAACCCTTCCATTAAAGTCTCCTAACATAATAATATTTTAATTTTCCTTACATTTTGTCAACACCATCCTTACCATGTCCCAAAACTGCTGTCGGATGTAAGTGGGCTTAGACATGTCTGGGGCGTACACCCCTAGCAGGAACAGCTTCTTTAAGCCCACTTTCATTCGTATCCATAGCAGTCTCGGGCTTACACATTCATACTCTTTCACACATTGACCCATTCTTTCTGAAATGATGAAACCGACTCCCTGGCATGCCCGTTCGGTCTCGCCTACACCAGACCAATACGCGGTATACGTGCCATGTGCAGTGGCATCCTTTCCCTTTCGTTTCGTCTCATTCACACATAACACATCTATTCCTCTGTCATTCATCATTTCGCATACTTCATCCATCTTATCATTCATTCCTCCACATACATTCAGCGTAGCCAGACGGGTTTTCCGCAATCCACTTTTCGCCCCTCCGGGAGACAGAACGTGACGGGTGGCGAACCTCGTCGAATATACTTATTTTATATTATTTAGATTAAAAAAAAATCAAACCACAGATATTCATTAAAGTATAAAAATTGAAGAGTTAAAAAAAATAAAGATCAAACCACAGAGACATTGTTTTGTGTACTAATATAGGTAATGCTATTGAAACTGATAAACATTTATTTATAACTAACTTCTCAATACATGACAATGTGTAACAAAAAAATTCACCCCAGTGTCAACTAGTGACATCTGGTGATCGGAAGATTAAGTATTAGCCGTCATTAAATCTTTCCTTTTCTAAAAAAAAAAATTCTTAAAGATACATAGGTAGGTACATATTATATTATATTATGTTAAAAATATTTATCGCAATAACTCCACCGTTTATCAAACGTAATACTGCATATTGTGTGCATTATTACCCTCAAGTTCTATCGCTCTACTCGTTTGGCACCAATCTTTTTTATAGAATAAGGGTGACAAATAAGCACACAGTCCAAATGATGGTTAGTGGATGCTGTGGCCCATAGACATCCACATTTATCCTCGACTAAGAATCACAACCCAGATGCGTTGTCAACCCTGAGGACTAAGATGGAATGCCTAGTTTCCAGTTAAAAAGGGTCTCCGGATCTCTACACTTACCACACGAAACACGGCAGTATTAAGCTACTATTTGATGCTGGTATTCTGTGAGAGTGTGGTCCTTCCCTGTTCGAGCCGACCCAGTCGCGTTACAACCATAATATAGCTGCAGCGTAACTTTTCCACGAATAACATCCATATATATATATATATATATATATATATATATATATATATATATATATATATATATATATATATTACATATTAATGTGAAATACCACTGACTGACTGACTGACTAACTCATCACCTAATCTCTAAAACTATGCACCAATTTGACTTGACATTTAGTATAGTTACGCGATGTAGACACTCTAAGAACGGAATTTAAGATAGTTCCATCAAAAAAATTTTGATATTTTACATCTAGGTTCCACAATAATATATTATCGTACGCCCAGCGATGCGTGCGGGTATCAGCTAGTAAGTAGGTAGTTCTAAAAAATATAATCTTAGGTTTTACGTTTTAACGTGTATATCTTTTATCGTATACCTATATGTGTCATCTATAACAACATTAGTAATTAATTTTGATATAGCCAATGGGAAGATATTGTGTGCCTGAGATGTGGTGGGATTGAGAATTGTTGGACAAATACCTGTCCTCATTCGACACAAAGCGTAAATTAATGTATCATTGGTAGACATTGTGCGCTTGACAAATAGCGGATGACTGTGGAGACGAATGGAGACGTTATTAATACTCGAAGAGTTTGGACTTCGCTAAAATTCGAATCAAGACATCTATCTGAAAATAAAAATAATAAAACAACTAGGGTTAATGGAATCTCTTATTACACCTATGGGAAAATTAATGAATGGATTAACAAATGTATAAATTAATAAATGTAATATTGGTATTTTAATTCAAATAACCCTGTAGCCGCAGTGTAAGAATATCCATTCAACTACATCGTCCCGTTAAGTCGTAAGAGGCGACAGAGAAAAACAAAACCGTCTTTTGTTTAATCCGTGTGTTAGCATAGGTACATGGAAAATATTTCTCTATGGCGCAATCTATCGGGGGTGCCTCTGTTCAGATGTGGAAGATGATGATTTTAAATAAAAGACATCTTATAATAAATCATGCTATGAACGGGTCTAAGAAGATGTTTTTTTAATCCCAAAAAATACAACTTTTATGTACCTAAAAGTATGATTGGCTCAATCGATTTAGCCAAATACTTAGTTGACTTAACAAACAAAAAAAAAAACAATCAAATTCGTTATAAATCGAAACTTCGTGAGCAAATAAGTAAAAGGCACAATTCTATAGTTTATGTAGTTCTTCCAAAATGATACATCTTGTCTCTTGCATAGTTATATGAACATTAGGTTATGGAATTTGATGTACTTATTACATGTTACAGTACATTACATGCGTGCCTTGCTAATTGTCTAATTAATTTGTCTACTTTACTATCCATCATTTGCAGCATCTATTATAAGTATTTTATTAATGAATAACGAAATATATTTCATTATTTTCTATAGCAGGTCACATATACCTAATACATTTGATGGTCATGGAAAGCACTTTCTTTGTATTAATGTCTCAGAACATAATACTAGCTAAAGATTAGATAAATATGGATCCACAAGAAGACATAGATGTATGGATCTCATAACTTCCGATAGGTGGCGGTGTAACCATCTTTTTTATAGAATAAGGGTGACAAACGAGCACACAGTCCACCTGATGGTTAGTGGATACTGTGGTCCATAGACATCTACATTTATCCTCTATTTAGAATCAAAACGCAGATACGTTGTTACTCCTTAGGACTAAAATGTAATGCCTTGTTTCCAGTAATAAGGGTCGCCGGATCTCTACACTCGCCATAGAAAACACAGCAATATTAAGCTGCTATTTCACGCTAATATTCTGTGAAAGCGTGGTCCTTCCCCGGTCGAGCCCACCCATTCGTGCTACAACCATAATACCTATAGCTGCAGCGTGGCTCTACCACGTATATATCGTCATCTATTTTATTTATTTAAATATTTACGTTTCACAATGAGTTTTCTTCCGCGTACGACCTCTCTGTGGAATAGTTTACCACCGGCGATTTTTCCGGACCGATACCACCTGGAGACCTTCAAGAAATAGCTTATACCTTTCTAAAGGGCCGGCAACGCAACTGCAATTCTGTCTGGTGTTGCGGTTGATCGTGGGCGGCGGTAGTCACTTAACATCAGGTGAGCCGCATGCTCGTTTGCCCCCTCTTCTATATACACCTATTAAAAACTTAGACGTACTTAATGTCTGAGCATAGATATACTGTTTTTAATATTTCTATATTCCTGAGGCATTATCTACCAGTATACCTTAGAATATTAGTGACCTAAGATTAGTTATTTATATTTTATGTCAGACCAAAAACATCCTAATCGGCAGGCTACCTGCCGAGAGTGGAGATTATGGAAAATGTTCCTGCCAATGGGAGAAGCTCATGCCCACCTGTCTATAAGAGCTGATAAAAAGAAAAAAAATGCAGAAACTAAAACTTAGCACATTCACTGTCCGATTTCCAGACACAATAGTAAGACAATAGCGAAAGGGTTAATATTAATATTACCTATACCTACTGAAATAAAATATTAATATATAGTAGCAGCCATGCCGCAGTTATATTAGTAGTATAGCTGTAGCAAGAATGGGTCGGCTCGACTGGGGAAGGACCACGCTCTCACAGAATACCAGCGTCAAATAGTAGTTTAATGCTGCTGTGTTTCGTATGGTGAGTGTAGAGAACCGGAGACCCTTTTTACTGGAAACGAGGCATTCCATCTTAGTCCTCACGTGTGACATCGCATCTGCATTATGATTTGTGATCGAGGATAGATGTAGATATCTATGGGCCGCAGCAACCATTTACCATCAGGTGGACTGTGTGCTAGTTTTTTACCCTATCCTTTAAAAAAAATATTACATAGAAATGATTCTCGAGTGCATCCTTATAGCAGTGATTGAAGTGTAAGGCGATTCAAATTAGATGGAGTGACAACCTGGTAAAAGATACAGGAAGTTAATGGATGCAGTTGCCATGATTCATCACAACTCTTGGCGGAGGCCCACGTTTAACAGTCGACTTGTGAAGGGCTGTAATGATGATGATAATTATATAATTACATTTTTAAAAGTCAAACTGTTATGTAAAAATATTACGTAAAAGTATCATACTTAGTTTACAAATTTATACTACTTTTAGAAAAATTTACAAAAAATTAAAAGCTAAATATAAAAACCCAAAGTTTTTTAAATTTCCTCTGCTAATGATGATTGGAACCTCAATAACTAAATTAACAAAAACAAAACTTCTTGATTTATTTAGAAACTATAGAATAACTATAATTCCAAAATGACGTATAAGTTAACCATATTCTGAAGCAAATTAAATCTCTAGTCATAAGTATAATTTTATAATGACTTAGCTATTTACTAACTATTACACTATTTCTGAAATAAAATAATTTAAAACTTATAACTTTATAATACAGTGTAATATCCGACAACAGTAATCAATCTGTTACTTAAATATTTATTTTCAAATCTTTCTTGTCTATTATTTTAATTTAGTACCTATTGCTTCGAATTATGATTTAATATTAGATTGACAGTCTGTTAACTTTTAGGACAACACCAGTTACAAATGAGTATATTTGAAAGTTGGAAACTGAGAATTGTACAATTTAAGTTATTTTTCACTTTACATTTAAGACATAAAGTTGAATTCATGCTGCAAGTTATTGAAAAATAAGTCGTTAAAAGTTTAATTTCAAACCAAGCAAACGTCTCCTTGATAAATCCCTTCTAATTTAGACTCAGTACCGTCAAAATACGGTTCCGATTACAGTGATACAATTTCAAATCCGTTCGAAATTCCAATGCGCGATCAGTTTCGTTTCATTGGCGGTTGAGCTGTCAAATTTGAATTGAGGTGGTTCTAAAGAATTGAAAGTGAGGGAAGTATTTCTGTCCCTTTTGCTCTAATAAAGATTTTTATTTTTTAATGATAATGATTTGAGTGACTTTTCTGTTGTAAGTATCTACTATTGTATTATTTGTGAACTTTATGTGCATAAGAATAAGGACTAATAATCCGCTCACTAGATGTCGCTACTTGGGACCAAGGTGTAGTTATTTGTTACATAGATCTTTAGTGAAGAAGTTTCAAATAAAAGTTTGTATATCTATATTTACGAGAACATATATACACAAAACAATGGTACAGTGGTTTCCCTTTAATTGTTTGCACATTTTTAACTCTCATGTTAATTCTTTTACTTAATGGAATATCCGTAGTTTGGTTTATCTATTTACATTTAATTTAGGTGTATATGAAATAAGTATAACTAATATTCAGAAAGACACAATAAACTTTGTATTTTCCTAACAATTAAACAAAACAAAACATATTAGAATTAAACAAAACAAAACTTATTACGTGGTAGAGCCATGCTGCAGTTATATTAGTAGTATAGATGTAGCACGAGTGGGTCGGCTCGACCGGGGAAGGACCACGCTCTTACAGAATACCAGCGTAATATAGTAGTTTAATGTCTCTGTATTTCGTATGGTGAGTGTAGATAACCGGAGATCCTTTTTACTGGAAACGAGGCATTCCGTCTTAGTCCTAACGGGTGACAACGCATCTGCATTTTGATTCGTAATCCAGGATAGATATAGATGTCTATGGCCACAACACCAACTTACCGTCAAGTCGTCTGTGTGCTCTATTGTTACCCTTATTCTATAAAAAATGAATCTTTACTCTGTTTTCTAACTTCACAGTAAAAAAAAGGTTGTCTTTAAAAATGGCATACCTAACGCATATATCGCACGATTGCAATACTTAACTAAATTGTTCTGCTGTTGACTTAATTTCTAACATTGACTAAAAATAAGAAATGAAAATATGTTCGTTTCATTTAATTTATTGTTTGATTGATTAACATAAAATAACGTATAACAAATGTATATTTTTTATAAAACTGAAGTACTTACTTAACAAACGAAATAACACATTTTCCCCGATGGTATAGAGTGTATATAGTGGTAGGTATCTGTTGCAGCCTATGGACATCTGCAATCTATATATGACTCCAAAACTGCGTGATGTTATGAAGACTGATTGGAACTAGGCATTACTTTTACTGCTAATCATCCCAGTCGTTGGAGTGAAAACGCATCTCCATCTTGAATCTTAATCGTTGATGTCTAGTAACACAGCTTCCATTTATCACACAGCTTCCATTTACCATCACGTAAAATGTGTATTTGTTTGTCACCCATAATTCTCAAAGATGGAATTCCTCACAGTCTGTGGTTAATACTGCCTATCTTACCCTTGACAGTTAACAACAACAGTGTTTGCGTTCCCGTTTTGCGGCAATAGCTGGTAAGATTGTGATAAATGAATTTTTAGGCAGACAACTTTACTGAATAAAAGTTTAATAGAATCAGAGGGATATGGGGTAGAGCCACGCTGCAGTATTTTTGTAGCACAGGCCGCCTCAGGGGAATCTCTCGAACGAAGATGGAACACCTTCTTACCAAATAACAGCGTAAAATAGCAGCTTGATACTGCTGTGTGACCATACGAATGGTGCGTGTAGAGAAACGGAGACCCTATTCATTAGAAATAAGGCACTCCATCTTAGTCACTAGAGGTGACAACGCATCTGCATTTTGATTCTAAATCAAGGATAGATGTAGGTGTCTACATGCCGCAGCACCACTCGCCATCAGGTGGACTGTATACTCGTTTGCCATCCTTATTTTATAAATAAAATAAATAAATAAAATTGATTTATTTCAGACTGTTGTCCATAATATTGTTAGTAGCATACAAAGACATCTTAAAAAACTAGGTTAGTAATATTTTGGAAAATATTTATTTTAATTTAAATATCTGCCTGCACTGCGCGACACCCCTGCAACATGTGTGTGAGCGTACACCCAGTGCCGCAGTATCGGACAGTCAGGCTTTTCACTGATTACTCTGAGAATGGTGTTGGCGCTCCCCCGCACCGTGCGCAGCAGGGATGCGATTCGCTTGCGCACTACGGTGTAAAACCCATCAGTGTGCGCCAATGCAAACATCCCTGATGCACTACAGTAACTTGGAAGCCCCAACAACATTCTCAGACCATTATTATATTGTACTCGGAGAGCGCCGACAGCCCCCCGCGTGTAGTTGACCCATAGATTACACGTATAAAGCGTTTGGCAGTATGCCTTAAACAGTGTTATTTTTACATCTGGACTGCTACGTGCAAATCTGCGAGCCAACATGTTGCAGCGGACTGCCATCACCCTCCTTTCCCTTTCAATATCCTTGTCATCCTTCAAGTCCTCGGTAACCACGTGACCGAGATACTTGAAGGATGGCACCCTTACAAGTTCACTACCGTTGAGTTTGACAGGCGGTACATACATCACCTTACGAGTCCTGGCTTTAAAAACCATCAACTCGCTTTTCCTAGCATTATACAATAGGCCGTGGGATTCAGCATACTCCTCGCATATTGAGATCAGCCTTCTTAGAGCAGCAACTGACGGGCTCAGCAACACCATGTCGTCCGCGTAACTGATGCTGTTTACACAGAGACCATCAATGAAACAGCCGACACTGGTGTTGCCAAGCCTAACAATCAGCTCGTCTATATACAAATTAAAAAGCGTCGGGGAGGTCAAACCACCCTGCCTCACCCCACACTCCAATCCGTACGCATCAGAAAGCTGATCCAACCATTTGACTTGGTTAGTCTGGTGGCCATACCAATATTTAAGAATATTTATAGTCTCACCAGGAACTCCTGAATTTTGTAGTTTTTTCCACAGGATGTCATACCTAACCAAGTCAAACGCCCTGGACAAGTCAAGAAAAGCCGCGTAAACCGGAGTCTTCCTATCCATATAATACCTGACAGTATGCTTGAGAGCCAGAATGGCGCACTCAGTTGACAGTTTTGGCCTGAAACCGAATTGAGCGTCGTGCAGAACCAGGTGACGCTTGAGCTGTCTCTCAACCAGACCGTCAAGTACTTTTGCTGTGATGGTAGCTAATGAAATCGGCCGATAGTTGGTCTTATCGGATATATCTCCAGTTTTATTCTTAACAATAGGAACAACGACCGATCTCATCAACTCTGCAGGCAGGTATGAGTGTCTGATACAGAAAGTAAATAGCATACCTAGTAACCTCGGGAGATGCGGCCCAGCATACATGAAGTGCTCAATGCTGAGGCCGTCATGACCCGGTGACTTGCCTCTTTTGCATACCTTTAATTAACTAAAAAGGGTGTTATTTGCGTAAATCCATTATAATCAGAATTTAAAAAAAATTAACTATACAAAAATTAATAAAAGTCAAGTATCTTAGAAGAACACCACTTGCCCTTCCTTAAGGTGAGTCTACGTTAGAGGAGCCGATAACGAGCCGAGCACGAGCCGAGCACGAGCCGAGCACGAGCCGAGCACAAGCTGAGCCGCTCTACTCGCGATGTCAAGTGTGACGTACCAACGAGCCTACAACAATCGCACTTCGAGCGCGATGCAAATCCCTTTGTGTATGTCAAAAACCGACAATAGGCGGAGCACAGTCGAGCACGAACCAAACGCTCGAAGCGCGCTCGTTCGTGGCTTGTAAGTCGATCCACACTACAAGAATTTCCACTCGGCTTATGCTCCGCTCATGCTCGGCTTGTCTAGCGTAGACCCACCTTTAGATAATTAAATTGTAACGTCTTTAGTACATCTGCTATCGCATCTACCACGAGGAGTGCTCTGAGGAATTGTTCGAATTAATTCCAGCCGCCAAATTTCATGAACGCACATCGCGTCAAAATTCACGATAACATCCTCACCATCTGGATGTTTAGCGGTCCACTACTGTGCGTTTTACTAGTTTTCTTCCTCGTACAATTTCTCTGTGGAATTGTTTGCCACCGGCGATTTTTACAGACCGATATCACTTAGGAATCTTCAAGAAAAGAGCTTACTCCTTTCTAAAAGGCCAGCGACGCACCTGCAATTTTGGTGTTACAGTTGTTCATGGGCGACGGTAGTCACTTACCATCAAATGAGCCGCATGCTTATTTGGCCCCTCTTATATAAAATAAATACGACTAATCTAATCATTTTGTAGACCTGGTGAAACGTGTTGCTTATCGAGAAGGCTTTCTTTGCATAGCTCTACATACTCGTATTTTACATTTGTTGGCGTATCGTACAAAATAGACATGTTTATTTTTTATAATAGACCACTACGAACTGGCACTTGATTTTAAAACTATCGTTAATACGTATTGTAGTCGCTATCTTCGACACCAGATGGCGTAACTAATCGCGATGACTTGTGACTCTTGGAGAATTTTTCATTCTAAATACGTTCAAAAACCAGACTTAATGCAGAGTTGTGTTAGTAAATTAAGACCTTATTCACATTTTACAAAACAAAAGAAAACACAAAATTATAAAGTAAATATGTTGCACTGAGATTTCTTGTGTAATTTTTTTACATAGATAAATTGCACATGGCCAAACATTCAGGCCCGGAATAATTATTTATACCCTATTCAAATACTGATTCCAAGCGGGAACTGTAGGGCGATATTAATATTTGATTCCGAATTCGCCGTATTCGACCGAGTTGTAATTATCGCCAGCCTTTTACTGAAAACGATGTTTTTTTAGGAGGGGGGGGCAAACGAGCGCACCCCTACACCAAGGAAATTGCTGGTGTGTTGCCGGTCTTTTAGTTACCACGTCTGCGGTTTGATTCTTAATTGAGAATGGATTTTGCTACGTGGTAGATCTATGCTGCAGCTTTATTGATAGGACCCCGCTCTCACAGCATACTAACGTAAAATAGCAGCTTAACGCTGCTGGATTTCGTATGTTAAGTGTAGAGAAACGGAGACCCTTTTTCCTGGAAACAAGGTGTTGCATCTTAGTCCTCACGAGTGGCAACGCATCTGCATTTTGATTCGTAATCGAGTATAGATGGGTAATCATCGTCCAGTCCACTTAACATCAAATTTACTTTTTTCATTTGTCACCCATTCTTGTATGCAAACACTAAGCCTAGCTCTATAATCATAAAATTAGTGTCTCAAGACAGAAATCCGGGGTCAAAATTCTTGTCTTGATAACTTACTATAAAGTGCAATAAAAACAAGACCCCCGTGTGTAGGAACACTAGTGAAGGGTTCCCAGGGAAGTGGCTGCGGTTTGAATTGAGGTGTCGATTACGTGCGCCAGCCAGAGTTGGCGTAGGTCGTGAATGACTTTGTGTATGAATGAAAATAGAATGAAAGAATGACAGCTATTTGGTTCTTATGTTAATTGGATTGTCATTTTTAAAATAATAATTAAATGATAGTTAAAAAAAAAAACTGAAAAACATGCTGACAATAATAAACAGTAAAATTGTTTTATTTTATAAGTAATACTGATGACTCTGATCGTTACGTTCTTACGTTAATATAATATAATATATATATATATATATATATATATATATATATATATATATATATATATATATATATATATATATACTATCTTCAGATATTATAATTGAATCCGACTCAAAACATGGTAAATATAAAAAATATATGAATTGGTAATAACCCCCGGATATATCGTGGTAGAATTCCATACCGAATAAATCGGTAGACCTAATGAAAATAATTAATTTACTAATGATACCGTGTTTAGTAATGATAGCGAGGCAATAAACGTAGCTAACTTAAAAAAACCACCGTTATCATCCGAGTCGTTAATGTATAATTATTTATCTATCCGTCTCGCTCATACTCGCTTGGTTTACGAACACCATAGAGATGTGCATAATTCTAGTGAATGTATATCGATAAATTGTAAAGTTGCGATTTTTATCTGACAGAAGGAACATTATATATAATACTCTCCGTGGTAATAAATGGCATGCGTATTAGTAGACTTTCGTCTAAACCGAAGATTATACGTGAAAACTATCAATATTTGTAACAGTAACTGATTTTGATAAGTTCTATCTTAGGGTGGCCAACCACTGGCGGCGGAGCCATAGACCAGATCCGCCGCTGGGGTCGGGAAGGCTAGTACTTCTAAGTGCTCGTTTTTCCTGGCCCCATGGCCTTTGTGCATCGGACGCGGGGGCGTCTGTTGCACAGACGTAGTTGGAGGCCGTGGAGGAAGGCGCGCCATGTGTTCTGGTGCGCCTTACCTGGGAAGGAGAACGGGGAGGAATTTTCCTCTCCTGAGGAGGTGCTGCCATGGGGCGGCAGGCGCTAGTAGGGCCGCGGATGTGTGCGAAAGCGTTCCTGTAGCCCTGCCAATATGCGACAAAGGTGGAACACCATGGGGTTTTAGTCGGTGCGAGTCTGACGTCACCCGTCCTTGCCCCCGCGAGGCGGGTATGCGTAGGCATTTCCCCGTGCAAAAAAAAAAAAAGGGTGGCCAACCACAATTTAGCAATGTTTTCGTTTTATTCGATTCATCGTCGCTTTGTTCACCGAGTAGGTATAGTACGAGGTGTATTTAATTGTTTGGGTTCCTTTTTTTACTTATGAATCCCTCTGCGTAGTTAAACCTTGAGATAGCTGCAGGTGTCGATAGACTGCAATAGCCACTTACCAGCAGGCGGTATGTACGATCATTTTCCAGTAGTTTTACTTAAAAAAAACGAGATTATGCCGATATAGTTACTTTTAATGCCACATTATTTTTTTTAAATCAAAAACACATTTTAATAACTATCCGAATTTAAGGTAAATATCACTTTTTTCTTCAGTTCACAAGTATCAAGGAAAACAAGGAAATGGGGTGACATAAACTATAAGAATAGTTTGGGTAAGTGATTAGTACCCATTAAATACCTGCATACCTGCGGCTTAGGAAATTCTTTATACAACTAATCAATAATCAGCGTGTGTAATGTCTTTCTATGACTTATGTACCGAGCGTAAGCAGGAAGCGAATATCGATATATTGCAAGTGGTTGACACATAACTATTGTTACTGATGTTTACGATCCGACGACTCCGATGATAACGGCCGACCTATAGTAATACTCCTTTGCTGCCGAGGAGTCGCCAACCAGCAGTACTATACGGTTGTCGTATTGACTTTATACTTAATTCACCACTTCCTATCGTACCGAGGGTATCCTAAGTGGCAACTGGGGGAAACGACTCTCGTCTCGACGAATCTCGTGAATTTCGATAGATGGCTATAATCTTGCACATGTAACAGGGTTCTGGGTTGTTTACAGATGTAAACAACCCTACTACCAGCGTCAAATAGCAGCTAAATGCTGCCGTGTTTCGTATAGTGTAGAGAACCGGAATCCGTTTTAATGGAATCTTAATCGAGGTTAAATGTAGATATCTATGGGGCACATCATCCACTGACTATCAGGTGGACTGTGTGCTCGTTTGTCACCACTATTCTATAAAAAAATTTAATAAACAGAGATCTTCCACGGTGCTGATAAAATCCTTAATGTCCAGTAGTGAACTATTTCCTTATCATTTTTTTTTAATCTTAAATCCATGGCCAGAATCGTGAAGATTTGTAATCTATTTCCGAGTAGGTACATCAATGCCCTCGTCACCGCCGGCTACGAACCGGCTACCTTTCGTTCGCGGCCGGTCACGTTAGCTTTTTTGCTGGCCACTCCGGGTTTCGCTTTCGACGCGCGTGACCGGACGGTGCATTGTGGTCTGGCGAGCTTGTGTGAGCGAAATTGTTGTTGTTACATTTTATAACATAAACACTCACGCCTGTCACCCAGAGGGGTAGGCAGAGACTACAGACTTCCATTTAGCATGATCCTGACATACCTCTCTCGCCTCTTCCGCATCTATATACCTACGCATACATGCTTGTCGGTTAAGGGTACTCTTAATTTGGCCCATTTTTAATATATCGCCAATTTGGTCAACAAACTTTCGCCTAGGACGTCCCTTTCCGACCCTTCCATTCACTTCAGCAACGTATATTTGCTTTGTCAGCCTTTCCTCATTCATTCTTTCTACATGACCAAACCACCCAAGCATTCCTTTCTTAATCCTGATAACCGCATCATCTTGTAAACCCCACTCTTCTTTTATCACACAGTTTCTCACCCTGTCACTCAGATTCAGCCCTAACCTTAGCGACCGCATTTCTCTTGCATTTATTCTACGTGCTCTCGTGCTTCTTCTGCCACACCCAACTTTCACTACCATACGTTAAAGTAGGAACTAATACAGCATTGTGAATTGCCATACGTGCCTTTTTTGATACATTCTGACTTTTCTCAATAGAGTGTAGAGCCCCATTTACTTTTGTGTTGTATAGTTAAATAGTCGTTTAATGCTTCTGCTTTTCGTAAACAGCTTTACCGACTAGTAGTTTAATAGAATCAGGTGGTAGACAGATACACAAATAGAAAATTGTTTATTGCACTCAAACAAAAAAATTAATACAAAGGTGAACTTAATCCTGAAAAGGCATTCTCTGCCAGCTAACTTTTGGTAGTGTGGTGAGAGCTTTGGGTAGTGCCGCAACAGAAAAAACTAAGTTCTTTAGACGTGTTATTCAAAACGTATTATATAAGTAGGTAAGTATGTTAAATAAAACTAGTTTTTATGGATATTGTCGCGTATTTCAACTTATAAAAATTATACCTGACGTTTCAAGCACTTTACTGCACTCATGGTCACGGGGGGTGTAATGTTCGCGTAAATATTAGAAATAATTAAAATGTCATAAAATAAAATCATTAAATATGCTAGTAGTGTATATATATATATATATATATATATATATATATATATATATATATATATCAATACATGAAATTATAATATATAATAAACCAATAACATTAATCGAGTAGCAGGTATGTAAATTTTAATGAATCGGGATAGATACGAGTAGAGTTTTGTTGGTCATGGAAGGGGATAGATAACCTTAAGTATGAAAAACGCTCTTTCAGATAAGCTGGAACAACTGAAAGAGCGTTTTGCCACGCTGCAGCTTCATTATGGCTGGAGTACAACTGTCCGGGGAGGAGATACGCTCGTACAGAATACCAGCGAAAATAGCACCTTAACCCCAATGTATTTCGTATGGTGAGTGTTGAGAACCGAAGCCCCTTTTTACTGGAAACAAGGCATTTCATCTTAATCCTCAGGGGTGACAACGCATTTGCAATTTGAGGAGAAATGTAGATGTCTATGGGCCACAGTATTTACTTACCATCTGTGGTCTCTGTCTCGTTTGTCGCCTTACAAGCAGTGGTATGCTTGGGTTTATTAGTTTAACCACTGTATGACTTCAAAATCTGAAGGTACTCCGGGTTAACTTTGACATCGGGACGTCAGTCACCTCAGTCCCCCGTGACCATGGGTGCTGGAAAGCACCCGAAACGTCGGGTATTAAAAATAAAATAAATAAAACGCGATAAAATCCGTAAAAGTAGTTTTAATCAATGTATAGTGTTCGCGTAAATATAAGAAATCATTATATTTCAGATTTCGTTTATTGTGTTTATCAGCTAAAAGCAACAGAATATTGTGGAAAATGAAATTCTATCCAAGCATTTTTTTATCTAGCTGATTTGCAACTAGGATTCATCAGTTTTACAAAGTAAACTCATTATTAAGATAAATTAAATAATCTTTAAGTATTTTTAGTTTAACAAAAGGTATTCATAGTATAATAACAACATTAACCAAATTAACGCAGATGCAGACTAAAATAAAGTTGTACAAAAAAAATAGTAACTTTTACTTTTCGTATTCAGTCAGTTTATGATTTATTTGATGGATATTTAACAGCTGGTGATTAAAAAATCGGCCCTTAGTCTTCAAATCTTAAACACTACAAAACAAAACAGGTTAATTGAAAGTAAGCCTATATTAGTTTTTATAGCATTTCACTTTTAAGTTTTATGCATTATTATAATTCAGGCTTTTCTTAAACTTTCCTAGCGTTTAATTTTAATCCAATCGATTTGAGTGGTTTGAAACATTTTATTTAATATATTAAAAATGGTTTTGAAGTTTGATTATATGAAATTTGCAACTAAATTCGTTAATTAACTTTTTACTTTTTTATTGCCTTTTTAGGTTGTCTGGAAGAAATTTTGGTATGGCAATAAGACCGCCTTTTATTTTTCTTTCCGTTCGTTTCTTGTTACGTTATTTTTTAAGTTTTCTAAGTGTACAATAAAGGGTTTATATATATATATATATATATATTTATATATATATATATATATATATACAATTAAGGTATTGTATTGAAAATTATATAACATCCCTAAGATCTATAGTCATCTACGCAGGATAGTATTATAGTATACGAGTGTTTGTAAATGAGATGAGAGGGATGAGCGCGGCATTTATTTTATTTACATAATAAAATTTGCTTGTTCAACTAAAAATTTTAACTTGATATTCTAGTAGTAAAATAAGACTCGCAGCAAATTTACAAATGCACTGCAACTATCGTCATTCCATTCAAAAGGTTCAGATGGCCACGTCTGTGCCACATCTCTCTCATCGGTCGAGTAGCCGAGCGAGTGAATGGAGTGTTTTTTGTGTCGAGTACACTTGCTTAAATCGGTGTGAAATTAGTTGGGCTGCCGGCCCGCCACTCAGCTAGTTTTGTCATGGATGAGGTGCGGTCAGAGTACGAGCGGTTGCACTTTATTATAATGTACTAACTGTCGTTACTAAAGATTTTGCGATGATAAGGCACATTGATCTCAATAAAAAAAATTACTAGCACACAGCAAAGAGATGATATGAGATAATCTATAATCCTACTACCTAAAATGTTATAAATAACAGACTGAATTTCGGTGATCCTGTTGTCGATATACTTGCCAAGTAACGATTATGTGGATACCCATGATTTTAATTTGGACTTTTATACGCACATAACAATAATTTTATCGTTTGTATAGGCATATAACTGAAAAAAAAAATACTGTTCCGTTTATGAACCTGTAGATATTAATGACTTGATATTGTATTTTTTAAATGCCACTATAATTGTAACTTCGTTATATATGGAAGATTTTATAATTAAAAATTAATCTGTATTTTCGTAATTAAAATATTAGGGGATTTTTTTAATTCATGAACTGTTATAATATACCATGAAATATATATATCATGAAATAATACAAAACTTGTTCATGTATTTACATCAATTTATAAAAAAAATATAAAAAAAAAACGATTACATTGACTATTTTGATTTTTGTTTTCATTGATCAGTGTTTGAACGTATCGTTCTCAAGCAAACATACAAATGGTATAAATATTAATAAAAAATGTATATGTAAAGTTTGAACTTTTTAAGATTGAATATGTTTTGGGGTTGCATGCTCTAAAAGGAAAAAACAAAAAAAAACAGTAAAAATATTCAAGCTTCCAAGTCAATGCATTAAAAAGGTACTTCTATTTATATTTCGATCATCATGAAATTTGGCAAAATGCAAAGTCTGAGAGCCCAAGTACAGGAAAAAAATTCAAAACTCTTTAACTTATTAGTACGTGAGTACGTACGGTTGTTATAACTCAAAAACTACATCCTTGTTTGCATGGATGGCTCTCTGATACGATAGCTCTTCATCGGTCAATCAAATAGTAAAAGTTCAAAAGGGCGCTGCTTTATCGACGTAATTTTTACTGTTGATATTATTGTAAATATTTAAGTCGATTTTAGTATTGTATAGTGTACCTAGTCAGTTTTTTTCGAAGTGTTCCTAATTATTTCCAAAGCTTGCTTGCTATTTTTTCCTTAACATATTAGTTATAGTATACGACTCTGTGTTTTTGTCTCTGTCCTGCTCCTAGTTTTGGTTTTATAGGGTGGAAAAGCTTAGGGTGATCATATTATCCTCACGTACCTAGTTATAGTATAAACATAAATTTTCAGTTGAAGCATTAATCGTGATTAGATAGATGTGAGAATATTTTTACCACTGCAAAGAAAATTTCCTTCTTTTTTTCCTTGTCGTTAGTTACCTATAATTTACGAGATGGATGAAATATCTACATACGCAATTAAGTTTATAGGAAAACCTTTGGGCACGAGTTCTAATAGCACTCGACCACCTTTTATTTAATCCGTAAAACGATGCTGTAAACCGCTCGTTATTTTTATAAACACGTATCATTTCGCTACAACTCCCGCCACACCGTAATCAATACTTATAAGTATAGTCATAGATAAGGCGGCAACTTTACTGAATCATTCAAAATGAAACCGTGCAACTTATTTCTCGGCTATGAAGCTGCACTAAAGATAAAGGCTACAGTAACGGATATCGGTTAACTATTTCGTCGAGTTAATTTTATGTAAGAATGTTATATAATTGCTGTTTTTACTGTCGCACGTGATTGAAAGTCTTTTTAAATTCATCGTTTTATATAAATAACGGTGAGAAACAAGCTCCTAGTTCTACTATTGTGAGTGGTTACTTTGTCCCATAATCAACATAGATTCCAGATTAAAAAATTTTGTTTCGTATGGTGAGTGTAGAGCACTGGAGAACGTTTTAACTGGTTCCGAGGCATTCCATCTTGATTCTTTGTCAATGCGTATGTATTTTGTTTCTTAACCAATGATATATAGAGGCGGCTAGGTCAGGGCTCCACATATACGCTGATGGTGACCACCGTGAAGTTTTCGCCGATCAGAATTGGCATAGCCTATCCGTTGCCCCCGCAGCCTTAACTATCCAAGGTGATTTCCCCACGATAAAAAGACGTCTATGGGTCACAGTATCCACTTAACACCAACTGGACTGTGTGCTCCTTTGACATACTTTCTTCTATAATATATAAACCTTTAATTTTTAGCAGCATAAGAGGCAGCTGAGGGAAACAAACGAGGAAATGGGAAGTTACGTATTGTTGGCTCTCAGCCAGAAGAATTAATTAAAATAAATTCAAGATTAAATTAAAACTAATGAATAATGTTATTAATGTTACTAACACTAGGATATTTATACATGGTAGAACCATGCTGCAGTTATATTAGTGGTATAGTTGTAGCAAGAATGGGTTGGATCGACCGGGGAAGGACCACGCTCTCACTGAATACCAGCGTAAAATAGTAGCTTAATGCTGTTGTATTTGGTATGGTGAGTGTAGAGAACCGGAGACCCTTTTTACTGGAAACGAGGCGTTCCATCTTAGTCCTCACGGATGGCAACATATCTGCATTTTGATTCGTAATCGAGGATAGATTTAGATGTCTATGAGCCACAGCAACCACTTACCATCAGGTAGACTGTGTGCTCGTTTGTCACCCTATCCTAGAAAAAAAACTAAATAGGATAAGTTTAAATTGTTTACCTATGGATTAAGAATCCGAAATAAATGTTTTTGAACTGACTTGATTTGATTGTTATTGACAACCAGAAAGTAAAAAAAAAACTATAGTTGCCATCCACCTGAGAAGTGTGGCAACCATAGAAATATTAAAAACACAAAACTTCATTATTATATCTATGGTGGCAACTATGAAAAATTATTTATGAGGCAATCTTTGGGAAAATATCTAATTCCACAGCTGAACTGTCTCATCAGTGGAATTTGACAGGCTGCAATAAATGAATGATTGAATGAATGAATGTAATAATACGATTAGTATGAAATTCTTGCTTACCGTCACTGCTCTGGTTGCTGCTGTGCGCGTGGTACTGCTCATCTGTAAAGTCGTACTCTACGTCAGATCAGACACATCTGCTCTCAACACATTTATTAATGAGAGACACAAATATAAAGCATATATTTGACATAGATAACAAACCAACTCTATATTTTACAGGGTCTATTTAAAAGTACTTTGTGGCATTCCTTGGGGGAGGCCTATGGACTATGGAAGCATTGGGGCAGTGGAATTTTTTGGCAGTTGACAATGAATCTGCGTTTTGATTCCTTACTGAGGATCTATGTAGATGTCTACAGGCCATGGCATAAACTTACCATCAGGTCGAATGTGTGCTGGTTTGTCACCTATATTCCATAAAACAACATGCTTGGCAATGAAGGAGAACTACGTAATTAAAAAAAACGAAACCTGTAAAACTTGCCAACACGTGAGCCCTTGGGGGCAGTGAAGGAACACGGATGGTTTTTAGTCAGTAAAAGTCTACATCACGGGTTGAGATTTTGCCCTTGTGGTAATGAGGAGATCTGTGCCACCTGTGCCCAGTAGTGGGACGTGTAAAAGATATAACTTTAACTTTAAGTAGAAACTTGTTGTGTGTTGACGGCGTGTATATATATTATACGGTATATGGGTTACGCCAAAATATTATGCCTTGAGTTTTGGATAAATTTACCCTTTGAAAATAAATTGTTTTAATGTAATTTATTAAGGTATTATTAATAAACGTAATGGCGGGTAGTGGCGAAAGTTATTAGCCCATATCTTCTCGTGGGTGTTGTAAGAGGCGACAGAGGGAAACTGAGACAGGAGATGTTCCGCAGCATCTTCCTGATCATAATTTAAAATAGAAAATTACAATTGCCAGCCCACGTGCCAAACGTGGCAACTATTTTCAATATACCCCCAAAGTATATAATAAAATTATGAGTCAATCTATAACGGAGACTAATATTCAGTAGTGACTTTTGATAGATTTTATCGGTATAATAATAATGTCCTACAAAGCAAATTTCGGTCACGGCGGCCAGCCTCAACGGAGACTAGCCATCGGCGCAGGACAGGATTATAGTGCCCAAGTGTATGCGCAAGCACAGGTGCACTCTCTATTCCATCACTATCATATTCCGATGGGATGGTAAACCGACACGACCGGAGAGAGATCAGGCGCAGGATTTAACTCATACAAAATTAAATACCAACCTCCATTCCGATGATCGTTGCTAATCATCTCCTGGTTTTGTAACGGTGCGTGGATGAGCACCTTCTGCTGAGGGCTGTGAGGGTCCAGTCCTTCGACCTCCAACAACGGGGCATGAGGTTCATACCCGTGGACGACCAGCGGCGGTGCGTGGAGATCCATCGCATACAGCCCTACCGCATCACTCTTGTACGAATCAATTTTTGTTTTTTATTTTCGAACTTTATTTAAAAAAAAGAACTATTTTTGTTCTGGCACTTCACAGTCGTTGAATTTGAGTCCTGTTATTTTTTTTTATTATATTTAAAAACTTTATTTTGCACTAATATTGGCACTTTATAAATGTATACTTTTTAAATTTGTTTGGAGAATTATACGGGAGTATTCTTAATTTTCTGATCTGTTGGGAAGTTTACAAAATGTCCTGTTTCGTAACACTTAACTGTCACATCGTAGTGAAAAATATTTCTTTTTAATTTCTGTCACCGTAATTTCTTTCTCATCTTCAAACGTAGTTTCACCATTTTGTTACCTGAAAAGAAAATAAATATGTGTTAAAAGAAATTAATAACTTTATACGTGGTAGCGCCATGCTGCTGCTATACCGGATGACCTTTTTTCCCGTCTGGAAAAAATAGGGTGTAAAGTGTTAATGGATTAGAAGTCTGTGGCACTGATATTTTACAAAAAACAAAAACAAAATTATAGCATAATAAATTTTTTTGAACAATTACTTTGCCCTTTGCCCTTGAGCCTGTGATATTGCGAAGTGACAAGGTCGAAGACGCCTACTAAATTTATTGTTTTATTGCCTTTCGGAGAGTAGGGTGGATATGATTGGAATTTCAATAGTTTTTAATTAATTTATTTATTTAATTCAAAATATTTGTTTTTATTTTCGTAAAATATCAGTGCAATAGGCTTTTACTCCGTTCACATGTTACACCCAATTTTTTCCAGACTATAAAAATGGGTTTTTGTAGCTAGTTGTAGCCCGAATGGTTTGGCAAGACCGGGGAAGGGCCACACTTTCACAGTATAACAGATAAACACTGATGTATTTCGTATGGTGAGTGTAGAGAACCGGAGATCCTTTTTACTGGTTATGAGATAATCTATCTTAGCCCACAGATAAATATGAATGTCTATGGAACTACAATATCCACTTACAATCAGGTGGATTGTGTGCTCGTTTGTCACCCTTATCTAAAAAAAAAAAAGAATGGAAATAAACAAAACAACAAAGCATTACCACAGTCTGATTCATATACTGTGACCTTTGAGTATTCAACTGTGACATTACGGTCTAAATCAATATCAATATATTTTAAAATATATTTAAAAAGATTTCCCGCCCGAACAGGGACTTGAACCCTGGACCCTTGGATTAAAAGTCCAATGCTCTACCGACTGAGCTATCCGGGCTATGACAACAAAAACAAAATGAAGCGACATATTTTACCTATAATATTAAAATACTGTATTTTAAAGTTAATGTTAACATTTAATACTACAAAAAAGTTTTTTTTTTTTTTGAATTTATAATGTAGAGCCGAGCTGTGGTTATATTATAGTTGAAGCATGAATGTATCGAAAAATAGCAGCTTAATGATGTTTTGTTGCGTATGGTGAGTGTAAAGAACCGGAGACCCTTTTTACTTGTAACGAGGCATTCCGTTTTAGTTCTCGGGAGTGACAACGCATTTACATTTTGAACTTTAATCAAGGATAGATGTAGGGTTTTATGGGCCACGGTATCCACTTGTCCATTTGTTTGAATGGACGTTCGCTTGGCACCCTTGTTTTGTAAATTCACGAGCAATCGTTTTTTTTTCGTATTTTATAACTTGCACTTAATATTGTGTTTTTTCTCCTGGGCATACTCGGTCCATCGTAGATCTTTGCCCCCTAGCTAGATGGAAGGCAAGAGTGAGCCCATTTTTAATTAAAAAAAAAAATATTTTGGTAAGTTTTGTAAAGTTAAATTTAGTACGTGATATTTTAATAGAATATAAATATATGATTAGTTAATTATATCTATAAATATGTAATAAAATATTGATTTTGTTGATATTTTTATAATACTATGTTTAGTAAAACTATATAATACATTTTTTTCGATTATGATATGTTAATAGTTAATAGAAGCAAAAAATAAGGTATTTTGGTTCACTTTCGAAACATTTTGTTATTTTTGTACGTGGTAGAGCCACGCTGCAGCTATATTACCGTTGTAGCACGAATGGGTCCACCAAAGACCACGCTCTCACAAAATAACAGCGTGAAATAGCAGTGCTGTGTTTCGTATGGTGGGCCACAGCATCCACTTACCATCAGTGGACTGTGTGGTCGTTTGTTACCTTTATTCTATTAAATAAAATTGCAAAATAACCTAAAAACGGCATGCGTGTAAATCATGGGTTGCTTGCGTTTGTAAATAAAATGCGCTTTAGTATTTATTTAAACAAAATACAGCGTTCTTCGTGGCCTGCACTCTCCATTGTTTTCTGTTAGCGTCAGTGAATAATGAAAGATGTATGAATGGAGTAGGCATTTTTGTAAAACAAGGACATTTTTTTTTCAGTTTTCTAATGTACATGTCATCATCATCATCATTACAGCCCTACACAAGTCCACCGCTGAACATAGGCCTCCCCCAAGTAATGCCACAAAGCACGGTCCTGAGCCACCTGCATCCATCGAGTTCCTGCATGTCTTACCAGGTCGTCACTCCATCTAGTGGGGGGTCGCCCTACACTACGCCTACCGGTACGAGGCTGCCACTCGAGAACCTTTCTTCCCCATCGGTTATCGGTTCTTCGAGCTATATGGCCGGCCAATTGCCACTTCAGCTTACTAATCCGTTGGGCTATGTCGGTCACTCTGGTTTTACTGCGGATATCCTCATTTCTGAGTCTATCACGCAGAGAAACTCCGAGCATAGCCATCTCCATAGCTCGCTGAGCGACCTTGAGTGTCCTCATACGGCCAGCAGTGAAGGACCACGTCTTAGATCCGTAAGTGATCACTGGCAACACGCACTGGTTGTACAACCTAGTTTTTAGAGATTGAGGTATACCTGACGAGAAGATATGTCGTAATTTCCCGAACGCTGCCCAGCCGAGTTGAATCCGTCGATTGACCTCTCGGTCGAAGTTGGACTTACCTAGTCGGACTATTTGTCCCAGGTAAACGTACTCGTCAACAACTTCGAGCATAGTGCTCCCAACAACTACCGGCATAGGTGTGACATGGACATTAAACATAATCTTTGTTTTGTCCATGTTCATCTTAAGACCTATCCGTTGGGAGGCACTATTGAGGTCATTGAGCATAGTGCTTAAGTCCTCCAGCGATTCGGCCATAAGGACTATATCGTCGGCAAATCGAAGGTGAGTGATGTACTCGCTATTGATGTTAATACCGTATTCTTTCCAGTCCAGTAGCTTGATAACGTCTTCTAATGCAGCGGTGAAGAGTTTCGGGGATATAACGTCACCCTGTCTTACACCTCTCTGCAGTTGGATAGGTTTCGAGCTCTGGTTCTGTACTCGGATAGCCATCGTAGCCCTATTGTACAAACACTTCAGCACTTCGATATACCGACAGCCAACTTGGCACCGCTGAAGGGACTGCAGCACCGCCCAAATTTCGACGGAATCAAAGGCTTTCTCATAGTCCACATACGCCAGGCAAAGTGGCAGGTTGTACTCTTCAGTCTTCTGTACAATCTGCCGCAGGGTATGTATGTGGTCTATGGTACTGAAGCCTTTTCGAAAACCGGCTTGTTCGGGAGGCTGCAAGTCTTCGAGTCTGCGTGCGAGACGATTCGTAATGACTCTCGAAAACAGCACGTAGACGCGGCTCAGTAGGGAAATCGGTCTGTAGTTCTTCAAGAGAGCGTTGTCGCCTTTCTTAAAGAACAAAACCACCGCACTTCTGCTCTACGCCTCTGGAGTAGTGCCACCATGGAGGACGGAATTGAAGAGCCTTCTGAAGGACTTCAAGTACCGGTGTTCCACCCGCTTTCAGAAGCTCCGCTGTAATTCCATCCTCGCCTGGGGCCCTGCCGTTTTTAAGGTGCTGGAGAGCCATTCTAATCTCGCTTAGACTGACGTCCGGGATATCATCGGAATAGTCTCGGATAAGACTTGCTCTTGGATCGTTACTCACACTTGCGTGTGGCTCCAACGATGACGTGTACAGCTGCCCATAGAACCTCTAAATCTCACTCAAAATCTCAGGTGTCCCTGAAACGATGCTGCCACACTCAGTCTTCAGCTTTGACAGTAGGCTCTTACTGGCAGACAGATCTCTGGCAAAGACTTTGGAGCCCTGGTTCCGCTCGATCGCTTCTTTAATACGAGCATTATTAAAGATGCGTAAGTCTCGCCGCATGCATTTGGAGATCTGTCTGTTCAGTTGCCTGTATGCCGTCAAATCTGTTGACGATTGCAGCCTCATCTCCCGTCTAGCAGCCATGAGATTAAGAGTGTGATCGGAGAGATTTTGTGTTCTTCTGCGGCGGGTCTTGCAGAACTTAGCTCCGACCGCATGGACAGTTTCCACGAGCTTGTCATTCATATCGTCCACTGCATTGCAATTTTGTAGGCACTGAAAGCGGTTACGTAACTCGAGCTGAAAGTTTTCGGGATTCTGGATTAGAGCACGAGGGGGACGGAGCGTTGACTTCATTAGACGAGACCTCTCCAACTTAACGTTTAGGTTCAGTGTGCCTCTAACCATTCGGTGATCGCTGCCAGTTTTCACCCTTGCGATCACTGAGACATCACTGAGCAGTTGGTTACATGTAATATCCAATTATTGCTTTCTTAAACTTCTATTGCCATAGGGGTTATTCATTTGACACTTCATCCAAGTTTATATCTCTTTCCGTTGCGTACCTAAGCATTACATTAGTGATAAATGATAATTTACCCGTTATCAAATATATAGTCAAGAAAACATTAAAAAATTACTTCTATATGGCAAATAATTTATATAAATAAATTTCGTCGCTGTTTTAGCGCAGTATAATACAAAGATTAAAACACATCAAATTTAATAGATATTTATGTTATTTAATTGTTCGACAAAACACTAGTGCATAATAAATTGTTAAATCTCATAATATTATTGCTCGTAAATATCAGAATCTGGGATCGGAATAAAATTAATATAATTATGTATGCATTCCGATACTTATAATTTTTAGCGCCATTTTTAGCGTAGGTTCATACATTAATTATAGATCAGTTTGGCAGAAAACCTCTGCATTTGTTTTAAAAATTATTTTTAAATGCAGTGGGATAAAGATGACTTTTTATACTTTCCATCAGGTGGACCTCGTAACTTTCCGTTACGACAAATCGAGCAAGGAACACTAAAAAAGTACAGTCTATACTCTATAATAAAGTCTATGCTTTCTATGACGTGGAGTTTTTCGTAGCTCCACGTCATTAGTAAAGCATAGCGAAGCTCATCGCGTCTCCACTCGCTCCCACAGGACGTTCTTTGTTCTCATATTATAATGTTACATTCTATAAAACGCTTACTTACAAGGTTAGTTTATAGTTTCTGGTTACCTTTTATTAAATCATTCCTTAAAGGACTCGCAAACTACCAGGGTAAAATAGCAGCGTAATGCTACTGTGTTTCGTATGGTGAGTGCATAGAACCGGAGAAACTTTTTACTGGAAACGAGGTATTCCATCTTAGTCCTCACGGGTGAAAACGCATCTGTTTTTTTTTTTTTTTTTTTATAATAATAACATTTTTTATTTTAATAAACTGTACAATTCATTCAAATAATTAATTAAACCTGCATCTCAAGTGTATGTGCTAATAGATACATTAACAAATATTTTCTGTGTATTTTGATTCGTGAGATAGATGTAGATGTCTATGGGCCACAGCAACCACTTACCATCAGGTGGACTGTTTGCTCGTTTGCCACCCTTATTGTATAAAAAAGGACCAATCGGGTAAGTCTTTTTGCTGCAATCGTATTGTGAAACACATTACAGAGTGCATTCCGGCAATGTTACTTCAACTGTATCACCGAGCAGCTGGGCTCATAATCGTAAAGCAAAATTGAGATTATTGAGAATGAGAATGATAATACGACACGTGTTTCGCCTCTTCACGAGGCATCATCAGGTGAAGGTAGACCTCAGTGGCTGACCGCTAGGGATCGGCTTATGGTGATCAAACTATGTAAGACACATCATTTTTTATTATTGCGCGGATCTTGGCAAAATTATTTTAACATCTTTGAGTATGTACAATTGCAACTAGAAATTGCTACAAAGAATTTTTACGTCCTTCATGTTCAAGTACATTTATGTCATTGAATGAATTTCACAGAACAATAAAACTTACCGAAAGGTTGTCATTACCGCCAATAACAAAATTAATCTTATGCTAAAGGTGATAAAGTCAAAATTGCGATCTTTTTTACATTGTTGGCTAAACATTGAATTCAAAGCCATTTATGGAAATAATAAAAAATATTGATGGGATAGGAATCCGCAGTAAAATGTATAGGTTGATCAAGGTTGATTATATAACGAGACTTTTGGCGGGAAATAAACCTTCGGCGGATTGTTGCCCCTGTTTTATTGTTTAAATGATGATTTGAAGTAGGTACTTAGATTGTATGATATTTAAAAGTGATTTTGTATAAGTAATATGTGCCTGCGCATGTGAACAATTTGTGAAAACGATGGAGCAGGTGCTTCGATGTTGATATAAACCTCAAGTTATTTTTTTTTCTTGTTTAGACGCCTCAAGGTCTTGAGATACTTTCGCCACCGACTGTCCGCTTGAAGCTGTTGTTAAAATCTCACAAAATCTTCGCAGTGTGACACATCAGCATATTGTAAAGAATACTTAACAAAATATTTTTATGAATGTTTCTTTATTACTTGACACTGGCAAAGTACAATAGTATGAGTTCAAGACCAAAGAAACAAAATAGCAAATGTATAACATACTCATAAATTAACATAAAAATTCTATAAAACGTATTATTTATACAAATTCAAACATGAGTATATGTACATGACCGACGGTGTCTCCAGTCAATGTCCATCTTTACATAAACACTTAGCCCCAATGCGCGGACGCAAGGCTATGGGAATCTTTTGACAGTACAATAGTGTGTGGGACACATGAGATTGGAAAAGAAAGATTTGTCGCAAGATACCGCTTTTAATTTTGTTATAAAATTATCGCGTGAACAATTTTCAAAGTATAATTACTGGTTTTTAAAAATGGATTAAAAAAAAGATCCGGGCGAGCGAAAGAGGCGGGCAATAAAAACATATTTGTTTCTTTTTTTATAAAACTGACATAAGAAGCGAACTTACAGTGCACTTAATAGTTAGTTGACACTGCAGTTCATGAATACCAACTCCACACAAAAAGGGCTACAGATACACTGTCACATGAAAATGAAAAATAAAAGTCAAATTATATGGATAGCCACAATCTTGCTTTATGGTCCTTGAAAAAAAATCTGTCCTATTTTAAAAGAGGAAACAAGGAAATACAGGATAAATTTTTGTCGATGTTTCATAGATAACAATAGCCCGAACTTCAGTTGTCTCTCTCGGTTGCCTTGCTCAATCGTTCGGGCAAAGCGTGACTACAATAGACTCTATTCTTTAAATTTATTGTAGTCCGCATATCCTCCAATAAATTTAAAAAAAATATATACGATAACTGCGCTAGAGTTTCCGTGTAATGGCAGTATTAACATATCCATCACTAGCACCTTATTTCGTCCCATAAAAGGTGACTTAAGGAATTATCCAGAAATTCGAAGACCTATGTCAAGTAGTAAGCAGTTTATGGGCTGACGAGTAAAATAAGCGAAATGTCGCTGTAGTCGTTACAGACCAGAAGACATTTACATCATTTTTACAATATTTTCATCATACTTATTTGTTTTATTTCTTACAGTTTGTGAGACAAGACACAAAGTCCACCCTACGAAATGTATGTGAGACATAGAATCACCATCATTACAACCCTTCACAAGTCAATCAATCAATCAAGAATCAAAATGCACTGAGGATTAAATATTAAGCACTGATTATCAATAAAAATTGTTTCCGGGACCCGTCACTCACAATACGAAATGTTGTAACACTATTATTTTATTTTACGCTAATATTCTGAGAAGATATACGAAGAAAATAAAATTAGGATCTTTTAATATTTTTAAATTTGAAATCATCCTTATTCCTCTAATTTTATTAATTTTTTAATATAAATTAGAGGAATAAGGATTATGAGAAAAATTAATCTTCGGACACATACTGTGACTTGCATATCTCGTGTGCACAAATTCTCACGAGTCATTCACACATATCCTCCGATGGCTATCTCTTCAGTTCTTGACATCATATTGCTTACCTCCATAAAGGCTTACGTATTCAATTAAATGCTAAGAACTTTTTTCATTTACATACACGAATCAGGAGGCATAATAATTAATCTATAATTATTGTAGAATTTACTACAAGGTATATACAAAAAGTAAGTGATAGTATCCAAGAATTTGCACAAAGCTTTTCTTTTAATCTTTTATTTACAATGTTACTTCCACACTAGCATTTTCTCCTGTACCGAAGGGGGTCAGTTTACATACCTTCATAAATTTCACATGGACAAACATTCAGACACGGAACAATTATTCCTAGGCCATACATACCTGTATATACAGTCTAAAGGTATACCTGTACAGTGCGGGATTCGAACTCGCGGCCTTTACGACTGCAAATCATTACTAAGCCATTGCGCTACAGAGCCATCCTCGTCAAATGCGTATCGTACAACGATATAAGTCAACTGTATAATAGTTGTCTATCAATATGAAGTTGAAATATGTACTGATAAGCGAAGAGTAGGCTTGCTCCCCATTTAGTGGAGCAATGATCTAGTGAGACGTGTAAGTATTCGTTGGGTGCGAGCTGAGGACCTTACTTTGTAGAGTTCCTTGGAAGATACCTACGTGCTACAGTGAACTTGTGAAGGATTGCAACGAAGATCATTTTTTATATAATAAGGTAAGTGAATCCTGTGGCCTGTAGACACAAAACTATATCCGCGACTGGTCGTAGCTGCTGGTGATAATGGGGCTGGTACTTTTCTCGCTCAAAGACTAAGTATAGCCATTCAGAGAGGAAACGCAGCCAGCGTTCTTGGCACGATACCGCGGGGAGCAGGACTTTATGACAATTTAAATCTTTAATATTGTTTTTCTTTTTTGTATCGTGTTTTTCTTTATTGCAGTTTTTTTAGTATTGTGTGTAACCATTGAGTTGTATGTAGGTACTACTTACTAGAGAAACTATTCCAAACAAAAAACGTGCACTACTCTGCACATGCGCGGGAAACAGTAGAGATGCGCATGCGCAGTTGATATAAACGCGTGAAAATTGTCCTCGATATTTTTTTGGAAATCGTATGTTTTGGAAATTATATTTAGATACAAATTACATACTGATGTAACATGAATAATATTTTTTGATCTTATTGACATAATAGAAAAAATTGAACTGAAGTGAAAGTTTAATGTAAATTTTCGTATTTTTAAAAAACTACTAAAAAAGAGCTCAAAATAATAGATTTTCTCACAAAAGAAGGGAACTTGAAAAAAAGAAAAATTAAGTCGGACCAGAGACAGGACGCGAACCACGGCACTTCGACCGACCGATTCCCACATGAGCTATTACGATCGTTACTACAGTGTCAAAAATTATCTTCTTATATTGTAGCAGTTTTTCATTGCCTGAAAACAAGGACAAAAGGACATTTTCTAAAAATTAATCCTAGCTAGATCGATATATTGCCTCCGAAATCACCTGGACACTTTATGAAAATCGTTGGAGCCGTTTCCGAGACCCCGATTATATATATATATATATATATATATATATATGTATATATATATATATATATATATATATACAAGAATTGCTCGTTTAAAGGTATAGGATATATATAAGGAATACATAAATAAGGGAAATAGAGTAAATGGGGCCTTGCACTCTATTGTGAAGAGTCAAAATGTGTCGAAAAAGGCACGTATGGCAATTCACAATGCTGTGTTGGTCCCTACTTTAACGTATGGTAGTGAAAGTTGGGTGTGGCAGAAGAAGCACGAGAGTAGAATAAACGCAGTAGAAATGCGGTCGTTAAGGAGTATGTTAGGGCTGAATCTGAATGACAGGGTAAGAAATTGTGTAATAAGAGAAGAGTGTGGTTTGCAAGATGATGTTGTGACCAGGATTAAGAAAGGAATGCTTCGGTGGTTTGGTCATGTGGAAAGAATGAATGAGGAAAGAGTGACAAAGAAAATTTATGGTGCAGAAGTGAATGGCAGAGTCGGAAAGGGACGTCGTAGGCGAAAATTTATCGACCAAATTGGCGATTTATTGAAAACGGGCCAAATTAGGAGTACCCTTAACCAACGAGCATGTATGCGTAGGTGTATGGATGTGAAGGAGGCAAGAGAGGTGTGTCAGGATCGTGCCAAATGGAAGTCTGTAGTCTCTGCCTACCCCTCTGGGTGACAGGCGTGAGTGTTTATGTATTTATGTATATGTATAAATAAGGAAAATATGTCACGGTAGAAAAAGAGTTAATTCACAGTTGCAATGCTTTCCTAAAGTGTTCAACTTGAACTTAAGTTTTTGAACAGAAGTTCCAGAGTTTTATACATACGTATTATCATACAAATGCACATATAATATAAATATATTAACGAAGACGTACAAAATACATAAATCTACTTGTATACATACAACATACACACACATACACACATACACATATATATATATATATATATATATATATATATATATATATATATATATATATGATTACACATACACATACACATACATACATATATATATATATATATATATATGATTATTTAATTATATCTATAAATATGTAATAAAATATTGATTTTGTTGATATTTTTATAATACTATGTTTAGTAAAACTATATAATACATTTTTTTCAATTATGATATGTTAATAGTTAATAGAAGCAAATAATAAGGTATTTTGGTTCATTCTACACACACACACACACACACACACACACACACACACACACACACACACACATATATATATATATATATATATATATATATATATATATATATATATATATATATATATATATATATATATATATATATATATATATATATATGTGTGTGTGTGTGTGTGTGTGTGTGTGTGTGTGTGTATAGAAAACCATTATGAGAATCTCCTAGGTACTGAAATTTATATTTCAAGTACTCAGGAGCACAAAGGAACGTGAAGTGTCACAATAGTGAAAAGAGTGCAGAGTATTCTAATATATCTGCGCTGACGGATGGGGTTAAAATTAATTTTCATCTCTACTTTCCTTGTTTTATATATTCTATCAATTTATATTACTTTAGTTTAGGAGCCCAAGAAACATTATGAGGTACTAAGATTTTTTATATATATTTTTTTCTTTTCAAGTTGTTAAAAACACAGTAGCATTGACACCTGTATCATTTTATAAAAAAATGTAACGATATAATGACGTGAGAAACTTGAAATCACTTCTCACTCACAGATCAGCTACCTAATGATTTGTCACTAACTGGGCTGCTCAATTATTTTTGGGGTTCCGTCGTCAAACAAAGGATATTTATAATTTAGCTATGTTCGTCTTTGTTTTAATTTCCTGTTTAACAGATATCTTAATTGTAATATTTGTTTAATTTTCAAAATAAAATATTATATTTCCTTGCTCAAAGGGTATATAGCCATTCTACGAGGAAACGCAGCCAGCGTACTTGGCACTATACCGCGGGAAGGAGGACTCTATGATAAATAAAATTTTCGTTTTATATATTTTATTATAGTTTTTAATATTGTATATGTTCGAATGTTTAGTAAATAAATGACATTTTATTTAAAAAGACAACGTTGTTTTAAAATATCTCTTATTCATATAAACAGCATTTTTTTAATGATTTACATATCGAATATTATCAAAATGATAGTGTTCCGTTTTGCTAAAAACTTAAAGTTACTTTGTTTAATAAGTATTTGTTCATGGACATTTTAAAATATATTTTTTTAACGATAGTTAAGACTCCGATCCAACGATTTCATTAAAAGCTTAAGTCTAGAATATTTAAATTTCGAGATTCAAATGACAATATCTTTAACACTCGAGATGTAGGTATTTAGTTTACGGTAAGATTTGTAGAAGAATATTAAAATTGCGTAATTATTCTGACTAGACTATAATATTTATCAAAAACAATATTACACTAACAATTACAACGATGTTTTTGTAAAATAAGACCTAGCCCGGATAGCTCAGTCGGTAGAGTATTGGACTTTTAATCCAAGGGTCCAGGGTTCAAGTCCCTGTTCGGGCGAGACTTTTTTAAAGTTTTTTGACAAAGAAAAACCTCTAACGTACATAAATAATAATTAAAATTTAAACAGGTAAATAACTTCATAATTTGACATTATATACGAAAAACTGAATTGTTTTATTTAATATTTCTATTTATCTTTTAAATAATCAACTTAACTGATGGTAATTGGTGCTACAGTCGAATTCAGTTAAGTACACACAGCTTTGAAGACATCCACATTAAATTACTCATTAATCGGACGAAAAGACAGCTGCTGGCAAATTATTTCATTCCTTAGCTTTACTATAAGCATATGATATACTATACGCAATATGATCGACGCAGCAAATCGATCAATACTTTAAATGTATCACATAAAATTATTGGTACTAAAATGTTTCAATGCGATTAGTATTTTTTGATTTAAATGTGGTAAAGCCATGCTGCAGTTATATATTATATCGAATGGGTCGATTCGACTGGGTAAGAAACATGCTCTCACAGAATACTAGCGTAAAATAGCTAATGCTTCTGTGTTTCGTATGGTGAGTGTTGAAAACCGGAGACCCTTTTTACTAGAAATGAGGCATTCTATCTTAGATCACATCGGTTACAACTTACAACACAGCATTTTGATTCTTAATAGATATGATAGATGTAAATCTCTATAGACCTCTACATCCGCTTACCATCACGTGGACTGTCTGCTATAACTTACGATATCATATAATATTTCATAAACTAATGTTTTATAAATGTAATTATACAAATTATTCATTTAATGCATTCATATGACATACTAACAAAAACATTTACTTAGCTGTACTGACTATAACATCGTTGTTGGAGTGCCCGTATCAGAAGTTGCCTACCTGAAGTAGGTACCTTCAAAATAAAATAATGCGACAAAGTAAAGGAAATTTGTAATTGTTGCGTTTGCAATATATGAGTTGAAAGGAAATTAAGACAAATATTTGGAATTAAAAAAACACGTGTTATCAAATTCTAAATCCAAGATGGCCGCCAACAAAAATAAAATGGCGGTGTGTTCTCACACGTACAAAAACTGGCGACATTGAACCGTACACATAATAAACGCCGAATTGTTAGACAAAGGCGCGTTTAATTATCGCCAGGGTAACCATGACCGTTGGTTAAAATAGATAATTAATTGTTATGAGAATTTTTTTGATCATGTTATATGAAAATTACTAGCACAATATATATAATTTTACTTATACGTGGTAGAGCCATGCTGCAGTTATATTAGTAGTATAGTTGTAGCACGAATGGGTCGGCTCGACCGGGGAAGGACCACGCTCTCACAGAATACCAGCGTGAAATAGTAGCTTAATGCTGCTGTATTGCGTATGGTGAGTGCAGAGAACCGGAGATCCTTTTTACTGGAAACGAGGCATTCCATCTTAGTCCTCACGGGTGACAACGCATCTGCATTTTGATTCGTAATCGAGGATAGATGTAGATGTCTATGGGCCACAGCAACCACTTACCATCAGGTGGACTGTGTGCTCGTTTGTCACCCTATCCTATAAAAAAAAAAAAAAAAAAAAAAATATAAACAAATAGCGATGCCTATTTAAAAAAAATTACGATAAATGTCTACTGATATACATGTTCTTAGGACATTTTTCAAATTAGTAGAGTTTGTACTCCATGTGACGTGTAAGAGAATACATAACCTCATTTTTCCCTTTGGTGCAGCAAAAGGTGACTATGGGATATGCGCGGACGAGAAAAAAGTAAGGACTCCGCGTCACCTACATGAAAAATGAAGCACCCCAAAACAAGCCAGCTACGTGTAAATACGAACCTACACGCACACACTCACATAAAGATAAGCCGATCGGCCGCTATTGCGTATCAAAAATTGAAACAATGCCGTCGTGTGTCGTTACATGGCGCAAAAATAATACCACATTACAAAAAAGTGCCAAGGGATTACCTTTCACAGGTAAGCCAGTTCTTATTACATTATTTATTACCAAATATACAGCATAAATGTTGCTTCACTTGCTGGTATCGCCGTGCGGAGTCCTTACTTATTTTACTCATCCGTGGGGATATGTCAAAAATCTTATAGGTAGTGAAAGATGGCACACATACTGTTTCCTTTACGTCAGACTTCATATTAGATAGTCAGGCGTCAGGCTGCAGTAAATTCTCCTGCAGACCGTGAAGATTAATACTAATGCTTCCAATGATGAGAGAAGCATATATCAAGCAGTAATGTTTTCCAGACTGATGAAAAAAGAATACTATGTTCGTCGATGGTTTAAAATTCTATTCTATTTTACTCTGTTCTATTCAATTCTACTCTGTTACTTGTTACGTACTGACTTATGAAATTCTCTCGTTTATATCATGTATTGTGAATCTCTTCGAATGAGACCAGTGTCCATTAGACTAATAATTAGAAGCAGTGGTTATAATTGAAATATAGCAATAATCCATATAATTTCCCAGAGTCTTAAAATCTTATGGTAACCCTACAAACTTTAGGTATTCTCTAATTTGCTCAAAACAGGTCTGGACCTGTCCATCGTCATATACTTGATATAAGCCGCTGTTCCCAAGGACTACAATTTTTTCAAACAATGAATACCTTAAATTAGAGTTTAACGTTTGAAATTCAATGTCTCAAGGTCATTGAACCTTATTTTTAAAACGATGATAATTCGGAACACAGAATTATCGTCCTTAACAACACGTGAGTAGTCGACAGTAGGGTCGAGTCAATTTTTTTCTCTATAGAATGATTAACTGATAGTGAAAATCGAAAATCTATCCAAAAACGCTGAGCTCTAATTTTACAGACTGCTAGTCAGGAGTGCATTATAAATCCGATGTTTTTTTTGATGCAGTAAAATGGTAATAAAACCGGCCAAGAGCGTGTCGGGCCACGCTCAGTGTAGGGTTCCGTAGTTTCCCGTCCGTCACAATAAGTGTTCCCACTTATGAGTTTAAAGGTGGGTATCCATTATCTTCGCGCTCCAGCAGCGCTCCGCGCGCCTGCAACTGCTCCCGGTAGTGGGTACTGTTGTTTCCATCCAAGTTCAAAATGATTTTCCTAGAAAGTCCTTTTAAAGTTCTACTTTTTAGATTTTTTTCATATTTTCTAAACTTATGGTTAAAAAGTTACAGTAAGGGACACACACATTGTTTTTTACCTTTGGAGCGATTATTTCCGAAATTATTGACATTATCAAAAAATGATTTCAGTAAACCCCTATTCATTTTTAAATACCTTTCCAACAATATATCACACGTTAGGGTTGAAATTAAAAAAAATATCACTTCCACACTTTACATATAGGGGGGCTACCTTAATAAAACATTTTTTTCCAATTTTTATTTTACCACTTTGTCGGCGTGATTTATACACATATTGATACCAAATTTCAGCTTTCTCGTGCTAACGGTCACGGAGATTAAGCGAGGACGGACAGACAGACATGGCGAAACTATAAGGGTTCCTAGTTGACTACGGAACCCTAAAAATGAGCACACAGTCCACCTGGTGCCATAATCAATATAATAGCATAAGAATCAAAATACATAGACTGAAATAGAAGCCTTGTTACTAGAAAAATTAGACTTCGTGCCTCAGATGAAGTAAAAAAACTTTTTTTACTTAATCTGAGCTTCATGCAAAGTATTATAGACGACACACACGGTCAGTTCAACTGATCATTCCAACTGATCAGATCAAAATAGGACTGATGATATTTTTTTTAAATATCGGATTTTCGATATATCGTTAATTATAGATAAATATACCAATATCGGAGTTTTATATATAAGTTTATTTATGGATATATCAAAAATTCGACATTCTAAAAAATATAAATAGCCCTAGTTTGAACTAATCAGTTGGAATCACAGAAATCGTAATTATTATTATTTCTGTGGTTGGAATGATCAGTTGAACTGACCGTGTGTGTCGTCCATTAAAGCGGACTTCAAAGAAGCAAAAGGATATAATAATTTTCACTAATAGAATGAATGTAAAGAATACAATAACGTTCATAATGATATTAAATCATTCTTATTTTATTAAATTGGTTATATTTCAACGATGGCCTGATTTGAAGAAAAAAAATTCCATCCCTAAGTATGGAAAAATTGGGATTATAATGTAAATGTAATAGACTGCCTCGTTGGTCTAGCAGTTGTAGTAGTGCGACTGCTGATCATGAGGTCCTGGGTTCGAATCCCGTGTCGGGTCAAAAAATCAATTATTGAGTTTTTCCGTCAAGAAATTCTTAGTAGCTGCCTGGAGTCAGGAATTTGGCGGTGTCTCACACCCGTGCCTCGGTAAGCACGTAAAGCCGTTGGCCCTGCGCCTGATCTCTCCCCGGTCGTGTCAGTTTACCGTTGCATCGGATTATGAGAGTGAGGGAATAGAGAGTGCACCTGTGTTTACGCATATACTCGGCCGCTATAATCCTGTTCTGCGCCGATGGCTAGTCTCCGTTGAGGCAGGCCGCCGTGACCGAAATTTTATCTGGAGGACATTATTATTATTAAGACGACATTCTAGCTACCTTACCGTTACAGTCATTTAAAAATCCACTTCTGAAGATAGACCTCCCTCATCGATTGTAATTTTTATAAAGATATTAATATTTACTTTGCAACCACCCGCCCAATTAAATACAATGATGTGTCTTACCTAGGTTGAAGAGCACCTCCCGCTCTCCCTCAATTGCGTGCACTAATCCCGTCACCACTAATCCCAGCACCACTACTCACAACACCACTACTCCCAACACCACTTACCAACACCACTATTCTGGGAAAGACACACCATCGACGATAATACGACACGTGTTTCGCCTGTACACGATGCATCTTCAGGAGTGACACGTGTTTCGCCTCTACACTACGAATTACCGTCGTGTCGTATTATCGTCGATGGTGTGTCTTTCCTAGAATAGTGGTGCTGGGATGAGTCGTGACGGGATTAGTGCACGCAATTGAGGGAGGGCGAGAGGTGCTCTTCAACCTGGGTAAGACACATCATTGTATTTAATTGAGCGGATGGTTGCAAAGTAACTAATAATATTTTTATTATAATTGATTTCCGCAAAGTAACGCCTGATTCTATGAATTATATAATTTTTATTTTTTGTTTTTAGACAGTGCTGCCCATCTCCATGTCTCTTACGACACCCACAGTATGATATGTAGAAGAGTATTCCTACACCATCACTACGGACTCAACTCTAATTACATAGTTCATATTCCATTGTATAGATCATACAAAAAGTAAAAAAAAATGTAATAAACTGTATTATACCGTACTAGGCTGCACTAAAAGTATCGGGAATGGAATATTTCCACTGTTCCTGTCATATTAAAATCCTTTTAATTGAAAACTCCTTGGTTTTAAAAAATCGAATAACATTTATTTATTAAAAAAAGATTCTCGGTCTTGTCACAAGGTTTTGTCAAACTTGTTTAGTCGTTGAGAAAATGGAATAAACTCGAGAAAATTCAAGAGCGATTTATTATGACTTTCGAAGTGGTTTAACACAAAAACAGTGTATTGAATGGATGATTTCTGCATTTGGTGATGAAGCCCCATCCAAAACCACAATTTATCGCTGGTTTGCTGAATGTCAACGTGGACGTGTCAAGCTCAGTGATGATCCCCGTCAAGATTGTCCAAAAACTGCAGTCACCCAAGAAAACGTTGATGCTGTGCGTAAGCTGATTGAGGTAAATCGACATGTGACATACCGCGAAATTCGGCAACTTTAGACATTGGCATGAGTCAAATACAAATAATCTTGCATGAACAACTAGGTGTAAAAAAGTTATATTCCCGATGGATACACCGCATTCGCTCTGTGAAGAGCAAAAAGCGGCTCGCGTTACTTGGTGCGTCAGAACTCTCGAAAGATTCCACGCAGGATCCTCAAATGCTGTATACAACATCGTATCAAGTGACGAATCCTGGATATACGCGTATGAACCCGAAACAAAAAACCAGTCACGAGTTTGGGTGTTCGAAAATGAGTTAAAGCCAACAACAAAAATTGTTCGTTCACGGAGTGTTGCAAAAAAAATGGTGGCCACGTTTGTCTCCAAAACCGGCCATGTTACGACTATTGCTCTTGAGGGACAAAGAACGGTTAATGCAGAATGGTATGCTAGCATTTGTTTGCCACAGGTTGTTTTTGAACTCCGTAAAGAGAACTGCCACCGCCGCATCATCCTCCATCACGACAATGCTAGTTCTCACACCGCACACAGAACAAAAGAGTTTTTAGAGCAAGAAAACATAGAATTATTAGACAATCCGCCGTACAGCCCCGACCGAAGCCCTAATAATTTCTATACTATCCTTAAAATAAAGAATAAATTGCGTGGACAGAGATTTTCATCTCCTGAAGAAGCTGTGGACGCCTACAAAACGGCCATTTTGGAGACCCCAACTTCCGAATGGAATGGTTGCTTCAATGATTGGTTCCATCGTATGGAAAAATGTGTCAAATTTCGCGGAGAATACTCCGAAAAGCAATAAATACATTTTTAAATAGTAATGTTGTGTCACTTCCTTGATTCCCGAAATTTTCAGTGCCGCCCTCTTATTCAATTCTAAAAAAAAAATATTTCCTCACAATAGCTTCTGAAGTCGAGGTGCAAACTCTTCCATACTAAATCTAAGCACCGACTTTAGAAGCCATCACGTGGGAAATTATTTTTCATTTAGTATTGAAACTATTTTTACTTTTCAAAAGTATTATTTTTTTAATAGAACGCTCGTTAACGCCAAGTTCCATTGACTGTTCTGGCATCTGTTGATCCACTCAAGCATGCGCCACGTGCAGAGTATTCAGACCATCGCCTAACGTAACGCAACGAGCGCACCTCGAGTGTAACGATTGACGTAGCTACAAAAAAGTTATATTGACATGAGAAAAAGATATAACAGTATCAATTATTAAATTTATACAATGGCGGCTCTGCGGATTTCCCTGTTCCAAAAGTCTGTCAGAATATAAAAGGTTCGTTCAGCAGTCTAACGTATACAGGCTGTTTCTTTTTCCACATAATGTATACACATATAGTACAGCGTTCAGCGTTCAAGGGAAATACTGTAATGATTGATGCATTTATGTTTAATAGTAAGAATAATTAACTTTTATACCCTGTTTATTACCTATAAAGTCTGTCAGAAATGGGTTCATTCAGCAGTCGAACGTATGAAAACTTATACCTTCGTTTCGTCTCGTGGATATTGTAAGACAACTATGCGGAATGCCAGAAATGGTTTTAGCTCTGTACAATAGATATAGTATATCTTCATTTATACCAGGCGTAAAATACTCAGAAAGATACAATACGTATTATTTACAATACCTATTATTTACACAGATTTGGTAACAGCCCAATATTGAAGAAAGCAAAAAGAAAAATTGGTAAGATAACGCTGCAGCTTTATATGGATGCGACACTAAAGAACTACGCCCTCACAGAGTACCAGGGGTAGAACTGCAGCATAGTGCTGATGTATTTAATATGGTGAGTGTAGAGGGCAGGGGATTATATTTACCGGTAATGACACATTCCACCTTAGTCATCAGGAGTGACATTGCGTCGGTATTTTGATTCTTAATCGAGGATAGATTTGAATATCTATGGGCACGCCATCCACTTAGCATCAGAAGAACTGTGCTCTCGCTTATCACCCTTACTCTATCAAAATAAAAAAATAGAAACATGTATATTGGAGTAACTAATTCGCTGCGCTACTTCAGTGTCTTAGTAGGAATAACATGTCATTTATGTCATGTAATTTAAAAAAAACAAAAACCCTACTTTATAGTTAGTTCAGTTTGTATGCAAAGTATCATAATCCAATTTAAAGTATTTTATGAATAACAACGGTTTATTGCTCAGTTTGGAGGTAACTTTGAATTTTTTTTCTATCGAGAAAATTTTACGGAATCATGTTTTCGTCTAACATAGTACTTAAACATAATCCTCAACGTTACCATATATTTATTTCAAAATTAATGCTACAATATTTTCGGTATAACGGAGGATCTTGCTAAGCCATTTGAGGTTATATTTCCCCTTAATCTTTCTTTGATGTACAATAAAGAGTTTTTTTATTGTAAATCTTTAAGTGTCTACTACTCATTGGACACCGTGCGCTCATTTTTAACCCCCGACGAAAAATAGGGGTGTTATAATTTTGACTGCTATGTCTGTGTGTTTGTCTGCTTGTGTCTGTCTGTGGCACCGTAGCTCTTAAACTGGTGAACCGATTTGGGTGCGGTTTTTTATTTAAAAGCACAGGTTTTCTAGCGGTGGGTCTCAGACATGTATTATCAAAATCTGTTCAACCGTTTGAAGATTATCAACCTTTTTGTTTCCGGGGTTTTTTAAATTTTCACTTTAAGTTAATGTTATTAAAATAAAAGGAAGCATCAAACTACTAAAGTTAGATCAAAACCATTCTTAAATTTCTACAAGCAAACTAGTCCGAATTAACCGAGTTTCGCGTTAACCCCCCAATTACCATCGGTGCGTGACAGCGACCCGATGAAAAAGAAAAATGAGTTATTTTGTAAACAATAGCAATTTTACGCTAGATTTCTTCCATTGACCCCTGCGCAAGCGCAGCTTGGACGAGAATCGATAGTAATTGGGAGGGCTTGCCCTACCTGTTGAGCGCTTCCTTTTCCGACATTTTATTTTATTTTATTTTATAATGATATTGGAAAAATCCCTAGCAATGAACATGAATGTCATGATTATCATCAGACATTTTTAAATAACTTCTACTGAAAATTTCTATAAATTAAAATAATAAAGAAAGTTTGTCAGGTCGATCGTTGTTTTTTTTTATAGAATTAGGGCGACAAACGAGTACGCAGTCCACCTGATGGTAAGTGGACGCTGTTGCCCGTAGACATCTACATTTATCCTCGATTAAAAATCACATCGCAGATGCGTTGTTACCCCTGAGGTCTAAGATGGAATATCTCGTTTCCAGTAAAAAAAGGGTCTACGGATCTCTACACTCACCATACGAAAGACAGCAGTATTAAGCTGCTATTTTACGCTGGTAATCTGTCAGAGCGTGGTCCTGCCCCGGTCAAGCCGACCTATTCGTGCTGCAACCATAATATAGCTGCAGCGTGGCTCTACCACATAAAACATGTAATTTGACTCCATTCATTGTTTATTTCCTTATATGCGGATTTGCGATAGTCTCCACGCTTGGCAAACGGATTGGCAACCGCAGTTTTTATTATATTGTGTTGTTATCCGGAAGATGCTCCATCCATCTCCTGTTTCATGTTCTCTCTGTAGCCTCATACGACATTCACGAGACGATATGGGGCAGTGGATACTCTTACACTATGGTGTTATTTGATTACGCTCAGCATAATATAAAATAGGTAAATATATGGAATATAAAATGGAGTGCAGTAAAATAATTATTAAACATCGAATTAAACTAACCACGACAAAATCGAATTAATATAACTTCAATTTCAATGGTAGCGGAAAAGTCATTTAAAATGATAATAGGTCGTTTTGACCCCTATAAATTGACATTCAAATTACTTACCAACCCTGCATTCCGACGGTTATGCTTACCCCATAAGCGCTCATTGCGTGATGTTAAACAATTGATATATAGTAATGAAGGGTGCTTTAAACACATGCGCATAATAAAGTGATTTTAAATAGGAAATTTTTAACACGAATTTGTTTGCGCAGTACAACGGTTAAGCAGGCTCATCAGGTGATTTGATATGTGCAAGAACCACTTAGTACGTGTACGTGACATACTTGACTGTACTGCCTGTCTGTCGTTGTCGGAGACAAACTATAAGTTCTGACTTAGAAACCACATTACCGTGTGGATGACTGTATACCCAAATTCCGGTTGATGAGAGAATCGTCATTTCATGGATTTTTCATTGATTTTATTGATTGATAATTCGGGGCTTGACTAAGATCTTATTCGATTGAGCCAAACTATTGCAAGAGTATTGAGCTATCATGTTGTACTGTCACGAACAAAACGAAAATAGTGTAGAAGAAAATCTAAAATTTCATGAGAATGAGTAGAGTTACCAGGTCAAGTCAACACTAAAGCCTAACGTCATTCGATTCGCGTTCAAGGTGTGCAGTACGATTTTTTTAATATGTCAAATTTAAGTAGACTATTTTCTGTCTACCACGTAGGTAGGTACTATATGCGTGTTATTTTTATCGCATTGATTTTAACCTGTATGTAAGAGCTTTACTGCGTTGATTTATTATTAATTACTAAAAGTTGAAGGTGAATATGATATTCTGAACCTCAAACACCTGAATCCTCCGTAGCTATAGGTTGAAAAGCACTCGAAACGTTGAGAATTAAAATAAGTGAAAATTAAAATCAATATCATTAACAAAACAGTTTTATTCAATGTGTACGTAGTATTCGCGTAAATATTGAAAAAAGAAAAAAAAAATTGTATAATATCAACCTTGCGCGCGACATGACACCCAGTTGATAGACAAATAAGGTTTTGGCGAACGATTGATATTTATTTATTTACTTATAACAGGAAAACTTACAGCTTTTAATTAATACTATATGGTATATAATATAATTTACAAAGTAAGCCTATTAAAAGTTTTCACAGATGAGTAATCGGTTTGGGTAAATACATGCAACATATATAAGTAGATATAATTTATACATTGATGTTGATTAGATTTAAGAGTTCAAGAGTAAATTGCTACTGAATTCAGATGTTATCAATTTGCAGATAGTAGTACCACAAGTAGAAAAGAGGTCAGCCTTATCACAGTCCTTAGAAAATTTATTAAATGAGTTACATGCTCTTAAGAAGAATGAGTTTCGCCTGTAATTTGATCTACATAAAGAAACATGTAAGGGATTGTAATAGCGCAGTGAACGAGAGGGAACTGAGATATATAATCTTTTTAATAATTCAGGGCAGTCTAAACTAAAATTTTGTAAAAAAATAATAGTAATATAAATATGGCATGTTCTTATAACATAATGTAATTAGTAATTCATGTAAAAAATTATTTAAAATTATTGTTTGATACGTTTATATTATAAAAATAATCCCGCTCGGTTTCTTGCTGGTTCGTCCTAGCACAGAGGTATTTTCAGAAAACAAATGTAAATTAGAAAGGTTTGATTTTTCTTTTTCTTTTTAATTTAATATTTTTTATTTTATTAGGCTTTTAATTCGTAAAAGTGGTGCGATTTTGTGAATTAAGTGAAGTGTCTGCGTATGCGAACTATTAGAGAAAACGACGAAACAAGTGCTTTGATGTTGATATAAACCTCAAGTTATTTTGATCGCTTGGGCGCTTTAAGAACTTGAGCGGCTGTCATCATCAACTGTCCGTTGGGTTGAGCTGTCGTCAAAATCTCAGAAAAACTTCACAATGTGACGCATCAGTATATTGTGAGGAAAAATATATAGAAAAGAATATGACGAAAGAAATGATAGGCTCAGAAGGGCTAGAACCCATAGCCGGAAAGCTAGTTAAATAAAAAAAAACTATTTTATTCTTAAAAGTCCATTGAAGGAAGGTCACTACTAGCAATTTTCACTTGAAACTCGAATATATAATACTACAAAAATTAAAAGTTAATAATATAAATAGCCACAAAAGCAAATGAAAGTAAACAGCATTTTTCCTTTCGCTACCATCGTGACATAATATTATAGCATATTGTATATTCCTACTCCGACCTCGACATTGGCGCGTGGGAGCCGCCGTGAGAACTAGCACTCAGCGATGTTTAACTTTAGTAGGTTATCTCTAGTTACACCTAGCTGAAACTATTCAATATCAAGTTCATTTAATTTGTTAACAATTATATAATACAAAACTGTATCTTTTAATAAGCCATGGACTAAAGAAATGGATTTCTTCCCTTTTCCGGTGTATGCATATTTGTCCAGCAACATTCGGTGCACAAAACTTACATTATTTGCAAAGTTTCGTTTATTATCAGGAAATAAAAAAAAAAAATAAAAAAATTTACAATGTATGATGAAGACTCTAATTTAAAAACACGCCTTTTATATTGACGTAAAATAATCATATGGTTATCGCTTAAAAAAACGGAAACTCGAACGTCAAAGATTTTTCCCGGCAGCAATTTTTTTCAAATCTAGCTTGATATAAAGTATTTTTAAAATTAACCGTATAGTGGCGGGGTAAGAATATCAACTACTCCATATCATCCCGAAGATGAAGAGGCGAAAAAGGGAAAATGAACAAAAGATGAGCAGCAGCATCTTCCTGATAACAGCTCAAAATAATAAAAAAACTGCGGTTGCCAACCCGCTTACCAAGCGTGGCAACTATGGCAAAATCCCCCCATGAGGCAATATATGAGGGAGGCCTATCTTCAGCAGTGGACCTTTATAGGCTGTAATGAATTCCATTGGTTATCATTAGCATTGTTCGTCGACATTAATTTTTTTCGTTAAGCAATTTGGCATCTGGATGTCGCCATATAGATATTACTATCATGTCTTTCGATTGATGTAAGAATTATCAAAATTGGTCCACGCGATTAGTCTCTAGAGCGCCACAAATTAACAAACATACATACATTTATAGGCTGATAAACACTACCCTATGCATTCGGGTAATAAAAAAAAACATTTTGTTTGAATGCCGTTGCCGATAGCACATGTCATTCAGCCAGCGTTCAATTTGAACGTTAATAGTCTACATGAATGAAATTTATTTAAATACGATCTTGAAGTGCGAATAAAAAAGATAATAATGCTGGCAATTGAATTCTCGATTTTCAAGTTTTAATGAACGTGGGATATAGTTATCATTGTCATTATTGTTCGACGAACTTGAAAATAATGTTCTGTGTATAACAGGCTCAATTACAAACTGAAATATTCCAGATTTTAAGCTACGAAATATATATATATATATATATATATATATATATATATATATATATATATATATATTGTGGAGGAAAGGGGAGATCTCCCGGGGGGATATAAATGTCAGTGTTATAATTCTAGGTTTCACATGAACTGTATTTATTCTAAATTTTACATCTTCATTACTATCTATAATTTTTATTGATCTTGGTGTCGCACAAATATCAACCACCTTCCCAGGATTCCAAACATTACCTTTTCTATACCAAATATTTTGACCTTTATAAAATTTATGATTAGATTGAGTAGCAGTTTTATCATAGGTAGTTTTATTATTTTCATTTTTCTTTTTTTGATGAAATGTAATATTATTGATAACCTTTGGATATAACAGTTTGTCATGAATTGTAAGTTTACTCTTAGTTTCTCTGCTAAATAATAATTGAGCAGGCGTATAACATGGTGAACCTAATATTGGGGTATTTTTATATTCCAACAACATGTACTCTTTTTCAATGCCCTGCTCTTTACACTTTTTTAACATATTTTTTGCAATCCCTACCATTATTTCAATAAATCCATTTGATCTTGGATAGTTAGGACTAGATGTGATAATAGAAAAAACCTAATCCTTTGCAAAAGAATGAAACTCTAGTGAATTGAATGGCGTATTGTCTGCTCTCACAATTTGAGGTATACCATGTATAGCAAAAACATTTTTACAATTCTTTATAACTGTTGATGCAGACATTAATTTGCCTTTTACTATCTCATACCATTTTGATAATAATCAGCTATAATCAAATAATTGTTGTTTGCGCAGTTTTAAAAATCACAACCTATGTTTTTAAATGGTTAATCAATAATTTCGTCAACAATCATTGGCTCTTTATTGAAATAATACTAGTTTTTACGGAATTTATCGCGTATATTTAACTTTTTAATTACCCGACGTTTCGAGAGCTTTACAGCACCCATGGTCACGGGAAGGACTGAGATGTTCAACGTCCAGCTGTCATAGTAAACCGCGGTTACCATAGATTAAAATTTAACTTTTGTTCCGATCTACACAGTATGAACTTAAGGTATCATGGAGTCTTGCAGTTGTATGCTTGGGTTGGGATTTAATTTTATTTATTATAGGATCCCAAGCAGATGGTAGCACCCAGCCATCTTCTCTATTGAAATTAGGATGTTTTTTGATTTCAATAGCCTCGCGAATCATCCTTGGAAGGAATCGGTGTTCTTTAGCGAGGATTTGTGGTATTTGTGTAGTGACGGGGGATCTGTACATGTTCACAGACTGCAGGTAATTAAAAAGTTAAATATACGCGATAAATTCCGTAAAAACTAGTATTATTTCAATGTGTAGTGTTCGCGTAAATATAAGAAATCATTATTGGCTCTTTATTTTTACTGGCACTGTATTTTGCACACAATTCACACTTAGCAATTCTATCATTTACATCATTGTACATGTTAGACTAAAAAATAAAGATTTTGCCCTAGTAAATAGTTTTGTTTCTTCTCGGTTTCCCGGTGGTGTGCCGTAGTGTTCGCACGTATAAAGTTAAAATATTTCACAGCAATTATTTTATCAATTGTCGTTTCCACTATTATAATATAATCAAGCAATTAAAGGCACAGGTCAGTGAACCGCATTACGCCGTTCGTGATAACTTATCTACAGTGCAGGCAGCCTAGGCGTTCGATTGACGTATTTCAAATGACACTGTTCTAATGGTTGTAAAACCGATTGATGATTTTGAGATCAAGGGTTCGAATGTGGGTCGGACAAAATCAATTCAGAAATTAGAAAAACCAAAGAAGTCCTCAGTAGCCGGAGTCAGGGAGTTGGCGGTGTTTCATTCCTGAACCTCGGGAACCACGTAAAGCCGTTGGTACTGCACCTGAGTGTAATGTAGAGTGCACCTGTGCTTACGCAGTTAATTAGTTTTTTTTTCGTATAATTATATTTCACCTTGAAAATAACGGTCTAGACTCAACATTTGATAACATTAAATGGCGAAGTTAGGCTACAGAAAGAATTAAAGTTTTAATTAAGTACGTGACGTTGTATACGAAATTCCTTGACTTTTTATTCTAGATTTGAAAATAACAAATTAAAATTTTAAAAGTATAAATAACCGGAGACAGTTTTACTGGGATCGAGGCATTCCATCTTAGTCCTCAGTCCCTGTACTGAATTGTATACTAATTTGCAGTTTTGGGGGCTTGTTTTTTTGTCCTATGTTAATCGCGTTGTTGTCATCCTTAAAAAAAGAGATGGAATGCCCTATTAGCAGTAAAAGGGATCTCCGGTTCTTTGTAATCAACATACGAAATGCAGCAGCATTATACTGACATTTTACGTTAATATTCCATGAGAGGGGTCTTTCCCCGGTCGAGGTAACCCATTCGGGCAACCATAGAATACTATAATACATACATAATAGAACGGGGGAGTGGAGGGAGCCCGTGTAGCCACTAAAATGTCACTAACATGTCAATTCACACGTATCAATGTCAACACGAGATGTGTTTTGACGTAACAATCGTTTCCAAATTATTTAGAAAATACAAAATTACACACTATTTATGTATAAATATGTGTTAAAATTTAAACGATTTCTTTAATGATGATTTTGAACATTAATCAAAAGTCTAAAATGTGTAAATTTACTATGTCAAAACAGCGAATCGGATTTGTAGTAGTGATAATACGACGTAATTGCTTGTATGTGTGATCCCGGCGACGCGGAATCTTGTACAAAATAAGTTTGACAGCCATTATATTGTGTTTTATAGTATTCTATGGTACTACACCTGTAGCGTGGCTCTACCGCGTTAATTAATTTACTTTTAATTAAAACCTTTTACTTATAAGGCGTTAATATTTAACCTCTTCACTGTTGTATAGGTTACAATAGAAACCGATAACAAACATGAAAGAAAAGTTCATGAAACTGTAAATGGCTTCCACACATGTCTTCGCCAATTCAAATTCAAACTTCGATTTCTCCCTTATCAAAACATAAACGGGTCGAGCGTTAAAAGGGAGCGACTACCCTAAGGTCATTAGTCCCACCTGCGGATAAGGGCGGCACCTGACGTAACGGAATCTCCTGCGCACGCGCCGCTCATCGTATCCCGCCTTTACTATGTTAGGGTTGTGTCTTAGGTATTAACGGACGAACAGTGCTTTAAATAAAGTTTGTATTGTGGTCTGAAAAAGTTCGTTAAGTTATTATACATGGGCTGTGTTGGTAGTATTTTTTTATTATTTAATTTTCTTGTTATAAATTTTAATTAAATACAACAAACTTGTTCAGTTGGTGGCCTAGTATATTCGATAGAAAATCAATTCAGATGTAGTAAGTGTATTCACGTGTAGTTGCGGTGTAAGAATATCTTCTACTACCCCGTATCATTACGTAAGTGTCGTATGAAGCGAAAGAGGGAAACAAATCAGGAGACGGCGTTTACCAAAAAAAGAAAAGAGGCAGAAGCGTCTTCCTTAGACTAAAAAAACTGCGGTTACCAATTCGCTTGGCAAGGGTAACAACTATGGCAAATATTTTCCTATGAGGAAATCTAAGGGGATAGTCTATGTTCAGCAGTGGACTTTAATAGGCTATAACGGTAAGTGCATTTGCAGCGTCCCGGGGATTCCCCCTACAGGTGCATTTTTCATGCTCTATATAACTAACATTCCTTTGCTTCTTCATCAGTCAGTAAAATTCCACTATTTGAGATGAACCACTCCCATTTCAAGGAGAAATTTCTTTAGTTGCTATACTTTGACCACTCCGTGGCGCAGTGGCTTATCAATGAACTGCGGCGCTGAGAGCCGCGGGTTCGGATCCCGCACAGAACAAGTATTTGTATGGCCTACAAATATTTATTGTGGGCAAGGATATTTATTTTTGTGTGATTTATTTATATATAAACTGCCTCCACGATACAGAAGGTAATCCTAGTGTGGCGGCAACGTTTTACGAAAAATAAAAAACTTGCCAGGTGCTTTAGAGACTTCTTGTAACATTAGCGCAACTCCCCGTCATTGAATTCACAATTAGAGTCTCCTATTAGCATCATCAATATTGTTTATCGCAATTTTGGATGCTAATTTACTATTTGATCGACGTTGAAAGAAAATTAGTCATTGTAAACAACTCAGAAATAAGGTATCCTGCTTTCAGCTTTGGGATGGATATAGTCTAAATATTGTTACAAACATTTTAATTGCGGATCATTTTAACGTGGGACTGCATTGCGTAACAACCAAAATTATCAGTAACATATTCCTGTATTGTTACATATTAATATACAGGAAGATGACAGATATGCAAAACACTAACGTTTCCCACATAAATTCAGCACCTGTTACACAGAGTACGTTGGCGCGTTCCCGCCTATTTAAATTTATTCAAATTCAGAACAGCGCCAACCCTAACCGAAACTGTAGGAACAGAACTTATTAGGTATTTCTTTAATCGTAGCTATTAGCGTTCTATTTTTTTAACAATCTATATAATTTTGTTTTTCATATACATTTTTTAGTTTTGATTGTGGTTTCAAAGTTATTTTAGTTTTCGGTTACTGTGATGTCTCAATTGTTTAAAAGTTAAAAGATCTAAATTTAAATACTGTATATTATTGTATTGTAAATTATATTTAAAAATACGTTTTTATACATAATAAGAAAATAAGGAATTTTACATTTTTATTGACATGTAGGTTTAGCGTTTGCGTGCAGTACTGAGGGTCACAGTTCGATTTCCTATCGGAATTGGTTTTTAAATAGCCGTCCCGAATCTAGACGTTTATGCATTTGCAAAATCAGTTCACAATTGAAGAGAAATTCCTAACGTTTAAATATATTAATGATATTTGACATATCTTAAAAAATTCTAGGAATTTGATGCTGTTTTTTCAATTTAAAAGTTATTTGGATGAATTTCATTTAAATCTTTTAATTTTTGTTCGATAATATTGCCAATACATTATTATATTTTAATTGAATAAATAAATTACCTATCTTAATTAAAGAAGCATTCTTTTAATTAATATAGATAACGATGTAGAATACCATCCTGCGTGAAAGGGCACAATGCGATTAGCGGGAAGTGAATAAACCACAAGACTGTTATATATATTATGGCAGCCCCGAGTACAGGTGGGGCTCCACGTGTTACGTCTCGTGATTTTTTGCAATGGCAAGCGAAATGTCATCGTGGGTCGGTTAAGTTTGTTAACCTGCGACGTCGATAGGCTCGTGCGGGACATCTGAAGGGCTTTTGCGATTATAGTTTTTGTTTTATGTTACTATATACATGATTTATTATGAATACCCTCCAGTCTACCAACAATCTATAACAGTCTATAAAAGTCCACTGCTGAACATAGGCTTGCTTCATAGAGTGCTTCAGTAGGGGGCTTTTGCCATTCGAAACAAAAAAAAAAACTGCGGTTGCCAGGCAACCGCAGTTTATTTTTTTTTATTTTTTTTTGAGTTGTTTTAAGGTAGACGCTGCTGCCCATTACCAGTTTCAATTCCGCTGTCGCCTCTTATGACATCCACGGAACAATATGTGGTAGTAGTAGAAGCATACTACCCTATTATTAATATATCAACAATTAGAGTGAGATACTATTCTAGGTTGCCACTAGAAGTATCTCAGTCGTGAATAATACAAATCACTGGTCATATAACATAATTCGACATTTGACCTGATGAGCTGTTTCTCCATTTAAATATTCCTGACCGTTGACACGTAAGAGGTCAACACTCTCGCTGACCTGTCAAAGACAGGTGTTGCCAGTTTTTCCGTTACAACTTCGACCCCCTTAACCTGTAACGGAGAAAAAACGCTTCCCCTTACGATCAGCTGTTATCAACCACTTTAAACATGCATTACTTCAGACTATATTTTCTTTCTGGCAACACAATAGAGTTCTTATTGGAATGCTCAACACTCCGGCCTCACTCGTAAAAATTGATGAAGTTTTATCGACTAAGAAACATTTGCGACACGGTGCAAGTATATTGATTCTTAAAGTATCGTAATAAGAGTAAATATTGAATGACTGTTTTGTTTTTACATTTCTTGACGTTAGACAACGGTTTATATTGACATTATTGGATACTCTTTTTCTTTATTATTCTGATTGTTACATCTAAAATTTGGAAATTATTTTTTTTAATAATACTGAATTGACAAGCAAACGTGGAAACCATATGCTGGTAAGTGGCTGATGCAGTCGTCGGTCACCTGCAGCTATATTCGCAGCGTTCTTCGTATACAGATGCGTTGTCACCCTTTAGGACTAAGATTTAAAGTCTCACAGTTTTTAATTAACTAGGTATCTATACCCTTCACATGAGCGCAAGCGCTGCTATTTGCTGATAGAAATAAATAAGAGTGAAGCTACCAGACGGACTGCTTGACAGAAAAGCATTCCATACCATCTAGAAAGTAAAAAACTAATGTAACCTTAAAAATAAAGATTATTTTTTGGCGGTAAATGAAATGTCAAGCCCCATCACATTATACATAACTTCGCTATTAAGTTTCTACTTTATTTGAACATTACTAGACATTAGTAAACTGTTACTAGAAAATAAATTTAAAATATTTAGGGCGGTAGGACTTCATAATCACAGAAATATAAAAACAATGTATTAATAGACACAACACAAACAACGTGAAATGCGTTATAGTAGCACGCTGCATTTATATTATGGTGGTAGCACGAATGGGTCGACTCGAGCGTGATAGGACCACGCTCTCATAGAATAACAGCGTAAAATAGCAGCTTAATGCTGCTGTGTTTCGTATGGTGAGTGTAGAAATCCGGAGACCGGAGACCCCTTTTACTGGAAACGACGCATTTCATTTATCCTCTTTGTTTTCAGGTGTGAAAACGTATATGAATTTGGATTCTTAAATGTCTATGGGCCACAGCAATCACTTACCGTCAGGTGGACTGTGTGCTCGTTCATCACCTTTATTCTATAAAAAAATATCTGAACTTTTAGAAGTAAATAAAATAGACATTAAAGAGTCTTCTTAAAATGTAGAGAATGCAAAGTGACATTTAAAAAATCTTGACATTCACGTTACCCGCCAAATCCAACGTTCCGTTGTAACCGACGCTTCGCAATTAGACATGAGGTGTTTTTTCTCTCCAAAGAACACTTTCCGTATCATTGTCATCACAGGAAATGACTTCACCCCTTATAATTGGGCGATAGCACCACGCGCCGATACATTTGAATAAGATTAAATAAAAAACTTTTTAAATGTTGGCAACATGTGTTTGGTGCCATTATCTGTTGTACAAATGCACATTATTAAAATTATCAACAGAACAACGGTAATTTATAACCTATATTATAATGTAGAGCTATGTTTTTTAAATTATTTTTTTAAAGGTATTACATTTACGCACTAACAGGTAGAGATTTAAATAAAACTAGTTTTTACGGATTCACTTTTTTATATTTCCGACATTCGAGCACTTTAGAGTACATAAAAATAATTAAAAAAGTAAAATATAAAAAATCTGTACAAAAGCAGGTACAGGTAGGTATCTACAGACAATCTCTACATGTACTGTAAAGTAGATTGTCTAATTTAAAACTACTCGCGTCTCCTTTTTATCTATTGTAGATTTTGTCATATTTGCCGTATTATGTATTAAAAATTCTAAATCCTGTACCCTCCCTTTATGTTGTGTTTTAGTACAATTTACCATTTTTACTATATGTGACATGATAAAAATTATAGTATCTACCAAAAATACTAGGAAGGCGAGGCGTTTTAAGTTAGACGATCTCTATTAGATTTCTTATTGCAGTTATGTTATTGTTTGCTTTCGTACTTAGAAAGACAATAATTATAAAAATAACAAGACATATTGTGTTAATTATTTATCCTTAATTGATTTGAAATAAATTTAAAGATACCCTGTAGTGGTGGTGTAAAAATGTCTTACTAATAACGACTAAAAATAGAAATCTGCGTTGCCAACCCGCTTGCCAAGCATGGCAACTATGGCAAATTATCTCCCCTATGAGGCAATTTATGGAGGAAGCCTGTGTTCAGCAGTGGATTTCAACAGGCTATAACGACAATGGATGTCTATTAAAGTAAAATTTTGAATAAAATTGCGAAAAGAGGTGCAAGTGCTAATTGAAAAAAAAGTATTAAATTTGAAAATGATAGTAAAATTTATGTATAAAAGTTAAAATTAATAGAGATGACAAGAATATTTATTGAAATTATAACATATTTCTTTTTAAACATAATTATTTCGAGTTTAGGGAACATCTCTTAAAACTTGTATAATATCACGTGATCTTGACTATCCAAATGAACCTATATATTAATATAGCTTGTCGCCGCTGGCTAGATCTAGACGCTAACCTAGATCTAGATATCAAATTACACGTTTTGATCAAGTAACCGTCATGTCCTAAGGCTTAAGCTTTCTTTCATAAAATAAAGAGATTCTTTGGTATTGGATTCATTTGATTTAGTCTATTTTTAAATAAGAATGCATACAGGAGGACACACATATTATAATGCTTCTTTGAAAGTTACTCGTCTTTTAATGTCAATGAGTATCAAAAAATATACTATCCTCATATTGTCTATATATCTATATTGTTACACTATCCCCTAACTAGACACTGTTGTCTTAAAAAGCACATGTCCATACTGGGATTAAGCAATTCAAGGATGTGTCGGTTCTGTTCCATAACGGAAGAAAGATCTGCACATCCTAACTGATTGCGGACCCTTAATGCGCAAACGTAACACTCATCTGTGAAACTACGTACTCCGTCCAGAAGATGTGAAATTGCTCACGGCTAAGCAACTCCTTCTTCTCCTTTAAGCCCTATGTCTTCCTAAGACATAGGGCTTAGCAGTGAACTATAGTCATAGCAGCGATCACAATAGATCCTTTAAGTCGCAGTGATACTGGTCTCTTTCCCTAGACATGCATAGCTGCTCGCACATAATTAAAAAAGTCCTCATTACGTACGTCAGATTTTCTTTAGATATCCAATTCAATTGATCATTTTAATCGCCTTAAAGCTGGAAGAATTCTGTTGTCAGTTCTAGGAAGAAAGTTTCTTCTGGTAAGTGGTGTTACAGTCCATGGACATCAGCAGCCAACTTCAGACAAAAGAGGCTACTGATGCTTTGTGACCTCTGAGGACTAAGCTGGAACACCTTACAGTATGTAACTATACGGGGTGGCTGTGCCCTTCAGACTAGGATACAATAGCGCAAGCAATGCTATTTAGAGCTAGAATTAGGTAAGAGAAAAGTATTTACTCAGATGGACGCCTAGACAAAAGAGGACTTCTACCACGTAGTATACATGTGTGTATGCTTATGTGTTATTGATATTAAAATACGTGGTAAAGCCAATCTGCAGCTATATTATGATTGTAGCATGAATGCCGCGCTCTCACAGAATACCAGTGTAAAATAGCGGCTTAATGCTATAATGCTGTAAAAACTGTTATTTTGACGTTACAAACATACACCTAAATCCTTTTTATTTGTATAGATATAAGTAAATATTTACATGAGGTGAGTCATGCTGCAGTTGTATCAGGAATGGGTCGGCTCGACTGGAGAAGGACCACGCTCTCACAGAATACCAACGTCAAATAATAGTTAAATGCTGCTGTGTTTCGTATGGTAAGTATAGAGAACAGGAGAACCAGTTTTATTGGAATCAAGGCATTCCATCTTAGTTCTCAGGTGTGACAGCGCATCTGCATTTTGATTAGCCGAGGTTAAACGTAGATGTCTATAGGCTGCCTCATCCATTTACTATCAGGTGGACCGTGTGCTCGTTTATCACCCTTATCCTATAAAAAATGTATCTGTTTTTCATTTAAAATAAAAAAGTGCCATGATTTATACTGAAATAATTGAATTAATTAAATAAATAATTGTAGTTAAACGCTGTCTTCTCATAGGTTCAAAACTATCGAAGACAAATTATTTTAAAAGGCAATCTAACACCTTGTTGTACTGCATCTGTGGTCTTAAAGACAATCTCAGCTTATTACAGTGATAAAAGGCAGGTGGAGTAACCGCAACCACTTCCGCGCGACTTGACCCTAACTGTGCTCGGATGTACAAGGCACGAATGGGCATTAAGACATTTTCATATAACGAAGCGAACGGGCATAAGGATATCATAAAGTTTGAATTATTTGAATAAATTTACCTTAAATGGAACCCGGGTAACAATTATTAAACTATGGTAAATTAAACTTGATGTTATAATAATAAACTTCACCGCTACTGGGACTATGTAATTCTGGTAGAAATCGTGGTGGGCTTCGTTTTGTGTTTGACGATAGATGTTTGTGTTTTTTTTTTTTTTTATAAAATAGGGGTGACAAACGAACACACAGTTTAGATGATTTTTTAGATAGAGCCACGCTGCAGCTATATTATGGTTGTAGCACGAATGGGTCGGCTCGACCGGGGTAGAACCACGCTCTCACAGAATACCAGCGTAAAATAGCAGCTAACGGCTGTTGTGTTTCGTATGGAGAGTGTAGAGAACCGGAGACTCTTTTTTACTGGAACTTTCTCTTTTTAATGCCTCGTCATTCCATGTTAGTCCTCAGAGGTGACGACGCGTCTGCATTTTGATTCTTAATCGAGGATAAATATGGATGTCTATGGATCACAGCTTTCACTAAGCATTCCCTTTTTCATTTATTTAATCTAAATTGAGACAAATTAACAATTTTATATTGCACAATCGTCACATAGCGGCATGTCGAGAGTAGATCACTTCCACACGCTCGCGAGAGCAAAATACTGCGATTGCTAACCCGCCGGGCAAGCGTAGCAATCATGGCAAACGTGCCCCATGAAGCAGGGAAGACCTGTGTCCAACAGTGGACTTTCAATACGCTGTAATAGTATAAAAGAATTGTTCGCTTGCGTTGGTATTATGATATCATCTTGAGTTTTAACCATAGAATACTGTCAACAAACTCACAAGAAACAAACAACAATAAAATGGCTGTCAACCTTACTTTGTAGGAGAATTGGCGTCGCCGGGAGCACACATACATGTTAGTAGCTACCCGGGCTCCGCCCACTCCCCCGTTCTATTATGTATGTATTATAGTATTCTACGGTTTTAACACTAATTTAACAATATACCGGCCGTGATGTATAAGATTTGACAGCACAATTTTATTAATTTAAGAAAAACGTTGCCTCCATACTAGTATTTTCTCCTGTATCGTGGAGGTAGTTCACAAAATTAAATCGCATAAAGCCAAACATTCAGACCAGTATCAGTTATTTGTAGGCCCTACAAATACTTGTTCCTTGCGGGATTGGAACCCGCGACCCTCATCACCGCAACTCGATGCTGAGCTACTGCACCAAGAAGCCGTCACAAAATATTATCGTAATAAAGAAAACATAACATAGTTGAAAAGTAATTCCCACCGGCAAACGATTTCCTGATCTGAATGCACAAAGGACCGTATTTTGTGCTATCACATTCACTATGTCTTTATATCCTGTATATAGTCCACGGCCAAACACAGTCCTTCCCCATAGAAATACATTGGGTAATGTGTAGTTTAATAAAGTGGAATCTACAAAAGAAAAATTGAAAAGTAAAGTTTATAATATTAGCTACCTGCCTGAACAAGGTTGAGTACCTGTGATTCAGACTATCACTTACACTATGAGTAGAACAGTTATGGGGAGGACGCTGCTGCCGTCCTATTTCGGTTTTCCTCTGTCTTCTCTTACAGTACCCTCGAGATCAGGTAGTGGAAGCCCGGTACTATATGGCTCTCTACAATAGTTAAAGTAATGGCCAACATACGTCTCAAGGGTACACGGGCGTCTGCTTTTCTGAGGGTTGGTCTATTATATTTTATTACACAAAAACACAGTCGGTTGTTTTTCATATGGTCGCCACACACGGTCAGTCCAACTGATCAGTTCAAACTAAAACTGTTGATACTTTTTAAAATATTGGATTTTCGATATATCTATAAATAAACTTATATATAAAACTCCAATATTGATATATTTAAAGTTATCGATATATCAAAATATCAATATTTTAAAAAATATCAACAGTTTTAGTTTGAACTGATCAGTTGGAATGATTAGTTGAACTGACCGTGTGTGACGTCCATGATTTATAAATTGTGTTTTTAGTCATCATCTTTTTTAGAAATAGTAAATAAAATTTAATACTATTGTCTTGAATTAAGACAATTAACTATTAAACGTATAATTTTAAATAAATAACGTGAATCCAGCAACCACTCTTTTAACTTCCGTTGGCGGCAGGAATTGAAAACTAGTTTCAATTTTCAGTACTGTTCATCTTTAGGTTCTAAAAAAACGCCCCACTTTTATGTACGTTCCGGTCGAGATATCAATTTTAAGATACTGGTTCTAAAATACCGAAATTTTTCGGAGGTTCCAAGTCGCAGGGACTACGCTTAAGCTTTATTTTTATGTTGGTACTTCGAACTTAATAGTGAACAAGGAAGTTTATAACTCCTTGATGTGTTTTACAGAAAAATTTTTGACTGTCACTCAATGAATTCAAAGAAGCTAGTACTTGCGTTGCTCGTTTACCGGTAAAATAAACGTGCTTAACGGTTCTCGTTTATGTTTCGGTTTCTGTTCTGTTTCTAACGTCCGAATCGTTAATTACCGGAAACCCTACAATCCCTAGCCAGAAACCCATTTTTTTGTTTCCCATAAGTGGGATTCCTTGCAATGTTTCAATTAAGTGCAATAAAGAATAAATTAGAACTTAAAACTGCGATCAACATCTTGTTGGATATAACACTATATAAAAATCCAGTACGGGCTTTCTATTCTAGACCTTATTTCATGTACTTACAATGTTGCACAATCAGATTATAAAGAATATAAGGAATTTTAGAAAATAGCAAGAAACAATTGTAGGCTGAATTTTGCATTAGTTAGACACTACCATACTACACAAACACACACACACACACACACGCACGCATGCACACACGCACGCACTCACGCACGCACGCACGCTCGCACGCACGCACGCACGCACGCACGCACGCACGCACGCACGCACGCACGCACGCACGCACACACACACACACACACACACACACGCACGCACACACGCACGCACACACACACACACACACACACACACACACACAAACACACACTTTTCTTTAATAGTTTACACTATCTTACGGATTAAGTTGACCACTATCTGTATGTATGCTATGGAGGAGCGGAATCTTCTGGCACAGGTGTTTTAAACTTAAAAGAAGATTTCAAACACGTCTCAAGATCATTGTAAAATTTTAGTTGATCAATAAAGATTATTAATGTAATATTAATATATTATTGTAATATTAATATATCTGCCAAAACTTCGATCTGTAAAACACCGGTAAAAATAATTCTCTAAGGAAATACGAAATATTTCTGTGAATTCCAACTAGTCCAGACTAAAGCAGAAGAAATATTACTGTTCGAATAAAATAATAAACGCAATCGAAACTCAATATTGTATTTTCTAGTTGCTAGCAGTAGCTGCTGTTCCAATTAAGTAGTGATGCGCTTACCTTGTCGATAAAATATGTATGAAAAAGTCATATTTATGTTGTTCGCCTAGTCCATTTCTATATCAAATTTTAGATAAAAAATGAATTAGGTATATGACATCTTACCGGTTATAATTTTTGTTACTGAAGACTACGCTGCAGTTCGGTACTGCATTACACAAGTATGTACATATGGACCTCCTTGGTAAAAGAAAGTCGTGACGCTTTTGTTTTGTGACTAATAGAAAGGAACTAGTAACAAAATTTGAAAATTATGAAATTTTTACTAAAATAATATATAAAGTAAGCTGACTTATGTAAAATGCGTTGGAAAATTATAATTTAATCTGTCATCGATTAATCTGACATGATTGAACGGTTACGAAAAAAGCAAAATAAGTTAATGTTAAGTTTATCGATAATACAACTTCCCATTCCTTGAGCTAACCACATCTATTAGCGGTCTGCTTACCATTTCGGGCCATTACCAAGCTATCCGCTGTAATGAATCTTCACACGAACTCACTGACGAATACAAATATTATTTTACTTTTGTAGTTTAAATAAACGTTTGCCACCAACTTTCAAGCGTTTAAACAATTACATTTAAAATATTTTACTTATAGTTTATAATATAAAAGTTCAATTTACATATATAATTTGCTTCATGCTGCTTTATGATTGTAAAACGAACGGGTCGCTTCGACCATAGAAGGACCACGCTCTCACAAAACACCAACGTAAACATAACATAAACACTCACGCCTGTCACCCAGAGGGGTAGGCAGAGACTACAGATTTCCATTTGGCACGATCCTGACACACCTCTCTCGCCTCCTTCACACCCATACACCTACGCATACATGCTCGTCGGTTAAGGGTACTCATAATTTGGCCCGTTTCCAATAAATCGCCAATTTGGTCGATAAATTTTCGCCTAGGACGTCCCTTTCCGACTCTGCCATTCACTTCTGCAACATAAATTTTCTTTGTCACTCTTTCCTCATTCATTCTTTCCACATGACCAAACCACCGAAGCATTCCTTTCTTAATCCTGGTCACAACATCATCTTGCAAACCACACTCTTCTCTTATTACACAATTTCTTACCCTGTCATTCAGATTCAGCCCTAACATACTCCTTAACGACCGCATTTCTACTGCGTTTATTCTACTCTCGTGCTTCTTCTGCCACACCCAACTTTCACTACCATACGTTAAAGTAGGAACCAACACAGCATTGTGAATTGCCATACGTGCCTTTTTCGATTTGACTTTCACAATAGAGTGCAAGGCCCCATTTACTCTATTTCCCGCATTCACTCGTCGTTCTATATCCTTATCATATCTCCCATCCCTGCTAAATACGCAACCCAAATATAAAAACTCATCTACTTGCTCGATCAACTTCCCCTTCTATTCTTATTTCACAAATCGTTTTACTTTCTTCTCTTTCAAAAACCATAACCTTCGTATTACTTGCGTTCACTTTCATTCCCCTTTCTTTTAATGACCTGTTCACCGTCCGTCGACGACGCAAGTATGACTTGATCATCGGCGTACAAAAGGCATTTGATGGTTAACTCACCCATTCTTAACCCGCATTCTTCAACTTTCAAATTTTGCAAACAACTGTCCATAAATAGGTTGAACAGCCACGGGGAAGCCACACAGCCCTGTCTGACACCTTTATGGATGTCAAACCAGTCCGAGTAGACCCCGTTGATCCTAACACAAGCACTAGAGTCCCTATACAGAGACTTTAATGCCTGTATTAAACCAGCGCTCAACCTAAATGCGTTCAGCGTTTGTCATAACACATTCCTGTCCACTCTGTCATAAGCCTTTTCCAAGTCCATGAACGCACAAAAAACCTTTTGGTTTTTCGCCAAAAACTTCTCCGCGATCATGACGATTATGGAAAAATCTTGATCTATACACCCCATTCCCTTTCTAAATCCCGCTTGCACATCCCAAATTTTTTCAGCAGTTTCTTTCATATCTCTTTCAATTAGTACCTTAGCATACAGTTTTCCCACAATGCTAAGAAGGCTGATACCACGGTATTTTTTACAGTCCTGCTGTGACCCTTTTCCCTTATATATTGGGACTATCACGGCTTTGCACCAGTCTCCCGGTACGCTTTAGTTCCCAACATAAATTAAACAAGGTGTACAGCAGGCCTGCCACCACGTCCTCTCCAGCCCTTAGCATTTCGAGTGAAACTCTATCATATCCGGCTGCCTTACCTACTTTCATGCTTTTCATTGCTTTCATTATTTCATCTATACTTATCTCCCTATATCTTTAATCTTCTTTCGGAATTTCTATTTCATTTAGTTCACACGTCGCCTCACTCATAAATACGCTTTCAAATTATTCCTTCCATCTCTTTAGACTCAACACTTCATTATTCAGAATACAGCCATTCTCGTCTCGTATCGCATTCAATCTAGGCTGTTTTAAATGTCCCCTGGTATGATGTGAATGGAAAAGTCGGAAAGGGACGTCCTAGGCAGAAGTTTGTCGACCAAATTGGCGATATACTAAAAGTGGGCCAAATTAAGAGTACCCTTAACCGACGAGCATGTATGCGTAGGTATATGGATGTGGAAGAGGCGAGAGAAGTATGTCAGGATTGTTCTAAATGGAAGTCTGTAGTCTCTGCCTACCCTTCTGAGTGACAGACGTATATAGGAGTTCGTCTGGGTAAATACAACCCTCCACCTATTTCTGTGGCCAAATGTTAGTGCTCGCACTGATGTGGTCTGGCTTGAAGGGTTTTGCAAGCCAGTATAATAACTAATACAGGCTGTGAGGTATTTCATCTTAGTCCTCAGGAGTGACAACGCATCTGTCTTCTTTGTTTAAAGATTGTTGTAGGTATCTATGGGCTACATTATCCACTTACCATCAGTTCGACTGCAGCTTCCTTTGTCGCTTCAGTTTGATGAAAAAAGCTTAATTAATCTAAACCAACCGTGTGTAATACAAGCAAGTAGTTGAACAAACATTGGACAGTTATGGCAAAAGGATTTGACAAAACAGGCAAATATGTTCATTGAATCAATGTTAAGCCACTATTCTATTAGGAATTGGCACTAACGATAATTCTATCAGACAGTTCTAAACGTCTCAAATAAAACATATTTATCATTAATTTTAAATAAAATTTCAATGTAAGCATTTAGAAAGTCAATAACGTGGTAGAGCCATGCCGCAGTCACGTTTTAGTTGTAGCACGAATGGGTTGGCTCGACCGGGAAAGGACCACGCTCGCATGCTCAATGCTGTTGTATTTCGTATGGTGAGTGTAGATGAGTAGAGACTCTTATTACTGGAACCAAGGCATTTCATCTTAGTTCTCAAGTGGCAATACGCCTGAATTTTGATTCTTAATCGACAATAGATGTAAGTGTCTATGGGCTACAGCATCCAATTACCATCAGGTGGACTGCGTGCTCGTTTGTAATCTTTATTACATATATAACAAAAATAATACTTGTTTAAAATGACATCTTATTGAACACGTGAATTAATCTTTGCAACAAACTACCAGTCGATACGTGTGTGTATGTGCAGATTTTTTTATTGGATAGGGTGATAAACGAGAAAACAGTCCACCTGATGGTAAGTGATGGTGAAAAGATTAGCCTGAACAAACAGATAGACAAAATTTTTACAAATGGTGATTCATGTAAATAGTGGATGCAACGGTTAAAAGGCATTTTTTTCTATATTACTGTCAGACACTTTGATTTTATTTATATTTTAAACGAGCGCACAGTCCACCTGATAGTAAATGGATGCTGTGGCCCATAGACATTTACATCTATCCTTGATTACAAATCAAAATGCGGACGCGTTGTCAGCCGTGAGGGCTAAGATGGAATGCCTCGTTTCCAGTAAAAATGGTCTCCGGTTCTCTACACTCACCATACGAAACACAGCAAGCAGCATTACGCTACTATTTTACGCTGGTAATCTGTGAGTGCGTGACCCTTCCCCGGTCGAGCCGACCCATTCGTGTTATAACTATACTACTAATATAACTACAACGTGGCTCTACCACGTATAAAAATTATATATATATATATATTTTTGTGAGAGAGCTCGTCTTTGTATAGACTATAGACTGGTCGCCGCATTTTATGTAAGGCCTTTATTCAGCTAGGAGATTTTGATGAGCTGTGATGGTGTTGGTTTAGGCAACCTAGGTACATAATATTAAAGTATCTAGAGCTAACTCCATATATTTAATGTCGTGAAAGTACCCTATGTCCTTTATACAGTCTATTTACAACTGCAATCTAGTTCGATATAACTGATCAATGCATAAACATCGATCTACGATGTTTTATCGTCCCGTGCGCACTCATTGTAACGTCTTCCAGCGCCGGATGTACCGCCATTGCTCGTTCGACCGTTCCAAATTCAAAACGGAGCCGTTTCCGGAGTGACGTCAGTGGCGGCCATTTTGTCGTCAGCGTCTGCGCCTCTGTTACCATTGTCGGATCCATGGGAAATGGGAGCGAGCAAAATGGATTTCCCTTAGGAAAGGATGTTGTATTATGGTGGGGCGAGACACGGTTATGGTTTTTATGGGTGAATTTTAATAGCTCTGGTTGCCCATAATACATACAAATTGAGTTTGAAATGATTATGGGAATAATGTTGTAAAGCAGTTTTAATGACAATCATTGGTTTAAAAGTCTTCAGTATTTATGCTACCCTAGGCGGAATTTAAAACGATGATAAGGCTACTACGGAAAATCTCACGGGTTCTATTGTCTCAAAGGGGGAGCGGGGATATCGCAATAGTTGTCACGTGTAGCAAGCGGGTTGGCGACAACAATTTTATTTTGAGTTATTGTGCTTGATATCAACTCATGTTGTATTATATATATATATATATTTTTTTGTGTGTGTTGTGTGTGTGTGTGTGTGTGTGTGTGTATTTGACCAGCTATTATTTGAACCAATACTAAGTACTAACACAAGTATTTTAATCTTACTTGGAGTGACTAACGAAAATACTAATAGCTAACGTAAATATTATCAGGTTGTTTATTCCGATTCTCTATCTTTGTCTGTGTGTACTTTATTTATGTTAAGGTGTAGGGGTTCCTTGGGGTAGATCATGTTAACAGTGCACTTGTGAGGGGCTGCAATGATGATGATTATGATCGTATGAGGTACGTTACTTTGTTTGTTATCTTTTAATTGTCACTAGTAGCGATCAGAGTTCAACGAGACGGGTAGACATTGCCGGCAACTTTATAATTCCTAAGTGTTTTTAGAAGCTGTAAGGCCAACAAAATGCCTTAAATAAAAACAGCCACAGTTGGAATATTACAATACTATACATCATTATCATCATCATAACAGCCTTTCATAAGTCAACTGCTGTACACAGGCTTCCCAAAAGGAAGTTCTGTTACTCTCCTACAAAGTACGATCTTGAGCCCTCCACATTCATCGACTACCTGATACATAATCTATTAAAATATTAAATTAAGGTGTCTAATGTTTTAATTACCTAATAGAATAAAAAGATATAATCAGATTAACTGGTATTCTGTACACTTTAATATTAATTCTAACATATTTAAACTTTGTAAGTACGTACGTACGTTGAAATTTGCAACACTGTTAAATAGCAGACTTCATTGTACAATGTTTATGTCCTACGACTACTGCATTGGAAAGATAAACGGTTTAAAAGTTTATAGTAAAAAAACGCAGAAGGCGAAGTGTTACTAATAGCACAAAAACGTGTTGAAAAAAGAGGCATGGACAATCGCGCGACCTTCTGCCTATCGAACTTGGCCTAGCCTCGAGCGAGTATTTGATTATATATGCAAGATGAATAGATGGACTAAAAATTTTGGAATCTTCATTTACATCTGGATTATTTTAGTATCAGGCAACCTATGTATCAGTTTGTATTGTCATTTAATTATGGTTAATGGAAGTAATGCCGTAGAGAATTAAAGGTACCGGACGACGCGGGTGCTATCGAGGAGCACCGACTGCTGCATTTGTCTAGAGCGCTCCGTCACAGACTCAAAGTTTCCTCTAAGCTCTCAGAAGCATACCGAGATGAACCCGTTATATTAATAAAAACAACTACGCTTAATGGCATGCAAATACTATTCTTTAGCCGTGAAGGGGTGGAAGAATATCATTAACTCATATCGATGTCGTAAAAGGTGACAGGGGGAAACAGATATGTGATGAGTAGCAGCGTTTTCCTGATAAAACCAAAAATAATAAAAACTGCGTTTGCAGACCTGCCTGCCAAGCGTGGATAAAAGTTAAAGTAAACTTACAGCCTATATACGTTCCACTGCTGGGCACAGGCCTCCCCTCATTTCTGAGAGGGTTTTAGGGCATGGAAGTGTCCGCCGCGCTACCCCAATGCGTGTTAGCGAAATTCACATGTCTTCGAAATATTTTTTTTCTTATTCCTCAGACATGCAGGTTTCCTCGATGTTTTCCTTCACCGCCGAGCACGTGGTAAACTATGCAAAAATACCTTCTAAGATATAATCTATGAGGGGGTCCATGTTCTGTTCTGTGTGGCTATGGATCTATATAATATGCTGTTATGGATGGATAATAGATGGTGTACTATTTTTAACTTTTTTTAATAAACGCGGGAAACTGTGATGCCGACGCAGTTTTTCAAAGTATGAGAATTTTACTTCCTTACACCTAAAGGAAATCATTTTGTTGATATTTTTTTAAAAAAACTGAAAATCTAAATGTAACTTTTCTTCGTATCCCTTGAAGAAACAAATAGCAACCAAGGTTGATAGGGCTTTGTTAAATTATACCTTTGGAATATAAAAGTATAAGAATTGCGCAAAACCACCAGATTCCGATAACCTCGTGAGCAAATTGGCGGTAAAAAAGCGTCTTAGTCAACAATCGGCCTCCATAGTTTTTATCGATAAACCAGGGATGTTCAGCGATGGTCATCGGTTTTTGTTATAATCCGACCAATAGGGTCATTCATTAAATTTAGAGTAGGTAGATCAAAGAGGCCTTGACTTCGATGCGTTTAAGGTTAAATCGAATTTTCTAATGTCTAATTACGAGCTTCATGTTTATATTTGATATAATAATTTTGTCGTTTTAAACAATTGGTAACGATTATCGATATTTTGTAATCGGTTACGTCGGTATTGTTAATTAACATCCAATTACATTTTCTTGGTTTTTTTTCTATAAGTAATTCATCACCTAGCATGGTGATGACATTGTAAATAAATTATAGTTTAAAAATACTTAAACACATTTAAAACTTTCATTTTACCTTGTCTAGCATACGGATGCGAAACCTGGACCCTCGCAAAGGCATTGAGAGAAAAACTTGCAGTACTATAACTATGATACGTGACAAAGTGAGAAATAGGAGTAGGAGAGTAACAGAATGGTATCCAAGGGACATCAAAAGAAGACGAGCAAGGCAGCACACAAGGTGGGAAGATGAAATAAAACTTACGGCAGGACCAAACTGGAGAAGGGTTGCTCAAGATAGACAACAATGGAAATCGTTGGAGGAGGCCTTTGCCAATAGGCACGCCGAACTAAGAGACATTTTGTAGCTTGTAGATTCTTTTGTCTTAAGTTTTAATGTTAAATGTTATTAGATCGGAATAAAGGGCTTTATTACCATATAAATAAAACAGATTATTCATGAAATAATTGTATTTGTTCTTAATACGTCTGCGTAATTTTGGATTATTTAGATGATTGCAATAAGTTGAAAAAACTCAATTAAAAATAATCATATTGACAAATACATATGTTTACATATATGCATACATACATACATGCATACCTACGTAGTTATGTCAAGTTAATAACTTTTTACTGCATTTTTTTAATAACAACCCATCAAGTATTCTTCTATATCTTCTTTATTAGCGTTCTAGAAGAGTCCACTGATATGCCATAAACACTGATGGTTTGATTACCCATCTCATTACCAGATATCTCGCATCTCTGAAGTTACCATCAGTCAACGATCTGAGTAATTATGTAATTCAAAAATCTTATAAGGAATGGCATATCCCCATCTACTGAAGGTCGAGAGGTCTTTATAGCCTTTTTCAAAATGGGGTAAATGTTTCTCTATACCTCATTACAAAAAGGCGAGGTTCACCGCCATCACACAATCTACTTCGTATTATTTTAATATTCGTATTGTATTTCTAAAAGACATCACTGAATACATTTTAATTTCTTTATTAGTCATTCTTGTCTTTATTCTTGTAATTTAAAGGTTGAATTGTCTGACTTTTCAGTATCACATTAAGTAAGGTATTATGGTACCTATTTGTATGACTTAAGGCTGATATTGCTGTGTTCTCTAATTTCAATCATACATAATATGAAACCTTCGAAATAAATCCTCTAATCCACCATTTAATTGTTACTTCATACTGTCATCACGAATTTTAGACGGCTTATTGTTAACGCCGCATAATTCGACAATCGATTACAAGATAGCTATTCACAAAGTAATTACAAATTTATGATAAAAAGTTTCAATAAAGTAGCAAATATTGCGCATAAGACATGGTTTTTTTAATTAAAAGGAAGCGACAAAACAACTTACAGCCTATGAGAACCCTTACTGGAAAAATTGCGTTACATCTTAGTCCTCAGGAGTGACAATGCATTGGCATTTTGATTCTGAATTGAAGATAGATGATTTGATTCCTAATTGAGGACATTTTTTTATTACCCGAAAAATAAGTAAGGAATAGAATTTCTAAATCACTGCTGCACATAGATCTCCTCATAGAATGCCTCATAGAAGAATTCTCCAAATAATTAAAAACCTACACTGAAGATAAAAAATATATATATATTTTGCAATTGTCAATCACACAGTTCTAACGGGCTATTCACAAAGATCGGAACAGTACAGTAGGCCGTCGACCATAGCCCGAATGAGTGAGCACGACGCAAAGGCAGTCACCGAGCGAATCAAACATTCAGGCGTCCTGCTGCTTCACTGGAGCATGCACCACGTGGAGACCATTCAGCCCATAGCCTAACGTAACGCAACGAGCACAGCTCGAGTGTGACAACTGACGTAGCCACAAAAGTAAATATAGCACGTCATTAAAATACGAATGTAGAAAATTAAAAAAAAAAGATTGTAGTGAAATTTACTAAAATTCCGTTACCGTTACGGTCTATTAAAGTCCACTGCTGAACATAGGCCTCCCCCACAGATTTGTTTCATAGGAATATTTGGGATAACTATATATTCAAATAAAAAAAAAGAATCTATTCAGTAAATTAACTAAGACTTGTTTGACTCTGTCAACCCAGAAAGATTAGTCGTAAGTAGTACTTACACTTGCCTTATCCTCTGCAATCCCTCATCGACCTGGATATTTAGACCGCGTGGTGTAGAAATGAACAAACACAAAAACTAGCTGAAATGATAATCCAGAGGCTCTTTTTTCAGTTTATTTCCGAGTATGAAAGATTTCGGAAAAATTACAAGTAAATCTACACTAAGTTATAGCCTATTAAAGTCCACTACCGAACACATGGGATCTACATGGGCAGGCATCATGGATTACTTCAAAAGGGGGGTGGGGGGAAATATTTGCCACAGTTGCCACACCTGGCAAGCGGGTTGGCAACAGCGGTTTTTTTGTTTTTAGTCGGTATTAGGAAGACGCAACGTTTTCCTCTGTCACCTCTTACTACACCCGAGGGATTATATGGGATAGTGCAAATTCTTACACTGTGAAACCCTCCACAGTAAAACTAAAATGCGCAGTATTATATTTTGCCATGTAGTAGCATTAAAAGAGATCCCCCGATTTTGGCGTTAAAAGAGATCCCCCGATTTTGGCGTTATAAGAGATTTCCGTAGGAGGTGGCATAAAGGTGACAACCAAAAAACTCCCAAAAGAGTCATATATAGCCATCTCGTTTACAGCAGTCGAATAATACCCAGACCGACCTGAGCCTAAATAGGATAGACTTGCCCGGCCCTACACTCGGATTTTCTTCTGTATCGTGGAGGCAGTTTACAAACATAAATTACACAAGGACCGACATCCAGACCCGGAGGAATCATTTGTAGGCGGTACAAATACTCGTTCCGTGAGCGATTCGAACCCGCGGCCCTCAACGTTGTAGCTCAATACTAAACTACTGTGCCACGGAGCCGTCAAATCGTCCAGCTGCCTGCTCAGCGTTACGATTAAGGCAAATTCTCCCTACTTTCCCAAAATGGGAGATGCCCACGTTCATGACTCAATGACTTTTAGCGAATGAAGAAGAAAAAGAAGAAGCAATATGTTAGTATTATTACAAAAAAGATACAGACAAATGTATTTTCCTTGGAAATGTACTTAAGGGCAGTGGAGTAAAAAAATGTTCAAATAATAGGTAAGTATTACAAGTGTGTGGTTTTTCACTGCTGGCAGTATGAGGACACTCAAAGTTGCTCAGTAAGATATGGAGAGGGCTATGCTTGGGGTTTGTCTGCGTGATGGATTTAAAAACAAGGATATCTACAGCATAACCAAAGTAACCGACATAGCCTAATGGATTAGTAAGCTAAAGTGGCAATGAGCCGGCCATATAGCTTGAAGATCCGACAACCGATAAGGAAGAAAAGTTCTCGAGTGGCAGCCTTGTACTGGCAGGCAAAGTATAGGGCGCACCCTCACTAAAGTGACGACCTGGTAAAGCATACAGGAAGTCTACGGACGCAGGTGGCTCGGGACCGCGCTTTGTGTCGTTCCCTGCGAGATGCCAATAATGATGATGATTACAAGTATTCAGATATTTTTTAATACATCACGTTTTTTTCATATTCTTACATTGTCATTCGATTCTGAGCTTTGATGAAAATTTAAAATCTCTAGCTCATCGTGAAATTAGTTTAAAATTAATAATTAAGTTCGATCAGAACAGACATCCACGACAGCGAGTAAATAAAAACGTGATAAAAATACTAGCCCCCTTATTCATAAACATTTTTAAACACTTGATTAGTTAAATAGTGTTTTGTCACTTTCTAGCAACAAATGTCCCGCAAATGTCAGAATGAGACAAAACACTATTTAACTAATCAAGCGTTAAATTTTTTTTTTATGAAAAAGTGGTTAGGTATTTCTATATATCGCGCCAGGAACTTTACAATTTTTTACCGATTATAAGTTAGTGCTTAGTTACAATCCCAACCACTGGTAAGTGATGAAGTCCTATACAGTATGCGCACTGTTTTAGCGTAATACCTATTAATTCTTGCCTTGAAGACACTTAGATTATAATCGAACGGAAAGACAGACGCCAGCAAAATATTCCACTCCGTAACTGTACGCATTACAAAAGATGAAGCAACCAGCTTGGTTGGAATGCGTAAAATATTGAAGATAAAGGGATGAGGTTCTAATGACCGAATAGTTGTCTGAAGGTGGAAAAGGAAGGAGGGAGTTAAGCACGTAATTTCTGCGCACTCTTTCCGAAATGCATGATAAAGATATTAGGCACTTCTACCTAACCAATGCAGGATGAAGTTACTAGGAATCATATATTGGAACCTTAATTATCCATTAGGCAAACACAAAGTCGGCCCTTTTAAAAGTTCAATAACAACGCTCATAAATAAATAGGTAATGCGGGTTAACGGCCAATTGATATTTCCTAGTATAAAGCAGTAGAAGGCGGTAAAACTGTCTCAAAATTTACGGAGCTAAAATGAACTGTGTTATGCAGAAATTATCAAACTCAAAAAAACATAAAGTTATTTAGATTTGAAAAATAAGAAGCCGTATTATATCATGTTATATACCTAGAATATCATTTTAAAGAATATTAAATGTAGGTTTAACCTTGTATTGGCTGTAGATTACCGAGCAGTGGTGGAGTAAGATAATGTGTAGTAGTATATGTTCGTCCCGTAGGGGTCTATTTGAAGCAACACTTTGATGTACGTATACGTAACGTACGTAAGTAGTAAGTGGGGGCACTTTGAATTAATCTATGGGGGAGGCCTAGGTTTAGTACTGGACTAGACTGTAACTTAGTGTAGATTTTGGGATTACTTGTAATTTTTCCGAAATATTTCATAGGTACTCGGAAATAAACTGAAATAAAAATACCTCTGGATTACTATTTCAGCCAGTTTCTGTGTTTGATCACACGTAAAGGGCCGCGCAGTTTTTTTTATAAAAAGTAAATGACAAACAAACTTACAATCTACTTGATGGTAAGAGGCTACTACAGTCAATGAACACATGCAGATAACTTCAAACGAAGTTAGCTGCAGACCATAAGGTCTAAATATCCAGGTCTATGATGGATTGCAAAGGATAAGGTAAGTGTAATTAGGAATGGTCGTAAGTGGTAATTAACCCTGGTAATTCAACCCTGACAGAGTCAAAAAGTCTTAGTTAATTTACTGAAGAGATTCTACTTGAATATATGTACGAGTATAATTTTTTTGTATAGAATAATAGTGACAAATGAGCAAACAGCCCACCTGATCGTAAGTGAATGTTGTGACCCATAGACATTTACTTCTATCCTCGATTGAGAATTTAAAATTCAGATGCGTTTTCATCCCTGAGGACTAAAATGGAATGACTCGTTTCCAGTAAAAAAAAATCCGATTCTCTACACTCACCAAACGAAATACAGCAGCACTGAGCTGCTGTTTTACGCTGGTATACTGTGAGATCGTGGTCTTTCCCCAGTCAAGGTGACCCATTTACGAGTATACAACTATAATATATCTGTAATATTGCTCTACCACGTACAGACATATAAACCACTTGATGTTCGAAATAACTTTTTTAGAAACTGCGGTACGCTCCTTGCATTGTCACAGAGCACTGCCAGGGCTGGCAAGTAAGGGGTTTCAAATGGGTTGCCAATAAGACTCCATTAATTAAACTGTCCTTACTTAATAAAAACCTCAAGTGGACTACACTACACTTAGTAACTACTTGATCGAACATGCTGCATAATATGTAGAGCCGATAGAGCTTTTACAAGTGTTATTAAGTCTCGATATGTTCCGATTAAATAAATGAAACCACTTGCTTGAAGACAAGAAAAACATTGTGAAGCAACCTGCCTGTATGAGTTGAAGCTGAAACCTACCAACACACATAAAGCAGCGCGGCTAATATGGCTCCTGAAATATGGCGGGATAGTACTCTACGCATATTATACAACGCGTCTGCAGCTAACTTCGTTTGAAGTTATCTGCATGTGTTCATTGACTGTAGTAGCCACTTACGATCAAGTAGATTGTAATTTTGTTTGTCATTTACTTTTTATAAAAAAAACTGCGCGGCCCTTTACGTGTGGGCTGACATAACATCTTTAACATCTTATTTAATTTCTTAGATATGTTCCTCGTAATGTTTTTCGTTTAGTGCAGAGCAGGCAATAAATTAGCTCTTAAAAATTCATTTTATGCTACTGAAAGTCAATAAGATTGCGTATTGAATGAATTTGAACAGGTAAATTTACAGACAAGTGCTATGGCTATAAGATAAATTCTGATCAATTTTATCTGTGAATTTAAATATTCATCAACTAGAGTTGTTATTTATTTACCGTAAAACGAAATTTTAGTTACAGACGGTTTTGTGGCCCAGTAGTGGTTTGGCATTTAGTTTCAGCGACAAGTTGTATGGCCTACAAATAATTGTTGCGCGGTCTGGATGTTTGTACTGTTCAATTTATGTATGTAAACTGCTTCTACAATTCAAGAGAAAATCCTATTGTAGGGGTAATGATTTTTAAAAGATAATTAAAGAAAAAAATTAACAAATGAAAAAATGAAAAACCATAAACACACATAGAGCTAGACTAGACAACCGTCTTCACGCAGCATGAAAACAATTCGTAACACAGATTCACGTATCGCTGAATTGTTTTGGAGTCAAGTTCAAAAGCCGTGAAGTGCGTTAGGATTCGAACTGCATGTTTTATGGTTCGATGGCATCAGCTGTCGTCGCGAGCCACTGGCGCGGCACTGGTCATAGCTGACGCGGTGTTTCGTTTACTTATTGCATGATACTGTGTCTTGACGTATAAATAGTTTCACTTGAAATTTATGTGTGTGTGACAATAAACATATAAATAGTGGGATAAAACAGGCTGAAAATAAATAAATGGTTATGTGAGGTGTATGTGTGCGTATTTGTTGATCGTGTCGTAGTGGTGTAAGAATATACTTTATCCCATATCATCGCGAGGGGTCGTACGTACCGACAGAGGGAAATAAACCTAGAGATGGACAGAATCATCTTCCTTATGGCAACTAAAAATAAAAACTCCGGTTACTATCAGGTAACTCAGGTTGCCAGTCCACCTGCCAAGCACCTGCTATGCTAGCAACTATGGCAAATATGTATTTTCCCCTATGAGGCAATCTATGAGGAAGCATCTGTTCAGGAGTGGACTTTAATGGGTTACGATATATATATATATATATATATATATATATATATATATATATATACATGTAGGGAAAATAGATACATAAATGCGTATGTAAAATGTGTGTATGAGTAGTCAAACGCACTCTGCTACGTGTTGAAACTTGACCATACCAAACTTTTGGTACCAGCTGAAAACACTGTAGCTATTTTTTTCAGCTTTAGCAGAACTGGCTACCATTTAATTTATGTACTAATAATATTTTTACCGTAAAGCTTTAGGATTATTTGGTTAATTGTGCAACATATTTTGTTTAAAAAAACAGTTTCGCTAGATTTCTTGCTGGTTCTTCCCAGGACAAAGGTGTCTTTTTTTTTTTTTTTTTTTTTTTTTTTTTTTGCATGGGGAAATGCCTACGCATACCCGCCTCGCGGGGGCAAGGACGGGTTATGTCGGACTCGCACCGACTAAAACCCCATGGTGTTCCACCTTTGTCGCATATTGGCAGGGCTACGGGAACGCTTTCGCACACATCCGCGGCCCTACTAGCGCCTGCCGCCCCACGGCAGCACCTCCTCGGGAGAGGAAAATTCCTCCCCCGTTCTCCTTCCCAGATAAGGCGCACCAGAACACATGGCGCGCCTTCCTCCACGGCCTCCAATTACGTCTGTGCAACAGACGCCCCCCGCGTCCGATGCACAAAGGCCATGGGGCCAGGAAAAACGAGCACTTAGAAGTACTAGCCTTCCCGACCCCAGCGGCGGATCTGGTCTGTGGCTCCGCCGCCAACCAAGATTCGGCTGCGGAGGGTAGGGAGAGCGGCGCCTCGCAATACCGACAATCCTCTCCCCCCGCAGCCCCACCACCACCGCATCAACGGTGCGGCCCCGTTTGAGTCGCGAAGGATAGGGCGAGTGGCGCATCGCCATACCCACACTCCTCTTCCTCCGCGACTCCACCTCGGCTGCAGCGGTAGAGGGTGCGCGAGTCCCCACTCGCTGCAGTCCACCAGCACACATCCGAAGTGGGCTCCCCAAGCCCACTCGGAGCGGCCACCTCAGGCCGGCCCTTCACCTCGGGCCAGCCACGTAGGTTCCTCTTTGTTCACCGTGGGAGACCAAGCCACGGCTACTAAGCCCCCCCGCCACGACAAGGCGGGAACCCGTTCGGGGGGAGGACAAAGGTGTCTTGCGAACCAGTGTTGGCATAAACTACTTCTAATAAGTATTTTTGTAATCTATATTGAACTGGTGAAGTCTGTTATACTTAATTATTTTATATAAACATTTCTTATTAATAAATTTATATATTATTAGTATTATGAAAGTTATTCTATTTTATTCTATTATATGCAGATTTACCTACATACATATCTATCTCACTATAAAAACGTGTAAGTAAAAATTATTAATTCATTTCTTTCACAGTAGTGCTATAAGGGAACGGTTGACTGAGGAAAATACCTTCACGAAGGAAATTTCGTTCAGAACTAATATATAATACCAATGTGCAATTTCATAGTACGTGGCACTGCGTGATCAAGTTTTTAGTTTTCTATTAGATTCAAAACCGCGGGAAGGCTTTTAAATTTGATAAATCTGGGTAAATAATTCCACAGTTATGAGATTGTTTTGTCTAATCGTATCATTTAATGTTTTTAAACATTAGATAGTTTATTCATTTTTTATTTTATAGAATAAGGGTAACAAGCGAGCACACAGTTCACCTGATAGTAAGTGGATGCTTGTGGCAATAGACTTCTACATCTATTTATAATTAAGAATCAAAATTCAGAGGTATTGAATAATCCCTGAAGACTGAAATGGAATGCTTCACATACAGTAATAAATCGTATGGTGAGTTAGCTGCTATTTAACGCTAGTATTCTGTGAGCCGAACCATACGTGCTACAACCATAATATAGCTTTAACGTGTCTCTACCACGTATAAAAATAAAAATATTGGTAAAGTAGCAGGGAGTAAAACTGACGCCGTGGTAGTACTTGTGGAGACTGGAATGAATTTGGTTATTGCAATTTAAAGTGTGTGCAAGTTTAAGAATATCCACTACCCCAATTCATTCCGAGGGTTTCGTAAGAGGCGACAGAGGGAAAGTAAAACAGAATATGAGCAGCCTTATATCTGATAACAACTCTAAATAATAAGAAACTGCGGTTGCCAACCCGCTTGCCAAGCATGACAACTATGGAAAAATCCCTCCATGAGGAAATTTATGAGGGAGGCCTATTTCCAGTAGTGGACTTTATAGACTGTAATGGATGAAATATAACATCCTGAGGAAACCTGCTTGTCAGAGCAATAAAAATTTTAAATATGTGTAAGTCCGAGAACAAATACTGGAGAAACGTAGTGGACTAATTCATCCATAACGTTTTTAGAAATGATGAGATGAGAGAGAAAAGGTCTGTGACCCGCAGTGTGATATATGTTACCCGTATATATACATAGATTTAAGCACAATCGAGCTAGCGATGAAAACCTGGAACTAGAAACAAAATTCGTAGATACGTTGTCATCTTTGAGAACTGAGGTGTAATGCCTCAAAATCAACGTCCCAACAGTTTACCTAGGCAATAAGCTACTGTAGCAAACAATAAGATCAGATATATTATTCCTACTAAGGGGAAAGATAAATTGCCTCAAAATTTTGGTCCTTTAAGCCGGACGAAATAGAACAAATTTACACTTTAGGAGATTTTAATATTAAGTTTATATTCGCAAAAACTTTATCCCTAGTTTCGATATCACTCGGCGGCCGGGCCCGCGAACGTTTTAGAAAGCGCCGCCGATGTTGTTTTCGTCTCGTTTTTATCACTGACAAAAAACGATCGAAAGGTGCCGCTGTCACCGGCGATCGAAGAAATGATAGATTACGAATATATCAAGCAATATTGTGACTAGCTTAATGTTGGTAGCACTGTTTATTTCGTAACTTTTTATTGCGTTAGCTACTAGTTATCCGTTGTTTTATATGCACTCTTTATATAGAATAAGGACGACAAACGAGCACACAGTCCACCTGATGGTAAGTTAATGCTGTGGCCTATAAACATTTATATATTTCCTCGATTAAGAATCAAAATGCAGAAGCGTTGTCACCAAGAGGAATAAAATGGAACGCCTATTTCCAGTAAAAACGGCTTCTATACTCATCATACGAAACACTAAGCATGTAATATGTGTTAAATTTAACTGAAGCGATAATGTTGAACATAATTTCGACTATCCTCTTTATGTTACTAATTAACCAGGAAGCAGTCGTTAGTTATAAAATTTACGAGTCTTTAAGCGACTTAATTTTCGGTATTTTGCCTTAAATTGACCAATTTATAATAAATAAACTGGAATATCTGATGTTGAGATTTGTAGCAAAAAAGAAACTTCTAACGACTTGAGAAACTCTACTGCATTTTGTTTCTAATTATTGACTATTTCGGTAAGACTATTAAGACATTATACATTGGTTTGTAACTAGATTGCGACCTTCGTTTATTTTACTGCCATAAATTTTATTTTTGTGTATTCTAGGATTAGTTTGCTATTTTAAAAAAAAAAGTAACTATTGCGTAGTTGAGTAAAATTCTCAAAAATTCTTTAACCTTTCATATATTTTTAATAGATATAGAGATATATTTCTTAAAAATGAATTAAAAAAACAATGTTTAAAAAAAAAAGTCATAATTCGTAACAAATGCTAGTTCGCACTAAATTTGCATTTCTTCAACTTAAAATAAATTGATTAATTTAGATTTTTTTTATAGGACAAGGTGACAAACGAGCACACAGTCCACCTGATGGTAAGTGGTTGCTTTGGCCCGTAGACATCTCTATATATCCAAAAATGAAAATGCGTTGTCACCCGTGAGGACTAAGATGGAATGCCCCTTTTCCAGTAAAAGGGTCTCCGGTTCTTTAACCTCACGATACGAAACACAGCAGCATCACGCTGGTATTCTGTGAGAGCGTTGTCCTTCCCCGGTCGAGCCGAACCATTCGTGCTACAACTATACTACTAATATAATTACAGCATGGCTCTACCACGTATAAAATAAGATAATAATATGTAATACATATGTGTGTATAAGTTTTTAGATATTGTAGGTAAAAATGTTCAACCTAACTCTGGCCTTAAAATTTCCACTTGTCTATGACATAAAGGTTTATTTAACAACACCGGTAACGCCATGGGAAACATAGAGTCGTAACAAAGAGGACGTAACCTAGACCCGCACCGACAATACAGCGTTCCCACACTTGAGTGTGAGGATTTAAAAAAAAAACAATGTTTTCACTTGCATGGACTTACGTAAGCTTCGTCTAACTTGGTGGTGAACTTCAAAATATGCGTAATTTAAATGCAAAAGTTTTTTTTATAGAAGTAATGTAACAAAAGAACGCACAGTCCACCCACCTGTTGGTAAGTGAATTCCGTCACTAACAGACACCTACGTTTACGCTCGTTTACGAATCAAAATGCAGATGCACACCTGCAAATATAGACTCATGCAAATACATCTATGGCACCTATGTGGACTAAGATGCTTCGTTACCAGTAAAGAGGATCTCCAATTCTTTACACTGACCGTACGAGACACATTTTGCATTATGCTACTAACAGCTATTTCACGATGGTATTCGGTACAAACATTAAAAAATAACTTGTAAAAATCAGACAAGATTTCAGATCGATGAATTTGAAAAATTAAGGATTTCATACTCTACGGAGGAAGCCGTTCGAAAAGTAAAATCCTTTTTCAAACTCTAAACTATATTAAGAATTTATGTATAGTTTAAGGTCCATGGTTCATTTGTATGATATGTTTATTAAATACGGTTGTGTATATATGTTTGTTCGAATTGTATTCAGGACTTACTGCATTCGAAATTCCATGAATTGAAATCTTCGATTGCTTAAGTTAATGTGCTTAGATGGTGCGGGGATTGGCCATAGAATCCATAGAACTTACTGGAAACTTTCGTGAATTTAATGTGCTGCCAAGTGTTTGCTTGTTGGAGCAGGGACTGGTTATATGTATAATGTAACAAAATGATCAAAATAAGCTAAGAGTGTATTTAAAAGAAATGTTATAGACTTGACATGTTAATAAGTATTTATTAAATTAGAAGATTAAAGAAGTTTTTTTTTATATAAGACGGCAAGAAAATACCGACGGAAAAATATCGATCTATTTGCATAAACGCAATCGAAATGTTTCATGAAGCGATCCAATAAATTGCGACTCGTGCAACAGTTAGGCAAAATTTTCCGTGTATTTAATTAGAACCATATTTTGTGATGATTTTATACTTTCTAATAAGATTCTTGGTAGAATTTTCATACTATTAATTGAATTTAAGCTTTTAACTTCTTATTAGCTTCAAGTAACTATTTGTTAGGTACTCTATGTATTAATATTCAATTTATTTCATTGAAATATTAAAGTCTGTTGTAAGGTTATTTACTATGTTACTACATTAAGGCAAACATAAGGTAATAAACTTATCTTAACTTCAAATTGGGCATTAATACCAACACGCCATATTTTCCCAATTTTGGATGTTCTAAGTCGTCAATATAAAATGGCAGCTCATGAAAGCGCACATTTAAAATTGTGTTCCAAATTCAAATTCTGTAACTCTTTTTGCCAGTTTGCCAGTATTATATTCCTAAAGTAGTTATTTGTTGAAGGTTCTTTTGTGAAGTGTTGTAATCGTTGTTTCTCGGAGGCTTATTATTTAAGTAGTGGCGAATTTAGCAATTTTCACAGATAACGAATAATTTAAAATTTTATAACATTTAAAAAGGGAAAATGTGAAACAAGACATACCTCAACCTTAAAATATCGCTGAACGACCGAACAATATCACGTAATCTGGCCTTTTTTTAGGAAAAAAGTGTTATATAGTGATCGGGTGAAAAAGAATATGGATCAAACGTAGAAACTTTCTATTTAAATCACTTCGATATTTAGTCTCACAGTCAGTCACACTATTAGCACTGGCACTGGCTTTTCTTTTCTTTAAACAGTTTTTCTGTATGAGAGAGCGCGGACACGTCAGTCCGCGTTGAAGTCGGACACCCAAATGCGTTTGAGTGGAACAAAGTCAACTCCCGCGCAGCGATCTGAGACTGGTTCCGCTTATGTGTTGTGTGCACACACACGGCCATGCTTATGTAAGAAGCGTCCTTATGTAAAAGGCATATATGATTTGGATACAAAACGGAATACGGCCATTACTGTATTCGTGATTGCGTTGACAGTTTCGTTATTTTTAATTAGAGATTGTTTCAAGGAGCGTTCTTCCTTTCCGACTCAATTCTTTCTTTTGTGGTCAATATACTCAGTTTTAATTAAGTTGAAGGATACGAAAACTTAGCGTGTAGTGCATCGAGCCCTCACAGATCGGCTTTGTTTCGCTGAAAATATCTGGTGACATTGTAAAGCTCTGCAAATCGTTAAGCTAGGATTCGATCGATAGTCAAATATAAATGTATTTTACATCGAATATTAAAAGTCTATCTGATAGGAAATTGATCCTTATAGCCTGCTGTTTCCTGTTTTTTATAGAATAAGGGTGACAAACGAGCACACAGTCAAACGTATGGTAGGTGGATGCACTTTCTCTGACTGATCTCCTATACTCAATTAAAAATTAAAATGCAGATGCGTTGTCATTCCTGTCTTCAGGTATAGTAGGTATACCTAAAGTGACCAATTATTGTTTTCCTCACAGAGGGACGCCTTTAAAATTATTATAGTTTTAACACCTTTGACTGCCTGATTGGTCCAAATCCAATGGTGGTAAACGCAATTGTTGATCATGTAGTCTCGGGTTCGAAACCCGAGTCGGGCCGAGAATCATTTATTGGGTTTTTCTGTCACAAAATTCTCAGTAGCAGCCCGGAATATTGATTTCGAACTTACTAAAGTTGGCGGAGTTTCGCCACCGTACCTCCAGAAGCACGTAAATCCGTTGCTCCTGCGCCTGATCTCTCTCCCGTCGTCTCGGATTACCGTTCCATCGGACTATAAGAGTGAGGGAGTAGGGTAGACCTGCGCTTGCGCATACACTTGAATAATATAATCCTGTCCTGTGCAGATGGCTAAGAATGGCACGAAAATCAATAAATCTGGATCCTTTTATTATAGTTTCTAAAATAAAACACATAGTTTTTTGAATCTTTTAATGATCAAAAGTGAGAATGAGAATTTAGAATCTTATAAAATCTGGATGCTGGCTTTTTAATTTTTCTGAACAGCAAATAAATACTAATTAGAAATTACTTATGTTAATTGTTAATTTATTATAGATTAAAAATTGTCACTTCATAATTTTAAGTTCAAAAGTGTAGGTTTTCAGAATTACCACGTAACTAGTCAGGCCATGCCGGCAAACCTAGCACGCGTGGTGTCATAATGACGGCACGGGTGACAGTGTTTGCATGATGCTACGCTTTTGTTTATCAAAGCGGGACATTTTTACGTATTATGGGGACAGCGGGATACAAACCTTTAAATCGGGACCGTCCCGCCTAAAGTGGGATGTATGGTCACGTTAGGTATACCCCTTTTTCAATAAAAAGGTATTCGTTCTCTGCACCCAACATAAGCAGCAAAGTAGCATTAATCTGCTATTTTACGCCGGTATTCTGTGTGAGCGTGGACCTATCCTGGTCGAGCCGACCCATTCGCGCTACAACAATAATATAGCTGCAGCATGACTCTACCACGTATATAAGTGCGTATATAACAGCATAGAAACACCCTTTTAAAGCAGATCCAGCTGATGGTGAGTGGCTACTGCATTCCTTGGATTTCGGCAGCCATCTTTAAACAAAAAGGCTACAGGTGCGTTGACACCTTTGAGGAGCAAGATGGAATGCCTCACATCCTGGCTAATTATACTGGCTTTTTACACCCATCAGCTCAATACACAGTAGTATACAAACACTGCTAGTAGGCGACAGAAATAGGTAAGAAGGCGGTATATAATCTGACAGTCTCCTAGGTAGGGATGAAGACGTCTATAGTTAAGTCGTCGTTCTACGTAGTCGAAATAGGTTTTTGTGTACCAAATAAAGTTATAAATAACAGTGTAGACTGTCTCGTTGATCTAGTTGTTGTAGTCGTGAGACTGCTGATCATGAAGTCCAGGGTTCGCATTCCGAGTCGGGCCAAAAAATCAGTATATTAAGTTTTTCCGTCAAGAAATTCTCAGTAGCTGCCTGGAGTCAGGAAATTTGGCGGTGACTCACACCGTGCATCGGAAAGCACGGAAAGCTGTTGGTTCTACGCCTGATGTATCTCCGGTTGTGTCGATTTAACGTCCCATCGGAATATGAGAGTGAGGTAATAGAAAGCACCTGTGTTTGCGCATACACTTGGGCACTATAATCCTGTCCTGCGCTGATGGCTAGTCTTTTTTTATGGGATAGGGTGACAAACTAGCACACAGTCCACCTGATGATAAGTGGTTGCCGTGGCCCATAGACATCTACATTTATCCTCGAATACGAATCAAAATGCAGATACGTTGTCACTCGTGAGAACTAAGATGGAATGCCTTGTTTCCAGTAAAAAGGGTTTTCGGTTCTCTACACTCACCATACGAAACACAGCAGCATTAAGCTGTTATTCTACGCTGGTATTTTGTGAGAGCGTAGTCCTTCCCCGGTCGAGCCGACCCATTCGTGTTACAACTATACTACTAATATAATTGCAGTATGGCTCTAGCGCGTAAGCCTCCGTTGAGGCTGGCCGCCGTGACCAAAATTCGGTTTGGAGTACATTATTATTAACTAACAGTGAACCTGATGTAAAATTTTTACTTCACTCACGTAACAGCCACAATTCACTTAAAACAATGAAGGTCACATATGTTATAGGGAAACGCCTCTATTGCCTAGGAGTCGGTCTGAGTAGGTTCCAATCTCTACCGATCAATTTCTGCCGCCAAATAGTAGTGATTGCACCGCTGTGTTCCGGTCTTAAGGTACAGAGATCCAATGTAATTACAGGCCAATGGAGCATTCCATCTTACTCCTCAGAGGTAACAGTGTATATGTAGCCTTATTTGTTTTAAAATTGGTTGCAAATGTCCAGAGACTGCATACCACACACCAGTCACATACCAGCTAGCGACTGTAAGTTCGTTTCTTATTTATAAAAATATAATAAAACTCTAACAGGAGTTACAACGGTGGTATTAACTAGGAACATAGACAGAAAACAAGTACTGCTTTTTTTCTCTGGAATGTTGACTCCTTTTTTATAGAATAAGGATGACAAACGAGCACAAAGTCCACTTGATGCTGTGGATGCTGTGGCTCATAGTTATCTATCTTCGATTAAGAATGAAAATGCACATGCAATTGTTACCCCTGAGGACTAAGATGGAATGCCTCGTTTCCAGTAAAAAGTTCTCTACACTCACCATACGAAACACAACAACAATAAGCTGCTATTTTATCCATTCGATGTGAGTACTATTAATTTCCAATAGAGTTTATAATCATACAATACAACTTTATATTTTCTGTGGTGTTACTTATGTTGTTAAATTAACCTATATGCTATAGGCAAGTAGATATTGAGCCGTGGTAGCTCAGTGGTTAACGCTCGCTGTAAATATAACAGAACGCGAGTAACCCGGGTTCGATCCCCGCCGGCACCAATGAAATTGTTAATTGCAATTTTAAGTGATGATTTACCACGTGCTCGGCGGTGAAGGAAAACATCGTGAGGAAACCTGCATGTCTGAAGAATAAGAAAAAAAATATTTCGAAGACATGTGAAGTTCGTCAACACGCATTTGGGCAGCGCGGCGGACACTTCCTTGTCCTTAACCCTTTCAGAAATGAGGGGAGGCCTGAGCCCAGCTGTGGGATGTATATAGGCTGTAACTTTACTTTTAACTTTAAGTAGATATTTTTGTTATTTCAGGCAAAAGTTGTAGTTTTGATTTACTAGGAAAATATTTTTAAACTGTGATTTAAAACAAATTTTTCTTACATATTTTCACTCTTGTGTTATTTAAAATAATAAATAATAACTTATTAACATTAATTTATTTCCTAAATGTTCTGTAATTTATTAAATTTATATAGATTTAACCTCTTGTCACTAAACAGGAGATAAGCATAAATATAGTCCTGATAATAACTTAAAATAATAAAATACTGCGATTGCTATCCCGCCTCTCAAACGTGGTAGCTATAGCAAATTTTGCCCTTATGAGATAATATATGGGAGAGGCTTTGTTCAGTAGCGAGCTTCGATAGGCTGTGATGATAATGAGTTTACAATAAGTGTCCATTATAGTCAATAGAGACTTTAAACGAACCTATTTTAATATACCTGGTAGAGCCATGCTACAGTTATATTCGTACTACAGTTGTAGCACGAAAGAGTCGGCTGGACCGGGGTAGGACCACGCTCCAACTGAATACCAGCGTAAAATAGTAACTTAATGTTGCTGTGCTTCGTATGGTGAGTGTAGAGAACCGGAGACCCTTTTTACTGGATACGAGGCATTCCATCTTAGTCCTAAGTGGTGAGCATGCATTGCAGATGCGACATTGATTCGTAATCGAGGATTGATATAGATGTCTATGGGCCACAGCAACAACTTACCATCAGGTGGACTGTATACTCTTTTGTCACCATATTCTTTATAAAACAAAAATTCCATACAACACAACCTAACCATACAAAATACATACATATATACAAATATATAAATAATGTATGTTGCCGTAAGCCTTTAATAACAAAAGGTGGATATGAAAAAGGCTAGAGCAAATAGGATTTTACTAAGCTTAATCTGTTCGCTTCACCATCATCGGCTGCACCTCTTCATCTCTTCTCTCATCACCAGGTGTTGATAGAATAGTAGATAGTAGATATTTCGTATGGTGTGTGTAGAGAACCGGAGACCCTTTTTTACTGAAAACGAGGCATTCCATCTTAGACCTCAGGGATGAAAACACTTCTGCGTTTTGAATTTTGATCGAGGATAAATGTCTATGAGGATAGAGGTCTATGGGCCACTGCACCCACTTACCATCAGGTGAAATGTGTGCTCGTTTGTCACCCTTATTCTATATAAAAAAAGTATTCTTTACATGTACATGTCACTTTTCCATTTGTTACCTTTTTTAGTTTAACCGTTTTTGAGGATTCCTTTTTTTTCATATAAATTTGATCAAGATCTGACCAGTACTTTTGAGTAATCATACACTGATGATGTTCTAATTATATTTATATTGAACGCGGTTTTAGAAATTTTTTAATTTTACTACTTGTCAAAAGTAAAGTTGTACGCTGGCCGCAAGTATTGTCCTAGGTTAAACAGATCATATTAAAAAAAGTTAACTCTGTAGTACATTTTTCAACTGTATCGTTGTGCGGGTTCCAATCCGCGGCCCTGCAGGCTAATTCTAATGTAACGCTAAATCTACCGAGCCGTTTCTGAACGTAAACAAACGACAATTACCCTATTTCTAGTCAATTTTTATTTCCAAACTAGTAGGTACAGAATTTAAATTATGTTTATCGACTCTGCTACGGTTTTTGTTGGCCTCAGTAAATCTTCGAAGTAAATATCAATTTATCGAAGGCATAAATAGAAAGTAGTCCGTGCAAGAAAGTAATAAACGCTAAACAGGTGTAAAATTTACACAAATTATTATTTTTTTATATATATAAAGAAGGTGACAAACGAGCACACAGTCCACCAGGTAAGTGGATGCTGAAAGAAAAATCTAAAACTACTCAATGACATTTCGTTTATCCACCCTAAAAAGTTCATCCTGATATGTATACTACATTATTGGACTAATAATAAGGAATATACTTATTTACCTTAGGGTGGCTGTTTTATGAGGATAAAGGGAATAAATTTTATACATGGTAGAGCCACGCTGCAGCTACATTATGGTTGTACCAAAAATGGGTCGACTCAACCGAGGAAGGACCACGCTCGTATACCAACGTAAAATAGCAGCTCCATACTCCTGTGTTTCGTATGGTGAGTGTAGAGATCCGGGGACCCTTTTTTACTGAAAACAAGGCATTCCATAATGATTTCTTAAATTTACGCGAACACTACACATTGAATAAAACTGAATTTACGGATTTTATCGCGTTTATTTCACTACTTTTACTTATTTTTAATTCCCGACGTTTCGGGTGCTTTACAGCAACCATGGTCACGGGGGGACTGAGATGTTTGATGTCCCAATGTCATTGTTAGCCCGGCTACCTTCAGTTTTTGAATATTAATTTTTGGTCCGATTTACGCAAAACGGGCTAACTATGACATTGGGACGTCAAACATCTCAGTCCCCCCCGTGACCATGGGCGCTGTAAAGCACCCGAAACGTCGGGAATTAAAAATAAGTAAAAGTAGTGAAATAAACGCGATAAAATCCGTAAATTTAGTTTTATTCAAGGCATTCCATCTTAGTCCTCAGGAGTGACAACACATCTGCGTTTTGATTCTTAATCGAAGATAAATCTAGTTATTTATGGGCCACAGCATTCATTTACGATCAGGAGGACGGTGTTTGTCATCCTTATTTTATAAAAAAAAACTATTAACTCTCCATTAAGAGTAAAAATGCAAAAGCATCATCACCCCAGTGGATAAAGATCGAAGGCCCTGTTACCAGTGATAGGGATCTCCGGTTCCTTACACTCACCATACGAAACAGCAGTATTAAGCTGCTGTTTGACGCCGGTATTCTGTGAGAGCGTGGTCGCTGTTCGGCCGACCTAAGCCAGTCGAGCCACAACTATAATATAGTTGCAGCATGATTCTACCATGTTAAATTTTATGGAGCAGCTCATATACCTTTATTGGCCCGTATAAGTCCACCGCTGGCGGTGTATTTCCCCCGTTGTAGGGAGCACTTATTATCGTCACGCTTGCCAGGTACAGTCGCAATGCCAAACATCTCTCACTTTTGTTGCTGGTGTCCATCACTTTTCTAAATTAGATTTTTTTTCATGTGTTGTTTAAACTGTTTACATACCATAGAAGTAAAGTTACAGCCTATATACGTCCCACTGCTGGGCACAGGCCTCCCCTCATTTTTGAGAGGCTTTTAGGGCAAGAAAGTGTCCGCCGCGTGCCGCAATGCGTGTTGGCGAACTTCACATGTCTTCGAATTTTTTTTTCTTATTTCTCGGGCATGCAGGTTACCTCACGATGTTTTCCTTCACCGCCGAGCACGTGGTAAATCAGCACTTAAAATTGCAATTAACAATTTCATTGGTGCCGGCGGGGATCGAACCCGGTTTGCTCGCGTTCTGTGAAATTTACAGCGAGCGCTAACCATCTGAGCTACCACGGCTTACATACCATCCATATATGTTATTCTTCTGTATGTGTGTTTGTTATTGAACTATTCCTAAACTGAACCGATTTTGATGTATGTCTGAGTGAGTTGAATGATTTAGCTTCAAAATTAGATCCCTTGGTTTATATATATATATATATATATATATATATATATATATATATATTTTCGCGTCTAAATTTCCGTCTGTCCATAGCGAGGTGGTGTTACTGCGATTTATAGGAAACCATAAAACCTTTCTAGCATATCCCATACGCGCCACATACGTTACTTTCCCTTTAGCACTCCTGTTAAGCTGAAAATTCTTCTGTTAGAAGTGTTTCACGACAGTAATCGATTGGCGGGTTTGAACCCACGACCTTTTGAGTCGAGGTCACAATTAGTCCACTGTCACTTCAAAAGTTTAAAAAGAGGTGATGGATTCTTTTACGCCACACCACAAGTCATTTGCGTAAAATTTATTTATAAAATTTTTATTAAACAAAGGTTGTATCAACGATTGGAAGATGGAATAAGGTGTTCGCTACCAAGCTATTTCTAGTTTTATGTGGTTAATTGTGTGACACAAGTTATTTTAAGCTGTTTGTTTTTTCAAAAGAAAGTCTCGCCTATAAATTTTTAACAGTAAACACCTTTCTCAAATTCATTTGTAATAGGAATCGCGCAATAGTTTTTTTTTCTAATTGCAAAAGAGACTCAAAAACAATATGATTACAGAACATCACATCGTCCAGTATTGCACGATTACAATCGTAATTAAGTCTTAAAAAATAGAACAGAACAAAAAGTGATGCCATTAGAGACAGGTGGAAATATTTCTGTCTCTTGCTTGCTTATATCCGATGCAATATAGTGGTCTTTGTCTACCGGAAGACATTGTTGATGGATAAATTGTAACGGCCGGCTGTCGTAACTGACTTTTGTTGTACAGTGACTCTCAATCCTGTTTTTATACAAAATAAAAAATATTATTTAGCTATCAAACTGTTCCTACTCGACTGACCCAGAAGGAGGTTAATGTGTTTCGAGTGTGCGTATTTTTCTATGTATGTATGTATTATTGAGTTTTTCTGTCAAGAAATGCTCAGTAGCTGCCCGGAGTCGAAGTTGGCAGTGTCTCACCCCCGTGCCTCGGAAAGTACCTAAAGCCGTTGGTCCTGCGCCTGATCTCTCTACCGGTCGTGTCGGTTTACCATCCCATCGGATTACGAGAGTGAGGGAATAGAAAGTGCACACTTGCTTGCGCATACACTTGGGCACTATAATCCTGTCCTGCGTCGACGGCTAGCCTCCGTTGAGACTTGCCGCCGTGGCCGAAATTCGGTCTGGAGGACATTATTATTATATTATGTATGTATGCCTATTTTTTGGCAAGCTCTGTAGTCTGAATGGCTTGATGTATCGTAACACACGAGGTGTTGGTAGATCGTCTTAGTTGAAGATATAAAACTTTTCTCCTTTTAATACACCTTTTGTATTACTGTTTTAACTTTGGGACTTATTTTAAGTTTTTACTTTATATTGTGACGTGACAACGCTCAATAAATCGATGAACGCCGGCTGCACGTACGAAAATACGAATGACTCATTATTTAGATCTTAACTTGCTATTTGTACGGTATTTGTATTATTGTATACGTAGGCAGTTATGCAGAGGAATAAATCAGTTGTTGTCTTCACCTCTTCCAAGCATCAGCCCTGCTGACGGGTTCGCCTTCTAACTGTAATTCACCGTCAACGAGGGTGGACGCGTGTGCTCCATTGTTAATTACAAGACACACGTTATATAATTATTTCGCAGTTTACTACTTTTCATAAATATTATACTATGTATATATGTTGCAATTATTCTATTGACGTCCTCGATTTTAAGCGTTTACTATGCCTACGATCCCATTTCTGATACCGTGTTGTGTTTGCAATAATACACGTTCGTTAGCGAGACAACAACTGATTTATTCCTCTGCATAACTACCTACGTATACAATAATACAAATACCCACAACACCTATGTTGAGCAATGGACTTGTAAAGAGCTAATAGTAAAGATGATAATGATATTAAAAAGCTGCCGCCGTAGTAATAAAGATGATAATGATATTAGCACGTTCATTGCCAAGCCAAAATGCTGAACTTACATAGATGGCCAAATTGAAAAAATCGTTGGTTGTGGTTTTTATTGTGCCAGTAATGCTTTTATATAAGGAATCTACCATTATATAATATATAAGTTCATAAATATATGTGTATATTTTTATCACGTACGAGCGTGTGATCGGCCATACGGGACGCATTTATTATATACATATTGCCCACATGGCCGGTAACGCGGGTTCGCGTGATTTGTATTTACATGGCAAAATAGGCTTTTATTAGTAAAAAAAAACATTCAACATGCATTTTGTAATAAACTTTTATTAGAGATCAAAATCACTTCTTATAATAATGTAGAAACATGTAACTTATAGGTAACAATGAACTTATAGACTAAGAAAAACAAAAATTACACTTTGGTAGGTGTTTTTAGTTATTAGAAAAACCAGCAAACTTGTGCAGGTCAAAAAAACAATCAACACAAAACGGGGGGGGGGGATCAGGGCATTGCTTACATTACATAGTAGTATTTACCCTTTTTTTATTCGAATAACAATTTCGACAATCCTTTCTGGGCGTTACAGTAGCTTTTCTACCAGTACTGAAAAAACGCTCTTCAGATTTCTCTATTTTAGTCAGTCTGTGGTTTTTAAATTGCTGCGATGCCTGCGACACTTGTGGCTCGACTTGACGTTCAGGCAAAAATGACTCAATCACTTTTTCTCTAAAATCATATAACGATAAGCTAGGCTTGCCTGAGAATTTGTTGTAGAGTTGTCGAGCATTTATCATGCTCATCATTATACCATGTATGAAAATTTTCACATACCACCTTAGAGTTTTTCTTTCACAGGGGTAATAGCTGAGCATTTGATCTTGTAGGTCTACGCCTGACATGTTTTGATTATATTGTAGGACAGCTAATGGTTTTAATACAACAATGCCGCGTTTATTGGTAATTTCCTGCATTTGATCCGCGAATTACGATGAGATATAATTTAGTTCTCTTTTGTCCTTCCATTTTCCTATATGAACACCGTTACGATAGCGTGAAATATTTTCACCTTTTTTTAGTTTTTTGGAAATCACTTCTGATGGATTATCTTTGCGTTTCTTGTTCAATGTGCCAGTGCAGTAAGTATTCCTGTCCAATAATTTGGTAGCTAAGCTATAGCTGTTATAGAAATTGTCCATAAAGACAGCGTGGCCGGAATCTAAATTATTTTGCAATAACTTTTCTACAATTTTTTCTGTATGTCCTGGGCCAGAAGTTTCATCCATTGTACTAGCAAAAACATGAACTCTTGTAATAGTTCCATTTGGTTCTGACAATATATAAAGTTTTATTCCGTATTTGTGTCTTTTTTCTTTTATGTATTGCCGAAATATCAGGCGGCCACGAAATAAAACCATAGATTCGTCCAAAGACAAATTTCTACCGGGATAATAAATCCTGTCCATTGTTTCATTGAAGGTATTTATTATCATTTTGCATTTATTCATGCGGGCAGGATCGTCACCTTCTTCAACAAAATGTAGGCATCGCAAAATAAGTTGGAACCTGTTTCTCGACATATGTTCAGAGAAAACTGACTTATACAATCGATGCGATTTCCAGTAATCAACCAAGCGGTTCATTTTCGCTGTGCCAGTGTGATAAAGTAAACCAATAAATATTCTCAATTCTTCTATAGTTAGTGGTTTCCAATTCGTAATACGAGATCCGAAATTCAACTGTAATTTATAAATTTTTTAAGTTCGTATATTAGGCACGCCGTATTTTACTTTTAACGGCGTAAATAATATCAACGACTATTGAAAAAGGAACATTTGAAATCACGCAAAATTAAGTAGTAATTACTTGTTGGCAACATTTTAATTAATATTCTTTGGTAACAATCCCTACTTTGTGGGATTGTTTGACCACAGACTATTACGTGTTTTACATTGGTAGTATGAATCAATACAATGAATGTTTTGTTTTATTTTATGTATTTGTAACACATATTTTTGTGTAATACATAATTTTGTGTTTTCTATACTTTTTTATATTTTAACGTAAATTGTACCACTTCCCACGCTTCTCCATGCGACCAATATTACTTAAAAAGAGGTACTAAGAAGTTTTCTCTTCACATATAAATAAATAGTTTTTGAAATCATAGAAACAACTACTAAAAATCAATATTTTATTATCCCTTTATATGGCATTTCTTAGAGATTATTGTTATGTAGTGTAAAAAATATATTTAACACAATTTTAAGCCACAACAAAGTCTTAAAGATTACCGCGAGTTACAACTTTGAGAAGCTCTGTCCTGTAAAACAAAGAGTGGTGTTACCGGCGCACGCGCAGCCCAGCAATTGCTCACGAAAAGATTTCACAAAATAATATAACAACAAATCAATTACAGAAACAATACTGTCAGTTCGGTCACCGTTGTCATTGAGCTACCGTTGTAATTTAGGAGTCATTTTATCTTAATTTTAAATAGAATATGGTTGACAAACGAGCACATACTCGTAATCCATCTGATGGAAAGAAGACACATGTGCACTGTGACACATTGACATCTAGATCTATTCTCAATTAAGAATCAAAATGCATATGTGTTGTCAACCCTGACGAATAAGATGGAATACCTCGTTTCCAGTAAAAGGGATCTCTGATTCTCTACACTCACCATACGAAACACAGCATCATTAAGCTGCTACTTTACTCTGGCAATCTGTGAGAGCTTCAGAGTTTTTCCCCTGTCAATTAAATCTATTCTTGCTACGATCATAATATGGTAATCATAAATATACTCCAATTGCAAGTACAGAGTGCATTTAAAGCTTGTATTAAGGTATGAATACGATATTAAAGTAAAGCTTAGGGGACCTTCATGAAAAGAACTTACTACTTTCTAACAGGCTGCCAATGCACCTGAAATTCCATTGTGTTTAGTTGTTCATGGATGGTGGTAGTCATTTATTATCGGTTTGCTCTCTCTCCTATATAAAAAATCTTATTCCATGAACTTATTATTAAATAAATTATTTTCACAAATAAGTCTATATGTAACTAAGCCGGCAAAAAATACACTCGGAGGTATATTTTCTTCACAAAAATAGTGTTAGTATTAGTAGCCGTGGTAGCTCAGATGGTTAACGCTCGCTGTAAATATAACAGAACGCGAGTAACCCAGGTTCGATTTTAAGTGCTGATTTATCACGTGCTCAGCGGTGAAGGAAAACATTGAAAAAACCTGAATGTCTGAGGAATAAGAAAAAATATATTTCGCAGACATGTGAAGTTCGCCAATACGCGTTGAGGCAGCGCGGCGGACACGTCTCTGCCCTAAAACCCTCTCAGAAATGGGGGAGGCCTGTGCCCAGCAGTGGGATGTATATAGGCTGTAGCTTTACTTTACTTTTTGCTTTTACAAATGGGTCAGCTCGACCCGGGAAGGACCACGCTCTTACAGAATACCAGCGTAAAATAGCAGCTTAATACTGTTGTGTTTCGTATGATGAGTATAGAGATCCGGAGACCCTTTTTTACTAGAAACGAGGCATTCCATCTTAATCCTTCGGATAACAACGTTTTGATTCTTAATCGAGGATAAATGTAGATGTCTATGGACCACAGCCGTCATGTGGACTGTGTGCTCGTTTGTCATCCTTATTCTATAAAAAAAGAGGATATTGCCATAATTTCCATGCATGGTAGGCGTTTTTTATAAATTTGACTTCTTATCAGGAAGATGTGCAGTCTATCTATTGTTTCAGTTTTTCCTCTGACGCCACTTAATACGCTCACGGGAAGATATGGTGTAATGGATATTCTTACACCGCCTCTACACCATTCTTGTAATCGTATGTATTTATGTTACTTATAAGCTTAATTTTAATGATTTTACATATTATACTTTTTATATCACTTAGAAACAAAGTATTGCGTGGTGTACTCGCATTTCTACACATGTAGTTTATGATAAGTTGCTATTTAAAATTTGCTTGTGCTGTAAGACAACACAGCGCTCATTTCAGACATTCCTGTCTATCTATCTTTCATTTAAAATTAAATTACATGTTTAAGATACCTACATACCTACCTACCACTTATTTTCACCACGCCATAGGTTGACTGACGGAGGATGCAACCTGGCATTTATATTGCCCTTTGATTTCGTAGAATAATAAAATTTAACCATAGAGGTTAAAACAATAAAATTTTAAATAAATAAATATTATGTCTCTCGAAGAAAAGCTTTTTTAAATGTTGATAGTTGCCTGCAAGCAAAAGTTAATTATCGCTCATGTACATAATACGAAGACTTCTACTCTTATATAATGTATAGTTTAAACGGTATTACATCGAAATTATTGTATTTATTATGTTGACATTTAACAAATTAAATTATTTCTTGTATTCAAATATTATAATGAAAGTTATTTCAAGCGTACAATTTCCTTGCGTTCGTTGAAGTCTAATACTTGAATGAAATCGGGGGAGTTTTCTTTTCAAAATACTTTTAAGTTTTAAATAAATAAAATTCATATTTGTATATGAATTTTATTTATTTAAAATTTTATACAATGACGGAAAGCTATTTTTCATATCGAAAACGTGTGCTAAGGGCACAAAAGAATACAAAAAAAAAATTTTTCACGGAACCATAATATTATGTATGTTGTTAAACTGGTAACATTCCATAGACTGAATAACATCTGATGATACTTGTTATCTCTTGCGAGCAGTAATAATTAAATAATTGTTAATTTTATAAATAAGAATGATAAATAAATAATATATTAACATATTGACGTGTAGATAATAAGACTTTACTCTTCTTAGAATTACTAAGTGGTTGAAGGCGGTATCGATTATTTTTTTCTAATAGTAATAACAAGGTGCTAACAACTCATATGAACTCTTGTTAGAAGTATTTTTTGTTTCTTTTTCGGCCTTTTGGCTTTGGTCTCCTCTGCTTTATAATCTGTTTGGTTTGATACCACCTTTAGCAAGCAGCATTACAATCACTGTTGTGCTACGGTTTGAATGGTAAGTGTGGCAATATAATTACAGTCTGTGCAGTAATTCGTCTTCCTTAGGGGTGCTTTGGTATTGATAGATGTAGGTGTTGTTGTCGCTTAGAATGCACTTACCATCACGGAAACTGTGTGCTCATTTTCCACTTTTACTTCTTTTTTTCTTTTTCTTTTTAAAGTTTGTCTGAATAAGATCTTTTTCTCTTATTTTAATTGTAGTTTTGCCACAGTTTTCATTTTGTTTGGGAGAACACGTACCGTGCTGTTTTGTTCTGTATGATCATTAGTTTTTTCAAACTGCCACGCTATTTTTTATTAAAGTTTGCTATATGAGTGCTATTGTAAGAAGTATTAGTATAATTATTTTAGGGTTTCGTTGCACAGTATTTTTGCGGCGCTGAGGGTCGTGGATTCGCATCCCGCACGGAAAAAGTATTTGTAAGACCTGCAAATAATTGTATTTGGGTCTGGATGTATGCCCTCGTGCAATTTATGTTTGTAAAGTGCCTCCACGATACATGAGAAAATCTAGTTTTTTCTTCTCTAGTTTCTAGTTCTAGGTAACGAAGTGAAAAAAAGAGAAAGAGTATACTTATCCAAAGAGTATGCGCACGCATAGGTGCCATCTTTACGCTCTTACTCCCATAGTCCGATGGGACGACAATCTGAGATGAACGGAGATAGATTAGATACAGGACCAACGGCTTTACGTGCCCTCCAAGGCACGAGGATGAAACACTGCTAACTTCCTCCTAAGTGCTGCTGAAATTTTCTTCACAGAAAAACCCAATGACTGGTTTATTGACCAGACTTGGAATGGAAACCAATATTTATCAGCAGTAGAGCTTAGGATCATTAGAACAGAAGAAGTCTATTAATGATCCATTGCTGGCACATGAGCATTTTGCACAGTATTGTAGACTTCTTTTACATTTTTGGTTGTTGCAAAGGGTACTCTGTATCTGACATAATAGGTACTCTTGATGAAATCACCAGTACGGGCTGATGAGGATCCTATTTTAGATTAAGTTTTAGGTTACAAAATATTATTATATATAAAAAATAACTCTCACCGGCGAACGCTTAACACAAAGTAATACAGTCGCACTACACAAGTACACATTATACATATATACAAAGAAATCTGACAGGCATAATGTATAAGTTATTGACTTCAAAAAAGGTTTCACGGTAAATACACGCTAATCTCTAAAACTTATCCCCGTTAAAATAATCACTAATTATATTCAGGTAAACTTATTTTAAGCGAACAGTTCGGAATAACAGTAGATTGAAGTGCCTTAACGTAATTGGTGAAAGCCACAAAGAACCAGTACAGCAACTAACATTATTAAAACTGCTTATGTAAAAATTGTACGTACATTATCAATAATAATATAAAACAGGGAATTATTAGTAGCGTACTTACTTGGCTCTATCGTTGGGAGTCCGTCTAGTGAGGGGAAGACGGCGCACAATTATCTTACTTCCGCTGCAGGATTGAAGTGTTGGTGTAAATCATTATGTCGATATCGATATTTATTTAGAATATATTTCTTATTAATTGCTTTTAAGAATTGAAGTGGAATGTAGGGCGTCCCCCCACTAGATGGAGCGATGACCTGGTATGACATGCAGGATGTCGATGGATGCAAGTGACTCGGGACCAAGCTTTGTGGCATTCCTTGGGAGAAGCCATGTTCAGCAGGGGACTTGTGAAGGGCTGTAAATGATAATAATGATAGTGAATTGCTATTAAGTTATAATAAAAATTTCATATAAAAATTATGTTATTTTGTTAAATTTAAAATACCTATTTATTATCGTTCATGTTGACAACGTTGTTGTTCTTACGCCAAATTAATATCGGTTTTCATTTCATTTCATTTATTGCTCACTCCAAAGTTCGATTTGACGTTTATGACATTAGATACTGTTAGTTATCTTATTATCCTAGATGTAGTAGTTTTTGAAATTCTTAATATGCTATCTATCGAATGCCAAATTATTTTGGTGCTTTCGTTAGTCGAAACCTAGAATAGATAAATGTTTTTAGGTTTCGATTGAATATCGATTTCCTTAAGTTTCAAAAATGAATGAATCCATGTGGCTCCAATTTGAATATTTTTTTTCTTCTTTATTATATTTATTATTTCTACAAAGCAGTTTTTGTAAATGTTGTCCAACTTTCCTAGTAATTGTCAACAACATAAAGAGAACCTGTTCTCAATGTCTTAAACAGTAAGAACTGAACATTACACAAAAGTATATACTCGTAATTACGATAAGAAACTATAATAATTTCTTTTTATACAAATATAAGTGACAAACACTTAGTCCATCAGCTAATAAGTGGATGTTGTGGCTAATACACACTTCTATCAAACCATAATTGAAAGTCAAAGTGCAGATTCATTACTGAACACTGAGGATATTTTTTGCTAGCAGCAAGTAGCAAAAGCTTAAATAACATATCATTACATTCTTCTACTTCGAGTAGAGAGTTAAGAGAGCTGATCGCAAAAGCTCACTGCTGGAACTGGGCCTGTTCCATTGCAGGGAGGATTTGCATTAAACTTTACGCTTGCGAAGCAGATTGACAATCAAAGTACCAGATGCTGCCCGTCGCCAATCTGTGTACTAACGTCTGACGTTTCTTTTATAAAATAAGAGTGGGAAGCGAGCACACAGTCCACCTGATCGTATACACTTACGATCAGGTGGACTGTGTGCTCACTTGCTGAGGCATCTCAACTCTAAATTCGACATCTACGTCTATACTCAATTAAGAATCAAAGTCCTGATATGTTGATACAGTAAAATAGGTCTCTAGTTCTCTACATTCAACCATACAAAACAGTATTATTCCATTTTGTATGGTTGAATGTAATATTATATTTAATATTCAGCTGAGCTGGAGTAAATCAGCTAAATATTATATACAATTTTTATTTTAGAGATACCTTCTAACATTATTTATCTAATCTTTTTTGGTCCACGTTTGTATCCGCGCCGTAGATCACCTGAAATATTAAGCAAATATTTTAATACAATATATGTATTGGAGCCACATTTTTAATAGTTATTATTTGCACGTTCTTATCTTAATTATAGACATAGCAAGTGAAACCCTTTATATCGATAGTTTTTCAACACATGCCTAGCCCCGCATGCGGCGGACCGCGACGAAGAAAGTACAACCGTCGTAACGGCTAACACTCGCCGAGGAAACGCAAGTGTCGACCGACTGTTGGGGAGCCTTGAACCGCGGACAGGTCTCGGATATCCCACGCGGATATTCCATCACATGCCAAACACAGTTCATAGGTAGTTGATAAATTACAATCGAAATTCGTCAATTATACCCACAGCTTTTAAAAATTGTATTCAACTTGGGTATATTTAAATAAATATTTTATACATAAAATAGGAAGAGGATAATGTAGCTAATATAACTCCAAGTTATATTTTATTACAAAAGGACGTGACTGATTTGTGAAAATAATATATCTATATCTATAAAAGGTCCCGCTAAATTTATTCCCAGGACGAAGTTTTTTTTTAAAACTCTAGTGTAGTAAAAAGTGACTCCCTAAAAAGTGATTTTATAATCTATATTGCATTAAAATTATTCTATTCTATTGTAAACAATTAATATAAGACAATATCATACATCAATCATCACTACAGCTCTTCACAGATCCTATTTACTACCCAAAGAATGCCACAAAGCACAGTCACGTCTTAGAAGGGCGTCATTTGATTTAGAGTTGTGCCGCACGATTCGTTTACCGGTACGAAGCTACCACTCGAGAAACGTTCTTCATATATGATACACATAAATTGTGTATAGCACATATTGGTAGCTTTCAATCAGATCACAATAACTTCCGCCGCGGACTACAGCGTCCCTCATGAAATGCCTTATAATTGGGGATAATTGCCACAGCTGCCACGCTTGGGAAGCCCCAGTTTTTTATTTTTTTTACTCGTTATCAGGAAGATGCTGCTACCCATCTCTTAGTTAATTTCCCTCTGTCGCCACTTACGACAACCACGTGATGACTGAATAATTTTATACCGTCTCTACACAATATTCACGATACATTTGCTTTCAAGAAGTTCTCAGTAGCAGCACAGAATAAATAATAGTACTACGTAGTAGCAGCCCAAAGTCAAAAACTTGCCGGTGTTTCATCTCCGTGACTCGGAAAGCATGTAAAGCCGTTTGTCCTGCTCCTTTGATTTCCATTCTATTTCGACTATGATAATGAAAGAGAGAGAGAGAGAGAGAGGGAGGGAGAGAGAGAGTGAATCTAGTCTTGCGTACACGCTCGTGTACTATTAATCTCACATACATAGATAGATATTTTTTATTGAGACTGGCCCCCGTGACCGAAATTCGTTCTAGAATAAAATGATATTATTATTAATTTATGGTGACGTTATATTATATTTATCGTTGTATGTTATCGCTTATTTTTAAATAGAGATAATGAATTTAGTATCTTTGTACAAGTGCCTATTTTTTAATTTAATAATTTAATTAGCAGAGTTAGCTCAGTTGCTATGCGCTCGCCTTACATTTTATAACACACGGACAACCCGAGCTTAATTCTCGTCGGCACCAATACAGTTATAAATTGCAAATTTTAAACGCTGATTTACCTCGGGTTTGTCGGCAAAAGAAAGGTTAGTGGTAGGAAAACTGCCATCTCTAAGAAATAAAATAAAACACCATTTGTAGGACATTTGAGGTTACCAATACACACTGAAGCAACGTTGCATTCACTGTGATAACCATTTACTATAATAGTATTAATAATTTAACCACTCTGCTTAATTGATTGTCGATTAAATTCATTCATTCAATTTTTACAGCATTTTAAAAGTCCACTGCTGGGAATAGGCCTCCCAAAAATTGTCTAATAGTTAGTTCTTACGTTGGGAGTATAAAAATAAGATATTTCATGATTCATCATCACTACAGCCCTTCACAAGGATACTGCTGAACATAGGCCTCCCCAAAAAATGTTTCCTGCATATGTTACCAGGTCGTCACTCCATCTAGTGGGAGGTTGCCCTACACTTCGCCTACCGGTACGAGACTGCCACTCGAGAACCTTTTTTCCCCATCGGTTGTTGGTTCTTCGAGCTATATGGCTGGCTCATTGCCACTTTAGATTACTAACCGTTCAGCTACGTTGGTTACTCTGGTTCTACTGCGGATATTCTCATTTGATCATTTCTTAGTTTATCACGCAAAGAAACCCCGAGCACAGCCCTCTTTATAGTTCGTTGAGCGACCTTGAGCGTCCTCATATCAAGTTATTTAAACGCGATAAAATCTGTAAAGAATATAATTTAATTCAATATTTTTATTATGTTAATTATTAACTATCTAAGAGGCATTATTAGTGGTAAAGCTACGATGCAGCTATACTCGTTTTATGTATGCTCGATTGGATTAAGACCACGCTCTCACAGAATACCATGTAAAAATAGCAGATAAATGTTGCTGTGTTTCGTAGAGAGTGTAGAGAACTTGAGACGTTTTTTTTACTGAAAATTGGAAACTTACTGGAAACGAGGCATTCCATCCTAGTTCTCAGGGGTAATAACGCATCTGCATTTTGATTATCAATCGAGGAATTCAATACTTCAGTTAAGTTGTTAGTCAGTTAAGCAGCTGAAATTAATAATCATACCTTAAATAAAACACAGACCAATTTTTTTTTAATTTTTATTTTTTAAATTAAATTTATACTATAATTTTGTCACCTCATTTTGTTCAGTGTTGTCATAAGTGGCCATTCTAGGTGTGGCCGGTGAGGAAGGAAAAGGGGAGATCTCCCGCCGGGTAAGGTGTTCTGCCCGGGGAGCGGCCGACACTCCATGTGATAGTTCGGAGATGTTCTATATATGCTGTTTATGATTCGGAATGTTGATAGCGTGATTTAGGCTTCGGTGTGTTTTCGCTTGCGGCGCGATGATAGTGCCGCCACATCACCCCCCTGCTCAGACCGAAGGTCGATAGTGCAGTCCGATTGCCAGTATGTCCTTTTAATGCCGGTGGGGAATGCATGCTGTGTGCGTAAGGGCAAGTGACACCGGTGCGAACGATATGTCGCTGTGTAATGCATGCCGTACAACGCACTGGCAAGTGATGCCGGTGAGAACGATGTGCCGGAGCAAGTGCCAGAAGTCTGCCTTATAAATCTGCGGTGAGTCGAGATGAAGACAAGTTGGACTGGCTTGCAGGAACTGAAGACTGCAGAAGACGATTCTCAGTAGTGAATGGTAGGGGTTCTTGAGGATAATGACGAAGGCTTGAAAATTGTAGTTTCCGAAGGTGTTTGGTTGCGTGTTCAGATCACGTCGGATGGTCACTACTGTGGCCGTGGTAGGAAAAGGGGAGATCTCCCGCCGGGCAAGGTGTTATGCCCGGGGAGCGGCCAACGCTCCATGTGATAGTTCGGAGATGTTCTATATATGCTGTTTATGATTCGGAATGTTGATAGCGTGATTTAGGCTTCGGTGTGTTTTCGCTTGCGGCGCGACGACAGCGCCGCCACATAGGAAAATCCAGAAAAAATATAGCTTCCGATAGATGGCGTTATAATAAATCACATAGACAAAGACTTAAGCCAAAACGGCGACAAGCTGCGGCATCAATGTAAGAGAACTCTGGTAATCTTCCGCCAAGCGTGATATAAGGCGACAGTGTGCTTTTACGGTCTAAAGAGGATGATAATTGATGGTAATACTTTCATTGTAGTAACTTTTTTGTAAGATGGCTCTAAACACACAGGATCCATGCTTTAGTTCACGAGAGCCATGTTTCAGTATATTGTGGCTATATCACGAATACCTTGGCTCGACTGTTGGATTGACTACGTCCGCACAAAATATCTGTGCAAAAGATATTTTTCAATACTACAATCATTTATGGGACATTTACCGCTTAGCGTATGTCAGTCCCATCATACACTAACATACATCACTAATTCAAATAACGTTAATTATTATACTACGTGGGCCATGATTCGAACAGAACTTTCGCATTGTTGGCATTTGGTTGGAATAAAATATTATGATATGTACCTACGTCAGTTCTGTTCAAATTCAAGATCTATATTAAATTAATTCTAGCTATGCAAAATAGCAACTTAATACTTGAACGTCTTTCAATAGTGAGTGATACGAACTGGAGACTATTTTAACTAGTAAAGAGGCGTTTCATATTAGTCCTCAGGGCAACGCACATGCGTTTTGATTATTAAGCGGGAATAGATATCATTTTCTCCAAACCCAATTTCGGTCACGGCGGCCTGCCTCAACGGAGACTAGCCATCGGCGTAAGACAGGATTATTGTGTCCAAGTGTATGCGCAAGCACAGGTGTACTCTCTATTCCCTCACTATCATAATCCGATGGGATGGTAAACCGACACGACCGGAGAGAGATCAGGCGCAGGACCAACGGTTTTACGTGCTTTCCGAGGCACTGGGGTGAGACACCGCCAACTTCCTGACTCCGGGCAGCTACTGAGAATTTCTTGACGGAAAAACTCAATTGACTTTTTGGCCTGATCCGGGATTCGAACCTAGGACCTCATGATCAGCGGTCGCTCTACTACAACCACTAGACTAACGAGGCAGTCAAGAGGATAGATACAGGTGTCTACTTAAGGATCTTCAAGAAACGAGGTTACTGGTTTTTAATAGATCGGCAACGCATATTCCCCTGGGATTGCAGATAATCTTGTGCGGCGGTCTACATTTACCATTAGGGAATCCGCATGCTTGTTTTTTATATAATAAGGGTGACAAGCGAGCACATATCCCACCTTATGGTAAGTGAATAGATACTGTGGCCCATAAACATGTACATCTATCCTCGATCAAGAATCAAAAAAATGATGCGTTGTCATACCTAAGGACAAAGATGGAATGTCTCGTATCCAGTAAAAAGAGTCTCCGGTTCTCTACACTCACCATAAGAAACACAGCAGCATTGAGCTGTTATTTTACGCTGGTATTCCGTGAGGCCAGTTGTTGTTCCCCGTTCAAACCAGCCTCTTCGTGCAACAACCATATTCTCTATGTTCGTATTTTTTCATTTTGTAATTAAAAAAAATATAGCTGCAACATGCCCCTACCACGTATGAAACATATACAATCTATTCTATAAAACAACAGCACTTAACATCATGTGGACTGTGTGCTTGTATGAGTCCTTAACTTCTATACAAAAACTGGAAATTTCCACATACGTTTTAATATTATTTATTTGTTTGTTTTAACAACCTGACTAGTTGCGCTTTGTTGTTGTACGACCTTTGTAAATGTCCTTAATAACGTCGCTAAACCGGTCAGGTAACAAAATAAATTTTAAAACAGTGTGTGGATAAGTAGTAGTGTGCATATTTTCTAATATTTTTAATAGAATGATGGCGTCAAACGAGCACCCATTGCACCAGACAGTATATGGATACTGTGGCCCATAGACATCTAAATTCATCCTCGATTAAAAATCAATACGCAGCTGCGTTGTGACCCCTGAGAACTAAGATGGAATGCCTCGTATATAGTAAAAAGGGTTTGGTTCTCTACATTACCATACGACGCATCACTAAGCTATTTTTCTGTGAGAATGTCCTTCCCCGGTCGAGCCGACTCATCTGTGCGACAACCCTAATATAGCTGCAGCATGACTCTACCATGTATGTACACAATTAAATTGCATCGTAATTGAAATATTTGCCATGGCTGCCACGCTGGGCAGGCCCGTAAAAGTAATATAAGGTGGACTTAATAACATTTTAACAGTGGTAGAGCCACGCGGCAGCTTTGCTGTTGCACGTATGGGCCGGCTCAAACCGGGGTGGTACCACGACCTCACAGAATACCGGCGTGAAGTGGAAGCTCTGCTTCCGCGTTTCGTCTGGTGAGTGCAGGTGGCCGGAGGCCCAAATCCCCCCCCCCCCATCAACATGGTAGCGGAATTAAATAATGATTGACTACCCCAGGAGGGTACCAGCACTCCTGGAGAATCCCTCGCTGAGCATCCACGACCATGTTTCTCCACTTCTGAGCGTGGGTGCTCAGGCTGCCCCCGCGTATTCTGGGGGGGGGGGGGGCAAAATTCCGCTCAAGACTACAACTGCTCGGGGCAAACGGAGCAACAAGACCAAGGCGACCCCTGCCACGCTGTCCGTGAATTTCTGCAATATCAGGGGACTTCACTCTAACCTAAACGCCGTCCACTACCATCTCGAGACGGCGAGGCCGGCTCTGCTCTTTCTGACCGAGACGCAGGTGTCCTCTCCGGCTGATGTCTCGTATCTCTCCTACCCGGGGTACAAACTGGAACACTCCTTTGTGCCTCGGGCTGGAGTTTGCGTTTACGTCAGAGAGGACATCTGCTCTCGACGCCTCGGCAGACTTGAAGGTTCGGACCTGTCCATCCTTTGGCTACGCGTAGACAGCGACGACCATCCGCGCGTCTACGGGTGCCTCTATAGGTCCCATAGCGGTAATGCCGAAACAGACCGACTATTCGACCACGTCCAAATGGCTGCAGATTCGTTGCTACAGCAGATCCCCTCCGCAGAGATCGTGATCCTCGGCGACTTTAACGCCCATCACGCCGAATGGCTTGGTTCACGTTTAACCGATCATGCGGGGAGATCTGTTCATGATTTTGCCTTGGCATATGGTCTGACACAATTGGTTACTTCGCCTACGCGGATTCCAGATGTGGAGGATCATGCACCTTCCCTGTTGGACCTTCTGTTGACCTCTCACCCGGACGGATATCAGATATCCGTCGACGCCCCTTTAGGCTCCTCGGACCATTGTCTTGTCCGGAGTGTGGTGCCACTCACGCTGAAATCGCGGTTGCATTCTGCAGGCTGCCGCCGTGTTTGGCACTATAGGTCATCGGGATGCGGTCTTTCTTTGCATCCTACCCTTGGGGGCGGGTTTGCTTCTCGCCGGATGATCCCAACGTTGTTGCGGACTCTGTTGCTGATGTGGTACTTCAGGGTATGGAACTTTTTATTCCTTCCTCTGTGGTGCCCATTGGAGGCAAGTCTCAGCCATGGTTTGGTCGCTCCTGTAAAATAGCATCATGCTATAAGCAGGAGTGCTACCAAGCCTGGGCTGATGCATCAGCGTCCCGGGATGTAAACACCAGCGCTCTAAAAAAGAAGTATAATTCCGCCTCTAGGTCCTTCAAAAGAGTCATTGCCAAGGCAAAGTCAGAGCACATAGGCAGAATTGGCGAGAAACTAGTTCGCCTTCCTTCTGGAACCCGTGCATTCTGGTCTCTCGCCAAGGCTCTCCAGGGGAATTTCTGTCAGCCATCTCTTCCATCTCTGCACAGGGAGGACGACTCATTGGCCCATACCGCAAATGAGAAAGCCGATCTTCTAGGCTCTTTCTTTGCGTCTAACTCGACTCTCGATGACGGGGGGAGTACTCCGCCGACCATCCCGCGGTGTGAGTGCTCCATGCCGGAAGTGCACTTCACACAGCGCTCGGTTCGCAAAGCACTCCTCTCCCTGGACATCCACAAGTTGAGTGGGCCTGACGGAATCCCCCCAATTGTGCTGAGGACGTGTGCTCCAGAGTTGGCACCGGTTTTAACGCGTCTTTTCCGGTACTCCTACTCCCTAGGCGTAGTCCCAAAATCATGGAAGACGGCTTATGTCCACCCGATCCCTAAAAAAGGCGACCGCTCTGACCCGTCCAACTACCGGCCAATCGCCATCACCTCCTTGTTCTCCAAAAAAATGGAGTCCATTGTAAACTGCCAGCTCATGAGGTACCTTGAAGATCACCAGCTGATTAGTGACCGCCAATACGGTTTTCGCCGTGGTCGGTCAGCTGGTGATCTTCTGGTCTACCTAACTCACAGATGGGCGGAGGCAGTAGAGTTCAAGGGGGAGGCATTGGCCGTTAGTTTGGACATTGCGAAGGCCTTCGATCGGGTTTGGCACAAAGCGCTTCTTTCGAAGCTCCCTTCCTATGGGCTTCCCGAGAAATTGTGCGATTGGATCACCAGCTTTCTTGCAGATCGGAGCATCAAGGTCGTTGTAGACGGTGCAAGTTCCGATTGCAAGCCTATTAATGCTGGTGTTCCACAGGGCTGTGTGCTATCGCCAACGCTGTTTCTTCTGCATATCAATGACATGTTGCGTACCCGTAACATTCATTGCTATGCAGATGACAGCACTGGTGATGCTCTTTACACCGGCCGAGCGAATATTTCTCGGGAAAACGTCTCCGAGTGCCGGGACAAACTTGTGTCTGAAGTCGAGTCTCTGCTTGACAGAGTCTCGGATTGGGGGCGACTAAATCCAGTTTAACCCCCAGAAGACACAAGTTTGCGCGTTAACCGCTAAAAAGAACCCCTTTGTCGTATCCCCTCAGTTTCAAGGCACTCCCCTTGTTGCCTCAGCCAGTATCGGAATCCTCGGCGTCGACATATCGAGTGACGTGCAGTTTCGTGGTCACTTGGAAGGGAAGGCCAAATTGGCCTCTAAAAAGCTTGGCGTGCTCAGCAGAGCGGGACAGTATTTCATGCCGGCACACCGCCTGCAACTTTACAAGGCGCAGGTTCGGCCGCACATGGAATACTGTTCCCATCTCTGGGCTGAGGCTCCCCAGTATCAACTTCTTCCACTTGACCGCATCCAGCGCAGAGCGGCTCGAATCGTCGACGACCGAGTGCTTTCCGATCGGCTCGATTCACTGGCGCTGCGAAGAGATGTTGCATCTCTTTGCGTATTTTATCACATCTATCACGGGGAGTGCTCTGAGGAATTGTTCGGATTAATCCCAGCCGCCAAATTTCGTGAACGCACTACACGTCAAACGTCCCGATACCATCCACACCATCTGGATGCTTGGCGGTCCACCACTGTACGTTTCACAATGAGTTTTTTCCACATACAACCTCTCTGTGATATAGTTTACCACCGGCGATTTTTTCGGACCGATACGACCTGGGGACCTTCAAGAAAAGAGCTTACTCCTTTCTAAAGGGCCGGCAACGCACCCGCAATTCTCCTGGTGTTGCGGTTGATCATGGGCGGCGGTAGTCACTTAACATCAGGTGAGCCACATGCTCGTTTGCCCCTTCTTCTATAAAAAAAAATTATTAAACTTTAATTTATAGTACATACAGTAATGAAAATCTTATATATTATATAACAATAAAATTAGGTAAAAACACTAGTGAGGCTGAAGTTCTGTTCTCCTTGCTAGACTTGATGCCAAAGAGCATTCTCTATCAGTCAACCATTCTGTTGTACCGATATAGAAAATTTACACAGATAATGTATGCTACAAAACTAAATATCAAAAGCTACAAAAAATTTAAGTTACAGCTTATATACGTCCTACTCCTGGGCACGGGCCCTCTCTCATGTCTAAAATGGTTTAGAGCAAGAAAGCACATGTCTTTATAACATTTTTTTTTATTTCTCAGAATGCAAGATGTTTTCCTTCGAATACGCGTTAAATTAGCTTAAAATTGCAATTAACAATTCTTCACCTCCATCTCCTTCTGGTTGTCAAGGGCTCTCAGGCTATCTATATATTTGGGGGTACATAAATACAATATCGCTCTGATTTTCAGTAATATCCTGAAATAAATACTAACATAGTTTTTATACAGAAATTATCATGATATATGTAAATACTTTGCCATGTAGTGGCGGCTCAAGAAAATTTAGTAGTACCCATAACATCCCGTGGGTGTAGTAACAGGAGATAGGCAGGCAGGCAGGCATATCTTCCTTTTTGCAACTCAGTAATAATAAAACAACTACGCTTGCCAAACCACTTTTCAAAGATAGCAAATACGGTAAATAAGAAGTACTTTGTCAGGGAGACCTATAATCAACAACGGACTTTCAATATGTTGTAATAAGTGAATGGAATATAACAATGACTGCATAGATATAATAATAATAATATCCTCTAGACCAAATTTTACGTGGTAGAGTCATGCTGCAGTTATATTAGTAGTATAGTTGTAGCACGAATGGGTCGGCTCGACCGGGGGAAGGACCACGCTCTCACAGAATACCAGCGTGAAATAGTAGCTTAATGCTGCTGTATTTCGTATGGTGAGTGTAGAGAACCGAAGACCCTTTTTACTGGAAACGAGGCATTCCATCTCAGTCCTCACGGGTGACAACGCATCTGCATTTTGATTTTTAATGGAGGATAGATGTAGATGTCTATGGGCCGCAGTAACCACTTACCATCAGGTGGACTGTGTGCTCGTTTGTCACCCTATTCTATAAAAAAAAAATTCAGTCACGGCGGAAAGTCTCAGTCAGTTATACGTGGTAGAGTGACAATGCAGCTACCTTATGGTCGTAGCACGAATGGATTGGCGCGACCGGAGAAGGATCAGGCTCTCACAGAAAAGCAGCATAGTACTACTGTGCTCTCGCAAAATAGCAGCATAGTACTACTGTGCTCTCACAAAATAGCAGCATAGTACTGCTGTTTCGTAAGGTGAGTGTAGAGTACCGAAATTTCTTTTCACTGGAACTGAGGACCAAGACGGAATTCTTAATCGAGTATAAATGGTTTTTTTTTTGTGGTGGTGTTTTGTTTTTTTTTTTTTTTTATTTTTTTTTTTTATATTTTTTTTTTTTTAGATGTCTTTGGGCCGCAACGTTACGGCTACCGGTCTTAACGGAGGCTAGCCTGTGCTGAACAGAATAAATTGCTCAAGTGTGCGAGTAAACACAGTAGCACTCTCTATTCCCTCACCATCATAATCCGATGGGACGGTAAATCTTAGACCAGGTGGCCATGGCTTAACATGCTTTCCAAGGTACGAGGTGAAACACGACCATTTTCTTGACTCCGTGTTGCTACTGAATATTCTTTGATAGAGAAATCCCAATTACTTTGACTCGTAACGGGATTCGAACACAGGCCACATGATCAACAGTCTCTTTAAAGACCACTGGACTAATGACACAGTCATATATAGAACTAGGTATATACTAAGTGATTAATATATAAATATGAAATTATATTATTTAAGGATGGTAGCGACTGTACGTAGACTATTATAAAATGGTGTTCCACGAATAACGTATACATACTTGTAACAATAAATTCTAGTGCTGTTTAAGACATTTCATAAGCCATATAAAAGCGTACAATTTTCTTCGCAACAAAATCACCGTAACACACGGCTTGAAGTTATAAACGGAACGGGCGGATATTGTACAGTAATTATATACCGCCACGAGAGCGAAAGAGATAGTCTTATAGAATATCAACGTGTTAAAATGAGCGAAACACTCATCTGTTATGTAGCTTATGCCTGCGCACGCGCCAAGTTTTTACTCTACACACATGCACAGTTGCACACACGTATGATAGAAGTGTGCGTTTATGTATGTAGAAGTTTTTGTGTGTGAGTTTTTGTGTTACTTTAACGGAAATTTCTAGCACTTATGACTGACGATTTACTTGACATTAAGAAATAAATGGTCTTGAAAAGTAACTTTTGGCATATGAAATATGTTTAAATTAATAATAATCTTAGATCCGTGTATATATAAAATGTAATTTAAGATTCGCGTAAAATAAATGTGTGTCTTAACTAGTTTGAACAGCACCACTATTGGTGTTGGAATAAGTAGTAACCCTCAAAACCACTACACTAATATAAACCGCGTGTTTCGCGGTAATTAATTTTAATATCTTGATTATAATGGATATCTGCTCACTAACGTTTGATTCTATATACTTCAACAATTATTTTATAGTTTATTTTTTATACAATAAGCATGACACCCGAGCACACAGTCCACCTAATGGTAAGTGGATGCTGTGGCCCATAGGCATATTAAGGCATATATGGCAGTATTAAGCTGCTATTTTACGCTGGTATTCTGTTAGAGCGTGGTCCTTCCCCGGTCGAGCCAACCCATTCATGCTACAACCATAATATAGCTGCAGCGTGGCTCTACCACGTATAATGTTTGTATATAGTGTTGTATAGTATAGTATTGTTGTTTGTATATCTTGGTGGCATAAGACAAATCAACATTCTGTTACAGACTGTGGGTTTAAAAAAAATTGAATATGGGAAACATCAGGAAGTGCTTATTTCTTCCGATAGATGGCCGTTTTACTATGTTTTACACTAGACGTAAAATACACAGACCAGCGACGGTAATCTGTGACCAATACCACCAACTACTACCACCAGGCAACCGTGGTGACCATGGTAATATCAATTGGCCTTAAACGGACAGATGAAAATGGATAAGTGGCTTATCACAGTAATTGGTGAGTGTTGGATTTGAATCCTCGAACAGTAATTTAATAAACCTCACTTACTTTCATATGAGAAGTCTAATAAATTTCATACAAAAAAAAAAGACTTTATACCTTTACTGACTCTATTTTTGGCTCTGCATAGAGAGACTAGAGTTTTTGATTTTGAAATAATTTAAAATATATAATTTCTATTATACTTTTGTATACAAAAAAAAGGTTAAAAAAAGTACAAATAATTATAAAAAAAAACCCCTAAGCCTTTTGTTCTACCCTGCGTTCAGGTAAATTTTAAGCGTGACAATCGAGAACACCAATGGTAAGTGGCTATTTTACCCCATGGAGCCTTGCAAATACTTCAAAGAGGACTTAACCGCATCCAGCGCAGGGCGGCTTGAATCAACGACGACCGAGCTGATCGGCTCGATTCACTGGCGCTGCGTAGGGATGTTGAATCCCTTTGCGTTTCCTATCGCATCTACTACGGAGAGTCTTCTGAGGAATTGTTCGGATTAGTTTGAGCCGCCAAATTTCACGAACGCACATCACGTCAAAATTCACGATACAATCCTCACCACTGGATGCTTGGCGGTCCACCACTGTGCGTTTTACTAGGAGTTTTCTTCCTCGTACAACTTCTCTTTGGAATTGTTTACCACCGGGGATTTTTCCGTACCAGTACAACTAAGGGACCTACCAAGAAAAGAGCTTACTCCTTTCTAAAAGGCTGGCAGCGCACCTGAAATTCCCCTGGTGCTGCCGTTATTCATGGGCGGCGGTAATAATTTACCATCAGTTGAGCTGCCTGCTCGTTTACATATGTCTTCTATAAAAAAATGATAATTTTCAAATAATATGGAAATTCTAAATAATAATGAGAATTATTATCATTATAATATCAATCCTGTTTCGACGAACGTATTCTGACTTGCTTACGGTAAAAAGCAATGACACAATCAAAAACCAGAGAATTATATTTTTTTAATGAATAATATATTATTCTGTCGTGAAGCCCAATTGTTACTGACGTAATTAGAACAACAAGAACATCAAAAAAATCTTAAAGTTTCCAGTATCTTTTTAACATAAATTAATTCATTTTAAAATTAGCTTTTACATAAATTATTACTATAATATAAAATGACGAAAATTATTTTATAATTGTCTTACGCAGTAATACCAAGACGAACGACTGGTAGTGCCGGCTAAAATTCATTAGCAATTTAAATTTGTAATATAACTAAAAACATTACATACACATTTTAATAATAGATTTAATAAAAATGCTTACCAAAATTTAAGTTATGTCAATTAGTTATATAGTTAATTGTACTTTACGCAAAAAGTAGGAAAATTACAATTTTTTGTTAATTTACATGTATACATACGCGCCTAGAAATCTTTGTGTAGTTTTGACGTAGAAATATTCACTGCCCACTATCATTCAGTAATAATAGTAATAACATTATTATTTTTTCAATAAACTGTACAATTCATTTAAGAAATTTCTAAGTTTAAAATAGTCTACAATAACAAGCATTTGAACTACGATAAGCTTGTATCTCAGGTGTATGTGCTAATATATTTCTTATATAAATTGAATAACATGCCAACTAATTAGGGTTATTTCGGTAAAATATATTATCATTAATTTACTTATGATATTAATTAACTTAAAACAATCAACCACATTTCCGTATCATCGTTCGAATTACATTTTCACAAAATACCATTTCTAATGAACACATGTACATAATTACATTGACTTGATTATACAGAAAAGGGCTATGTAATCTAAAAAATCTATGCATGAAAGAATGCGTTATTCTAATGTTAGTTTCAATTACTTTATTTTTGCTTATATCAGTAGACGTCATAAGAAGCGATAAATGGAAACATAACCAGAAGATGGGTTACAGGATATTTCTAATAACAACTGAAAATACAAGTATAGGTAAAGAAAGCAAAGAGTGCGCAATTTTTAAAATTTATATTTTTTTCAAATCAGTTTTCGAATTACATGATTAGTCTTATGTTTATGTTCTTTTTTGGTTCTTTAAGAAAATTATTTCAAAAATCAATATGGACTAAAATTACTTAAAAAATAATTAAATTGTTAAAAACTAAAGTTTGTCTCATGCGCACTCTTAAATAGAAGCATTCTAAAGAGTGCGCACTTATAACCATCCATACAAGCTAAGAGTGCGCTTATAAACAATTATCACATTTAAAATTTCCAAAACCAAGGTAGTCGGTGCACTCGTCATGCCACCAAGCCTCGCACCGACCGCACTGGATCCAGTCTTCATCTGGAGGCTCAGTATAAACCTCCATGTAAAGAGGGCAGCGAATTACTTCTCTGCCTGTACCTGTTTGTGTCAAAATGGGTCTATTTTGATTATTATTCTTTGTCTTTATGGTTTTTACTGTTTGCGGTCGCTTCTTTTTTTGTTCTTCGCTGATCTTCCTCTTCCAACTGAATTTTGTAGGGAGAACTCGTAAGTATTTCAGATTTTTTTGTTTTATATTTCTTTTCTTTTGTATATTAGCTTTTGGCAATTTCTCTTATATTTACCCATACTTTCTGCTTTAGCGATCCTATAAAGAAACAAAAACTATTGAATTCATTCAAATCAAATGTCATACTAGCTAAGAGTACGCATGCGCACTCTTCGAACTCTTACCGCACACGACTTTTTGAATATAAACTATGATAACCTCCAAGACATACAAAAATGGCGTCATACTTTTTCTCTGAAAGTAAAATTTTGTAACCACATTTTAAGAATAATCTACATTCACAGGCTTAATCAACTTACGAACCTTACAATATGGATTTTAAAATGCTTAAAAATAACATTAAAAGTGCGTAAAATAGAAAAATTGCAATAAAATTTTGTATACATACCGGAGCAAATCAAAAACTTGTTACTAGAGATATGACCTGCAATTGACAGGTAAGGATGTGTTGCCAGCACAAACAATATTTTTTCAAATAGTAGAAGTGCGTACTCTTTGGTAGTGCGCACTCTTAGCTTTCTTTACTATATTCTAGAACTACTGTAGCCAAACCGCATACCAACGCTTTATTGAAGGGCCGGCACACCAGCAATTCTCCTGTTGTTGCAGCTGTTCGTGAGTGGCGGTAGTCATTTACCATCAGGTGAGCCGCTTGCTCGTTTGCCCCCACTTACATAATTAAGCGTGGCAACTATGGCAAAATCCTCCCAATGTGGCACTCTTTAGTGGAGGCCGATGTGATGATCGTGATGATCAGGCTTATTACAAAATATGGTTTATTGGTAGTCTTCATTTTTAGAAACGGTATTAAAAAAGTGTTTATACGAAAAAAGTTACAATCTATACGAAATTTTTCATTTGCTACCATATTCCATATTTTATTTTTTAGTTCATACATTTTACGTGATACGTCTTAATTGAACAGAACGTAATTTAAACCTAAAGCTAATTAAAGACTACTTTTTGTAATAAGACGGTAAATGTCTACGTACAATATGGATAGGTGCAACGACTACGAGTATGTACGAGTAGATTTTAGTACTAGACTCTATATCCCTCAGTTTAAGTGTATGTAAAATTTGGTCTACCCTTTTAATGAAAAAGTGTGCAATTCATAAATTTTAAATCCGTAATTGTTATTATTTATCGTCGTTACAGTCTCTCCTAGAGCTTGCCTCATTGGGGGGGATATTTGCCATAGAAATCTCTATTTATTTTTATTTATTATCGTTATTCAGAAGACGCTGGTGCCCATCTCCTGCTTTGTTTCCCTCTGTCGCCTTTTACGACACCCACGGGATGATATGGGGTAGTGGATATCCTTACACCGCCACTACGCGGCCTTATTCTATAAAAAAGATTCTTATTTTTTTAATTTCTTCAATTTATATGTGGTGGTGTGTGACAATATGACCATTATAAATTGAGAATCATTGAATTTATTTAAAAAAATATTTTTCATTAAATATACATATACATATACACACACATTATATATATATATATATATATATATATATATATATATATATATATATATATATATATATATAGGTACAGCTTTATATTTAAGCCTCAATCTGTCTCAACATAGAACCACTTATGCTGTTTGACGCTGATTTGATGATCGCCTTGGTGGTCTAGAGTCAGTATACAAGTTGGATGACCTGAGCGCACGTGCCGCGTTTATTTATCAATTACGGCCGGAGGAGATTTGAACTTCGCGCTCTGCCGGCCAACTGTGGCCAGTTGGAACGGCGCCCGCTATGTACAGGCGGACGCTGTTTTTGCGTGTGAGGTGTAAGCTGGCATCTTACATATAACTATGACATGGTTGAGGTAGTCCACAAATACGTTGCGTAGGTAACTTAGCACATGTTGGTTAGGCTTTGTGACAGCACTGCGAGGGTGCGTGGAGTATAAAGTTCGACCCTCGGGACGTAATAAATCATATCGATAGAGAGAGAGAGAGAGAGAGAGAGAGTTTCAAATGGAATACCCAAGACTCTTCTTTTAGGTTGTGGTATGGTAACCACCGTATTTTCGTTTTATCTGAGAGAAAAACGGCATAAGCTTTTTTAAACCGTCAATCCGAGTAGAAATTACGATGATATGTAATTACAATTTGCCTATGTGAAACAAACGTGTGTCGACCGACAATGAAGAGTAGAGTTACGTGGTAGAGCTATGCAGCAGCTATATTATGGTTGTAGCACGAAAGGGTCAGCTCGACTGGGGAAGGACCACGCTCTCATAAAACACCAGCGTAAATAGCACCTCGATGCTGATATGTTTCGTATGATGAGTGGTGAGAACTGGTGACCTTTTTTACTGGAAACGAGGGATTCCATCTTAGTCCTTAGGACTAACAACGTACCTGCATTTTGTTTACTAATCGATGACTGATGTAGTTATCTATGGACCACAGCATCCACTTACCGTCAGGTGGACTGTGTGATCGATTGTCGCCCTTATTCTCTAAACAAAAAAGTAATTAGTAGAGTATTATTGTTATGCAATTACTCCTTTCGTCTTTAGGTTTATCCAGCAATGATGGCACTGCACTGGTTATGGTTGATACAGTGCTTGAGGTTACTACAACCTCGATTTTTTCAAACTCTATTGCCACACCGTCATTACTTTCTATTTTATTTATTTTATCTCTACTTTTGTTCATTTTCATCCCGTAATTTGTATAAAGTCTAGTTGTAGGTTTCCTGAGAAGTAGGTAGGGTGTAAAATTATCGCTACACTTTATAGAGTTTGAGAGATAGAAGAATTCTCTACCCTATAAGATCAAATGAATGTTGTAATAGGCGACAGAGGGAAACTGAAACAGGAGATAAACATCAGCATATTTCTGTAAAAAAACTCAAGATATTAAAAAGATTGCGGTCGCTAAGCGTGGCATATATTACATCCCCTCTAGGAGGTAATGTATTTGGGAGACCTATGTTCAGCAGTCAATTTTCGATATGTTGTATGGAAAGATATGTTAAGATAATTAATTAACCATCAATATAAATACATATGTATAATTTTTATAAACCACTATTATTTGAAATCTACACTTGCTTCGCCCTGTACACGCCTCACCTCTCACAAGTAAGGCACACTTAGCGCAATGTTTTTTATTCTCTCCACAATTACCGACTGCGTGTGTGCCTGTATGTGGTATGTCTTGTGTGTGTGTGTGTGTGTGTGTGTGTGTGTGTGTTGTGTGTGTGTGCGTTACCGGGTTAACTGTTAATGAGACGCCGCGGGGCCGGGGACCGTTTTAAGACTTAATCGAAAGAATTTTCGCAAATGTACATTTCTCCTTCTAATTAATCGAGAATGGTTTAAAAATAGGTACATGTTAATGCCACCTCTCGCCCTCACAGAATACCTGCGTATAATGGCAGTTTAATTCTGCTGTGTTTCGTATGGTGAGTGTAGAGAACCGGAGACCCCTTTATACTGGAAACTAGGCATTCCATCTTAGTCCTCATGGGTGACAACGCATCTGCATTTTGATTTGTAGTTAGATATCTATAGGTTAGATATGTATGGGCCACAGTATCCACTTACCATCAGGTGGCCTGTGTGTTCGTTTGTCACCCTTATTCTATAAAAAAATGGACGTAAACTTGATTGATTGAGAAGTGTTTGTTTCCATAGAAGAGAGGACTGATGAGGAGCTTACCTGATGTTAAGTGACTATGACCGCGCGTGAACATCTGCAACACTAGAGCAATTGCAGGTGCGTTGCCTTTAGAAACATATAGGCTATTTTCTTAAAAGTCTCCAAATAAATTGTCAGTGTCACTAAGAATTACATCAAGCATTTCTTTGCATATTGATCACACTTTCCAGGTCCCCTTGTGGAAATGCTTGTTATCAATACCATTCTATAATTTGGATTTGGTATCTGGATTACTTTCCCTCACCTCGAATTCCCGAATGCAAAATGGGTGAAACCCGGGAGATCATTTTTTATAAAGTAAGGGTGAAAAGCGGAAGTAAACTCTTAGTGAAACGTACAGTGGTGGACCAGATGGTGTGGATGGTATCGGTAGTTTTGTCGCGATGTGCGTTCATGAAATTTGGCGGCTGGGATTGATCCGAATAATTCCACAGAGCACTCCCCGTGGTAGATGCGAAAGAAAATGCAAAGGGATGCAACATCTCTTCGCAGCGCCAGTGAATCGAGCCGATCGGAAAGCGCTTGGTCACCGACGATTCGAGCCGCTCTGCGCTGTATGTGGTTAAGTGGAAGGAGCTGATACTGGGGAGCCCCAACCCAGAGACTGGCTGGGCTTCCCAACCCATTGTTACAATAATCAAGTGAAATATTCTTTGTTAAAGATTAATTTAAAATGTCCTCTAGTACTTGTTTATTCGAGTTGCTTGTTTTTGGTTTCTAACCGACTTCCAAAAAGGAGTAGGTTTTATATTCGATGCGTGTGTGTTTGTGTTTGTGTTTGTGTTCGTATAACGCTTGTAGTTGCAGCGTAAGATAATACTCTACAACTGGGGAATGAAATAACAGATGGCCTACAGCATCTCCGTTAATAATTTTATACTAATTTTAATACTATTTTTAATACTATTTTATACTCGTCATTTGGCTCTAGAAAATCGAAAAATCATCCGATTTCGATGATTTTTTTTAATTCTTAGTCTTTATGGCAGATTTACGGAAAAAATACGGAAAATATCTCACCTCAAGATTTCATACAGATTTATGACTTTAAATGCGATATAAACGCCCTTCTTCGAATTTCAAAAAATTCACAAAAAAGTCATTGGGGACTGCCGATTGAAATGAAAACTTAAACTATTAAATAACAGTGCTTTTAACGCTGCTGCGTTTCGTATTGTGAGTGTAAAGAACTGGAGATCCTTTTTACTGGAAATGAGGCATTCCAGCTTAGTCCTCGGGGGTGACAACGCATCTGCATTTTGATTTATAAATCGAGGATACTCGTAGAAGAAGATGTCTACGGGCCTCGGCAACCACTTACCATCAGGTGGACTTTGTGCTTGCTTGTCACACTTATCCTTTAAAATATTGACCATGTAAGGGCGGTGCAGGAATATCCACTAACCCATGTCGACAGAGAAACAAACCCATTGATGGACAACAGCGTCTTCCTACAGCAACTAGAATATAAAAAATTGCGGTTGCCTATAGCTTTAAAGCAGTAGACTTTTAAAGGATGTTATGATGATGAAGATATTATATTATATTAGTATAGTCGCCTACCACCAAACTATCTACTTTATTTTCACCAATCAATGGGTTGACTGACAGACAATGTCGACTGGTCCATTTTAGTCAGTTTTAAGGTTCATGTAATAAAAAAAGGACAAACATTAAAGTAAGCTTTTTCCAGTTTGAAAGTAGTTTTTATTTCATTTATTATACCTATAAAAATTCCACTGCTGAATATACCCACCCATTCTATAGATTGCCTCATTGGGAACATTTGGCCATAGTTGCCATACCTGGCAGGCGGATTGACAACCACAGTTTTATTAATAATTTTCAGTTTTTATCCAAGAGTGTTTATTGCTCATTTCATATTTCAGTATTCCCTTTGTCAATTCAATCAATCAATTGTAAAATTCGGTTACTCTGCCTTTTTTTTCAGTTGGTTGGTTGGTGCATAGTAATAACTGCTGGACGGAATTTCATAAAAATATAAACTTCTTAAAATAATAAAAACTAGTGGTAGAGCCACGCGGCAGCTTTGCTGTCGCACGCACGGGCCGGCTCAAACCGGGATGGTACCATTCTGTGAGGTCACAGAATACCAGCGCGAAGAAGAGAGTCGAATGAACCCAGTCCGACGTTAATATGATTATTTTTGTGCTCCAGATATGTTAGGCCCTTATCTCGAATAAACTATTAATAAAGAGATTTTCCTAAAAACCATATCATACGTCTTTATTACTTTAAAATGTCGAAATATGAGAAAAATGTAATGGGTCTGAATTACATATTAATTTCATACTTAAAAATGATAATAACGATAATATGAGACGTACTGAACTACCTAAAGGGGATGAGATCCCACCCAGAGTTCGATCCCCGCCAACACTAATGAAATTAGTTAGCTGCTGCTTTTTATTACGGATGGACCTCGCTCTCACAGATTACCAGCGTGATAAGCAGCTTAATTTTGGTTTATTTCGTATGGTGCGTTTAGAAAATGGGAGGAGACTTCCGCTCACCTATGGATTTTTCAATTTAGTACGATGACGACACTTTTTACTAAATGCAATATATTATATTCAAACGTTACTTATAGAACTTAATTAAATAAAATAAATGAATATATATATATATATATATTTTTTTTTTTTTTTTTTTTTTTTTATATTCTAGAACCTGCGAGAAACAGTAAGTTGGTTTATAAATACTTAGCTGTGATCAATATCGATTCTGTCGTAATATCATATCTGTTCGACAAGTTTATCGTTAATTGATATCAATACGACATTGATTCGAGATTCATGAGATTGATGAAAGATTGAATCGAGGGTAGATTTAGACAACATTCAATACAATAAGGTAGTCTATATGCACGTTTGTCACTCTTAGTTCCTGTTCATCATCAGCATTTAAAAGTCAAGTGTTAGTCACTGGTCTCTCATTCTCACGCTTGGCAGGCGAATGACAATCATAGTGGCACAGTATCAGACGTTTTACCTACTGCTTCTAGTATTTTATGCTTTCATCGAACGAATTGATAATGCTGCCATCATGCATTGCATGTAATACAAATGCGTACTTTGAAGAATTGAAAAAAAATACGGGTGAGTGCTGTAATACAAATGCGTACTTTGAAGAATTGTATATTGTGTCCAAAAGTAAACAGAAAACAAATAATTATTGCGCCATCTATTAGTAGTTTAAATGAAGTTGAAATGCTTGAAACCAAGCGAATAAAAAAATGGCGCGTTGTTCTAAAAGTAAACAGCGCCACCTACATTTTGTTTGATGGTTTTCTCTTACGCCATCTATGCTTATGGCGTGTAATTTTTATAAGAAATATTTCATGGTGGTTATGTAACTGTAGAAGCAAATACAATAGATAGCACTGTAATCGATGTTTATGTTGGCCTACCAAAAACACCCTAAAATTCAAAGCTATCTGTTGTAGCCTAACTGCATGTGGCTAATTATAAACATATCATCTTTTTTCCTTTCATTTTATGGAACTGTTCTTGTTCTGGTAAGAGCTGAGTGTTTTGTGGCATTCCTTGGAAGATGCCTATGGTCACCAATAGTCTTGTCTTTAATCTTTAGTATTTTTTAACAAATACGCTATTGCTACAGAGTACAGAACTTTTTCCTCTATCATGTGGTGTTGATAATTAATTGAATCAGTCGTTATACTTTCCGTAAATCCATTACACAAATTGCACAAAGACGGACGTACATCCAGACTTGAGACAATGATTTGAAGGACATTCAAACCTCGATTATATCTGCCTCTCCATTAGAAGAGAATTGAAATTAGAACGGGCAATTTTAGTTCTAAATGTAAGCTACTTTGGCGCCTATTCACATCGCTGAGTAATATTTTATATCCGTTACGAACGCGATTTGGTTATATTGCCATCTACCGGAGGTCACAAGAACTTCTTGGTCTTATTTTTTGCTAAAAACGTAGATGCCACTAGTTAATATTTAAAAAAAACTAATATCATCATTAGATTTAGATCCTAACACAAGTCCTATTGAGTGTAGAAGTAAGGAGTACAGACTGTGTATTAAAAAGTGTCCATAAAACCTTTAAATAAGGTGGCGCCACTATATAGCTACGGGGTATGTTTTAAAGAACGGACCGAAAAGTATTAGTGGGATAGATGACTTTTTCGAGGCTACATTTACTAAATAAAATTATTTTAGATTTTAGAGCTAATGAGCAGTTTAGCAGCACACTTCAAACCGTTGAAACTGCTAAGTTCATTTCATCCTAGTAGCTACTCCAGCGCTGTTGTGGAGAGTTTTTGAACTGTTATTTACTACTTACAGATGACCACTTTTTCAACTATTCTACTATGGGAGTTGGTACTGTGGTGTTGGATTTTGTGAATTAAGTGTCCGCGCGAGTGAACTATTTGAGAAAACAGCGAAACATGTGCTTTGATGTCGACTCGCTTGGGCGCCTCATAAACTTTAATGGCTGTCGTCATCAACTATCCGTTGGGTTAAGCTGTCGTAAAAATCTCCCAAGGGCTTCGCAATATGATGCATCAGCATATTGAGAAGAAAAGAATATAAAAATGAAGATTCCGAAAGAAATGATAGGCTCAGAAGGACTAGAACTCAGAGCCGTAAAGCCAGTTAATAAAAAATAAGCCTAAATTCTTGGACCTTGAATGGTCTAAGCGTAGACAGAGAATCCTAGCATTCTCTGTCTACGGGTCTAAGAACGTATTAGTAAGACCCGTTGGATTACGTCTTAGACCATTCAACCCAAGATTACGTTGATTAGGTACTTACTTTGGTTTTATTGTGAATAGAGTAGAATAGAATCGTTTTTATTTAATATACTTAGATTACATGTTATTCTTATAGAAAGTCATTCTTCACTTTTACCACTGGTTCGGCAAAAACTCTGTCCTTGGAAGAACCAGCAAGATAGCCAGCGGTGGATATCCTGATTACGATTATAGGGAAATAAAAATCTCGTAATCATTATATATAATTAAATTTATTTTCGTTTTTTTTTTTCAAAAATAGCGTATTAATTAGTTAAGAAGAACTTACAATGACTCTATGTGGTAAAAAATAAAATAAAAATAACATTATTTATATGAAATAGTATTATTATTTAAAAATAGGTATGCCACATGCATGTTCTTACATACTATTTATGTGGCCTGTGGCCATCTCTAATGATATGGATACCTTTATTATAAAACCATATTTGCCTTAAATAAAATGCTTTTGATATGGGAATTTTAGGTAGAGTCTGAGTTAGTTGTATGACAAAAGTGATATTTTTTCCACTAATACACATCTCTCTTTCTTGTTTTTGTAACTCAAATGCTCTTTTGTAATTATCAATATGTTCTTCAGTGTGTAAATTAGAATCACATTTGTTACACACATCAGTTTTAAGTTGTTTAAAATATAGACAATTTTGTATTGAATATATTTCTAAAAAGCACCTTCCTACACCAATTTTGTATTAATTAATGTTTTAAAGGTAATTAAATTTAAGGTGTAAACTAACAAATAGTTCTAAACAATTAATGAGTGTTTGAAAATAATAAATAATCAAATGTACTAAGGACTAAAGCATTTAGTTTTCGAATACAATATTGGTAGCAATACTTAGATAAGATGATTATTTTATATATTATGCTAAAATAGGTTATTCTATGCAAATTTATTAAAAAAAACATAACACACCTTTGTTTCCTATAAACTATATTAAGTTTTGTTAAGAAGAACTTACAATGGCTCTATGAGGTAATAAAATCTTATTATGTTATCACATTTTCAAAATACCACACTTCCCTCCACCACTAGTAAAGAATTAAGTAATAAAATGTATATTATACTTTATAAATAGGATTCTTATTTCTAGTAGAACGGACAGCCCTTGTATGCTCTGAAATTTCCACCACTATTGGTATGGTCGAACGGTACCGTTTATCCAAAGGACGGATCATAAGAGTTTACTAACCATTTTCAGAAACAAAAAGGGTATACCTGACATGGCGGTATTTCACATTAAAGTATGTTAGAAGTGACAGCAATGTGGCTGATTTCTTATCATGATCAGTAAATCAAATACAGAACGAAATGCATAATGAATGCTCAGATCTTTATATAACATTGTATATTAAACTTATAGATAACTCAGTTTTGAAACGAATAACTGTGGAAGATATAAAAAAAAGAAACATCCCGAGATAATCTTTGAATAAAAGTGTTAAAGTTTATGCATAAAGCCCGGTTTACATTTTGAGAAGTGACAAGTGCGAGCGACAATGACAAGTGACAAGTAGCAAGTTCGAGTTCACACATGTGGCAATTGGATGTTATTATTATGTGAAATCTTCGAGTGTGAAATTGGGTTGGTAATTGTCAAAGAGGCGCTAGCACAGCTTTAAAGTTTAAAACTGGTATCTCATCATACAATTTTACCTTTTTTGATTAAAAAGATGTGTGAAGTGCCTTATTGCAAAGATATTGGTGCACACCAATTTCCTAAAATAGGAACAAGGAAAAAATTTAAGCCTGAAAATAATATGGCTCCAGCCCTGAATTTTCTTCTTTTCTTGGTAATATGTAAACTTAATGCTTCTTAACTTCGCATAAACCTACTTCTTTTACGCCGAAACCGGCCATTCCCATTGATTGAGATATTGAGGGCATAGCAGCGTCTCGCATCATTTTATTTTTTTTAATTCAGCGATTTAATATTGTATAAACATTCGTGTTTCAATAATTCTTTGACAAATTTAATGTTATTGCTATCTGACCACTTCGTAATAAAACAAAATTATTATAAATACGAGTATGTATACAATATATATAACAAAAATATTTTATTTAATAACTATTATAACCAACACGTGTATGTTCTGACGTCACCGCTAGAACGGGGGCGGCGGTGGGTGACTGAGGGGAAAGCAAGGTTAGCGCGGGGCAGAGATACTTGTCAGAGAATAGAGCAGGCCGCTATTCACTTGTTACTTTTCATTTCGCACTTGTCACTTGTCACTCGCACTTGTCACTGCCTGTTCACACGCACTAAGCACTTGTCATTTGTCACTTGTCATTGTCACTCGCACTTGTCACTTCTCAAAATGTAAACCGGGCTTAAAGCGTAGCCTCGAAAAGTGTCGGATCCGTTATTAAAGCCATATTTTCTTTGTCGGTCAGAGTTAGCCGTAGAAAATGGTTGTATCCTGCGGGGCCATAAAGTGATCATACTGTTAATATTCCGCGAGCAGCTATTAAACGAACTACATTCTTCACTCTTTGGCGTGGTTAAAACAAAAGAGCAGGCCAGAACCCGGATGTTGTGGCCACATATAGGCATATTGCGGAAAAAATAGGGTCGTGTTTAGTGTGTAATAAGTTTCGATGCGCACCTCCGCGCACACCTCTCGCTTCCAGGCCCTACCCGGCACAGGTATGGGATCGTTTGCATATAGATATTTTTTAACTCCTTTGTTTACACATCCATAACACCTTTGTTTATTTCTTTAACATAAAATTATGTTATCCTTACCTTATATTATTCCAAAAGTAGCAATGATAATGATTCTCTGAAAATATTTCTGCTGATAGCACATTTGCAAATCTGAAATACATACTTGTTTGGCAGTTAACACCTTTGCTAGCGTCTGTAACTATGTAACGTATTAGAATTGGCGTGTTTAAGTTCAAGAATCGATTTATCATCAGATAAAACTTAAGTTCATTAAAACTTAAGTTCGTTTTCAAAAAAAGTCGGATTTTTTAATTTGTCAAGTAACCTTTGTCCACTTAGCCCTTCAATTTTGCAATGTATTCTACAGTATTAAAATAAATTACCTTCCTTACAAATTATAATATTGGTACATTAATCTTAGTTGATAGAGCCATGCTGCAGTTATATTAGTAGTATAGTTGTAGCACGAATGGGTCGGCTCGACAGGGGAAGGACCACGCTCTCACAGAATACCAGCGCAGCGTGAAATATTAGCTTAATGCTGCTGTATTTCGTATGGTGAGTGTAGACAACCGGAGACCCTTTTTACTGTAAACGAGAGGCATTCCATCTTAGTCCTCACGGGTGACAACGCATCTACATTTTGATTTCTAATCGAGGATAGATGTAGATGTCTATGGGCCGCAGCAACCATTTACCATCATGTGGACTGTGTGCTCGTTTGTCACCCTATCCTATAAAAAAATTCATTATCGAACGCTTGATCAAGGTATGTTATGAAACTAAAACTGTTGCGGATTTGACGTACAAATTAAATGATTTCATATTGCTCCTGCTGTTGACCTACTGCCGTCGACTAGTGGTCAAAAGCCAGTTGAAATAGTAAACCCTCCAATTTCCAATCAACCATCAATAGTAAGTATTAGTATCAGAAAATGTTGTGTCTGTAGTAACAAAGTTACGATTATAAAACGTTTTTTTGGGTTTTAGGACAAGACTCCAGAGTACACTCCTCGTACGTTGCGAAAGAAATGGCAACACTCAGAAAAACTATTGTCCGTACGACTGAAAACATTAAAGTCTCTTCGAGAAAAAAGTAGGCGTTTAACAAAAAAAGTAGCTAAACTAGAAAATATTATATTGCAGAACTTAAAAAAAATCTTTGATAAGTGAAGAAGATGGAGATTTATTGGAATCTATTGACCAAGCCAATAGAGACCTCTTGAAAAAAATGTTGAACTAGTCCTCCAGTGGTAGAAAATATTCACCATCTTTACGCAAATTCGCGCTTTGCTTGCAATTTATAAGTCCTCGGGCTTACAGGTATGTACGACAACAATTTAATACTTGTCTGCCTCATCCATACACACTTACCACATGGTACAAAAGTGTAGATACAAACCCAGGGTTTACAACAGAATCATTAGAATGCATTAAATTAGTGACAAAGAACAAAAAACCGAACTGTATTGTGCAGTAAGCATGGATGAGATGGCTATAAGGAGGCACGTCAAATGGGGTGAAACAAAATGTGTAGGTCTGATGAACTATGGGGTAGCTTTGGATGGTCACAATGTAGCTGAAGCTAGGGAGGCATTGGTGTTTATGGTAACATTTATAAATAGTGCATGGAAGATGCCTATCGGTTATTTTTTTATTGATAGCTGTCCAGCCGAACAAAAGGCAACATTAATTAAACAATGTATGGGTCTGTTAGTAGATTGTGGTGTTAATACAGTCTCCCTAACTTTTGATGGCTCTCCCACCAACTTTTCGATGGCTAAAAACTTAGGTTGCAATTTCGATGAATTGAAAAATATTACTTCGTATTTTCCTTGTGATAAACAGCACATAGTTATATTTCCGGATCCAGCTCATATGCTGAAACTTGTCAGAAATACACTAGGTCAGAAAAATGAATTAATAAATCTGCATGGTGGAATCATTTCATGGCATTTTATAGAATTGCTTCATAATCTGCAAGAAATTTAGTTTAGAGAATATTAATTTTTCAAAACAAATAATGAAAGTTAAGTTGGCGGCACAAACATTCAGTAATTCCGTGGCAGATGCGGTAGAATTTTGTGACAAACAATTAAATTTACAAGAATTTTCGGGTTCCGAGGCTACTGTTGACTTTATAAGGAAAATTAACAACTTATTTGATATTTTCAATAGTCGGAATCTGAATATGTATGGTTTTAAAAAACCTATTAATAGTAAAAATGGCGATAGCATTCTAGAATTTGTCAATATAATGGATATCTACATCAGAGGGTTGCAATTAGAGGGAAAACCAATATTGTAAACAAGTAGGAAAGTTGGATTCATTGGTTTCTTAATATGTACACAAAGTTTTAAAAAAATTGTATGCTGATATCATAATAACGGGTAAACTTAATTTTTTGCCTATATACAAACTTAGCCAAGATCACCTGGAGTGCTTCTTCAGCTCGATACGATCAAAGGGCGGCTATAACAACAATCCAACAGCCTTTCAATTTTAAAGCGCCTAAAAAGACTAGTGATACGCGGGGAAATAAAAGGTATTGAGTCAGGAAACTGTATACCTCTAGAGGATATAAAAATTTTAACTCACACAGAAGTGCGACACGAAAATAAAATTAATATGTACTGCACTCAAGATCTCGAAGACTCGATTAAGGATTTTCCCCCTAATAATAATTTCTTGGTCGACGATGACCACGATTATATTTTTAATCCATCAAAACTGACCACCTAGACTGAAGAAATTATTGCATATATCCGTGGGTTCTGTGATCAAAAACTCTAAAATGTGAAGATTATCTGCTAGCTCTTATTAGCAACAAATATTTAGGTCTTATATTTAAAAAAGATAAAGATGGCCTTATTTATCCTTCACGCGATGTTATTAAAGTATGTACGTTGGCAGAAAAAATACTTAAGATACATTCACATAAAGAAGTATCATTCTTTGCAGAAAAAAATCTATTATCGAAACTTATTTTAACTACTTTCAAACGATGCCAGGATGTATTTACGACAAATCATTTTGAAAGTCAACCTTTTATTGGAAACCACAAAGTTTTACTTATTAAGGCATACTATTTTGAACTGCGTATACATCACGCCACAAAAGCAAAAATTAGGAACCTTCATACGAAGCTTGTTTTGTTTAAAGGACAATAATACTCGACTCCACCGAGTCAGTAATTCATTCTTAGGCCGATGTATACGCTTTTACCACAAATTCCCAGAAAATATACAACATTTGACATACACAAAATTCAAAAACTTTACTGAACTAAGTTTGTATAAAAATGTTAATTATAATTATAATATTAAGGAATTTACGGATGATAATAACCCCTGAGAAGGGTGATCGCTACCAAGCTATTTCTAATTGATTTGATTTGGTTTTTTAAAAAACGTTATCCATACACTAGGATTTTCTTCTGTATCGTGGGGGCAGTTTATAAACGTAAATTGCACAAGGACAAACATTCAGACCCGGAACAATTATTTGTAGGCCATACAAATACTTGTTCCGTGCGGAATTCGAACACGCGATCCCCAGCACAGCCACTCATTGCTAAGCTACTGCGCCATAGAGTCGTCAAACAATATAATAATTTGTTTTATGTTGTATAAATTGTAACATTCATGATTGTAAGCTATTATTTTTAAAAAAAATAGTCCCCCTGGGTTTCTTGCTGGTTCTTCTCTGGACAGAGGTTTTTTTTGCGAACCAGTGGCAAATGAAAAACAAGTGACTTACAATAAGTATTATTTATAATACATATTGAATTAAAAGTTTCTGTTTCTGTTACATTCTTACCAATGTTGAGACAGATACATTAGTTTATTTTAGTTACTTTCGTAGCGTAATGTTTTATGGAATCTTACTATGGGGTAATGCGACTGACATTGAAGTCATATTTGTTTGCAGAAGAGAGCCTACTGGCAATTTATAACTTAAATTGTAAAGAGTCCCTTAGAGATTTAAAAAAAAAATAAACATGTTAACTTTGATATCGCAATATATTTATGAAAATGTAATATATGTACATAAAACATAAATAGCTTTCCTAAGAAAAAAGATGTTCATACTTTAAACTAGGAACAAACATAAGCTTGTAATACCAGTTACTAGACTCCACAGAATTATTAATTCATCTATGGGGCAATGTACACGCTTTTACAACAAAATCCCTGAAAATGTACAAAATTTGTCATTAAACATGTTTAAATATTTTGTTAAAGAAAAATTGTACAAAAAGGGTTATTATAATACCAAAGATTTTTTCAAGAAACAGGTCCTGCGCCCTGTCTTCCTCAGAAACCAGGGTCAATTCACCAGGCTCTCCAAAACCTGTTACGACACAGTCTTCAAATATGACCGTGCTAAACCTAACATTCTAAACGAACCTCAAGTACCTAGTCCAAAACTCTTTTTGTCGTAGAACTACGAACGCGCCCTAGTTCGTCCGTAACGCTGACTTTCACCGAGAATTAGAGATCCCCACAATCCAACAATTTCTAAAATCACTCTCTTAGAACTTCTTCAAGGTCTGAGTCTCACTCAAATCATCTTATTCGTTAGGCAGCTTCCTATGCAGCCCCACTCCCTCTCGCTATCGAGTTCGCATACCGAGAAACTCTCTCTCCCCCCCCCCCCCCAACAAGCTTTCGGCCGAATGGATTTATAATTAAAAACTGCCGCATTTTGTAAATAGTAAATAAATTAATGTTAGTTCATCGTACCACCTTTTAATTAATACAGTCCTTAGCAATAATAAATAGCAATATGTTACGGACGGCGAGTGAGCAACCGCCCGTCACCCCGCGTAGGGTCGTTGCGCTGGTTTTCGGCCTTTTAGTGGAGTTGTCAACTTTAGGGTACTATAAAAAATTATAGCGATTATGTTGACCTAGTGTTGTTAATGTTAATTTATAGCTTATATAATGTAGTTTTCATTTTGATAACTCATTGATGCTACAAAAGAAATCTATTTTTTATAATAAATTTTGATGTGAAAAATATGCAAAACGCTAGTTTTCGGCCCCAAATTTTAGATTTCGGCCTACAAGAATTTTATTTTTCGGCCACTGTATTAGAAGAGGTACTATAAACTGTAAAAGTGTTTTTGTAAAATCAGAAAATGGCAAAACGGTTTGGGAAATCGGTGTACTACTTAGTTTTCTCATTCGGTGATTGCGATTTTTTAACCGTGACTTTATTTTTTTCTTTTTGGGTGTGTTTTTGATATAAAATAATAACCATGATTAATTATTTCTCTTTGAATCATAATCTAATAATAAAATCATTTAAATAAAGCAATCAAATATTCTCATTTACTAGTATTTTGTACTTCCTCATAAGTATTTTAGTTTAACAAAATCTGTTACCATATCTAACCATTCTCATCTCTAACCAAGAGGAGACATCTGAAGAAAAAATTTCTTATTGAATCTTCTTCCTAAAACGCAATGTGAATAAAATATTTGATATGATAAGATGAAATGGCCGTAAACGTAAACTAAGACAGCATTCCATTTTCCGCCGCCGTATTCTTTCATACAATTTTAAGTTGGCCGAAAACTAAATTGTATATATTTTAGAGTCAATCCAGTTTTCGGCCACGACCGAAATGGGTATTTTGTTTCATCACTAACTGTTCAAATTGCAGTACTTGGTGGCCGAAAACTGAAAGTTAGTGTCTACGCACGCTATTATTCAATATAAGTAAGAAAGATGAGTTATAGTACGTAACCAAATAAACGAAAGAGACAAAGTATTTAGGCTAAACTCAGGCTACTTTTCGGCCGCATGGCCGACAACCAAATAATGGGACAATTTTATGTGTCACTTTTTGGCCACTTAATTTATTAACTTTATCAATAAATTATTATAATAATCAGTGTCAAATAACTATATTAGGTTATTTATACAGTGAAATATAAGCACAATATTAAGTAATTATATTAAATACAGCACGAAACTTAGGTACTTTTGAATGGAACGCTCGCCACTATTTTTTTTTGCTCGATCTTACCCGTTTTGATAGCTTCAGTGTCGGCGTTAAACTAAACTATTTATTACAAATCGAGTGTTGTGTTTACCTGATTAATTAATGCTATCAGATATAGTGAAACTATTTACAAATGCATTAAACTGTATTTCTTACTTCTTTATTAAAATTGTTAATAAATCAAATTTACTGCATCAGCTCGTGCCTAAGGCCGAAATCTAGACCCGGCCGGCTTACCGGCGCATCGACCCTACCTCATCCCGCATCGACATTCGACACGTCTCCTTCACCCTGCATCAGAGCGAGGCCCCCCCGACCGCGAGAGCTTACACAAACTCAAGAACAACGAGCAAGAAGACACTTCAGGCTCCCTATTAGGTCCCATTGGACGTCAGATTAGTGATAGCTTGTAAGACTGCCCCATTGTGTAAATAGTTTAATAAATTTACTTTTGTTTTTGTACAATCTTTAATTTAACTCAACCCCTAGCAATTTAAAATAGCAATAAATTATCTCAGTAAATAATTAGTCTTATATATCACAGTAACAGCACAGAATAAATAATTTTGTTGCACTCCTTTGATGTCGACTGCTTGTCGACGTTTAATAGCCTAAGTACATATTATTATTAAACAGATAAATCGCGCACGCAAGCTAAATAAAATTTTATCGCTGCGCAGGAGCGTCCATATTACTTTCCATCTTTTCTCCTTCCTACGCCATAGCGGACTTTTCGTGGTTATTAAGGGCTATCAAAAAAGAGTTAAAAAATATATTGCGAAATGTTAATTAAGTTACTTAGGTGAAGTACCTATTCTAACTATGATCGACTGACCATATTTTCGCACCTATGTGATTTCTACGATGCTCAACGCATACAACTAGCAAGGCCACAACAAATAAACCTGAGATACGATTGCTAACAGAAATGTGATCGTATTCTACTCAGTTAATAATTAATTTCAGTGTTTTGTGTTATTACAACTTAAAATATTTTAAATACAAAAGACATATATAGGTATGTAAGTATGTAGATACTTGGATAGTACTTGTGTAGATAAATTATTACTTAATTCTGTTTGCTATAAGTACCTATCTAACAAAATAATGAAATAAATTCACCTTTCATAACTTCCTTCTAAAATCCTTCGGTAATTTTAAGGAATGATATATCTGAACCTTTTTTTGGGCATTTAGCATCCATCCACGCAACAATTGTAGTAGGAACGTCGTTTTTCCACTACAAATCATCATAGGTAAAATAATATATGTAACACTAAACAAAGACTATTTCAACAAGTATTTACAAAAAACTATTAACGTAAACAGCGTTGAAAAATCCTCAAAACAAACATTCAATCGCCTACAACGCGCTAGCCCCGACTGCGTATGTTACCCTGGGCACAGAATAAATAATAGTACTACTTTTTTTTTTTTTTTTTTTTCGGCTGTTTTGTTTTTTTGGGTTTGTTTGGTTTTTTTTTTTTTTTTTTTTTTTTTTTTTTTTTTCTATTTTTTATGTAAAATTTTTTTTTATAATTTTAAAAAAAAGAAAAAAAGGGAGGGGGGGAGGGATTTTTTCACTTAAAAAAAATTTTTTTTTTTTATTTTTTTTTTTTTTTTTTTTTTTTTTTTTTTTTTTTTTTTTTCCCCCTTTTCGGGTAAAATTTACCTGCTTACATAGTAATACTAAAACGCTCCCTTTCTTTTAAACTTTGTCGTCAAATTGAAAAGGATTTAGCGCATTGAAGCAATTGATTTGTTTATCAGCGCCGTGGTGGAATCCGGGAAATCCCGGGTTCGATTTCTGACAGCGACAATTTAGAAGTTTATAATTTCTTGAAAACTATTTGTGTTTATTTTTATTTATACGGATTAATATTAAAAACTGCAATGTCAGCCCGCTTTCATCTATGACTGCTTCATCGCCATTCACCGGGCGCAATCGCAGTGAATACCATAAATTTCAAGAACAACTCAATATTCAAGAACAATTTGTATGCAATATAGGTATGAATAAGAATCACTAACCTCTCCAATTCCACGCTAATTTTCAAAGGTGATTTGATTCCACATTTAATTAAGTGGAATATAGGAACAGGCAATAATATCCGTACAGAAAAATCATATAGTGATTTTGCACCATATTAAAAGCACATGTAAGTAAGTGCTTCTTAAGCTTATAATATGCATTAACATATACTCATTTATCTATTATTTATGCAAACTTCTATTTACGGATCTCCTTCACCAAGGCATAGAATAAATAATATGTAGTGCTACTCGTACGATACCAAGGTTTATCTGAAAGAGATCACCGTTAAGCGATGAGGTCACCTTCATCATCATCATCATTACAGCCCTTCACAAGTCCACTGCTGAACATAGGCCTCCCCCAAGTAATGCCACAAAGCACGGTCCTGAGCGACCTGCATCCATCGACTTCCTGCATATCTTACCAGGTCGTCACTCCATCTAGTGGGGGGTCGCCCTACACTACGCCTACCGGTACGAGGCTGCCACTCGAGAACCTTTCTTCCCCATCGGTTATCGGTTCTTCGAGCTATATGGCCGGCCCATTGCCACTTCAGCTTACTAATCCGTTGGGCTATGTCGGTCAATCCGTCACATGAGGTCACCTAATTGTACATAAATTTATATTTTGTGTGCAGTAAAGAGATTCATTCATACGTTGCGAAATGGTAAGTAAAATAGGTAGGTAAGGTATTCTGACTGATCGAATGAACATATTTTTGCTACTATGCGAATTCTGTGCCTAACGCATGTAACGTGCAAGGTCACTCGTTGCGAATCGCGATTTAATAAATCGCTCGAAAGAAATGTAGGTAGTGTAAACAACAAATGAACCTGAAATACGATTCCTAAATGAAATGTGATTGTATCCTAATTAATTAAAAATCTTGTGAACAAAGTTTTAATTTCAGTGTTTGTGATAAATTCAAATATTTTACTTACAAAAGACATGTGTTGCCTACTTCAATTTACTAAGTAAATGTAAACTAAGTTTTGTAATAAAGTACTTAGGTATTACTTCTCTATTTAAATTATTCCTTAATTCTTTATGCTATGATTATTTATTTGACAAAAAAAAAGAAATTAATATACCTTTCATCTCTCCTTCATCTGAATCCTTTTGTTTGCTCATTATGCATCCATCTACGCAACAATTATAGTAGGTTCAAAGTTTTGCCATACAGATATATTATTTTTAAATCACATAAATTTTTTTGATTTTTTTTATCTTATCTTACAATTAAATACTAAACGCTAAAAAAATTACAAGTGTTTACAAAAAACTATTTAAGTAAACAGCGTTAAAAATACATCAATCGCCTACAACGCGCTAGCCCCGACTGCGTATTACACCCAAATTCACCCAAATCGCGATTTTAGGTAATTATTTCACGCAGGTAGCAAGAGTGACAGAGGGCTGGTAACAGTTAGTTCAGTATTTTCTTTCTTCAAGATTTAAACACAACCTTGTTTTTTTTAAGTTTATTAGTCAGATAGATATCACAATTTTTTAGTTTCTTCTTTCTTCACCAAAGTAAATTATAATAAATAATTAGTCAAATACAGTCCACTTAGCTCTCTATCAACTACAATACATACCAATGGTAATCGTTAATAGCAGTGTTCCCTTTCAGGCTTACTTCACGTACTAATTTCTAATTTTGTAGCTAGTTGTGGGTAAAATTTTCCTTACACTTGTAACCCTAAATATAGTGACGTATTTTTTTGTCTCTTTCTGCGACACGCTATGGCGGTGTCTATAGGATTCTCTGTTTACGGTATGGAGTGTTACTTCTACACTCCATATTGAAATGCTTGAATTCTTAAAAAACGCTCTGAGAACTTCTTCAAAGCCTCAGAGTCGCACCCAAACCTATTAATTCGTGAGGCAGCTTCTTATGCAGCCCCACCCCCCTCTCGCTATCGTGTCCGCAGGCCGAGAAACTCTCTCTCGGACCCGCCTAATAAACTGTCAAACGACCTGAACTGTCTCCTGGCGGCTCAGGCCAACTCTAATTAAATTAAATTATTGTATTAACTAACATTAATTTGCCTTCGTAGGCACTCCCTCAGCGGCACTTAGCCGCCTGCGCCCTCTTTCCCCAAAAGAGGGTCGCTCATGATAAAGCACAATACAGCTTGATCAGCCGGCTGCCTGTCCCCAAAGGCGGTTGTTAGAGGGTATCACTTAGGGTCCCCGGTAGGACAGTGAGCCCCTCATAACCACGATAGACCGGCTATCGTGGTATGCGTAATGCATTTTCCGCCTCCCTACGTATAGGGTAGCCCTTTAATTGCTTCGGGCGCAAAAAAAAATGCTTGAAACCAAGGAATCAAAAAATGGCGCGGTGTTCTAAAAGTAAACAGCGCCACCTACATTTTGTTTGACGGTTTTCGCTTACGCCATCTATGCTTATGAAGTGTAACTGTTATAAGAAATATTTCATGGTGGTTATGTAACCGTAGAAGCAAATACAATAGATAGCAATGTAATCGATGTTTATGTTGGCCTACCAAAAAAACCCTAAAATTCAAAGCTATCTGTTGTAGCCTAACTGCATGTGGCTAATTATAAACATATCACCTTTTTTCCTTTCATTTTATGGAACTGTTCTTGTTCTGGTAAGAGCTCAGTGTTTTGTGGCATTCCTTGGAAGATGCCTATGGTCACCAATAGACTTGTCTTTAATCTTTAGTATTTTCTTAAAAATACGCTATCGCTAAAGAGTACAGAACTTTTTCCTCTATCATGTGGTGTTGATAATTAATTGAATCAGTCGTTATACTTTGCGTAAATCCATTACACAAATTGCACAAAGACGAACGTACATCCAGTCTTGAGACAATGATTTGAAGGACATTCAAACACTTGTTCCATCATTAAATGACCGACTGTCAAAATGCTTAGTAACTGCACTAAAGAGCTGTCAAAGTGATGATTGTTGGTCTCTGCGATCGCAGTACGATATGCAAAATTTAAAAATACACATACATATACATACACATCATTGTGCTTGTAATTCCCGACGGGGTAAGCAGAGCCCATAGCACTATTATTTATTCTGTGCCCATAGAGAAGCAAGCCACTCAAATCACGTTTAGCCAACAACAGTTATGTATATAAAATTTGGGATAGAGCTATGGATATGTGGTTCGCAGATGGCCTGCCTAATCACAAATCCTATTAGTCGCCTTTTAGTACATACTATGCAAGTAGCTGTAGGCACATCCTTTTTTTACTACATATTTGTCTCACATAAACATAGGTCCGCTGGATGATAATGCGACAGTTGCTAGGCGTTGAAATGAAATAAACAGAAAAGGCAGTCGTTAGCTCGTCACCTCGATTATATCTGCCTCTCCTTTTTTTTATTATTATTATTTTATATCCGTTACGAACGCGATTTGGTTATATTGCCATCTACCGGCGGTCACAAGAACTTCTTGGTCTTATTTTTTGCTAAAAACGTAGATGCCACTAGCTAATATTTAAAAAAAAAACTAATATCATCATTAGATTTAGATCCTATCACAAGTCCTATTCAGTGTAGAAGTAAGGAGTACAGACTGTGTATTAAAAAGTGTCCATAAAAACCTTTAAATAAGGTGGCGCCACTATATAGCTACGGGGTATATTTTAAAGAACGGACCGAAAAATATTAGTGGGATAGACGACTTTTTCGAGGCTACATTAACTAAATAAAATTAGTTTAGATTTTAGAGCTAGTGAGCAGTTTAGCAGCACACTTCAAACCGTTGAAACTGCTAAGTTCATTTCATCCCAGTAGCTACTCCAGCGCTGTTGTGGAGAGTTTTTGAACCGTTATTTACTGCTTACAGATGACCACTTTTTCAACTATTCTACTATGGGAGTTGGTACTCCTTACTTTTACACTCCATAACAAGTCCATTACTGATCCCATGGAGGTTAGAGAACAGGAGAACGTTCGCTACGGGCTAAAGCATAGCCCGCCTGTCCTTGAAAATTTGTAGAATTTATATAGCCGCGCTGTCGTCGGTAAGTAAGTACCTACCTAGTATCTGCGAAGTAATTTTTTCATTATTGACAAAAAGAAACATTATACAATGGTGAAATATTATTAAAATAAAATCAATAATAATGACTATTTTATATTTGTTATAATTTATAATATAGATAATAATTAAAAATATAAAAAAACATTATTTATAATTTATTTATTAATAAATAATAATAATTTCGTTATTTTCTTTTTTTTTCTTTGAATGATATTGTATTCATTTCAAACTAGCGCACAACAGCCTGCTTTTATTGAGACAACTTAGCGATCGCAGCGCCTCACTTATTTTGTCCATATTTCTGGTACACTTTTTTCTGCTGCGATCGTTCTCTTGTTCTCTAACCTCCATGACTGATCTTATATTCGGTAGAATCCACTTGTTAGTCTGTGAATCCTATGCCTTCCCTAAGGAACGCTAAAAAGCATAATTCTACTTGCGTCCATCGGCTGCCTGTTTGTCTTACAAGGCAGCACACGTATCTTTCCGTCGGTTGTCGGTTCTTCAAGCTATATGCATGGCACATTGTTGCTCTCTGGTATAATAGTGTATTATCTATGATATTTACTTCAGTAAGTCTAACGTGGAGTTTTGGCGGGAACTTGGCCGTAGACGGATTGTCACTCCTGTTTTGTTGCTTGAATAATGGTTTGAAGTGGATTTTGATTCGTAAAAGTGATAGGATTTTGTGAATTAAGTGTCCGCGCGTGTGAACTATGTATTAGAGAAAACAGCGAAACATGTGCTTTGATGTCGATTCGCTTGGGCGCCTCATAAACTTTAATGGCTGTCGTCATCAACTATCCGTTGGGTTGAGCTGTCGTAAAAATCTCCCAAGGGCTTCGCAATATGATGCATCAACATATTGGGAAGAAAAAGAATATAAAAATGATGATTGCGAAAGAAATGATAGGCTCAGAAGGACTAGAACCCAGAGCCGTAAAGCCAGTTTAATAAAAAAATCTCTGTCTACGGGTCTAACAACGTATTAGTAAGACCCGTTGGATTACGGTCTTAGACCATTCAAGGTCACCCAAGATTACGTTGATTAGGTACTTACTTTGGTTTTATTGTGAATAGAGTAGTATATAATCGTTTTTATTTAATATACTTAGATTACATGTTATTCTTATAGAAAGTCATTCTTCACTTTTACCACTGGTTCGGCAAAAACTCTGTCCTTGGAAGAACCAGCAAGATAGCCAGCGGTGGATATCCTGATTATGATTATAGGGAAATAAAAATCACGTAATCATTATATATAATTAAATTTAATTTCGTTTTTTTTTTTAAATAACAAAGATTTTTAAGCTAGAGGTTCATAACCGGAGACCTTAGAATTCAATTCAATTCTTTTCCGCACTATAACCGTAAACAAAACACATTTCAATTCTTGCCCAGTTCCTTTCATACACAAAACATCTCACTTTTCATAAGGATCCGTTTTTTCGTAATAACAAAGTCTTCGTACGTTATAGAACCAATTGTTATAGAAACAGATAATACATCGGCTCGTTACAGAAAAACAAGTCATTGCTTATTGGAACAGGACATTATACATACACATGCCTTTATCAACTCACACTAACACATACTTATATGGTCAATTATACCAAATATCATTAGAAAAATCAATATTTACGTGATACCCAGACCAAAAAGAAACATAGATGTAGCGCTGTGTACATTTTACTTTTTAAATTCTTTTTTTTAAAACGTTACCCCCCCATACTAGAATTTTCTTCTGTATCGTGGAGGCAATTTTCAAACACAAATTGCATAGGCAAAAACATCCAGACCCGAAAAAATTATTTGTAGGCCATACAAATGATTGTTCCGTGCGTTATTCAAATCAGCGCCGTAACCTAATGTCAAGCGAAGTTACTGCGCTTAATGTGACACGGAACACAACTTCTTGATACGCACACATGCCACGTCACACGTCTTTATTCTTTCTTTTTTTAACAGCCATAGGTCCACTACTGCCGCTGACACTTGTATATATAGAGGTCAGTGACTACTGGACACACATATACAACATGTAACAAAAACCCTGTAGTTCCCGTTAACTGCGTTATCAGAAGCAGTATCCAAGCATATAGAAATAATTTTTTTCAAAAAAAATCACATTAAAAAAAATAATTTTAATGAGAAAAAAAATAAATTTGCAAATTGTATGCGGTTTTATTATCTCTGCAATGGCCGAGGAGTAAGAGGATTGTTAAAAACCCCGCAGTACCGATACTCATGTGAGTTAGAGGAAATAAAACCACATACAATTTGCAAATTAATTTTTTTTTCGTCAAAATTAATTTTTTTAATGTGTTTTTTTTTAAATTCTATATGCTTGGGTACTGATTCTGATAACACACTTAACGGGAACCACAGGGTTTTTGTTACATGTTGTATATCTAAAACCAGAATGTTGATTGCAATAGATTTTAGATGCATATTGGGCTGAAAAGTTCGTATTGTTTTATAGAAAAACACATTTTTTTTGGCAAAATTCGATTTTATTATTCAACATAGTTGCCATCGAGGGCGATACACCGATTATAGCGATCTTCCAACTTTTCAATACCATTTTTGTAGTACGATTTGTGTTTAGCCTCAAAATAGGCCTCTGTTTCGGCGATTACTTCCTCATCGGCTTTAAATTTCTTTCCAGCGAGCATTCTCTTGAGATCTGAGAACAGGAAAAAGTCGCTGGGGGCCAAATCTGGAGAATACGGTGGATGCGGAAGCAATTCGAAGCCCAATTCATGCAATTTTGCCATCGTTTTCATCGATTTGTGACACGGCGCATTGTCTTGATGAAACAACACTTTCTTCTTCTTCAAATGGGGCCGTTTTTTCGCGATTTCGTCCTTCAAACGCTCCAATAACGCTATATAATAGTCGCTGTTGATGGTTTTTCCCTTTCCAAGATAGTCGATGAAAATTATTCCATGTGCATCCCAAAATACGGACGCCATAACCTTACCGGCCGACTGTTGAGTTTTTCCACGCTTTGGATTCGGTTCATCGCGTGCAGTCCATTCAGATGACCGCCGATTGGACTCCGGAGTGTAGTGGTGGATCCATGTTTCATCGATTGTCACATATCGATGCAAAATTCACTTCTTTTCGCGGTTGAACAGCTCCAAACATTGCTCTGAAGCATCGACACGTTCTTATTTTTGGTCGATTGTGAGCTCGCGCGGCACCCACTTTGCACATAGCTTTCGCATACCCAAATATTCATGAACGATATGTCCAACACGTTCCTTTGATATCTTTAGAGTGCCAGCTATACAAATCAACCTCAATTTACGATCTTCCAAAATCATTTTGTGGATTTTTTTTAAGTTTTCGTCCGTAACAGCCTCTTTTGGACGTCCACTGCGTTCATCGTCTTCGGTGCTCATATGGCCTGTACGGAATATGGCAAACCACTTACGAATGGTTGCTTCGCCCGGCGCAGAGTCCGGATAACACGTATCAAGCCACTTTTTGGTATCAGCAGCACTTTTTTTCATCAAAAAATAGTGTTTCATTAAAACACGAAATTCCTTTTTATCCATTTTTTTCAAAATAACAAAAGTTGCTTCACTCAAAATGCTGTATCTCACAAACTAATAATCAGACAGCTGTCATTTTGAATTTATACACGTTTCTTTTGAAGGTTGGTACTACCTAAAAATTATATGGATTTTATTCTAGTGGCGCCATCTCATAGAGACGATACGAACTTTTCAGCCCAACCAATATGTATGTGTCAGTGCTTGTTCTTACCTTTGAGCATAGGTTCTTACAATAAGTTGAGCATGGTTTGGGTTGGGTTTCAATGTCACTTGTAAAGAAAGCAGCCCTTTGTCTATCTTTCTTTGTTGTTCTAAGACGAGATGTTACAAATCTGTATTACATAAGTACGGTAAAGATTATATTATTTTTATATAAATATTAAAATGACAATTCCATTTATAATTCTATAAATTTTAAAATTAATATACTAATATACTTATATATTTAGAAATCATTGATTCCATTAGTGTTTTGTTCTAAGAGCATATATATGATGGTTTAAGTATACTCCAAGGATTTGTTATTGTTATGATGTAAAATATCCTTGAATTTTCAAATATCATTTTCCCTGGCGTCGTTAGCAGGGCCAGATTAAGACTTGTAGTGACCTTATTTCTGATTTCTTATTTCTCTTAAAATTGCTTGACCCATAGGTAGGTAATTGCCTAATTTGCTTTGGATCAATTCGGTCCTGTTCAAATACTTAACAAATTAGAAATCACGAGGTCAGTAGAACTAGAATAATCGTAGAATACTATAATACACAATAGAATGGCTGTCCACTTTATTTTGTACCGAGGTTCAGCGTCGCCGGGAGCACACATACAAGCAATTACGTCGTATTATCAGTTAATCACTACTACAAATCCGATTCGCTGTGTTGACAGACGGATTTTAATAATAATAATGATAATAATAACGGTTCAACCAGAATCGTCTCTTCCAGAGTGATCAGAAGAGGCTCTATGAATCATTGGAGCGACCAATGGTAAGTGGAACGGGTCCAGCACCGAATCAGGCCGACACTGTAGCATTCTGGCACGGCCTGTGGTCAGAGCCCGTAAACCACAGCGAGTGCCCTTGGACGGAAGTTGTGGCGAGTCAGTGTGCGGGTATTACGCCCATGGACTCCGTCATCATAACGCCGGATGACGTAGCTGAGGCGGTCCGTAGGGCCCCGAACTGGAAAAGTCCGGGGCTTGACGGGCTGCATCACTACTGGCTGAAGGGGTTCATGGTGTGTCACTCTGTGCTCGCCCGACAGTTTTAAGAGGCTCTCAACCAGAAATCGCTCCCAAGCCTCTTCACTACTGGGATCACTCATTTGGTTCCTAAAGACCAGGGTAACACAGACCCGAGCAAATACCGCCCCATCACGTGTCTACCGACCATATACAAGACACTAACATCCATTTTGAGCGCGAGAATCACTTGTCACCTGGACTCAAATCAGGTGATGTCGCGCGCTCAAAATGGATGTCGGGGCGGTGGTCGTGGAACCAAGGAACCACTCCTCATTGACGCGGTCATTGGCAAAGTGGTGAAACGCAACCGTCGGAACTTCTCCGCCGCCTGGATAGACTACAGAAAGGCATTCGACTCGGTGCCCCATACATGGCTAAAGAGAGTCCTCGAGCTGTACAAGATAGACTGTACAGTTAGAGACTTCCTCGAGCAGTGTATGGGGCAGTGGAGTACGATCTTTTGTCATCTGGGCGAGCGGATGATGGCTGCGGAGAACCACATAAGGATAAGAAGGGGTATCTTCCAGGGCGATTGTCTGAGTCCAATCTGGTTCTGCCTCTCTCTGAACCCTCTCAGTACCTTACTGGAGGGCTCCGGGAGGGGATTTCAGCTACGGAAAGGAGGGAAAAAAAGTGACCCACCTTTTCTATATGGATAACCTCAAGTTATTCGCCTCCAGTCGCTCCCATCTTATGGAATTGCTAAACATCACTTGTGAATTTAGCAATTCCATTGGAATGGAGCTTGGGACGGATATGTGTGCGGTCCTCCATGTTGAAAGGGGAAGGGTTGCTAACTCTGAGGGCGTAGACTTATCTATGCCCGTCAACTTAAGGACCCTTTCCGAGGCTGAAACATACCGATACATGGGTATGTCACAAAACATCGGTATCGATGTTACTGGTATGAAACTGTCAGTTTGCGACGTGTTTTATGCACGCTTGACCAAAGTGCTTAACAGCCTTTTGTCCGGTGTGAATAAGGCACACGCATATAACGGCTGGGTCATGCCTGTCCTCATGTATACCTTTGGCATACTCAGGTGGACTCAGACTGAACTTAACGCCCTGGATAGAAAAGTCCGCACTACCATGACGTCCCATAGGATGCATCATCCGAGATCGTCGGTAATGAGGCTGTACTTGTCGCGGAAGCATGATGGTCGTGGCTTCTTGAGCGCGCTCACCATGCATAATCGCGAAGTGTGCAGCCTCCGTGATTACTTCCTAGCGAGATCGGATGATCCATTCTATAAGGACGTCATTTCTTGTGATAAAGGACTTACCCCTCTATCCTTAGCCAACGAGCAATGGCAAGACCCGGCAGTGCAGAGCATTTCCGACCGGGAGACCGTATGGAAGGAGAAGGAGCTCCACGGGAGGTTCTACAAGGCTCTACATGAGCCTTTCGTATACACAGTAGCCTCCCTCCACTGGCTACGCTTTGGTGATCTCTTCGGGGAAACCGAGGGTTTTGTCTGTGCAATACAGGATCAGGTTATTAAGACCAACAACTATCGGAGATACATCCTAAAGGATGGCACTGTCGACACCTGTCGAGTTTGTCACCATCCCGGTGAGTCACTTAGGCATGTCATTTCCGGTTGTTAGGCACTTTCTAACTTTGAGTACTTGCACAGGCACAACCTAGTAGCCAGAATTCTACACCAGGAACTCAGTCTCGTGGATCGGAAATTGCCGTATTACAAGTACTTGCCGGAAGCCGTGCTCGGAAATGATCGCGCCAGGCTCTATTGGGACCGGGCCATCATCACAGACAGGAGTATTCTTGCGAATAAGCCTGATATTGTGCTGATGGACCGGGCACAGTCAAGGATATTTTTGGTCGACATTACCATTCCGTATGACGAGAACCTCGTGAAAGCCGAAACAGACAAGCAAACAAAATATCTGGACCTGGCTCACGAGGTGACCGACATGTGGGGTGGTCTGCCGACCGAAATTATTCCTGTAGTCGTCTCTGCAAACGGGCTAATCCCAGTCAGCCTCTCGGGTCATCTGAGGCGGCTGGGACTACGTGGCGGACCGCTCCAGATTCAAATGCAGAAGGCGGTGCTCCTCGATACCGCCCGCATCGTCCGCCGGTTTCTTTCCCTTACCCCTAACCCTCGGCCGTTTGGTCTCCACTGCCGAGGGCCTCCATCTGGTTGGGCTTTCATTTATTTATGTACTTTTATATTTATTTTATGTTATTGATATTTATGTATATTTATCTTTTCATTTTCATTTATAATTATATATTTATAGAACCCAACCAGATGAGAAAACTATATAGATACCCCATAATAATAGCCATTTTATTCCCAATTTTCATACAACAGTCGATATTAGTTAAAACCAAATACAATATTGTTATGAGTCATGCAATTTTTTTTTTAATTAAAAGACATGATAATGCCGGTGTCAATTTTAAATAAAAAAGTTTAAAGTAAATTTACAAAATTAATTTTTGATTATTTATAAATAATGTTAAGGTAAATAATCAATTTATATTTATATTTTCAAGTAATTGTCAACTTATTTTGATTTTTGTCACAAAATATATAGTTAAAATAATAAAATTGAAATTAGTAATAATCTGCTGAATTTGGCTATACACATAAAATAGAGTCATAATTTATTATATTAATTTTAATTAATTATGGGATACCCATTTCCGGGTGAAGGCCTCCTCCATCCTTTTCCATGAAGTTCTGTCTGCCGCTAGCCTCGTCCACGTTGCTCCTGCCACCTCTACAATGTCATCGCACCAGCGTGCCCGCGGTCGGCCGCGCGAGCGCGTCGCATCACGCGGGTGCCAATGTAGCACCCGTTCAGTCCATCTTCCATCACTGACTCGTGCCACGTGTCCTGCCCATCTCCACTTCAGTTGACACGCTAATTTGGCTGCGTCTATGATATTTGTTTTTTTTTCGTATATCACTGTTTCTATGTCGATGTCTTAGTTTAACGTTTAGCTGCTGCTGCGTTCCGTTGCTCGTTGGAAAACTTGTAGCTTAGATATTATTTTCCTTGCGAGAGCCCAGTTTTGACATCCATATAATAAAGTGGGGAGTACAGTAGTATCCAACGCTTTCTTTTTTAATTTAATTGGTATTTTTGCCTTGAAAATATGTTTTAGTGACCAATATTTGCTCCATGCTAATTTAATTCTTCTATTAACTTCCGTCATTGTTAAGTTGTGAAATGAAATATTTTGCCCAAGATAAATATATTCATTAACATATCTAATTTGTTGGTTTTGAACGTGTACAGGCATTTTTGTGCTATTTGTCAATATACAAGTTTTATCTGGATTCATTTGTAGGCCACATTTTCTGCTTTCTATGTCTAAAGACTGAACCATATATATAAGGTCTTCGTGATTTTCGCTTAATATGATAATGTCGTCTGCAAAACGTAGATGACTCAAAATTTCTCCGTTAATATTAATGCCTCGTTTGCCCCAGTCAAGTTTTGAGAAAATGTACTCTAATAAACAAGTAAATAGATTAGGTGAGATTGGGTCCCCTTATATATTGGTTATGTATTCCATGAGATTTCAACGCCAACCAAAGTGAGTCATGGTAAATAGAGTCGAAAGCTTTTGAATAATCAATAAATGCGATGTAAAGAGTTTTGTTATATTCTTTATATCTTTCCATTATCTGAGTCAAAACAAAGATGTGATCCATTGTAGAGAACTTGGGACGAAAACCAGCTTGTTCTCTCGGTTGCATGTAGTCTAATTTGGGTTTGATTCTATTAAGTAATATACTTGTGAAAACTTTATAAATTGTATTCAATAGGGATATAGGTCTATAGTTGTTGATATTTAGTCGATCACCCTTCTTGTACAATAATATGATAGTAGAGTTTGCCCAATCTTCTGGTATTTGACTTAGGTCGAGTATTTTGTTGAAAATATTTGTTAATATCGGTACGACGGGTTCTTTTATCGCTTTCAAAACATCATTTGAAATACTATCTTCTCCTGAACTTTTTGCACTTTTAAGTTTTTTTATGGCATGACTTATCTCGCACGGTAGTAGTGGCGGAATACGGTCGTTTATATCCACAATACAACTATTATTTATTAATTCATCCTTTATGTTATTTTCCACGTTATGACTTTTGTATAAGTTTTTGTAAAAATCAGTAGCTATTTTTAAAAGGTGTTCTCTATTTGTAGTTTTTTTGTTATCATTTGCTTTTAGTGAGGAAATCCACTCTTTGGATAGAGTGAGTCGTTTCTGTGCATTTTTTGTAGAGCCTTTATGTAATAACTCTTCTTCTAATATTTTTAAGTGGTATTCTAATTTTTTTTATTAATCATTCTTTTTATTTTGAGGTAGAGTTTTGACAGTATATTTTTTTCTTCTTTAGTCTTTTTTTCTTTACTTTTAAGTTTCGTTCTTTCTTTAATAAGTTCTTTTATTTCTGGACAAAATTGGAATTTTTCTTTACGTATTTTTGGCAACTTTTTTATACATTCTTCTATTATATTAGTCAGGTTTCTGTAGTTTTCTTGCAAGTTTTCTTTCTCTTTATTATTAGTTAATAACTCTGTAAACATCCCTTTGAGGAATTCATTTTCACTTGGTGTTAACTGTCTTTTTGGAGCACAAAATTTTTTCCTGTTCTTTTTTACTTTAGTTTTAATGTTGACGCATCCACGTACAAGTCTATGGTCTGATGGATAGGTTGTATTTATTATTTCTAGGTTTGTCATTTCTCTTATATCTTTTGTAAGAATGAAGTCAATTTCGTTACGCGTTTTACCATTGGGTGACACCCAAGTCCATCTATTCTTTAATTTTTTCTTGAAATATGTACTACTTATCTTAAATTGGTTCTCTAAGCAAAACTGAATTAATAACTCACCCCGTTCGTTTCTGTCACCAAATCCCCATGGTCCTATACTACTTTTGTCTTCGGGCGTTGGTTGTCCAATTTTGGCATTAAAATCACCCATTATCATTGTAGATGTTGATGAATTTTGTAGTGCTTTTAGTATCTCTGAGTAAAAGAGCTGAATTTCACTTTCTTTGGCTTTATATGTAGGCGCATAAACTTGGATTAAAGTTAAAAATTTTTGACCAAACTTCATATCTAGACGTGCGACTCTATCAGATATACTTGTATAATTAAATATGTTTTCTATCCATTTTCTTTTAATAACAAATCCGACTCCATTTAAGTGTATATTGTTCACATTCTAAAATTTTAGTCCCTTCTTTTTTTTACTTCTGCTAAGCCTACAATGTCCCAATTTATATATCTAAGGGCGTGGTCTAGTTCTTCTTGGCGACCGTCTCCGACTAGAGACCTTACATTAAATGTGGCGATATGTATTTTAATATTGTTTTCGCTTTCTATTCCGACTTTATGGATGGAGGGTTTTGGTCTACTGCTCCCACGGTGACCATCCGTATTGGGAGAGTGATTCTGAGTAGTGCATTGATTCATTGTTTTACTATGTTGAATGGAGGGGGCCTGTATTTTTCATATATCTGTTGAGTGTTCATTCCGAGATTCTTTATTGTTATTTTTATAATAATATGATGTCATTTGGTTAAGGCTCTATCTATGTTTCTTATTAATTCTTATATTTTCACTGTTTCTGGAATCTTTTTCTGGGTTTAGAGGAGCGATATGTAGATTGGTTGTTTGGTGTGGCGATGGTGGTGATAAAAAGAGTGGTCTTTTATTTGGGTGTACATCTTTTCTTTCCTTTATTATGAGTTTGTCATATTTTATGTAAGCCACGTTCCCTTTTTCAATTTCTTGTTGTAGTTGTGCTTTTAGAGTTTTTCTAATTTTTAATACTCTTTCTGTATATTCTTCTGTGACGTAGATGTTCGATTCTTTAAGCTGTTTTTTGTTTTGCAATATTTTAATTTTTTTGCCTAGCGTAGTTATGGCTACAGCAACAGGTCTGATGTTAATTCCTCTTTTACCAAGCCTTCTTACTGATTCAAGTTCGAAGTCTTGTATATCAATTTTCATTTGATTTTTTATTATATGTAAAATTTATTCCTTTAAAGTAATATTCCTCAAAGTATGTTAATTCTCCCTCTTCAACTCCAAAAAAATACTAAATTTCTTTGTTTGTTTGCTTTTTCGAGTGCGAATATTCTTTTTTCTTGATCTAAAACCTGTGTTTGTAAATTATCGTATTTGTTGCTCAGTTCCTGGACTTTTTCATTTATATTTGAATTGATTTTTGAGGTCATTCTTTTTTCTAATTGAGAAAACTGTGATTCTATTGAAATTAATTTTTTACTAAAATCTGTTTTAATTTCTCTTATAAGTCTCTGCAGATCATCCATTTTATCTTTATTCTTATGTTTGTTATGACAGTAATTCGCGACCTCTAGTGTCAAATGAAAGGTTATTGTGAAGTTAGATTAATGTGAAGTTAGTAATAGACAGGTGTCGATTATTCAATATGGTTGTGAACTTGAGACGTAGTATTAATTTATACCGCTAGATGGTGGTAGCGGAGGCCGATGTATTTATTTAATCCACTTTCTTTAATTTATTAATTATTGTTAATGTTTATAATAGTCAGTTATTTTATTAATATATTTTCATTATCTAGTTCTTTTCCGCAAACTCACAAATATAAGCCATTTGCTTTATTTATTACTATTAATATATTTTTTTTCACTCACCGTCATTACCATCAATATATTGTTGAATATTACACTTTTGTCACTTTATTTTTCTAATTAATATTTTGTCATCACATTATTTTAGCCTTGTTTAGCGATCTTACATCATTGACATTCGTTTTATACTTGAAGAATGAAGGATTCTTTTTTCTTTGTTTTAGGTGAAGTCACATATTTTGAGTACCGTCACAAGATCTTTACTTTAAGTCTTTATTTAATGTTTTTGTTCACTATTATATGGAAATTATTACGTCACCGCACTAACTTTTTAACTTTTTATAATTAATAACACCTTATTAGTTATTTTACACTCTCGAGATATTTAAAATTGCTTTCTTTAGCAGAGCTAGTACTGTACGCTGCGCAGTCGCGCCCTCTCACACAGATTTTAATACATATTTATTTGTAAATAGCGTGCAATTTGGCATTTTCTAAATAATTCGCATGCGAAATTTGGAAACGATTGTAACGTCAAAACGCATCTCGTGCTGACATTTATACGTGTAATTTGACGTGTTGTGGCATTTTAGTGGCTACACGGGCTCCACCCACACCCCCGTTCTATATATTATGTATTATAGTATTCTATGAGAATAACTGACATAGGCAATGAGCTGTCCATATTATATTTCCAATGCGATAAAGTGAGAAACTGTCAATCAATAACAAACAAATATATACCTACTTTTAGGGCAATTAAAACATTTTTGTTTTAACAGTTTCCCTGTCCGCGATATAGACACAATAGCTAAACAATTGAAATGTTCATACGTGATTATTGGGACAGGGAAAGGATTAAAGTTAAAATAAAATTACCTTCGAAATGTCTACCACCACTTTTATTTACCCTTTACACAGTAAAAAAACAAGGTAATTTCACATATTGTTGACATAGTAACACATGGTATATGCTGACGTTGACCTTTATGATATTACCTGTCAAAATAAGACACAACTCAAAACGTAGACAGAGAAATCTATAGACAAATTAACGCCTTCTTTCGCATTCACACACGAAAAAGATAGATTTATGCCTACGTCTTGCATAGAAATGAGACAGAGCAGTGTGATTGTTTGTCCCTTTCTCCGTGCCGGTTTTTTTGTTTAGCAAACTACACTTTGCTAAACAACTTTGACAGTTCGTAGCGGTCTAAGAAGTTTACAAGGTGGTTTAAGTGAGAAAAAAGTGTTTTGTGAGCTTAAGATTGGTGAATCTTATTCAGTTCAGTTCTTAGAACAATTAAAGTTTTTATCTAAATATGTTTAAAAGTCATAAAGATTATTGTAAAACCTAAAACTACGTTATCGTCCTTTCTCACTCGAGGCCACGCTAATCATTAATCTATAGGTTTCTCTGTCTACGACTCAAAGTGAATTAAATATAGATATGTATTTCAAATAATGTATATTATAAAATTCATGTATTGATAGCATAAAATAATTCATCACTGAAGACAAAAATAAAGAGGAATAAAATAATATTAATAAGCGATTCTACATTATTGTAACAAAAAATGTAAAACTCAATATTCTTTTCTTGCCTTGGTCATACATTATCTATTCAGCTGTTTTTTTTTATTATTAAAGTACTCGAGCGACAGTGAAAACACAGTCCATCTGATGGTAAGTGGATGCTGTGGAACCTAGACACCTACGTCTATCCTCGATAAAGATTTACTCAACTTTTTGGTCAGCTTCAAAAAAGGAGATTTTGGATTTAATTTAGGAGGAGGTTTCCAATTTAACTTTACATTTTTATTTTGTATGTCACGCGATATTCTCATCAAATATGAACGCCTAAGATTTTTGAAATATATGTTTATATTGTAACTAATTAGGCGACGAAATGTATGTTTATATTGTAACTACTTTCGCTTCATTTCTGAGAGGGTTTTTAGGGCAAGGAAGTGTTCGCCGCGCTGTCCCAATGCGTGTTGGCGAACTTCACATGTCTTGGAAATATTATTTTTTCTCTTATTCCTCAGACATGCAGGTTTCCTCACGATGTTTTCCTTCACTGCCGAGCACGTGGTAAGAGCCGTGGTAGCTCAGATGGTTAACGCTCGCAGTAAATATAACAGAACGCGAGTAACCCGGGTTCGATCCCCGCCGGCACCAATGAAATCGTTAATTGCAATTTTAAGTACTGATTTACCACGTGCTCGGCGGTGAAAATATTTTTGTAAAAAGTTTTTTCTTGACAAAATATTGAACTGACTTAAAAGACTAACAATAATAAAATGATTTTCACCTCAGCTTCTCAGGTCGTGACTCTGATTCGCCTATACACTATGTTTTAGGACAAACTGCAGGACTTTTACTTTTATAAATAGTTTAATAAAAAAATGTCTTAGAAGTAAAATTTGTGCAAGATTGAAAACAAGTCTTATAATTATTATTCATATAAATAAAACCGATTAGCATAAATTTGGTTTGGTAGAGCCATACTGCTGCTATATTATGGTTGTAGCACGAATAGGTGGGCTCGAACAGGGGAGAAACACATATCAGCTCAATTCCACTTGAATCTTCCGGGATGACAACAGGTCTGCATTTTCATTCCTAATCGAAGATAGACTGATGTGGGTAAATTTCTATGGATTAAGTTATGAATACCGTCAGGTTGACTATGAGGTTATGCTTATATGTCGTCTTTACTTGAAAAAAAAAAGAAGCTATTAAAATTGTAAATATATTAAAGTAATATTTGATTTAAATTATATTTAGCGGTCCTAGTCATAGAAATTTATGAACATACGTTATTGCTATTGAACGTTTTATTGATTGACAAAGCGTTAAATATGAGTATAGCAGCCAATCGTAACAGGTTTTTTTTGCTAACTTTGTTACAAACTTTGTAGCACATTGCGTCATATATTTTATGTGCTGTAGCTATTTTACAACACTGAGCAATTTACTATATAGTGACAATTATTTCAATGAAAACAAACCTGCGAATAGATCTGCTCATTCTGTAACCGTATAGCAGCGAATGGTGCTTTGTAATATTTATTGAACTACCCCCGTTCCACAAGCCTCCTTACAAAATTTTACTCTACGTAAAGTCCCGTTTCGTTGATAAACAACCGTGTGGACATCCCAAAATTAACATTTAATTTTAAACGTTATGCGTAATTCTTGTTGTAAAATTTAAGTCGTGAAAAATACATGTCAAACTGAACTAAAACTTAAAATTATAAAAATTCATAATTCTTGTACAAACATGACATTATACAAACGGCGTTGTCGGGATGCAAACGCTATAATATATATATATATATATATAATCCGATCGTTATCGCTGGGGTGGCCCTTTCCGCGTACGTTTATATATTATAATAAATTAGGTATATTACATTTATTAATATATAGATCTGCTAATTTATATATTCATCAATTTGCATTTGGCCAAACTAGCGGGCGTTTGCATACAGAAGACGCCATTTGCTGAATTAGGTGGCATTTTAGACTAGCTGATCTGGCGGCGCGGCGGCAGTCCACGCTACACGCCATTGCATGCTTGGCAGCAAGTTATCACTTCGATACATATTGGTTTTGTAAAAAAAAAAGACCATAGAAGCGCAACTTTAAAGTGTAATTGTAAATTAGATAAATTAGAGAAGAATTTAGAAACGCCATTAAAACTATGTTTTTTCAGTTTAGAAGTCGAAAAAAATATGTATGTTAGTTCGGTTTCGGAGTACCTATGTATGTTATATACAATATTTAAAAAGTTAATTATGTTCAAATCATGTTTTAACAATATTTACAAATATCACGTTAAATAAGACAGGTAATATTCACCTTTCAAACACATTCCATTTAGGGTTCCGCTATCCGCGTCGCATAATTTTGTTATGTAATGTAATTTTGTTAATGATGTCACATCATTTACTCTTGCCTTATTTAAATTAGAGTTATAATGAATTAAATATATGCTTTTTTTTAATACAAATCCTAATTTCGGAATCTATCCATTAATACATTCATTACAGAACTTCACTAGTCCTCTGCTGAACATAGGCCTCCCCCAAGGAACGCCTTAAAGCACGTTTCTAAACCACCTGATTCCTTCGACTTCCTGCATGTCTTACCAGTTCGCCATTCAATCGACTCGACTGTCAACCGATGAGGAAGAAAGATTCTCGAGTGGCAGCCTCGAGTAGGCCAAGTGTGTGGCGGTACCCTACTAGCTGGTACTAGAGTGATAACCTGGTTATTTTGGAATAGCATTTAGAAATTATGCCTTTATACATATACACACACACACACACACACACACACATATATATATATATGTATATATATATATATATATATATATATATATATATACATATATATATATATGTGTATGTGTGTGTGTGTGTGGAAACGCATTTTCCTTGTGAGACAGATTATGCAAATCTGTCTCACAATCAAAACTCCTCCAAAAAGAGTGGGGTATCATTAAAAATATATTTTTATAATTAGTTATTGAGATTTTCTGTCAAGAAATTCCTAGAAAGGAAGGCTGATGGTTTGGTCATGTGGAAAGAATGAATGAGGAAAGAGTGACAAAGCAAGTTTATGTTGCAGAAGTGAACGGCTGAGTCGGAAAGGGACGTCCTAGGGGAAAGTTTATCGACCAAATCGGCGATATATTGAAAACGGGCCAAATTAGGAGTACCTTTAACCGACGAGCATGTATGCGTAAGTATATGGATGTAGAGGAGGCGAGAGAGGTGTGTCTGGATCATGCCAAATGGAAGTCTGTAGTCTCTGCGTACCCCCTAGGTGACAGGCGTGAGTGTTTATGTTTTATATTAAATTCTTAGTTACTGCCTGGAGTCAGGAAGTTGGTGGTGTTTCACACCTGTGCTTCGGAAACATGTGAAGCTGTTGGTCTTGCGCCCGAACTATCCCCGGATGAGTCGGATTAACGTCTCATCGCACTACGAGAAGAATAAGGGGTAAGTGCGCTAGCACAGGTGCTCCCTACCTGTGCTAGCGCACTTACCCGTACACTATAATCATGTCCTATGCGATTTGTTTGTCTCCTTTGGGACTGGCTACTGTGACCGAAATTCGTTCTGGAATACCTACCTAAATTTTTTTCATGACCATGAGGTTTCATAAATCACTTTTTAACTCTATTTTTAAGGCAATACACTTTAAAATACTGTGTCAATGCTGCCCAAACTTTAACTTTTTAAATGATTCAAGTAAGCACTTTAATAATAATTCTTACGATAGGTACTATCTATTGGAACTTGTTAGCTAGTACTACCCGTTAAATTTCATTACTTTTTAAAATTTTATTATTAGAGATTATCGTGACAGCGGAACCCTAACTAACAAGTGTCCCAACACGCACTTAGAAAATTTTCTCATAACGCACACGAGGCTAATCATCTTCAGTTTGGTCCGACCACATTCCACTCACACAATACGTTCCCACGATATATTTAACTGCATTATTATGTATATTAACTTCACATTATCTATTTAGAACACGTCTTAAAATAAATGTTTCTTTTAATTTAATTCTATTTATGGTTGATTTTTCAATCGTCAATCAAGTTATTTATCAAATCAATTTGTAATTTATATCTTTTTTATATATAGTTTGAAATCTGACTGCATATCAAAATAAAACAATAGAACAATTTACGCATACAACATCTTTTTTTGAATTTGTTTATGTTTATGAAATGACATAGCTTGTGCGTGTAATTTAGTACACACGTACAAAGTGAAACTTCTTTACAACATATTATTGTTTTTTATTTTATATTTTACATTAGTAGGTGAAATAATAGTATGGGTACTTATGCAGTCCCGCGGCTTTTCAAAAATGGTACTAAAAAAAAAACAAACACGTCACGTTTTTTCCACTACGTCGATAAAGAAGTTTCACTTCAAAATTTTTTGTCTGATGATTGAAAAATCGCCTTTAGTCGCACTAGCAAATAACTGGCCAGAGCGATAGTACTAAAATTCACCTTTAGGATTATTTTTATTATTGTTTTATTAAATAACAGTCTATAACAACGAAAAAATTAAATAAGCTAGTAGTTGGTAAATAAATAATAATTCGTGATTTATACGATGCTTTATGTAAATTATTTAAGGTGAATTTAAAGATGTGATTTATTTAAAAAATTAACGAGGTCTAGTAATCTATATAAAAATTTGATGGTTATTTGTTTGTCGCATATGCCTTCCTATACCATTCATCTGATTACGATGAGGTTATGGCAACCTGTAACAGGCGCGCGCTTATGTTCGAAAGCATAATAGAAAACACAAATAAATAAATTAACATTAAGATATTTGAATCATAGCAGAAAAATGACTAGCTTATATTCATCGTACTAACGCAGGTGTTCGACTAGACATAATTACATAGTAAAAATTGTTAGAGTAACGTTTTATCTTAATATAAATAAACAGAAACAATAATTTAATAAATTATATTCTTAATAAATAACATTCGTAAATTGAGACATTAAACTATACAATAAAACATAACATTTGACTACAGCCATAGAATCACAGGAAAAATTTACAAACAATTATTTTAATTTCGCATCATTTTAATTCAAACATTGTAAATATAAAAGAGAAAAAAGTTTAAAGACATTATTTTTTACTATATTAAGCACCAACTCCGGTGGCAGTCGTAATCATAAAACATTACACTTGACGTATACACTACACTATCTATTGATATATTATGGTCGAGTCCGTTCAGCGTCTATATAATATTAGAAAAAATTACCATAGATCATACCTGAGAACAGATAGTATACTTTCGTTAGGAACACGGCGCATCACTATGCCCTTTCACAGGCGCTGTAAGCTATAAGTGCGAAAGAGAGCGCAATATTATCAGTGTCATTCCCATTATAATAATTTCGAAATTCCCCATAGTAATATGTATTACGTACTAGAACCGACACGACACCTCGAACGAAATCTGTACGGCAGTGGGGGGGGGGGGGGGGGTGATAGGCGCAGAGTACATTTGTGGTACAGACTAAGGAAGTTTTAGCACGTGTACTCTAACGCGTATTGCAAAAAACCTAGTGTAGTGTCATTGAGCTATTATGAACTACGTACTAGAGGCGACACTGCATTCAGCTACTATGTTCCACTCAACTGCGGTGCATACACCGCACTTCAATCAGTCAATCGCTAGCCGCTTGTAGAGTTGACACGTGTTGTGTTGATTTTAAAAAAATCTCTTGATAAAAATATGCCGTCGTGTGTACTTAAATACTGCACAAATAATTCAAGAAATGTCAGTAAAAACCAAGGAATTACTTTCCATCGGTTAATTAATCAGTAAAACAGTATTATAGAATAATAATAAAATTATTCCTAAGACGCCATCTCGCGTCATGAAATATAGATTATGAAATTAATATGTTCAGATGCGACATTTCTGTGGGTACTTAAGTATAGGACGAATATACAATATATTATTATACGCATCTTTTTGTAGAAACATATACAACTTATTATAATTAGGCTAAATTTTTCATGTTTAAATCTGCTTATTATTCTTTTATTTTATTTTTAGGTTTCCACATCAAAGTCAAAGTGGAATAAGTTCGTCCATTTTTAACTCTCGCGTGCACAGTATTTATGAACGACTCTTATTCTAAATTAAATAAATTTATTTGTAATTTAAATGTTATGGTAACAAGTTTTGTTAACACACATTTAGTATGTTTTTTTTATATTTGACATAGATACCTCTTAAAATATTCAGATAAAAATATCACTAAAATGTAACTATGATATAATATTATGTAATATTATATTAAATAAGCAAATATAATATACAAAATAAATGACAGAATTTAAATATTGTTCTCGATATAATTTACCTATTTAACAATAGTTATTAATCTACTATTACCTACGGATCATTCTACCTATGTTTATTCTATGATAAAAAAACCAACCGCGCGAACACAGAGTAGCGCACATTTTTTGTTTGAGATAGCTGTTCTAGTACGTAAGTACATATTACTTCAATGTGTAGTGTAGTGTTTTTTCTAGCACGTAGTACATGCTACTTCAATACTAACTACATTTTATGACATCAACTGCCAAGAGTGTTTGAATTTAATATAGTATCGAACCTTAAATTTATAAATTGCATATTTTTACCAAATCCCGTAATTATTATTATTTATTTTCAAGATAAATAGGAATTAATGGCATAATTATGGAAGAGTTTATTAACATCGAATTCGGTTTTAGAAATAATTACGAAATAAACTTAAACTACGCGTACCTAAAACACGCATCCGATGCGTTAAATACTTACATATCACATGTATCTAACACATGTGATATGCCAATTCACTTATCACTAAAATATTAACATTTTATTATAGATGTAATTTCTAGTTCACCACATAAATTCTTCTATCTATTCATAACGTTTCAAAACTATCGAGTTCATAAGACAGCCATGATAGAAAATCCCTGTTAAGGTTAATTCTATCGTATCATTCCTAAAACTTTGTCTCTTGCTTTAAAGATAATAAACATTGGCAAATTTTTACCAATTATATCAGTGGACAAATAGGTACGATTAAATGCAAAAAACGTACCATTGGTATCATTGAGTTATGATAACTTTGACTTTACTATATCACGATTTAACAATTTAATCTATTCCGTCTAAGTGTTTGGCTATGGTTACCTGTAAGAGGGACTGTATAACTTACGAATAACTTCATACAAACACTTATTGTCAACCATCATGCAAAGTCCATTCTACGAGTCAACACTGTCACAATCGAAAATTTAATAGACGATTATCTAATTCCTAAACTTCACTAACACAGAGTAACATTTCAATAATGGATATTTACTTTGAATTTATCACGAAGGCACTAGTAACCTAGTGGATGGGGAAGGAATTGGATATGGATCGGGAAACTTGGAAAGGATAATAGTTCAGGAATACGCGGAGACGTCGAAAGAATTTCTTTATTATAGCTGACACTATCTGACCTAAAATTGATATGACACGAACTATTGACTACAGATAAATTTGAAAGTATTTGTCTTTTATCTAACGCTTTTCAAATCTTTAAAGATTTAAATGATTTTGATTTCAAAGACTCGTTGATAAAGCAAATTTCTATATGACCTTCCGTAGATATTAATTTAAAAATCTTATTTAATACTGTATTTGTTATAACTATGCGAATTAAATAATACCATGAAGAGGACGCCAAACACCATTGCATTCCAATAAAGACACAAATCATGGATTGTTTAACCTTTTAAATATTCTATCGCGATTAAATAATCATTTGTGTCTCCATTCGAAACGGGTCCAAAATCTCAATACAAATATGATATTTCAATATTATTAGGCAGTATTGTGTTAGATTTACAAGACCGTTAATATTACAGACTCATAACCTAGTAATTGTCATCAAATAAATACAGCCATCGCGCAAAGTCTTTTTCCACTGTAGTTCCGATTTCGGCATCCATGTGAAGTATTTGAGAGTAATGTTTTATGTCCGAAACGAAATTGGTATGCGTCTCCACTATTTTTTACATAATTGTGTCTGAATCGACCGTTCTCATACATAGCTCTCCACGTGGGCGCTAGTGGACGGGTCCTAGAAGGATGCTTCTACGAGATAAGTCCCATCCATTGCGACTCCAGTCTGATTGCCTTGTACTGTACCGCCCGCAGGAATGTATTTACCGCAAGCTTGCTGTAAAATTATAAATAAAAACTTTAATTAAATTGATTTATTTATTTTCCAAAGAAAATGGTGATGTTCTAACCTAAGGATATTTTATAAACTGTAAAACGTTTCCAAAACTTTTAGATACTATTTCGATAGATAGTCGTCGAAACCCTATAATTTATATTACATTAATTGTCTATTTAATATACATTTCAACCACACGTTTAACAAATATTATCGTTTTTGCAAGAAGATTTATCAAGTACAGTACTCGTAATGTTTATATATTTATCTACGTCACAAATAGTTTGCTTACTCTTCGAAATTCTGAAGCATTACCATCAAAGCAATAGAGCCAGATAAACCTGACATATTTTGAAACAAAACATCAACTTGAATTAGAAAATAAAATAGAAAACAAGAACAATAATGAAGTGTAAACATGTCACAGTGGGGCAAGTAGCTGAAGTGTTGTGGGTGAGATATATAATAGTGTGCATAAAGCATGCCAATTTATAAAAACAAATGTTTTGTTCACGTAGACCCATTAGTGTGCGTGTTGACTAGACATCAAATAGTTTTAGAATTTAAAAAATAATATTTCGTAAGAGCGGAATCTGCATAGTTTTTAAAATTCCAGTTGATTTCAATATCTGATTTCGTTGGTATTATGTGTTTAATAATAACGGATGTCGATGTCACGTTTGTTAAATTTAAAAACATGGGTCTGGCTGTTTCAAAATTTTATTTATTAGCCAACTGATTGGCCTCTTCAAAAAGTTTTGTACAATCTGCCAAATGTAATCATGTGTGCAGTGTGTTGGCATTACGTTAAAATAGTAAATAGTATTCGCATATGTCATAAATGTACATATTAATATATATTTTCTTACATACTGCAAAACGACATCCTTCAAAAATGCATTAACAACACTCGTGGATCTACTGTTTAAAAAATTTGAATCACAATATTTGTTATCAAGTACGTCTTTATTAGATATTGTGCGTAAATTTTAAATTTCAAACTATTTTCAACGCATTTAAGGTAAGAACTCACGGAACGATATTTACCTGCGATCGCAGCGGTAGAAGTACTGCTATATTATTTGCGCGGAGGTGGTAACGCTCACTAATTTGGCGGTAGATGATTGCAAGTTGGGCTGACGCTATACGAGTTATTTGCAAAGGATTGCCAGATAATTCCACGCTGTCATGCGTCCGCGTCTCCCAAAGTTTGAAGCCGTAGACTGAGTGAACGACCACGGCCTCTACGATACTATTAGTTGTTCGCCGCGCCGGTGGATAGGCAAAACCAACCACACGCGCTAGGGGCATAAAACGCGTTTAGAATTTACTGTATCTAAATTTATTCTAAGCGTGTTGCGGTCCTGCTACCGCTGCAGGCGCCACCTGATATTGCTCCACGAGTTTCAGCCTTAGGTACAAATAATGCGATTCAGTCACAATATTTAATATAAAATACTTATATATATTACATAAATGGATATAATATAACACTTCACATTCAGTAAGAAAAATAACCTCTTACAACAGCAGTACCACAGCGCAAGCTTACAAAATAATACATTTAGACATTAAAGTTTTACAATTGTTTGTACTTATGAAGCAACATCTGTTAGCAGCCAACACCCTGCAGACATTTAAAGCCTCAATTACATCTTTTACCACCGATTTTTACCACACAGCGTATACCATAGAAAAAAAATATCATAAGATATATCTTGCAACCCTCACTACTCGTATGCAAAAAAGCAATATTTTTAAATACACAGAAAATATCATACCTATTAAATAATGTATTTTGGACTAATTAATTGTTTTTAAATTTAGTACTGTAGCAAAACAATAGCAGGAAATAATTATGGCACAGATAAACTAAATTGAGACTACAGAAGTCGATATCGCTGCATGGTAACACCGGAAGGACGTACTGGTAAGGGGTCTTCACTTGGCGCGGCCGACACAGAGGTATCTGAGGGTCGGGAGGTCGCAGTGTACCGGCGATTGCCTCTCGCACGGCCTTTCCTACTCGGATCTAATAGCAGGACCTGTTAGAGCCAATTGTATACCGAATATTCGTTAAATGTAATAACAAATGGTTTTCCAAATATTGGTGACTTAGATCAGTTAAATTCATGTACTTATTTTTGAAAACAAAATATAAAATACAAATGTAAAGAGTCAGGAGAGGTATGTAGTCCGTAATATAATGTAGTGTATAATTAGAAAAGGAAAGAAAATGTTATATAAAATAGGAATGAATTAGCGGATGTACGTAATATGAATGTAAGGGCATTAGCATTATTGTTTCTTATATATTAATGTCATCATTATTGCAGGTATTTAGTGATAAAATAAACATATAGAGCAATTGAAAATAATACGTTTAATTAAAAATATAAAATGCATACGAGAATGAAGAAAATAATTTTTGTTAAATTTATACTTACCACATTTACAACTAAGCCTGAACATTTAAAAAAAATTAAGTTTTATTCTTAATCAGAATATAATGCATTTTTAAAAAACGTTCCAAAGGTTATTTATTTTGAACATCCAATCATAAGGTCCTTAGGGTGTAATTACATATAAAATAGGGCTGTAATAGCAATAGCAAATCAATAAGTGCCCGTTCCAAACATATTGTTTCGTGTGCTTATGTGAATTACTTAGCACCGTATACAGGTCATAAAACATGTGCTTACATCAGGCGAAAGCGTTGTTCCCGTAGAGATTTTCGCCTTAAGCACGAAAGGGACAATTAGCGGATTCTAGCAAGACGTCGTAACCACACTTGCGAAGCGACAACAGGGATACAATTACGTATGATGATGGAGATCAATTTCTATGGCCTATTTCATGTTATTATAAAGAAATACAATTTACTGAACCTAATGGAATTTATAGATGTAATGTATGAGATAACGGTACATTTAGTAATGGCCATAGAAACAATCTTTACGTAATTGGTGACAACGACTCAGTGTTGTGTCATATTTATACCTCACGACGCGGGCACGTGGCGAGCCCGATCGGACTGATGCACCTTACGGAACGACGACGCTTCTGTTGTGAAAACATCGTTTTATACAATAAGGATTACTTATGTCATTTTTAACACTGGCATGTTTAATAATATATTTCAATTTTCTTTGAAATAAAAATATTTCAATTTTCTTAAAAAATGCTTTTTAAATTATTTTCTTTCATGTTTTATAATGGATTTTGTTTGTGATTATATAGGTAAATAATATTAATTATAATAAATTTTAGTTTATTAATTATGGGCAGTTACGTTTCGAAGATGATAAATTTGCCACCCATGTTCCCGTTACGAGAAATACGAGATACGAGAAATATCAGATACATCCAGACCCAAAAACGAAGCACATATAACTAGTCTTACGAACCTTAATAAAGATCTAGGCAGTTATAATAAAAACAATCAATGTGGTCATTCAATTCTAATTGTTGTTATCGCTAATATAAGTGCTTGAGCTTTATTTAAGAAAAATATTTGATGTTAATTATTGTACTATAATGATTAATGGACTACTTAATTCGTCGATTATTATTATTAATATTATTATATCGGTTATTATTTCATTGTATTTACAATTCTATGTTTACGTAATATTATTCTGCAGAAAGCGTTGCAGTAAAAAAAATTGTTAACATTTTATTTGAAACTTAATTTTAAAATAGTTTATTAGTGCGTTGGTGTTTTCTAATGTGTTGTATCTGTTTATGAACAAAATAAAACAAAAATAATTCAAAGTTATGTCTTATTTTACAAAAAAGTCGAAATGTTTTTTTTAAATACTTTAAAAATAACTTTCTTATATTATAATGTCAAGCAATAATCATTTCGATAGTTTCAAGTGTTAGTATTAAGGCAACTTTCTACAACAGAAGCTGTTAGTTAGTTATAGTTACCTGGTACTTCTGCGGGCAACAACCACAGCGTGCGCAGCAGGCGAGCAACGCCGGGGCGCGGCTTGAGTGCGCGGGGGACGCCATAGGAGACGGTGAGCCTGGACGCTTGACAGCACCATTGAATGGGTTCTCCATTTCGACGAATTCTCGATCCTGGCAAAGAATAGAATAGGATAGAATATTTTTTATTCCATACTAGAAATCCGCCCCTCGCATGGGTTATTTCTGCCAGGCCGGGTGGAAATCTACCTGGTCCAAATGTGAATCTAAGCTATAGTACGTTTCTAGGGCAGACGGAAAAAAGTACATTGACCTTTGATGATATCATTGGGGTAGGCAATCTTTTTTGTTTAGGTTCATTTTTTTATCCTTTTATCATTACATACATCAGAGTGAAAGATAAGGCTGCCGAGTGCGAAGTTCTTTACAGACCCTATGTCTATTATTATATAATAAAAAAAGAAGATTATCCTGTACCTAAACGAATAAAAAAGCAAATTAATATTTATTTAAGTTTATTATTTATACATAATGAGTTATTACAATTTTCATTATTACGTTAATAGTAGGTAAGTATTTTAATAAGTAGGTAGGTAGGTAGTTATATAAAACTACTTTTTGGCAGTCAGGTAAAAAGACGAACTTTTAATGCTAAGCATTCTTAAGCAGCCAACCTTGAAGCATACATAAAACTTCTCATAATAGATTGTCAAAGACACTTGACAGACTATTCATCTGTATCTATTTCGGAATCATTTATGATGATGAAGACGTAGAAGAGTCCGTCACATTGATTATAACCTAAAATATCGGCAGTCTTCTTTTTCATATCCATTTTGGATGGATATAGGTCACTAGACCATATTTATTTTACATTTTTATAGATGTTTACAATCATTATTTTTTCGGTTTCCGAAATATGCGACACTTTCCGCTTCTTTCGTGATGACGTAAAGTCTTTATGGGATTTCATAAAGACATGTCGATCGACCCGATTACTAGTAATAATATGCAAAACGTCACAAAACAATACCTAAAATTTTAATACAAAACGTAATAATACAACTAACAAAAAAAACTTAATAAAATTTAAAACAACTACTATAACCGAAAATTTTAAATCTCAAACTATCTACACGCAAGCGCATCCCAAAGCAGAAAGAGGAATGACACTTATACTCTTTGGAAATGAGTTCTGCTCCATCCGCTTTCTCAAATACACACGGAGACCTATCGCAAATCGTGTCGAAACAGGTTTATTATCTCTGAATGACCGCTTCCCTCACCCTACCCCGTACCATGAGACACGCTTAGCGCATAACGATACGTAATCTATAAAGAAATGTATGGAAGCAATGACTGTCGTTTTGTTTCGATGCTAACATAGTACTTGAGGTCAATGTACTTTTTCCGCCTGCCCTAGAAACGTACTATACCACTGGTTCGGAGCCAGTGGGAAATTTATTTTGAAAGTAAAATTGTACAATAAAGCACAGTTTGTACAAACTATTTACAAAACTCATTTAAGAAATAGCTTGTAAGCGACCACCTCATTCGTAGGGTTACTATATGTATATGTATAGTACGTGACGGTAATATGGTTCATCCGGTTAATAACAAAAAACTTTATCATAACTCAGAAACTACAGATTCGATAGCTCCTCATCAGTTAATCAAATATTAAAAGGCTAAAAGGGCGCTGCTTCATCGATGCCATTTTGACAGTTGACATTATAGTTAATATTTTAGTCGATTTTAGTATTATGAAGTAGAGTATAGTTAGTCTTTTTAGGTTGATTTTTCAAAGTGTTCATTATTGCAAAAGCTAGTTTACTATTTTTTTTATTAATTATAGTATACGACTTTGTGTTTCTGTCTCTTTCCTACTCCTAGTTTTGGTTTTATAGGGCGGCAAAGCTTAAGGTGACTACCATATTACTCTCACTTACCTTAAATGTTATGACTAAAAGCCGAAGTGCGGTTACACCTAGTTCTAGCTGATCAGAACTATGTGCGGCCAGCAGTTATAGGCTAAATTTAGGTATACTGGTAAATTTGTAAAAAATACGGAAAAACGTATCAAGTGATTGGAGGTTAAGGTGCGATTAAGGTGCCCTTGTGCCACGTTAAAACCGCAGGCATTTATTTAATTTATAAATTATGTATGACACATCTACCACAATCAACTATGCCCTGTATTAGTTGGCTACACCTGGGTGTATCCGCACTACTGCTATTAGCCGCAACCTATATATTATAATAACCCTTTTTACACACCGGTTATTTAATTAAATATTTAAACTTGTTAATAGAGAGACCTTGTATATTTTCTGGGACTTGGTTGTAATAAGTTGTATATTGCCCGTGAATGAATTAGTAACTCTGTGGTCACAGTCACAGTCACAGTCGATGAACTGGTAAAATAATGATAAAATAATTGAAATTAAGAGTGCCGTGTTTTACCAGCCTGTGAGAATTCATAACCTAATCTCGACCTCGAAGGGGTGTAAGAATATCCACTACCACGTATCTTCTCGTGGGTGTCGTAAGAGGTGACAGAGGAGAATTGAAATAAGAGATGGGCAGGTGCGTTACAACTCGCGGCAGGAAAGTCTAGCGGTGACCGTTACTGCGCATAATTGACCGTATTACGCATTATTGCGTATGATTGGCTGTAAGTACCGTACGTACGCACTGATTAGCTCTCCATCTCTATTCGCATACCGCCCCCCGTACTGATACGACATACGTCACTCAACTTAACGAATTCTTTGATCTATTACCTATCGAGTGGTGTAATTGAATTTTGGATGTAGATGATAGAAATGAAGCATCAGTCCCAAACTCTATCCCCTATTTTGTTATCATCAGTTTCCTGAAATGCAAGATCTTCCTATAAGGCCGGCCTATCTACAATAGTGAACTTTGATAGGCTGTGATGATATTCGTACCGTAGGTATTGTAAAAGACGACTATGAAAAACGTCAAATAAAAATGTAACCTTGTCGTAAAATCATCTCGTTTATGGCAGACGTGAAACAGCGAATGGGAGTAGCGTTACGAGTTATTTTAATAGTATAGGGGGCTAATGAGCATGCGGCTCACCTAGTGGTGACCAGGGGAATCGCAGGGCTTTTATAAATAAGGCAGCTCTTTTCTTGTAGTTTTAGTAAGCTCCAAGAAAAGAGGAAGTTATTTACTTGAGTACCAAACATCTGGTGTTTTAATCTCCAATATGGTTTTTTATGTTAAGCCTATATCGATTACAGTGGTTGTAATGCGGATATCCCCATTATGGACTGTATCACGGTAAAAAATCCATAATTCCTTTCATAATTCACTGAGCGATTTTAAGCTTTCTCATAAGCCCACAGTGAAAGTGATACAAATATTTTGATTTTTCGTTAATTACAGCTTATAAAAAGTACAGTGCTACATAGGGCTTCCCATAAATTGTCTCATAGGGGGAATGTTTGCCATAGTTGCCACGCTTAGCAGGCAGGTGAGCAACCGCACTTTTTAATTTTTTTTACTTGTACGAGGGCGACACTTAAAGTTTTTAGAACTGGCCACTTCTAAACGATATAATAATAAAATAAGTTCAAATTTTGAATATGGAACTCTTTGCCATATTATTATAGATGTATTTTATTAATTTGTCATTTTTTACGACTTGGCGGCAAATTCGTTGAGCTATTATGTCGTAAGTACATATTAATTCAATGGGTAAATTGAAAATTGTCAGTGTCACGTCAGCATGAATTTAACGCGAGGAAATTTTCGTACAATGATTTTTTATAACTTTTGATATAATTTAAGTCAACAAGAAAGTTATAATAGACTTGGATTGGCCTTTCATAATGAAACACCATATCTCGTGATACAGTTTACAACTGGTTTAATGAGTTTAAACGTAGTCGCACTAATTTCACCGATGATCTGCGTGAGAGACGGCCTTATACGGCGACGACTGAAGATAATATCAGTGTTGTGAGGCGTATGATAGAGACTGACAAAAGAATGACTTATCAGCAAATTCGGACAAGCTTAGGCATCGGTAAGAGTCAAGTGCACAAAATACTCCATGGATATTTAGCATTCAGGAAGCTTTGTGCCCGGTGGATACCTCATAATTTGACAGAGGCCCAAAAACTCCGTCGTGTTGATTGGTGTCGTGAAATGGTTCAAAGATTTAAAACGGAGGTTACTCAAATGCTGAGTTCGACATACTTACGGGTGATGAAAGCTGGATTTATTGTTATGATCCCGAAATTAAGAGACAGTCTGCTTTTTAGGTGTTTACTTCCGAGGAGTTGCCAACTAAAGAAGAGAAGTCTAAGCGTGGCTAATAAGATGGTGGTTTCGTTCTTCGGAAGGACAGGTCATTACGCAACAATTGTTTTAGAGGATCGAAAAACAGTTACTACAGAGTGGTACAATAATAATTGTTTGCCACTTGTCTTGGAAAAACTTCGGGAGAAACGACATCGCAGTAGGATCCTCATTGACCAGGACAACACCTCGTCACACACCGTCAAGCAAACAATCGACTACTTTGCGACGTCATATGTGGAATTACTGGATCACCCGCCCTCGCACCTTGCGATTTTTATTCATTTCCGAAAATAAAAGAAAACTTTGAGGAAAACGTTTTATGGACGCCGAGGAAGAAGTGGCTTCGTTTCAAAATGCCATCGAAGATACCCCTAAGGACGAGTGGGCAAAGTGCTTTTCTCAGTCGTTCCATCGGATGCAGCGATGTATTGATGTAAATGGACACTATTTTGAAAAGAAATAATAAAATTAATAACTTGATAGTTTGTTCAGTTTTTGATTTTCTAAGAACTTACAGTGTCACTCTCGTAATTAGGAAGACGCTTCTACCCATCTACTAGTTTATTTACATAAACACTCACGCCTGCAACCAGAGGGGGGAGACTACGGACTTCCATTTAGCACGATCCTGACACATCTCGCTCACCTCCTTTATATTAAAGTATCTACGCATACTACGCTCTACGTTCGATGTTTGAGGGTACTCCTAATCTTGCCCATTTTCAATAAATTGCCAACTTGGTTAATAAACCTACATCTAGGGCGTCCCTTTCCGACTCTACCGTTCACATTTGCAATATACTAATATGATATTGTCACTTTTTTCTCTTTCATTCTTCACCAAACCACTGAAACATTCCTTTCTTAATCGTGTTCACAATATCGTCTTGCAAAAGGTTTGTTTCTTTTAGTCACCTTTTACGACACCCACGGAACGATGTCGGACAGTGAGTATTCTTATACTGCTTTTAAACAGTCGATTAAATATTAATATTAACATTACGAGTATTGATAAGACTTGTCTAAAACACCCTTACTTGAAAGTGGATTACAAAAACATTTAAAATTTTCATATCGGATTATTGTTTAAGTAATCATATGACATCTTTGTAGATAAAGAACCAATTTTAATGATACTTTTTTTTTGTTCTTAAATAGAGATACTTCAATGGTGGTCCCGTGTAAATTCGGAGAAAGAATTAAAAATTGCAAATATTTAATTTCTTTTTTAGCAATTTGGAGTCGGTTTTTACTTTTTGTTAGAAGCTATAATAATTATAAATAGACATTTTTAAGCGTAAGTTTTTATACGGCTCGGGATTATTTACCATGGAGTGACGAACAATGGTCTTTGGTGCAGTTAACCAATGAGTCCCGGTTTGGGTTTCATCCAGATCTACGAAGAACACACGTTTGGAGTTTTTTTTAAATATTTTATTAAATACCTTAAAATAACCTATTATTCTTCCATTTACTATATCAGAAAATTCTTCATAGATTTTTAGATATTTGAAAAAATATAAAATACCCTAGATCCTGTTGAGGTGTTTATATGTACGTTTATTCACATTCTATGAAAAAAGAACTATTAATGTAATACAAATATAGCAGAGGTCTATCTGCAACACTTCCCGTGAAAGCGTTGAAGAAAAAAAAAACGCAAGGTGTCGGCCACAATACTTTTGCCTTGCCTAGATCACACCGTATGAGAAAGATCAAGGTCGCTCAGCTGACTATGGAGAGGGCTATGCTCGGGGCTCTTTCTCTAATTGATAGACTTAGGAATGAGGGTATATGCAGTAGAACCGAAGTAGCCCAACGGATTAATAATCTGGCCATATAGGTCGAAGAACCGACAACTGATGGGGAAGAAAGGTTCTCGAGTAGTAACATCGTACCGGCAGGCGAAGGGCAAGGTGGCCCCCACTAGATAGTGTGAGGACCTGGAAAGATATGCAGGAAGTCGATTGATGCAGGTGGCTTAGGACCGTGCCTTGTGGCATTCCTTGGGCAAGGCCTATGTTCAGCAGTGGACTTGTGAAGAGCTGTAGAGATGATCATGATGATGCGAACACACCTGTACCCAGCTATGGAATTTATGTATTTAGGCTGCGGGGGACCAATTTATTGTAACTGAACACAAATTCACTCACAGTTGTACGTTCCAAGCATCGTAGAAGATGGTGATGCTGCAACTCGAAAATGTCTTCGTCACGTCCAGCGTCGTCCAACTCCACGCCCGACTCTTGAGCGGCGAGCCGCGCTTCAGCAGCCTTCTTCTTCGACACGAAGGCAGCTCCAGAAGATGCCTTTGCGATGCGGATTCGAGCAAGACGCGCTTTCTGGAATTGTGTTAGAATTTCTTTAACTTAAGTTACTTTATTTTACGTGGTAGATTTACTTTATAACAGCATCACTGTAACTTTATGATACATTCCTTTGCGTGGTACAGCTACTTTGTAACTGTATCAGGATTCGAGGGAGACGCGCTTTCTGGAATGGTGTTAGGATTTCTTTAACAACTTAGAGTAGAGTCAGTTTGTAACGACATTACTTATAACTTCATGATACGTTTCATTACGTGGTAGAGCTATCTTGTAATAGAATTAGGATTCGAGAGAGATGCGCTTTCTGGAATTATGTTAGGATTTCTTTAATTTAAGATACTTTTTTAATTGGTAGAGTCACTTTGTAACCACATTACTCTAACTTCACGATACTGGTATTTTTACGTGGTAGAACCATGCTGCAGTTATATTAGCAGTATAGCTGTAACACGAATGGGTCGGCTCGACCGGGGAAGGACCAATCTCTCACAGAATACCAGCGTCAAATAGTAGCTTAATGCTGCTGAGTTTCGTATGAAGAGTGTAGAGAACCGCAGACCCTTTTTACTGAAAACGAGACATTCCATCTAAGTACTCACGGGTGACAACGCATCTGCATTTTGATTCGTAATCGAGGGTAGATGTAGATGTCTATGGGGTACAGCAACCACTTACAGGTGGACTGTGACGCGCTTTCTAGAATTGTGTTAGGAAGAAAGATAAAATAAATTTCTTTAGGATACCTTTTTTAAAGTGGTAGTCACTATGAAACCGTAATATTGCTGGTGCGTATGTATTGCCAAGTGCATGTATGAGCTAGTGCGGCTCAGAAAATATGTATTATCGTGAAATAACAGCATAATTGAAATAACATAATCAATATGCTTAATATGCTGAATGCATCTTCATTGTGTAATATTATACGCGGTAGAGTGACAATGCAGCTACTTGGATGTAGCACGAAAGAGTCGGCTCGACCGGAGAAGGACTACGCTCTCACAGAATACCAACGCAAAATAGCAGCATAGTACTGCTGTGTTTCGTAAGGTGAGTGTAGAGAACCGAAATGCCTTTTTACTGGAAGTGAGGACTAAGATGTAATTCTTAATTGAAGATGAATGTAGATGTCTGTGGGCCACATCATTACGGCGGCCAGTCTCAACGGAGACTAGCCACCGGCGCAGAACAGGATTATAGTGTCCAAGTGTACGCGCAAGTACATATGCCACTTTGTATTTCCTCACTCTCATAATCCGATGGGACGGCAAACCGACACGAACGGAGAGAGATCAGACGCAGGATCAACGGCTTTACGTACTTTCCGAGTGGTGAAACACATAGGATTTTCTTGACAGAAAAACTCAATAACTGATTTTGGCAAGACCTGGGATTTGAACCCATGATCTCACAAACAGCAAACGTGCTTACTACCGCTGGACCAACGGGGCAGTCTAATAATAATAATATAAAATCCACCATACCCTCTGAGCCTTCCTCTTGTCAGCTCGTTGATTCTGGTGGTAGATCCGCGAGAAGTTGGACACGATAACGGGTACAGGCAACGCTATCACCAGTACTCCTGAGAGTGAGCACACACCACCGACAATCTTCCCGGCGATCGTGCCCGGGACCATGTCTCCATACCTGGAAGGAATAAGGATAAATTGTGAAAGATCTAATAAAATGCCAGGAGTTGCACCCTTACATCTCATATAAATTTGTAGTTAAAGTAATATGTCATACACGTATGTTACACGATTTCAAAGAGTCAGTAATTACTTCATGGGACAATGTATACGCTTTTACAACAAAGTTCCAGAAAATATGCAGGCCTTATCTACTCGTATCAAAAAGTTCCAAATTTTTATTGAGCCAAAATTGTTTAGTAAGGGTTATTATACTACTAAAGAATACATGATTGATTATAAAACCCTGGGAGTGAGGCAATTGCTACCATGCTGTTTCTAAATGTTTTCATACGAATTGTATGAAATTTTATATTGTTAATTTTTTTTAACCCGCTAGGTTTATTTTTCTTCTTCCCCAGAGAAGAAGAAAAATAAACACAGAGGATTTTTTCGAAGCAGTGGTAAATTAAGCAAAATAATGACTTTCATTAAGTATTATTTGTAATCGATATTGAATAAAATAGTTTCTGTTCCTGTTTTTCTTTCTGATAAACTTGACTGGGGTTAGGAACACGCTCTTACAAAATGACAGCGTGAAACAGAAAAATAATGCTGTGTGCTGTAATGACTTTTAATAAGTACTCTAGTAATCTTCTTCTATATTGAATAAAAATGAACCTATTCAACTTGATTCTATTCTACGCACTAGAAGAGACGCCGAGAGTTGGTCGTTCGCAACACGCATTAGAACCTATGTGCTAAAACTCACTTTGTCTGTGTCATTGAGTACTCTGTGGCGCCTACTTCCCTCCCGCACTGCTTCACTAGTTTTGTAGGAGGCGTCTGTTCTAGTACGTTGTGCATATTATTTCAATGCACGAACCAAGTACATTTATAACATATTGTCGCCCGTGAGGACTAAGATAGAATGCCACATTTCCAGTAAAAAGGTCTCCGGTTCTCTACACTCACCATACGAAACACAGTAGCATAGCTACTATTACGCTGGTATTCTGTGAGAGCGTGGTCCTTTCCCGGTCGAGCCGACCCATTTGTGTTACAACTATACTTCTAATATAACTGCAGCATGGCTCTACCACGTATAAAATTATTTACACAAGGTAAGAACTTTACGACAGTAACTTACCGTAACTTACCGTTTAGTGGTGGTGTAGGAATACCCACTACCCCATACCATTCCGTGGATGTATTAAGAGGCGTCAGAGAAAAATGGGAGATGGGCGGTAACGTCTTTCTAATAACGACTAAAAATAAAAAATAGCAATTGCCAACCCGCTTGCCAAGCGTGGTAACTATGGCAAATATCCCCCCTATTAGGCAATCTAACGGGGGGAGTCTATGTTCTGCAGTAGACTTTAATAGGTTGAAAGGGTAACGGTTTCTTTAACATCTTAAAACGTTTTCGTTGTGGTGTATTAAGTGTCCACATTCAATCAAAGTCGAAGTTGAAAACTTTTAATTCAATGTTACAGATTAGCAAAAACAAGTCCGTCTCAGATAAGAACAGCCAACATTCTGGGGTCTTATTTAAAATGCCATGTTTTATGTCAACTTAAAGATATAATAGTTTATATTTTTTTAGTTTATTTTTTTAAACTCATGTAGAGTACTACCCTAGGATTCTTTCCTGTATCGTGAAAGCAATTTACATAGATAAATTGCATAAGAACAAACATCTAGACCCTGAACAAAACATATTAATAAAATAATGCTGCGAAGGTATAAACAACCATTTTGAAATGTTTGTCTGTCTGTCTTAAAAACTTAAAGATTTATTTTGACAACGGCTTTGACTTATTCTAAATAACGCCACATCAATAGATCATATTCAAGCGATGCCGGGGCGGGCGGCTAGTCTATACAAATAAGTAAAATTGAAGAGTCTGTTTGTAATTTCAAAATAATATTTTTTTTATTTAATAAGAGTATATAAGGTACTTATATCAAACACATCCCTTTGTTTTTTGCTTTTGTGGGGTTTAAAGTGTAGTGCTATAATTTCGCTTATTTGCTAGTTTAATTTTATTATAAAATTCCCTTTCACACTATATTTATACTTCATTTAAACATCTTTGTTATGTGTCTATATAACACAGTATATATTGTCGATATACTTTATTACCTAGTCTTACTTCTATTTATTGCTTCCTTTGCTATATCTATACAATATTCTATAATCTTATTTCTATGCTTTTTACTTTCTAACAATGCACTTATATTTTCTACTTTGAGCTTAACATTTGCAACTATTTCTAATTTCAATCTTTTTTGAATGTTTATAGGACACTGTAATAATAAATGTTCAACAGTTTCTTCCTTTTCAGTCATATATACATTCTGGAGAGTCTTTACACTTAAAACGGTTGAGGTAGCTTGCAAAACCACCATGACCAGTAAATACCTGAACGATTACAGGGTTAAGGTTCAACTTTTGCAATAATCTGTACGCACGGTCTGCATCTGGTAAAAACATCTTGATTACCGCGGCGCTATCTGTTTGTTCAGGCTAATCTCCGAAGAGACTGGACTGATATTGACGGGACTTTCACTGGCAGATAGTTAATGTTATAAGGAGTAACCTAGACTACTTTTATTTTAGATAAAGAATTAGGGCTCCGCGCATAAATAATAAAACCGTGAAATGATAAATTCAACACGGACGAAGTCGCGGGTAACAGCGTGTTTATTATTAAATCAATAAATCAAATGCCAATTTAAAGAAATGCTTAACAATGTATCAGTAACCAATATAGGCGTAGAGTAAGGGTTATTTTAACACATTAAACTGTTTAGCTACATCTACAAAGAATTACTGACATAATAGTTTTAAGTAGGTTTCTAGGTCACATGTTAGGTACCAAAAGCAAGGCGTAAACTTAAAACTATGTCACTTCTCTTAAGGAATGCTTATAAATGCTTAATGTTTCATGTTCAAGTTTCGAGTTCCGTGCATACTTATATTTCGTTTATTTGTATGTACGGTTATACTGCTAACTTCGACTGCCTCGTTTCTCAAGTGGTGGTAAACGCAATTGCTGATCTTAAGGTCCAGGATTCGAGTCACGGGTTGAAAAAAATTATTGGGTTTTTCTGTCAAAAATTTTCCGTAACAACTTGGAGTCAGGAAGTTGGCGGTGTGTGGCTTGATTACAGAATAACGGCAATAAACAAGCACACAGTCCATCTGATGGTAAGTCGATACTTTGGCCCATAGACATTAATCCTCCATCAAGAATTATAATGCAGATGCGTTGTCACCACTGAAGAACAAGATATAATGTCTCGTGCTAAAAAAGGAGCCCGTTTCTCTACACTCACTATACGAAACACAGCAGCTCAAGTTGCTATTTTACGCTGGTAGTCTGTGAGAGCATGGTCCATCCCCGGTCAAGCCGACCTATTCGTGCTGCAACCATAATAAAGTTTAAACTTGGCTCTACCACGTATAAAAAAGCAGAATGACTCAAAAAAGCACGTAAAGTTGGTCGTTGGCCTTGCGCCTTATCTCTCTACTGTGTCTCTATCTGACTATAAGAGTGAGGGAATAGAGAGTGCACCTGTGCTTGCGCATACACTTGGGCACCATAATCCTGTCCTGTGTCGATGGATCCGTTGAGACTGGCCGCCGTGACCGAAATTCGGTCTGGACGACATTATACTTCTAACAAAAGTATTATTTATTTATCTAAGAGTTTATGTACACACATACCTCGATAGGAAAATGGTAAAAACATAATTATGTACAAATTTCTTCCAGCAGGCCTACCGAACGATAGTTGAAGGAAATAGAGATAGTCAAAGTGTGCACTTCTAGAAGTCTACTGCTTGAACGACATAGACCTCCTATAACGAACGCTACACTCCGCATAAAGAACACGGTCTTGAGCCACTTTGCGTTGACTACAACCTATTGACCACCTATCGGCTTCCCGCATGACTTATCAGGTCATCAGGTCATTTAGGATCACAACGGATCAGTAAGTGAGGAGGGCTATGCTCTGAGTTTCTATGTGTAGTAGACATTTTTGTAAGGATCCACTGTAGAACCAAAGTAAAGCCCATAACCTAACGGGTCAGTGAGTTGACGTGACAATGGGTTAGCCGTATATTTCGAAGAACTGATAATCGATAGGGAAAGGTTCTCGAGTAGAAGCCTCATACTGTTAAGTGAAGTTTCATTATAAAATACACATTATTAATCACACTAGATGGGGAATACTTTTTATTTGTTCTTGTGTAAGCAGTCCAAAGTCCAGTTTTAGCATTGAGTTGCGCCGGGTTTGAATCCCGAACGGAGCGAGTATTTCTATGGCCTACAAATAATGATTGTACCGGGTCTGGATGTTTGCCCGTGTGCAATTTATGTTTCTAAACTGTCTTCACGATACAGGAGTAAATCCTTATCTGGCGGTAACGTAAAAAAATAAGATAAAATATTTGTTTTTCAGCTGTTTCTTTCTTGATAAACAAAGAAACTGAAAAAACATTTTCGGTCTTTCTCACACACTTTTACAACGAATGAACATTGTGAGGAAACCTTTACCGTTTATATCTAATATTATTTAAAGATATGAAGCCCAGCAATCGCACGCGAAGAACCTAGCGGACTGCGATATTGCGTCACGTGTTAAAAGAGGATGCCAAGGTGAGGATTACGGGCAATCTTTTACAATGGGAGAGATTCATGTCCAGCAGATCAAGACTTTGTGTGGTAGTTTGGAGCTCTTCTATATATACCGCAGTGAGTTCAGAACTTTGATAGCGCGATTTAGGCTTCGGTGTGTTTCGCTTGTGGTAGGACGACAGCGCCGCCACATCACCCTCCTGCTCAGACCGGAAGTCGATGGTGGAGTAGGAATGTTTAGCTGTAGCTTCACGGGCTAATGTAGAAGAAGTAGGATTAAATGACTCGGTATTGTTAGAAAATACATAACTAATATAAATATTTACCAATTTTATATGACAGTCCGGTAATGTAGTAACTGAGAATTTTTTGTAAAATAATTGTGACCTAACTGCTCATAGCTCTCTCTGTTCTACCCAATGTTAGCTGGTTGAGAATACCATATAGCATTAACCTTGTCTTTTGTATAATTTTTTGGTGCGATAAAGGTTAAAATAAATAAATAAAAATAAATAAATTTGTCCAACGAGCACTTGATAGTAAGTGAACGCTGTCACCCACAGACATCTATCCTTGATTCAAAGATATTTAAATATATATATATATATATATATATATATATATATATTTTACTACTACCTATTTAAATGTCTCCTTGCCTTGATTAAGAATTAAATTCTATATTGTTCTAATATAATATAGTTAAAAGAGTTTCCTGTTCTCTACACCCACCACACTAAAAACAGTAGCATTAAGTTATGATTTCACGCTGGTGCTCTTGGGAGCGTGGTCCTACCGCGATGTAGCGAACCAATTCGTGCTACATCCATGATTTAGCTCGAAGAATAAAGCATCGCCAAGAAGAAAGGTTCTCGGATGGCATGCTCGCACCGGTAAGCAAACGGCGTGTAGGGCGACCGACCACTATATGGTATGACGACCTGATAGAAGATGCAGGAAGTCGACGATAAGGACCGTGCTTTGGGGCATTGTTTGTAGAAAGCCTACGTTCAGCGGTGGACTTGTGAAGGGTCGTAATGATGATGAACTACAGTATACAAGGGCAACTTCTCAAGGAAGTGAAAAAATCAGCATCTAATGCTAAGGTCTTACTTACCTTTTCGCTAACAGTGCACATATATCATCGACACCATGATAAAATATGTTTTATAAATTTTTTGAACCTACAACTACGTATTGTTGTCAATGAAAGGGGTATTCCCAGTAGTCTTACCAAGTAGTCACACTAGTAAGAAAACAATTTTTGTGAATTTGTTTTGAAAATGAAAATGTTTGTTTTGAATTTCTTCCTCTTGCTTGTAAGACTAGTTTACAAGTAAGATAATATAAGTCAAGCTTACTACTTACTTGTAGTAAACTTAACTTGACTTGTCTTATAAGTAAGGTAAGAGGGAGTTTTCTTACCAAGTAGGTTTAAAGAAGTTGAAGTTTTACTAGCAAAACTGCTGGGAATACACGGAATAAATATCGTATAGTACGTGAGGCTAATATGGTCATTCAGCTAATGTAGTCACTTTCTTATAATTCAAAAACTACAGCCTTGTTTGCATAGATGGTTTTGAGTTACGATAGCTGTTCATCGGTTAATCGAATAGTAAGGGGTCCAAAGGGTGATGCTTTATCGACGCCATTTTAACAGTTAACATTATAGTAAATATTCTGGTCGATTTTAGTATGGTGTAGTGTAGTTAGTTTTTTTAAGTAAGTTAGGATTCAACGGCAACGGTAACTCGTTATAAAAAAATGTGAAAGTAAACTTCGTGAAACTCAAAGAAAGTACTCGTAATTCAATTTGTAGCAAAACAACATGTATATCAAGTTCCTTATGATAAACAACTACATAATTTGTTTGTTTTGGCACAAGCGTTTGATACCGCGGACTGTAATAAACGGAATTTGTATCAAAAGCTCCCAACAATTAATGTTGGGAGCTTTTGATACAAATTCCGTTTATTTTAGACAGTAAATAATAAATAAGTAGTTTATAACACATAATCTAGCGATTCGCCCCGGCTTCTCACGGGTGAATTCTGGATTTCAACAACAGGGCCACCTACCGGATCCAATTGTGAAACAAGCCGTTCCAAAATCATTCTCAAATCAACTTAATCACACACAAACCTTCATCAAAATCAGTCCAGCCATTTAGGAGGAGTTTGGTCACACACACACACACACACACCGCACGCACTTACGCACGTGCGCAAACACGCACGCACGCATGCAGGCACACACGCACGCAAGCACGCACGCACGCACGCACGCACGCAGGCACGCACGCACGCATGCACACACACACACACACACACACACACACCGCACACACACACACACACACACACACACACACACACACACACACACACACACACAATATAATTTTTATCTATATTATATACTGGCAGTTTTTTTTACATTAACATGTTATGAAATTGACCTATCAATAAATACTACTATAGCGTATTGTTTGAATATCGATAGTTTTTAATTGATTTATTTATTAAGTTAAAAATGTTTTTTTATTTTGTAATTACCGAAAGTTTATTTTAAATTAATGGTATTTATTGATAGTTCAATTGCATGATATGTTAATGTAAAAGCAAAAATTGTAAAATATCAGTGCTATAGACTTCTATTCCGTTCACCTGTGACACCCCATTTTTTCCAGACGGTAAAAATCATCCAGTATATATAAAGATATAGATTATTTTTATCTAACTATTATTAGTTCCATATTGTTTTAGGATCTCTTGTTTATGTGGGACATATAACATAAAAGAATGTGCTGTTGCTTGCTTAGCATGTCGTAGAAGGTAGCTTGTGAACTACGGGGTTTGTTTGTGTAAACGATGGGCTAGCCATCTATTCCTCTTTTAATTAAACTTATGTGACAAACCAGCTTACAGTCCACCTGAAGGTAAGTGGCTATTGCAGTCCTTGTACATCTTCCACCAGCTTCAATTAATTGAGGCTACAGATGTATTGTGATATGTAATTGAACTGATTTTATACACTTCAGACCGGAACAATTATTTGACAATTTTCAACCAAACTCCATATATTTGACTAAATGTGATCTAAGTTCCTCAATGCAATTGGGACTCTGCTTACCCCATCCGGGATTTCAAGCGTAAAATGTGTGTCTGTTAAGGCAATGGCTGTGGCACTGCTTTTTTTAAAAACGTTTCTCCCACACTATGATTTTCTCCTGTATCTTAGAGGCAGTTTACAAACATAAATTGCACAAGGACAAACATCCAGACCCGGAGTAATTACTTTTAGTTCATACAAAATACTTGTTCCGTGCGGGACTGTGAGGCCGCGATTCAAATCGCGTAGAAATAAATATCCTACAAATAATTTTTTCAGTTCTAAACGTTTATCCATGTGCAATATATGTATAAAAATGCCTTACCTGTGCGTTTTTTTTGGGGGGGGGGGGAGAGGGTATTTGAATGCCATCAAAATACGAATAAGCATTTTTTTCTGTCTGCCTGTACGCCTGTTTGTCGGTTCATACTAATATTCAGAATGGCAAAATCGATTTTAATGAAACTTGACGAACACATCGAAAATTGACAATATAAATAGTCTTTGATATTAGAATTTCTGTCTACTTAAGACTATAAAACAAATGACATAATTTATGAGCCGTTAAACAGTTCACAGTTAGACAAAAGTTAATCTTTAGTCGAAGGAATTCGTCTCCATTTTTACAAACTTAAACTTTGATTATTAATTCGGAGTGATGAATTAATAAACGGCGTCAGTTATTGAACTAGTTGTATAGTTAATCTTTAGTCGAAGGAATTCGTCTCCATTTTTACAAACTTAAACTTTGATTATTAATTCGGAGTGATGAATTAATAAACGGCGTCAGTTATTGAACCAGTTGTATAGTTAATCTTTAATCGGAGGAATTCGTCGCCATTTGTACAGACTTAAACTTTGATTATGAATTAGAAATGATGAATTAATAAACGTCCTCAGTTATTGAACCAGTACCTAATTTAAAACATTGTTTGCGATTACTGCAGGTACTGTGAAGCGGGTTATTATAGATTAGGGTTGACAAACAAGCACACAGTCTACCTGATGATAAGTTTGTACTGTGGCCCACAGACCATAGATCTACAACAGTCCTCAGAGAAACAGTATGCAGGTAGGAGGACTAAGGTAGAATGCCTCCTTTTAGTAAACATAATTGATTTTTAATATGGGAAACAACCATCAGAGTGATCAGAGGTACCTATATTAACTTTGGATATTTTTCATCAGCAGTCCATAGAATATGAATTTTACATAATTGTTATAACAAGGAAGGACAAGAGTAGCCAAAACGGTAGTAGGTTTCCAATCGGCACAGGAACCAGGCAAACCGTTAACCGCACTTCACCATCACTTAACAATTCGGCGCGAGATCACAATTGTATATGGGTAAGGCCGTAGATTTTGCCACTTTTTGAAGAAAAAATATTTTCATATTTTGGTTGCTTATAAAAACAATATAGTGGGTAAATTGAAATAAAGATATTTTAATTAGAGAAATTATGTAAGTTGTAAAAAAATACAACGATTTAAATTCGTCCAGACCCCCAAATTTAACCAAAAACATGATGTATTTTTGGTACTTACAATATAAAACTTATATTTTTATAATGAACATTTAATTAATTTGCGAATATCTGAAATGTCTCAATGTTAAGCTACATCGTGCTTTTCGTGTCTTTAGAAACGCATTTTTTATAGATTTACTACTATTTAAATTTATGTTCTATGTTTTGCTTGTATGTTACTACTTTGTAACATACAAAGTAGTTTTCCTTAAATCAAAAGTTTCCCTTAAAAAGCATAGCAGCGCAGTTTGGTAGTGTTTTATAATTGCATAGGCAATACATAGTATTCAGGCAGCACAATAAAAAAAGAAAAGACGCCATCTTGTTGTCTCTGGAGTATGTGGAGAATTTTAATTGTGAATTTTGACGAATTCAACTATTAATATCAGTTTTTATTGTACATATTTTATATAGTATTATGCACGAATAACTAATACTATGTGTGGTAACGTATCTATGTTTAATATTCCGCTCAATGTCGAGTTATGGCTATTTATAAATATATATATATATATATATATATGTGTGTGTGTGTATCCTCGATTAAGAATCAAAATGAAAATGCGTTGTCACTCCTGAGGGCTAAGATGGAATGCTTCGTTTCCTGTAAAAAGGGTCTCTGGTGCTCTACATTTACCATATGAAACACAGCAGAATTACGCTAGTATTATGTGCGAGCGTGGTTCTTCCCCGGTCGAGCCGAACAATTCGTGCTACAACTATAATATAGCTGCAGCGTAGTTCTACCACGTATAAAAAAATTATTAAAAGAGAAACTGTTAAATATTTTAATTTGGCACAAAAAGACACAATTCTTTAGTATTATAGTTAAAATTTGATAAAATATATTCAAAATTTAGCGACTGCGAAGTGTTGCTCAAAAACTTTGCACTCGTTGTGCAGTTGTTCATTATATTTATATATATATATATATATATATATATATATATATATATATATATATATATATATATTGTTCATTGAGTCTTATTTCGCATAGACAGAGATTGGACGATCCAAGTTGTTGTCACATTTGTATTCAAATATTCAGTAGATATCCGACAATTGCCTCTTTATATGTTATTACAGATTCTGCTTTTGAATACAACGGACCAGAAACGCAATGAATGTCATGCTCATTATTATTCTTGGAGCACAAAACCCGACGTAAAATAGCAGCATAATGTCGCTGTGTTTCCTCATTGTTTATTATACTGTCTTTTAAGGTACACTGCTGAACAAAGTCCTCTCCTACAGTTTGCTTCATAGGAAGGATATTTGCCATAGTTGCCACGCTTGGCAAGCGAGTTGGCAACCGCAGTTTTTCAGTTTTAGTCATCTATCGAAGACGTGGCTGCCCATCTTCTGATTCGTTTCCCTCTATCGCCTTTTACGACACCCACGGGATGAAATGGGGTAGTGTGTATATTTTTTTATAGAATAGGGTGATAAACTAGCAAACAGTCTACCTGATGATAAGTAGATGCTGTGGCCCATAAACATCTACATTTATCCTTGATTAAGAATCAAAACGCAGATGCGTTGTCACTCTCGAGCACTGAGATATAATTGCTCGTTTCCAGTAAAAAGGGTCTCCGGTTCTCTACACTCACCATACGAAACACAGCTGCATTAAGCTACTACTAAGTAACTACTATGTATTCTGTGAGAGCGTGGTCCTTCCCAGGTCGAGTCGAGCCATTCGTGCTACAACTATACTACTTATATAACTGCAGCATGGCTCTACCACGTATAAAGTATATTCTTACTCTGCACTATGGTATATTCTTATATAGTCACTACACGGTAAACACCACTACTATTTATTATAACTAATATATAAAGTGAACAAAGGAAAAAAAATTACAAACTTACAGCTCAACTGATAGTAAGTGGATATTGCAATTCCTGGGCACCTGAAGTCAACTTCAAACTATGTATGCTACAGAAACGTAGTCATCTCTGAGAATTATGATGGAAAAACTGCCTGTACTTACATTGGTTCTCTATACACTTCACATCGGACAAAACACAGTAGTGTAAGCTATTGAGCAGGACGCAATGTCTTACAGATTGTAATTACTGGCTCTCCATACCAGATTCTTCAGACTCGAACACGTCTATGCAAGCATTGCTATTCGGCGGTAAAACATTATACGTGGTAGCCACGCTGCACCTATATTATGGTTGTAGTACGAATGGGTCGGCTCGAACGGGTAGGCCCACGTTCTCACAGAATACCAGCGTAAAATAGCAGCTTAATACTGCTGTGTTTTGTATGGTGAGTGTAGAGATCCGGAGACCATTTTTTACTGGAAACGAGGCATTCCATCTTAGTCCTTAGGGGTGACAACGCATCTGCGTTTTGATTCTTAATCGAGGATAAATGTAGATGTCTATGGGTCTATTGGCCACAGCAACCACTTACCATCAGATGGACTGTGTGCTCGTTTGTCACCCTTATTCTATAAAAAAATAAATATGTGTTAACCTACCGAGACGGATTTCTAGGTAAAAAAGTTCTACCATCTGGGATTCTAGACACAAAAGGAGGAGAATTAAATACATTGGTTGACAGATGTAAACCGTTGAGAAGCTGTTGTATTTCATAGACGATATTTATAGATTACGTGCTCGTTTTCCACGTTTACCTATTTATAAAAAAAAAAAACTGACAGATATGACACCGAAAAATTGATATCAATCAGAAGATAATTAAATAGGTGGAGTGATGTGTGCTCGTTTGACACATTAACCTATATATAATTAAAAAAAAAACTTACGAAATATGGCACAGATAAATTAAGATCAATCAAGAGATAATAATTTTTAAAATGTTTTTGTAGCTACCAGTATCAAGTCGTCACTCCGTCTACTGTGGTGACCCACAGACATTTAAAGCCAAAATTCCACAGCATTTGTATACGACACATATTAATAAAATTTGATTTGATATAAAAATGGCGTGAATCTCTCACCTATGTTCACTAATGGACTTTTGATAGGTGGTAATGATTGAAAATTAAAATAAAAACATGTTGTATTAGATGTGCATAAACATCTAATCAAACTTTTTTGGATGTTTTTTGAACTTTTATTTAAAAATGGGGAAATGGTATAATATAATATAATTGTTCTTTTTTTATAGAATAAGGGTGACAAACGAGCACACAGTCCACCTGATTGTAAGTGGATGACGGGACTCATAGACATCTACATCTATCCTTGATTAAGAATCAAAACCCAGATGCGTTGTCACCCCTGAGGACAAAGATGGAATGTCTCGTTTTCAGTAAAAAGGGTCTCCGGATCTCTACACTCATTATACGAGACACAGCAGTATTAAGCTGCTATTTCGCGCTGGTGTTCTGTGAGAGCGTGGTCTTTCCTCGGTCAAGCCGACCCATACATGCTAAACCATAAGATAGCTGCAGCGTGGCTCTAAATTGTATAATAGAATACCCTACACTTTATTTAAAGGTACGAGAATGCAAATCCCTGCACAAACCTTTCTTCCCTATTTGTTGATTTTTCGAGCTATATGATTATTTCGAGCTATATTATTGTTACTACAGCTTACTGACCTATTGGACTATAATATTTCTGTTACTCTGGTTTTACTACAAATATAATTGTTAAGAATTCAATCTCGGAGAAACTTGGAAAATAGCCCTTTCTATAGGTCGCTGAGTGACTTCAAACATCCTCATACAGCCAGCTGTGAAAGACTTCGTCTTAGTATTCTATTGGTGTCACGGACAATACACTGATTTAAGTTTTGAGAATACGTGACGAAATCTCTCCTAATGTCGAGAACTATAAAACTTTAGACGTAATTAAATTTAGCGTACAATTTTATGTAACCGTAATTTATGTATGAGCTTTTTCAAAAGCTATTCTAATTTGTTTATATTAATGGACGATTCTCTCTAAGATTTATTAAAAGTCGTAAAAAATTTACGAGCTTATACTGTCATTAAGGTGATAATGAAAACATCATCGAAATATTTGACATTCTTAACCAAATGTGACCCAGTTTCAGTGGTTCTAAACTAAATAAAATTTTTATAGTCTCATTTTATCGCTTGTGTAAAGCAAAAATATATACGAGTATATTACTCTTGTTTAAAACGCCGGCAACACATCTGCAATTGCCCTGGTGTTGCAGTTATGTTTATGGGAGGCGGTAGTCACCATCAGATGAGCGGTATATTGGCTTTCCCTCGCTTCTTTAGAAAATAAATATTACCCAGGACTACGAAAGAACATAAACGAACACGTTTCAGCACCTTAAGTTATCACTGACAACTGTTTTAAGAGTTCTCGGAAAACTCGATTGCGATTGTCAATGTTTATATGATTGGATTTTGCATTTGCGTCTCAGCCTTAGACCATTCAGGCTAAGGTCTCAGCCAATAGCTGAACTGAGTTGAAAAGTCGCGTGCTTCACTTATAAATATTATGATATTAAATGTCAGTATGACATTTCCCATTTTTAAGTGGTAGAGTAACACTGCACCTACATGACCTCGAACGCGGATGGACCACGTTCTCACAGAACACCAGCCTAGAATAGTAGATTAATGCTGCTGTGTTTTGTATGTAGTGTAAAGAACAGGAGACACTTTTTACTGGGAACGAGGCATTCCATCTTAGTCCTCAGAGGTGACAACATATCGGCGTTTTCATTTTTAGTTGAGGATAATTGTAGATGTCTATGGGCCACAGCATCTACTTATAGACAGGTGGACTGTGTGTTCGTTAGCTACCGTTATGGCCGATTCACACATATCAGTGAAGTAACAGTTCCGGCACAGTACCGCCACCATGATAATTATTCTTTCATACATTCTCTATGCACGCGCACACATCATTTTATCGCATCTACCACAGGGAGTGCTATGAGGAAGTGTTCGGACTAATTCCAGCCGCTCAGTTTCACCATCGCACATCGCGACAAAACTCGCGATACTATCCATATAATTTTTACAAGAAGTTTTCTTCCTTACACAACTTCCTTGTGGAATCGACTTTCATCAGCGCAAGCGAAGTTTTCTGAACCGATACGACTTAGGGACCTTCAAAAAAGAGCCTACTCTTTTTTTAAGCCGGCAACGTATCTGCGATTTACCTGGTGTTGCAGTCTTCATGGGCAGCGGTCGACCCTTACCATCAGGTGCGCCGCATGCTAGTTTGCCCCTCTTCTATAAAAAAAACGGCTCCTGGCAAGTACGTAATAAGGTAAGTATTATAAGACAGTTTTCGATCCACGAGACCGTATTTTAGGACAAGTTCCTGAAACTATCTATTACATGGTTATTATTATTGTCAATATTACTATATGCATTTGAAAACTATATTCACGTTACGTAAAGAAAATTACAATTGACCGTTTCTAACCTCTGGCTTCAAGACTCTGAGGTATTATCGGAATATATTTGAACATTCCAATCCAATACATACGCCTGTCTATTGTATACACTTTTCTACGATGTTATTGTAAACAATATTTTCTGAACAGAGGCAGATCAAAAGAATTCTGTTGCTGGTATGTTTACAGCCCATAGTCACTTCCCCTTCTCTTTATATTAGAAGTGCTTGAAAAAGCTTAGAACTCTTTTACAACATGTAATAAAAAAACTGCAGCTTCCCGTAAGTTCAAAAAACTTTACCATAAAAAAATTATTTGCAAATTGTATGAGGGTTTATCACCGTTCGCCCGCGGAATAGAAATATTGTCAACAACCTCGCTTTAACAATGCGTGTATCAGTTAGTTCAGATTACCATTTTAAAAAATACTCTACATATATGTACATATATACGTTCCTAAAAGGACCACCGGGTTGTTTGTCAAATATTATTTAAGTTTAATTTCAATACATTTATAGAAACAACTGACTGCCTTATGTAACTCGAAAAGTAGGAGCGACAAATCAAATATCAGAAATTCAATTAGTTTAGACTATAATTCAGCACTTTTGATTATATGTCGCCAAGTCTATGTCCCTTGATGATGCGTGATAATGATATAGTTAGTAGTAGATGTATCATAGCATGCAGACTGCGTTTAGACAAATGAAGTGTGGGACGCCCCCTGACTAGATGGAGCGACGAGCTGCGCAAGCCGGCTAGCAGCAACTGCAGGCGTGAAGCCGAAGATTGGGGGAGACCTATATCCAGCAGTAGACTGTAGCAGGCTGATGATGATGATGATGATGACATAAAATGGCCTTGAGTTTTACTAATGTAGATAGACAGATGGATAAATAGATCGTTATAAGTCGTTTATTCATATAAAAGGATACTCGAGTGACATTAAGTCCAGTACAGATGTATTTATTTATTTTCTCTCTGGATAAATACCAATCTACTGTGCGATTTGTATCTCCTATATGTTTTGTGTCTTTTTCATAAATTAATTATATGTATAAAACTAGGAACCTTCTAAGATTACTAAAATTACTCAGTTATACCGCTGTTACTAGGCTATTGTTACTGCTATTAGCTGGCTAAACTTAGATTTGGTTTTGAGCGCAGGTTAATGTTCCCCCCTAACGGGTTCCCGCCTTGTCGTGGCGGGGGGCTTAGAAGCCGTGGCTTGGTCACCCACGGCGAAACAAAGAGGAACCCATATGGCTGGTCCAAGGTGGAGGGCCGGCCCGAGGTGGCCACTCCGAGTGGGCTTGGGGAGCCCACTTCGGATGTGTGTTGGTGGACTGCGGTGAGAGGTGTGTCCTCCCCACCTACCGCTGCAGCCGAGGTGGAGTCGCGGAGGAAGAGGAGTGTTGGTATGGCGATGCGCCACTCGCCCTATCCTCCGCGACTCAAACGGGGCCGCACCGTTGATGCGGTGGTGGTGGGGCTGCGGGGGGAGAGGATTGTCGGTATTGCGAGGCGCCGCTCTCCCTACCCTCCGCAGCCGAATCTTGGTTGGCGGCGGAGCCATAGACCAGATCCGCCGCTGGGGTCGGGAAGGCTAGCACTTCTAAGTGCTTGTTTTTCCTGGCCCCATGGCCTTTTTGCATTGGACGCGGGGGCGTCCGTTGCGCAGATGTAATTAGAGGCCGAGAAGGAAGGCGCGCCATGTGTTCTGGTGCGCCTTACCTGTGAAGGAGAACGGGATGGAATATTCCGCTCCCGAGTAGGTGCTGCCATGGGGCGGCAGGCGCTGGTGGGGCTGCGGATGTGTGCGAAAGCGTTCCCGTGGCCCTGCCAATAGCGACAAAGGTGGAACACCATGGGGTTTTAGTCGGTGCGAGTCCGAAATAACCCGTCCTTGCCCCCGCGAGGCGGGTATGCGTAGGCATTTCCCCATGTACAAAAAAAAAAGGGCAGGTTAATGTTATCTTTTTACGGTCTTAAATTGGAAGGTTAAACTATTGTTACTGCTATTAGCTGGCTAAACTTATATTTAGTTTTGAGCGTAGGTTGATGTTTTAAAAAAATTATTAAAAAAAGTCCCGCTGGGGTTCTTGCTGGTTCTTCCCAGGACAGAGGTATTTTTTTCGAACCAGTGGTAACGTAAAATATTAACTTTCAATAAGAATTACTTGTATGTAATCTATGTTTAAATATATGCTATTAGCTGGATAAATTTAGGTTTAGTTTTGAACGTAGGTTAATGTTATTTTTTTGGGTCTTAACTTATATTATCGGCCAAAAACCTACCTATTATAGTCTATAAAGTTCGCTGGTGAACATAGGACTAAGAAACTTCCAAATTTACTAAAAATGTCCAGTTAAACCGCAGTTATTAGACTTATGTTAGTGTAATTAGCTGGCTAAAATTAGTTTTACTTTTAAGCGTAAGTTAATGTTTTTTTTTCAGTCTTAACTAAATTTAAACTAAATTTACTGGCTAAAAACCTAACCGTTATAGAAAATAAAAATCCACTGCTGAACGTAGGCCTCCCTCATAGATTTTGGAGGAGGAGGATTTTGCTATAGTTACCACGTTTGGTAGGCGGGTTAGCTACCGTCTGTCCAGCGTGCTACGTGCAAAGGTAGGATGAGGTGCGGCCGAGCAAAAGGCAAAACCACCAACATTTCTATACTCGTAATAGAAAGAAAGAAAAACATTGGCATGATTAATTGATGTACATAAAAGAACATAATACAAAATATAACACGACTGCATAAATATAAAAAAAGTCTTCGTATGTCAGCATAAGTTGCGGTTCCGGTGAAAATCAATCACAATGGTTAACCACAATGTTGATTTTCTGTGAAGACCCAATAAATAATTATATATTTAAAAGTATTGCGACTTAAGATGAAAATATTTATAACAAGTGAAGATTATTTTTTTTTTATTATTTCCCTATTACAAAAAATCTAAAGGGCGGATTTATTGGCATAAGGCATTCTTTACTAATCTATGTCGAGGTAAGAATTTGACGTAGACGTAGCATTACAAAGAAGAAAAAAACATATGTATATGTATATGATTGCAATTAGGCAAAATAATGTTGAACATTGGGTGCGTTTGCCAGAAAAAAGCGCTAGCAAGCGCTTGTAAGCAAAATGGCGATCGTAAGCGGTAAGCGCTGTCAAATCGTAAGTAGCTATTTTCCTCTGGGACACGATGTTAGTTTTAACCGGGGAACCTAATCTAATATATGTTTGTAAAGTTTTCATATTAAAAACTTACTAATCATGAATTTTTAATAACATGTATATGTTTATTCATGTCATTATATTACTTACTCTACTTCAAAACAAACAAGTTATATAAGCAAAATGGCGGATTGTGTCAGCGCTACAGAAGTAGCAATCGTGTCCTGGCCGAAAACTATTTTAGCGCTTGTAAGCGCTTGCTAGCGCTTTTTTCTGCCAAACACACCCATTGTGTTTCTTTTAAATATAATAAAGGTGGCAAACGAGCATACAGTCCATCTGACGGTAAGTAGATGCTGTGGCCCACAGACATCTACATATATCCTCAATCAAGAAATAAAATGGAGATGCGTTGTCGCGACGCTGACGACTGAGATGGAATGCCACGTTTCCAGAAAAAGGGTCTGCCGTTCTCTACACCCACCATACGAAACACAGCGATATTAAACTGCTATTTACGCAGTTATTCTGTAAGAGCGCGGTACTATCCCGGTCGAGTCAACCCGTACAAACTAAACCTAAGTTTATCCGACTAATCTTAAGTGGATTTTTAATACTAACACTAAACCGTAACTTACGAGATTCGTATATAAGGCATATTTGAAGAGAGTATACCATCGAAGGTTACTAATTACTTTAATACATATTTCTCACTCTACGGAATGATTAATTTCTTCAACTACTCTATCAGCTCATAATAGTCCTCAGTTGGATAAGGAACTATTGTGGGAAGAAGTCCTTATAAATCCCTCGGACTTACATAACCTTCTTACGGAGTAATATTATTTCATTGGAATACTTGAAACTGGAAATTACATTCTTTTCTCAATGAAAAATAAAATGAACATTTACTTCTCGGAAAAGTTATAAAGAGCAATAAAGTTAATATTGATGATAAGACGGTCGAAGTTTCTCGGAGAGATATCTATCTTGGTTTTCGTGTTAATAGCTATACGGAAGGAGATAAAAGTGCAATATACTTATATTAGGGAAGGCAAGGATTGGGCTACATTTTAGAGTCGTGCTATTGTTTAAATTTCAAAGAGTTCAGATATTTTAAAAACAAAATTGTATTTGTTTTATCTTATGTTTTAAGTTTAATAACAATTATGTAAGTTTGTAAATTATTATTAAAATATTGATGCCAGTGATTTTTTTTTATGGAATAAGGATGACAAACGGGCACATAGTCTACCATGTGGATGTTGTGCCCTATAGACATTTCACGTATATAATGTATTATATATATATATATATATAAATATATATATATATATATATATATATATATATATATATAGGAATAAGGATGACAAACGGGCACATAGTCTACCTGGTGGATGTTGTGCCCTATAGACATTTAAATTTAAACTAAGATGGAATTCCTTGTTTTCAGTAAAAAGAACCTCCAGTTTTCTATATTTGCCATACAATAACATATTTTATACGTTGGAGCTATATTATGGTCGTAGCACGAGTGGGTCAGCTCGACCGGGTAAAGACGACGCTCTCAAAGAATACCGGCGTAAAATAGCAGCTTAATGGTGCTGTGCTTCTTATGGTGAGTGTAGAGAAATCGAGGAATTCCATTTGAGTCCTTAAAGTTGACAAGGCATCTACATTTTGATTCTTAATCGAGGATAAATGTAGATGTCTATGGGTCACAGCTTCCACTTACCATCAGGTGGACTGTGTGCTCGTTTGTCCACCTTATTCTATAAAAATACGAATAGCAGCATTAGGTAGTGTGTACTTGTATCTTTGTTGAGTGTTTGTCTATGGCATCGTAGCTCCCAAATGGATGAATCAATTTAAATTAAGTTTTTATTGCTTGAAAGGTGATTTGATCGATAGCGTTATTAACTTATGTTTAAAGAAAATCTGTTCAGCCATGTGAAGATCATCAGCTCTTTCCGTTTGTGCGGTTTTAATTTTTTTAATTCGTGTTTTCATTGGAAGCCGCTGCTGTCTATGTCCTGGTTTGTTTCCCTGTGTTCTCTTGCGACACTCGGGGGGTGATATAGGGTAGTGGATATTCTTTCACCACCATTACATGATATTTTCTTTCAGTTATAACTTTTAATCACAGACCATAATTACTTTCATTAAACAAAGAACGTAAAAAATTATCATACGATACTTTCAGTAATATCCGGCAACATTTCGTCTGTACGTCGACTACAGTGGCGCATTAAGCTTTCACAGATATGCGTTTCCGACGTTCTACAAGGACGTGTGGAAACATACGGGAAATTATTTGCCAGAAAACTTCGCAGCTTAGGATTTTTGACCCCCTACGCGAACAGAAGGGTGTTATATAATTAACATGGGTATCTATGTATCTGTGTGTCTGTCTGTGGCGTCGTACCTTGGATAAACCGATTTAGTTTTTTGTTTGTTTGAAAGGTGACTCGATTGATTCAAGAAAATATTTTAAGCAGTTCGAAGATCATCATGTTAGGGGTTTATACAATTTTCAATTTAAATAATTTGAATCTTAATAGAGTGAAAATGGTCGTGACGTCTATACCACAATTCCTTGAACTAAATACTAACAAACAACAAACATAAAACAATAAATAATAATTAAACAAAGTATTTACCAACATACCAAAAGTAATTAGGGCCGATGCGGATACAAAGGTAAAACTTTTTGCTAGTATCATAAACGGAGCGGAATAAAAGTCTAAAGTCATAACTATTTGTATTTCAACAAAAGATTCAATCATGGTGTGACATTGCGCAGATGTAAATTAGCGAATTGATTAGAAAGTAAAAGAAAAAAAAATAAAATTCAGATTTTTATTGTTTATAAACCCTGTCTGCGTTGCGCTACAAATATTGCCGAAAAAATTCTGTAAATTGGCCAACGGGTTACGCAGGACATAGATTTCAAAGAATCGTTTTCTTGCGTCATGGGAGCTCCGTTCCAAAAATTAAAGCTACAACCTATATACGTCCCACTACGTCACAGACCTCCTCTCACTTCTGAAGAGTTTTAGGGAATAGAAATGCGTGTTAACGAACTTCACATACCTTCGAATTTTTTTTCAGCCATGCTGGTTTCCCTACGAAATTTTCTTTCACCGCCGAGCACGTGGTAAAATCAGCACTTAAAATTGCAATTAAAAATTTCATTAGTGTTCGCTGTAAGTTTCACAGTACGCGAACAACCCGGGTTCGATCCCCGCCGACGCCAATCGTTACTTAAAGAAACCGACATGTCTCAGAAATAAAATAAAAATATTTGAATTGACTAAAACTACTTTCACGGATTTTATCCCGTTTAATTTATTTTATTCCATCCATGGTCTCCCGTGACCATGGGTGCTGGATAGCACTCAAAACGTCGGGTACTAAAATAAAATAAATTAAACGCGATAAAATCCGTAAAAGTTGTTTACTCCATGTGCAGTGTTCGCGTAAATATAAGAAATCAAAAATAGTTAAGTACAGTCCACCAACCCGCAATCTGGCAGCGGGTCGAATACATCTTTATCCTAAATTACTTCTCTCTAAAATCCCTCCTTTCTACATAATTTATCCGATTTCAAGCAGTGCAATGCACTCCGGATAAACTTAAATTATCCGATTGTACTTTTTAGGAATCATTATTCATTATTTCACATTTGTGTGTTATAAAACTGCCGCGACAAGAAATATCTTTTTCCCCTTACGTTCTATTATAGCATTGCTACATCGCAAAGGTCGGCCCCGTGTTATTGTCAACTGAGAAGCAACTTTCTATCTTCGGCTTACAGTATAAATTACCTTGACACGTAATTCCGCAGGCAGTTTTTTACTGAAAGTCAGCTGGTAGGATAATTGCTTACTAGCAAGTCGTTTATTTCTTTTAGAGCGGCTTCCAGTTTTTGTCCGAAGAATTTTAATATGAGGCACGTTTTTCTCGATCTTTATTGTTTCAAAATAACAATGTTTTCTTTCCTTAAATTAATTTGGGTAAAGATTTTTTTTATTATTGAACGAAGTTGATAAAAAGGATTAAAGGATTACCCGACTCCAAATTACTGAGTTAAATGAAATATTTAGGCCTTTGATTCAGTACAAGATATTAGAAGAATATTTAAATAATCAATAATCTTTTCATATGCTGTTATTGTAATACCAAGAATTTGAAGTATCTTTAATTTTATGTTATCCTAATACCGTGTTTAATATATTTATTTGAAATATTTTATATAAATATTAAAAGTATGTTTATATTAATGATTTAATTAATATCTTTTTTTAGCGACTGTAAAAGGTTACTAAGTGATATATACCATTTGTGACTTGTATTAACACTTTATTGTACATTTAGCGAGCAAATAACAAATACAATGAATTTGGGAAAATGGGTTGGTGAAATGATGAGAACACAACTTGTTACACTTAAAAGTTTCGTATTAGGCAAGCAAAGAGCTGTAACACCAAATTACATGTATTATAACTGAATTTCACGTACATAATGTATTATATATATGTATATATATATATATATATATATATATATATATATATATATATATATATATATATATATATATATGATATAATATGAAATCGTTTGACAAGTTTTATAAAAATTAAGAAACAAACTAAATTTAAAATGTTTGATTTTATTTGCCTTTATTTCAATCAAACGTGGCAATTAATAAATTAAATTGCATGCGCTAAAATAAAAATAAAAACGTTACTGAACACAATCTATGATATTAACAGGCAGGACCTGTTAATATCATAGGTTGTGTCCTATGACCTGTTAATACCATATCTGCCGGGTTAAGCTATTTGCTATAATCATGGATGATACTAAATATATTTGTCTGTAACTTCTGGTAGTAGCAAGACTTCTTTTCGCCTGGAAGTCCGTCATGGCAAGTAATGTACGTAATGTATATTGCCAGGCACAGCACTGTTGTGTTTTGGTCTGAAGATTATTAAGGGCATAACTACGGTCTGTACGGTGAAAAATTCCATCATGATCACGGAGATAACAACGCATCTGTTAGCATTCATTGTTTGAAGTTGATTGAAGGTGCCCATAGGCACTAGGAGGCACTTACAATAACTGTAAGTTCGTGGCACTAAAATTTTACAAAACAAAAACATGATAATTTGTTACAATTGGATTTCATAGTTTTTTTTTTGGTGGAACTCTAATTCTTTGTGAAGTAAAACTTCTTTCCGCACGCTTAACTTGGGGAGTAAGCTGGCGAACGCGTGACGAAAGCGTTACGAAAAGTGTGATCGGGCGAGGCGAACGGGAGTTGGGTGGGGGATATAAGTAAGAGAGAGAGCTTTGCGCGCGCACATTATTTTTCTCTCTTTCTCTCTAACCAGTTACGTTCCGTATTTTATGAATTAATATTCTGTTCAATACACTAAATATTCTACGTTAAAAGTGAATAAAATGTAAGTTTATTTTAAAGTTCATGTTTGGTGAATTTTCGGGTTAATACATAAGTACTAATTAAGTATATGTAAAGTAAGTATAGGTCATGTAGAAAGAATGAATGAGGAAAGAGTGACAAAGCAAATTTATATGGCGGATGTGAACGGTAGAGTCGTGAAGAGACGCCCTAGAAAAAAGTTTATCGACCAAATTGGCGATATTTTGAAAATGGGCCACGTTAGAAGTACCCTTAACCGATGAGCATGTATGCGTAGATATATGGATGTAAAGGAGGCGAAAGAGGTATGTCAGGATCGTGCCAAATGGAAGTCCGTAGTCTCTGCCTACACCTCTGGGTGACAGGCGTGAGTGTTTATGTTTTATAAGTATATACATGTATATATATATATATATATATATATATATACATATATATATATATATATATACATACATACAGATGGGGCTAAAGAAGTTTTACTGCATAATATAACTGACCGGATAGATAGTGTGTTTATTAATGTAGCTATGTCGTTATTTACTCGAACAAAAAATATTTCCAATCTATTTAGCGCATTCAGTGACACTAGCGCTGCAAGCCAATCTAATTTCCATGACAATCGCGTTATTATCTCCAACGAATCATAACGCATTCAAAAAGCTAACGTGCATGCATTTTCTCTTGTATCTCATAGGGATGTACAAGCTTATTGACTTTACGATTGCATGCATTTCAACGATATTTCATATCATTTCACGTTAGGCACCGTGTTATATTAATGTGATGTTTGTGTTATACCTCATTTTTTACAGAATATTTTTTTTAATTTTACCTGATGTTAAATAGACGATGTGGCTCATATGCATCTACATTTATCCACGATTAAGAGTGTGTTTTACTGGAATCTGGCATCTGCATTTTTTTAGAGCCCGATACTGGGCCTAAATATCATCAAGTGGACTGTATGCTCGTTAGTCACCCTTAATCCATAAAAAATTATTATAAGGGGTTGATTTTAAAAATTCGTCCCTATAACTTCTTCGGGCCTTTTACGAGCAGATGTTGATGACTGTGGAATAAATAAATATTACTAAATTAAAAAATAGAGAAGGTTTAATGATTCTCTCACACGAAATCTTGAAAATTTTGCTTACACATAGCAGTCCAAACTGGTCTGGTAAATGTCACATGTGAGTTAGCTACTCTAGTTCAAACTAGTAGACATAAAGAAAGAACAAAAAGGCTCCTACTGCACTGAGCATGCTTGAGGATGCTTCGAGTAAACAAACATCTGAACGTCCGTTATTAAACACAACTCAGGTTGTTTTAAATTGTTTCGATGTTAAAAACCACTTTAATGTTCGATATATTTTTAATCTACTACCGTTTCAACATGAGGCTATGCATGAGGATATATATATATATATATATATATTTCATAATTTCATTTAAGTCATCATCACTGCAGCCGTTCACAAGACAACTGCTGAACATAGGCCTCCACCAAGGCACGTCACAAAGAACAGTTCTGAGCCACCTGCATCCACTGACTTCCCGCATATCTTAAATACCAGGTCGTCCCTCCATATTGTGGGGAACTGCCTTACACATCCCCTACCACCTATCGGTTGTCAATTCTTTCAGCTATATGGCCGGCCCACTGCTAATTCAACTTACTAATCCGTTGGTCTGTGTCGGTTACTTTTGTTCTATTGCGGATATCCTCATTTCTAAGTCATGCAGAGAAACCCCGACTACACCTCTTTGTTGGATGACTGTATTGGAGTTGGATAGGTTTCGTACTCTGGTTTTGTACTCGGACAGCTATCGTAGCCTACTAACACTTCAGCTGTACTGTAGCACCGCCCAAATTACGACGGAATAAAAGGCTTTCTCGTAGTCCACATACGCAAGGCAAAGAGGTAGATAGTATCTACTCTTCGATCTAACGTACAATTTGCCTACGGCTATGTATGTGACCTATGGTACTTCAGCCTTTTCAGAAAATGGCTTGTTCGGGAGGCTGGAAGTCATCGCGTTTTTACGTATTTTATCGCGTTTTAATTCCCTACGTTTTATGTACTTTGCAGCACCCATGGTCGCAGGGGAGCTGAGTTGATTGACGTCCCGATGTCAAGGTTAACCCGGAGTACCTTCAGCTTTTTAATTAATACATTTAGTCCGATCTACGCAAAATAGCTAACTATTTTTGATTTTATTGATTGCAGCATCCAAGCAGGTGGTAGTTCCCAGCCTTCTTTTCTATTGAAATAAGAATGTTTTTTTTTATTTCAGTAGGCTCATGTATCATTATTGGTAGGAATTGATGTTCTTTTGCGAGTATTTGTGGTCTATCAAATCTGATATAATAACCGTATAGGATATCACAAGCTGCAGACTTTCCGGAGCGTTGGTGTTTCACGTCAGCTATATGTTGCTATAGGCTAACTAGGACACTAGAGGAAAATACTACATTTTAAGGCGTGTGCTTCCAGAATATGCAGTATCACTCAAATATTGGCTTATATATCACTATCTATTGTCGAAGGAAGAGTTCTGCAAGCAATTATATGCTGCGGAGATGGGTTTAAGTAAGGTTAACATGGCCTTAAGTAATAAACATTGCCCGAAAAGCTTTACATGTTACAAAAGTAAATACAACCAAGAAACATGGAACAGTTTTAAAAGCCAAGACAAAAGACAACTTTCGACAAAAAAATTCAATATCGAAAGACAACAAAGCGGCTCATTCTTTCTCGAGCAAGAAAGAAAACATCTAGGTACAGAAAGTAGGGCCCATTTACGTATCTAGGTCGAATTGCCAGCAATTTATTTAAACAAACATGTTGTAACCGTAGTAGTACATTACCTGTATCGTGCAGGCTTTTTATACATAAATTTTGCATAAAAAAACAACGCATATGCACGAGGTATTTCAAAAAGTTACATAAACAAATACTTACGGGGTAGTGGCGGCGTGAGAATATCCACTACCCCATATACTCTCGTGTCTATCGTAAGAAGCGTGAGAGGGAAATGAGCTATGTGATGGGTAGCTGCTACCTATCACATCTTCCTGATAACAACTCAAGACAATAAAAAAGTTACATAAACAAATACTTACGGGGTAGTGGCGGCGTGAGAATATCCACTACCCCATATACTCTCGTGTCTATCGTAAGAAGCGTGAGAGGGAAATGAGCTATGTGATGGGTAGCTGCTAATCATCACATCATCCTGATAACAACTCAAGACAATAAAAAAAGTTACATAAACAAATACTTACAGGGTAGTGGCGGCGTGAGAATATCCACTACCCCATATACTCTCGTGTCTATCGTAAGAAGCGTGAGAGGGAAATGAGCTATGTGATGGGTAGCTGCTACCTATCACATCTTCCTGATAACAACTCAAGACAATAAAAAAGTTATATAAACAAATACTTACAGGGTAGTGGCGGCGTGAGAATATCCACTACCCCATATACTCTCGTGTCTATCGTAAGAAGCGTGAGAGGGAAATGAGATATGTGATGGGTAGCTGCTACCCATCACATCTTCCTGATAACAACTCAAGACAATAAAAAAAGTTACATAAACAAATACTTACAGGGTAGTGGTGGCGTGAGAATATCCACTACCCCATATACTCTCGTGTCTATCGTAAGAAGCGTGAGAGGGAAATGAGATATGTGATGGGTAGCTGCTACCTATCACATCTTCCTGATAACAACTCAAGACAATAAAAAAGTTACATAAACAAATACTTACAGGGTAGTGGTGGCGTGAGAATATCCACTACCCCATATACTCTTGTGTCTATCGTAAGAAGCGTGAGAGGGAAATGAGCTATGTGATGGGTAGCTGCTACCTATCACATCTTCCTGATAACAATTCAAGTCAATAAAAAATGTGGACAAGGTAATAAAACCCGCCTGGCAGTTATGGCAACTATAACAAATGTCATGTATGAGTTGCATACTATGTCAAATAATGTTTCTACATGGTAAAACCACGCTGCAGCTATATTACGGTTGTAGCACGAATGGGTCGGCTGGACCGAGGAAGGACCACGCTCTCACAGAATACCTACGTAAAAGAGCAGGTTAATACTGCTGAGTTTCGTATGGTGAGTGTAGAGAACCGGAGACCCGTTTTACTGCAATCGTGGCATTCCATCTTAGTCCTCATGGGTGACAACGCATTTGCATTTTGATTCTTAATCGAGCTTAAATGTAGATGTCTATGGGCCGCAGCATCTACTTACCATCAGATGGACTATGTGCTCGGTTGTCAACCTTATTCTATAAAAATACTCCTGGTGGGCTAATGAATGAACTTAATGAAACAAATACACAAATTTTGTTTCGTTACAATTGTATAATATATAATAAATGTTTATGAACTTCAAACCATCACCTTCATTAGATGGTGGACCAAGTTGGTCTAGATCTATGCTGCTGATCGGACAAAAACGAGGTTCTCATAGCAAGTAAACTCTGCTGTGTATGGTGAGTATTCTATACTCAAATAACATAACTATAATACAGAATATAGAATAGCCCCACATCACTGCTGATTGGGAGCCTGACATTTAATAATGTAGACCCCACAACCATCAGGTGGGTGAAGTCGATGCTCTCTAACAGAAAGGCAAAAATAGCGCTATTTCAAACGTCATAATATAGATCACCCACTAGGACAAGAGACCCTTTTTACATGTCCCATTGCATTTTGTTTTTTAACCTCTCAAACGCTAAGCGTCCAAATTCGGCCGCTTCGATATTCCGTCAAAATTCAAGAGGTCATATTTGATTGCACCCACCCACAGCACTTAAACCCATAAATACTTATATTTAGAGACTACTTTCCTATAGAGAAGTTCAGCATTATAGAATCAATATGAAATTTTTTAACCTCAAGTGGAATAAAAAAACAGTCTATGGATATTAATTTTCATTTGGATATTTTTGTGTTAATTTTTGGATTTTTCTAGTATTTTATTACTGCTTTACTATAGTGTTTTATTATAAAATTATTATTAAAGTTTTTGTGTGAATATAATTTATCTTTTTACGTAAATAATTTCGAGTAATATATAGAAATAATTGTAATTTTCACGCTGACGACATCCGCTTGGTATATTTTTTTTGTTACTAAAATACAATAAAGTCTTTTTGTAATGAAGTAAAACCTGACTTTTAATTAGACCAAAGGATAGAGAATTTTGTATAGATTTTATAATGCCAAACTTCTTTATAGAAAAGTAGTCTCTAAATATAAGTTTTAATAAAGTTTTAATGGTTTCAAGTGGGTAGGTGCGGTCGCATGCGACCGCTCGGGATTTGCTAGGCGCATGCGACCGCATGGGAATTTTATGGGGATTGAAGGGTTAATAAAGCGTAGATGTATATGTCTATGGGCCTTAGCATCAACTTGCCATCTACCAAGTAACATAAAAAAATTAAATTGAAGATTCCACCTTTATCCAAACATCAGTTAAAGAGTTAACACTATACTCGTAAAACAAATATAATAACAAAAGCGTACACGAGATTTGATATAAATCACAGTCAAGAAGAAAAATAACTGAAAAGTTTTCGATTTTTCTCGATCGTAAACAACGACAGACGGCTAGACAAATAAACTGACACGTTTTATGTTTATTTTGGCCGGGGATTACAATATAATAAAAATTAACTCGTGACTGGGTCTATATAGTTGAGTATACGTCCACCCTTAATGATTTTGCGTTCAATACTTGTCATTTATCATTGTCAAAAGGAGTTCCAGTCGTGTCGGATTGCCATTCCATCGGACTTTGGAAGTGAGTGAATAGAAAGTGCGCGCGCACTCACTCGTACTCTTTCCTGTCCTGCGCAAATGGCTTCGTTGATACTGGGTGCTATAACTTAAATGCTGTCGGCAGGACATTATGGTAAAAACTGAATGAAAATCCACACACAAAATTCAATGTCTATGATTACTGACGTGACGTAATCATAGACATTGAAGCAGCTGACGTGAAGCACCGACGCTCCGGGAAGTCTGCAGTCTGCGAACATGTTCAAGATCGTCCCCACCATTACATTCGTTTTGATAAACCACAAATTCTCGCAAAAGAACACCGATTCCTACCAAGGATGATACGCGAGGCTATTGAAATTAAAAAACATCCAAATTTCAATAGAGAAGATGGATGGGTGCTGCCACCTGCTTGGGATCCTATAATTAACAAAATTAAACCCAAACCTAAGCATACCACTGCAAGACTTCATGATACTACAAGCTCGTTTTGCGTAAATCGGACCAAAAATTAATATTCAAAAACTGAAGGTACCCGGCCTAACTATTACATTGGGACGTCAAACAACTCACCCCCCCCCCCCCGTGACCATGGTTGCTGTAAAGCACCCGAAACGTCGGGAATTGAAAATAAGTAAAAGTAGTGAAATAAACGCGATAAAATCCGTAAATTTAGTTTTATTCAACTTTTCTCTTTATTTAAGTCCCGTGGATGGACGAGCTTTCAAAATTTAGTAGCACACAAGTATCTAGAGTTCAAGTTCCGCCGGCAATATATAAAGACAATACAATGATATGGAACAACATCGATAGCAGATATTGAGCTTTTATGTAATACGTAGTGCATTTAAAAAAATACTCTAGAAAAAGCCTAGGTTTAGACAAATGCAGCGAGGGACTTCTAGAGGGCACTGATTTATGAATGGTGCTTGGAAGAAATAAAATATGTAAGTTTCAGAGATTTGAGACTAAGTTTCGTAAAAAGCAATTGAGGTTTAAAAGCGGATAATGAGTAGAATACCTAACACATAAGATTCGCTTCACAGATAAAATTAAATGTTATATATATATATATATATATAATAGGAGTATTTGCATGTCTGAAGTAATGGATACAATTTGTTTACTTAAAAAAATAGAAAATCGTCGATACAAAAGAAAATATTAGGTACCTACAGGTACAAAATTGATTAGAGATTGAAATAGTAAAAGCGTATTTCTTACTCTGAAAGGAAAATATTCTATCGGTCTTTTATACCTGCAATTATTTTAAGAACAGCACTCAAGTTATCAAGTATCATTCAGAAATGTTAATACCTACCGTTTTATTATAATGTATGGAAAAACACTACTGAATTTTTTTCAGATTTACCATATTTCGATATCTTTACAAATAAACAACTCAAACAAAACAAATCAATCACCAGATCTAATAAAACTCGCGCCAAATCGTATTCAAACAAAATGGCGGCATTGTGGCGCACGCGGGACCGCCACGACAATGCTCCCCGCGAAGTGTTGTAAAATAACATTGTTTATTATTACACCGTTTTAGTGTTGTATTTACGATCGGTCTAGCTTTTGAGGTCATACGTTTGTTTAATTTTAGTCGCGACTGACGCTTGGTGGGCGCGTTATAAATTATTATTATTTTCGTTATAACCCCTACCCAACAAAGAAAGAGAGATCACACAGAACACTACGTATATTTCAAGCGGTCAGAGTAATCATGCTTAATGTAGTTGTAAGATCACGTACTCCACGCACACATATGAACCTGTAATCTTTTCAACTTACAATATCGTAGCTCATACTAGTATATCTAGCTAGATAGAGCCATGTAGTAGCTATAATATAGTTGTAGCACACATGGGCCGACCCGCCAGGGGAAAGAACACGCTCTCGTAGAATACCATCGTAAAATAGAAGCTCAATATTGCTGAGTTTCGTAAGGTGAGTGTAGATATATGGAGATCCTTTTTACTGGAAACAAGCCGTTTCGCCTTAGTCCTGAGGGGTAACAACGCATCTGCATTTTGGTTTGGGCCATAGAATCCACTTACCATCGGGTGAATTTAGTGCTCATTTTATATCCTGATTCTATAAAAGACATGGTTTTAGGGGCGTATGTTTAAACCCAAAGATTATTTTCACGATACCAATATTAAGGTCAAATCTTGAATTCATTGCTTCCTTATAAAGACCATCAAAATGAGAAAAGTCACATATTTGGGGCACGTGATGAGGCACTAGAGGTACGAACTCCTAAACATCATTACGATGGCAAAACAAATTGTTTCGCCTCGTGACGAATAGAGCGGAGTTCACTAAACTGACTGCCAATCTTTTTCAGTCGAAGGGGCACCTGAAGAAGAAGAAGAATCATTGCTTCCTAGATTAATGATATCAAGGAGACCAAAGATAAATATAAATTTTACACAATTTTTTATTATATTTTTATTTGTGCCTTTTGCTGTAGAGAATTTCGGTCCGTGGGGTCCACGTGTAGTGAAATTCCTAAAGGAACTGTATCCACGGCTGGTCGTCGCTGCTGGTGATAAGAGGGCTGGTTCTTTCCTCGTTCAAATGCTTAGCTATTCAGCGAGGAAACGTAGCCAGCGTTCTTGGCACTATACCACGGGGGCAGGACTTTTTGACAATTTAAATTTTTAGTGTTAATTTTTCTATATTATAGTTTCTTTTTTTATATTGTGTATAATTTAATATTAATTGTAAATATTATTGTAAAATAAAATATAAATTATATTAAGGTGCACGCTGTTTTACTCCGTACGCTAAATGAAAGCGAAATGAACATATACATAATATAATATTTCTTATGATAAAAGAAAAACAAACAATGCGTATTTTGTTTTACGTTCAAACTCTCATGGCCTGATTGGAGAGCGTTCAGCAGAGCTTGCGTCGTGACGCTATGACAGTATAATATTTGCATTAATTTTGGTATTTATTATGGCCACGAAAAAGTCCACGGATTCTCTAAAGACTGCTAAATAAGGGAGATGTTTGCTATGGTTGCCATGCTCTGAAGTCGTTGGCAACCGCAGTGTTTTATTTTCTAGATGTATTAGTAAGACGATGCTGCTCATCTCTAGGTTTGTTTCCCTCTAGTAATATATGTAAGAGCATAATACGTCACGCACGCCAAAAACCTGCATTTCCACATTTAAAATTCTAGCTGTGTGAGAGCTAGTACTCATTTTCAGTACAGTGGCAAATTGCTTAATAAATCAAAATTATTTGATAAAAAGTATTTACATTACATCGTATTTTTTAATTTTTAATCATCATCAGCCAGTACGTGACCACAAACCTACCTGGTGTGAAACCCTAGATCATAAATCACGGTCTCAACGCAATAAAATTATGGGGTTTCGTACACCAAGAGACTTAACAAAGTGAAACATATATAAATAGTTTTCAGAAAACAATAAAACATTTTCATACGTGGTAGAGCCCACGCTGCAGCTGTATTGTGGTTGTAGCATGAATAGGTTGGCTCGACCGGGGAAGGACCACGCTCTCACAGAATACCAGCGTGAAATAGCAGCTTAGTGCTGCTGTGTTTCGTATGATGAGTGTAGAGAAACGGTGACCCGTTTTACTGGAATCAAGGCATTCCATCTTAGTCCTCAGGGGTGACAACGCATCTGCATTTTGATTCTTAATCGAAGAAAGATGTAGGTGTCTGTCTATGGGCCACCGCATCCACTTACCATCAGGTGGACTGTAAACTACTTGTTTGTGTTACCCTTATTCTTAAAAAAAAACTTTCTATTACGTGAAAAAAAAACTTTTATAACGACAATGGTGGTTCAGTTTATACAAATGTCTGATTGGTGTACAGGCTTATGAATGTGCACCTTAGGAACGTGTAGAATTTTAGAAAGAAAACTGTATAAATAATATTAAATTATAATTGTTCTAAGACTTATTTTCTGCCTTGGAGTCCTTGGTAGGGACCACCCACTTATTTATACTGTTCTGAAAGTTACTGGAGAGCCAGTAAAGTTTCAGGCTGTTAGGAATTCCATTAAGCTTGACCGTGGAAGGACCACGCTCCCATAGAATACCAGCGTAAAATAGCAGCTTAATACTGCTGTTTTTAGTATTTTGAATTTAGAAACCTGTTGACTCTTTTCGTCGGAAACTAGGCAGCACCACGCTATCACAATAGCTTCAAATAGCGGCTTACTACTGCTGTCTTCCGTATGGTGGGATGGTGGACCTGGATACACTTTTCACTGAAAACGAGGCATTTCATTTTAGTCCTCAAGGGTGACAGAGGATAGAGCATTTGAATTTTGATACTTAATCTGGTATATATGTAGATGTCTATCGGCCACAGCATCCATTTATCAGGTAGAATGCATGGTCAGAGGTAACCTCCTTTGTTTGAAGTCTGTTGCAGGTGTCCATGGACTGCAGTAGCCACTTACCATCAAGGTTGGCTGAAAGTTCATGCAACATCGCAGTTTCATAAAAAACGGAATCTCGGAAACGGTTCCAACGATTTTCATAAAATTTTGTGTGCAGGGAGTTTCGGGAGCAATAAATCGATCTAGCTAGCATTTATTTTTAGAATTTTTTTTGTCCGTGTTTTTAGGCAATGAAAATCTGCTACAATATCGTTAGAATAAGAAGGTAAATTTTGATAGTTTATTAATGGTTGCAAATAGCTTAATTGGTATATTGGGCGGTCACAAAATCTTAATACCATGGTTCGAGCCCAGACCGACCGACCGACTTTTTTTAATTTTTTTTTCAAGTTCCTTTCTTTTTTGAGAAAATCTATTTTTTTGAACCCTTTTTTATTATTTTTTAAAAACACGAAAATTTAAATTAAACTAATTGCACTCATGATTTTTTATTCAAATAACCAGTTCAGTTTTTTCTATTATGTCGCTAAGATCAAAAAATATTATTCTTATTTCATCAGTATGTAATTTGTATCTAAATATAATTTCCAAAACACACGAATTAAAAAAAAAACCGAGCGAAAAATACCGAGCAAAGCTCTTCAACTGGGTACTATACAATAATGAGAGAAACAAGTTCATTCTAATCTGCATTCGAACTAAGAAATAATTTCCATCAAGTTTTGGGACCTGGAATTATGATGTTATATATATTTTAATAGTTTTTTTAAGTAAAGATTTTTTTACTATATAACAAAATACTTTGATTGCAGATGCAGATTTTGAGTAAGTAAGTATACAGTGCATGTTACCAGTGATAACTAATGGACCTGAAAAACCCCCCAGTGACACCGCTGAAAATTTAATCTGTAAAGAGGATATTCAAAGTAACACAGACATAAAGTGATATAACGTTACAAATTATTATGCTAAAAAGCATATGGCCCGACAATTATGCTCGAAAAACTGGCAATCCATGGAGAGGAAGGTTGTTTTAATAACAGCCTTGTACCGCTTAGTAAAAGAGTAAAAGACATTAATGCAGAGATGATCTGTTAGCGTATGCGAGGGTGTCGATAGATACAGGTGACTAAATGCTTTATGACCGTTTTTGTGCGAGGTCAGTGACTAGGTAGCCACGATGATGATATTGCTGATAGAAGCAAATTCATACTTGTCTTTAATGTTGAAGGTTCTTCTTTAATTCTATGACATCAGGACTTCAAACATATCATTCCCCCCGTGACGATGGATGCTGTAAAGCGCCCGAAACGTCGGGAATAAAAAAAAATTGCCGCGATAAAATCCGTAAAATTAGTTTCATTTGATCATTACTTTCGTTGTTTAGATTCAAATTATTGATTAAGTTAGCAAAACAATTTAATGATGGGGCTTAATTTATTAAAAGGTCTTCCTATGTCCTCTTTCTTATTCTTAATAGAACTGTCATTTATTATAAGTTGCTATAATAGTCAAGAAAGTCAAATTAACTTACTATTCAAATCAAATTTTGGTATCATTATATTAAAATTTCTTACAATTATTTATGGACTTTGCTAGAGCTTACGATACCAAGCGGTTATGGTATCGTTATATAGGCAAAATTCTAATGTCTGTCAAGAATTTTTTTTAGTTTTTTATGAAACTGAGGTGTTGCATGAACTTTCAGCCAACCTTGATGGTAAGTGGCTACTGCAGTCCATGGACACCTGCAACAGACTTCAAACAAAGGAGGTTACCTCTGACCATGCATTCTACCTGATAAATGGATGCTGTGTCCTATAGACATCTACATATATACCAGATTAAGTATCAAAATTCAAATGCTCTATCCTCTGTCACCCTTGAGGACTAAAATGAAATGCCTCGTTTTCAGTGAAAAGTGTATCCAGGTCCACCATCCCACCATACGGAAGACAGCAGTAGTAAGCCGCTATTTGAAGCTATTGTGATAGCGTGTGTGTGCTGCCTAGTTTCCGACGAAAAGAGTCAACAGGTTTCTAAATTCAAAATACTAAAAACAGCAGTATTAAGCTGCTATTTTACGCTGGTATTCTATAGGAGCGCGGTCCTTCCACGGTCAAGCTTAATGGAATTCCTAACAGCCTGAAACTTTACTGGCTCTCCAGTAACTTTCAGAACAGTATAAATAAGTGGGTGGTCCCTACCAAGGACTCCAAGGCAGAAAATAAGTCTTAGAACAATTATAATTTAATATTATTTATACAGTTTTCTTTCTAAAATTCTAAACGTTCCTAAGGTGCACATTCATATGCCTGTACACCAATCAGACATTTGTATAAACTGAACCACCATTGTCGTTATAAAAGTTTTTTTTCACGTAATAGAAAGTTTTTTTTTTAAGAATAAGGGTAAAACAAACGAGTAGTTTACAGTCCACCTGATGGTAAGTGGATGCGGTGGCCCATAGACAGACACCTACATCTTTCTTCGATTAAGAATCAAAATGCAGATGCGTTGTCACCCCTGAGGACTAAGATGGAATGCCTTGATTCCAGTAAAACGGGTCACCGTTTCTCTACACTCACCATACGAAACACAGCAGCACTAAGCTGCTATTTCACGCTGGTATTCTGTGAGAGCGTGGTCCTTCCCCGGTCGAGCCAACCTATTCATGCTACAACCACAATACAGCTGCAGCGTGGGCTCTACCACGTATGAAAATGTTTTATTGTTTTCTGAAAACTATTTATATATGTTTCACTTTGTTAAGTCTCTTGGTGTACGAAACCCCATAATTTTATTGCGTTGAGACCGTGATTTATGATCTAGGGTTTCATACCAGGTAGGTTTGTGGTCACGCACTAGCTGATGATGATTAAAAATTAAAAAATACGATATAATGTAAATACTTTTTATCAAATAATTTTGATTTATTAAGCAAATTGCCACTGTACTTAAAATGAGTACTAGCTCTCACACAGCTAGAATTTTAAATGTGGAAATGCAGGTTTTTGGCGGGTTCTTGAACACCGAGAGATGAGCAGCATCGTCTTACTAATAAATCTAGAAAATAAAACACTGCGGTTGCCAACGACTTCAGAGCATGGCAACCATAGCAAACATCTCCCTTATTTAGCAGTCTTTAGAGAATCCGTGGACTTTTTCGTGGCCATAATAAATACCAAAATTAATGCAAATATTATATTGTCATAGCGTCATGACGCACGCTCTGCTGAACGCTCTCCAGTCAGGCCATGAGAGTTTGAACTTGTAACTATAACTATGTAAAATACGCATTGTTTGTTTTTCTTTTATCATAAGAAATATTATATTATGTATATGTTCATTTCGCTTTCATTTAGCGTACGGAGTAAAACAGCGTGCACCTTAATATAATTTATATTTTATTTTATAATAATATTTACAATTAATATTAAATTATACACAATATAAAAAAAAACTATAATATAGAAAAATTTACACTAAAAATATAAATTTTCAAAAAGTCCTGCCCCCGTGGTATAGTGCCAAGAACGCTGGCTACGTTTCCTCACTGAATAGCTATACTAAGCATTTGAACGAGGAAAGAACTAGCCCTCTTTATCACCAGCAGCGACGACCAGCAATGGATACAGTTCCTTTAGGAATTTCACTACACGTGGACCCCACGGACCGATATTCTCTACAGCAAATGGCACAAATAAAAATATAATAAAAAAAATTGTGTAAAATTTACATTTATCTTTGGTCTCTTTGATATCATTTATCTAGGAAGCAATGATTCTTCTTCTTCTTCAGGTGCCCCTTCGACTGAAAAAGATTGGCAGTCAGTTTAGTAAACTCCGCTCTATTCGTCGCGAGGCGAAACAATTTGTTTTGCCATCATAATGATGTTTATGAGTTCATACCTGTAGTGCCTCATCACGTGCCCCAAATATGTGACTTTTCTCATTTTGATGGTCTTCATAAGGAAGCAATACATACGAATACGCACATACGAATCGCATAAGAATATATATATATATATATATATATATATATATATATATATATATATATATATATATTCGTATGCGATATGATACCTGATGGCTTATTAGTTAAAGGAATCTCGTATGGTATAGCAAGAATGAAACGCAGCATTGGTATTCTGTTCCGGTTACGTATAAACATGTTTCTGTAATGCCACTACAATGTGAACTAAATTAAGTAAATTCATTGATTTTATCAATGTAATGGATGCCTTACAAGAAACGTTAGTTGAGTCGCTATCATTGCAAGCACGGCAAGATTTATAGATTATAATATGATACTTTGTGTCTCGTGCAGCGTAGCGAGCTCCTGTAGCGTAGCTCTCGTACTATATAGTAATAATTTAAAATAAAGCAAATAATTCACGGATAACTATAAACTGTATTTATTGCACGGCATAATATTTCAAGAAAAAAAAAATGAACATTTGAAATAAAGATTCCTTTATAATAAATGTTACATTTATCCTAATAAACAATTTCATAAATAATTGTTTGTGGCACTTTTATGAAATTTAAAAAATTAAAAATTGTTTATTTCCTTCGATCAATAATAGTTTATTTTTTTTAACTTACTCCCATACATATGTAAGGTATGGGAGTAAGTCAACATCCTTTTAAGTAAATATACATGGGGCCTGCTTTTTTTAAGTTTGAGTTGCCTCTTTGAACTAATTAGAATTCAATGAGCTAATATTTAGTTTTTTGTTGACTACTTTGTATAGATAACCAGTCGGTCTTTTAAATTGGTGAGAAGCAAAATTTGTCTTCGCTAGAGTTCATTCAAAAGCTTTTTCTCGTTTATTTCTGCAAACATAAGCATGTCTTATGGTTGGAGGTATTTTCGCAAGATGGGGTTATGAATTCTGTTCACCGACACACGTTGGTGAAGTGGAAGTATCCATCACCCCATCACCCCATCATATGAGCTCATTAGAGGCGTCTATAGTAAGTCTGAAAAATTCCGCTTCCTACAGATGTATTTCGTTTATGCCGACGATAAACACCCAGACTAGTGACATACATTATGTACCGGGATAAACATTCAGACCCAGAACATTCGTATGCCATAAAAATACATGTTTCATGCGGGATCTGAACCCCCTGCCCTGAATACCATAACTCAATGTTAAACTACTGCACACCGGAGCTGTCGAAAAGAAGAAGAATTTATTACCAATAATTTTTCTATAGAATGAGGGTGACAAACGAGCACAAAGTCCACCTGATGGTAAGTGGATGCTGTGGCCCATAGTCATCTACATTTATCCTCGATTAAGAATCAAAACTGAGGACTAAGATAGAATGCCTCGTTTCCAGTAAAAAAGGGTCTCCGGATCTCTACACACTTCATACGAAACACAGAAGTATTAAGCTGCTATTTTACGCTGGTATTCTGAGAGAGCGTGCTCCTTCCCTGGTCAAGCTGACCCATTCGTGCTACAACCATAATATAGCTGCACGTATAAATAGTATAATCATAATATAAATGATAACAGACTAACAATATTTTATATAATGTGGTAACCTAAAAACACAACCAAATATGACACCGTTTTAATATTACGTAAAACTTAACAATTATGGCAAATCCTACCAGCAATCTTAAACCATAGAGTCCAATTTCCAATCTTTTACTACCTTTTTTTATAGAACAAGTGTAATAAACGAGCACACAGTTTACCTGATGATAAGTAGACTCTGTGGCCCATGGACATCTACATTCATCGTCAATTAATAATCAAAATGCAGATGCGTTGGAAGGACTAAGATCTACGTTTCTATACATTCATCATATGTAACAGCCGCATTAAGTGACTATTTTACGCTGTGTACCTTAAGAGCATGTCTCCCGGTAGAGCCGTCCCATTCACGCTGCAGCTACGTTATGCTACAACCATAACTTAGCTGCATCGTAGCTTTACCACGAATAACCACCCTAGCGGATACTTTACCTGCCAAACTAAATATAACCGTACTTATATAGATATCGAAGAAGTAAAGAACATAAATTTTCTAGGAATGGAAATAGATCAACATCTAAACTGGAAGGCACATATTGCAAAAATAAAGAAAAAGATATCCAGTGCATGTTACGCATTGTCCATCCTGGCAGACATGGAGTATAGACACTCCATACTGGCAGAGACTACAAATGTAAGTGTCACTAGAAATACCTATTTTGGAAGCGTTTATTTAATCCTAACTTACGGTATCAAATACTACACTATACTGGGGAAACTCAACACATTCGTTTCGTTCTCCAGAAAAAATGTCTTAGAACATATATAACATGCATAGTACCGAATCATTAAGAGATATTTTCAGAACAAAGAATTTTTTTTTAGAACAGAAAAAAAATTTTTTATCCTGGAATTTTGTCTATTTGTAAAAAAACAATATGCAATATTTTAAAAATATTCCCAAACAATATAAATATGATATAAACTTACCTATTATTAAAAATATGATTTATTATAAAAGTTCCTATATTACATCTATTCGTGTATACAATCAGTTACCACCAGCTAATAAACAATTAAATAGAAATATGTTCAAAACAAAATTAAAGAATTTTTTAATTGAAAATGTTTTTCACAATCACACTGAGTTTTTAGTAAAATTAATGTTAGTAAGTAGTAAATTTTAAATTTATTTTCTTTCTTGATGCATATCCGTCATGGGTAGACTGTTGAGCCTAAAACTATATGTTTTTGTACTAAGATCATATTGTACAAAATTATGCAATATATGTATCTTTATCTTTATCCAGATATGAAACAGACAATAGAAACGAAAAAAGAAAAGAACTAGGCAAAGGTACCAGTTCACACAGCCTAAGGTATTGGTTTTAGCAATGGGGCTGGTTTAGCTAAACAGGCAGGAAAAGTCAAACAAAATGTTACGTTGTTTGACAGAAAACACGCTAGCGGGCGAGTAGTAGAGTAGTTACATACTCAAGGTGTACAACAAAAATAATATGCGTACGTAACTGTCAATTTAAGAACATGAATTTAAACACAAGCGAGTTCATATAAACAAAAGGATACATCAGAGGAAGGTAAGGTTGGCGTTATTCCAAAGATCCTTGTAGAGAATTTTAAGTATTTTCTGTGTGAAGTTAGCGTAATATCTTTGAATCATAGTTTTTATTTTAATATTGTAGATGTAGATAGTATAGTAGTCGTGGGTTCGAATCCACCATTTGACCACTGGCGTGAACCACTCGTAACACAATCAATTTAAGCTTACCACGAGTGGTCAAGGGGATATTAGTAATGTTTATAGCATTGTTAATAATCTTTATATATATATAAAAAATAAAAACGAAAAAAAAAGAAAAGTAATATTATAGATGTCATCATTATCACTACAGCCTTTAACAAGTCTACTGCTTAACATAGGACTCGACTACAGCGCCACCGGATCCACACGGATCAGATTTTGTGATTTAATTTTTTGGCAATAAAGTAACAAAACATGCTGTACTGAATGACAGATGAACCAGACTAACTGACATAGCTCAACGGATTAGAAAGCTATATTGGAAAATCGGTCGGCCATATAGTTCGATGAACCGACAACCGATGGGGAAGAAAGGTTCTCGAGTGGCAGCCTCGTACCGGTAGGCGTAGTGTAGGGCGACCCCCCACTAGATGGAGTGACGACCTGGTAAGATATGCAGGAAGTCGATGGATGCAGGTGGCTCAGGACCGTGCTTTGTGGCATTACTTGGGGGAGGCCTATGTTCAGTAGTGGACTTGTGAAGGGCTGTGATGATGATGATGAAGATATATATATATATATATATATATATATATATATATATATATATATATATATATATATATATATATATATGGTTTCCAGGGTAACTAGGGTAAATAGGGTGTAACATCTGAACGGAGTAGAAGCCTATGGCATTGATATTTTACAAATATAAAAACCAAACTAAACCAAAAATTTTTGCGAGTTGCAAATTCTCAAACAAAATAAGGGCGACAAAAAAAGCCAAAATCCATCCATGTTTTGTCTAAATACGTTAGAACTTTCCTAAGCTAGAACATTCTAAGAATATTTCCTAAGAATCAATTACGGGCATAAAAACAATCCTGCGTATGAATAAATATAAAATTTACCTCGCACAAGACTAGAAAAATATGCTTTTAATAAAAAGTATATACGTTAGTATAACACCGTCCAAATAAAAACGTTATTTGAGTTTCACTGAATATGTAATCTAGTAGAGCGTCAAAGCCTTTGAGAATTAAAAATATAGTAAAATTTTCATTTCGGTTCTGTGAAATAAAATAAAAAATTGACACCAAACGTATCTGTAGAACGCGTTGCGTGTACACTCGTAAATATAGATACTTCTAAAATAAATTCGTTAATTTCGGTACTTTAATATGTAATAATACGTAATTTATGTGTGGTGGCGCTGTCGTAGCGCCACAAGCGAAACACACCGAAGCCTAAATCACGCTATCAAAATTCCGAATCATAAACAGTATATGTAGAACATCTCCAAACTATCACACGGAGTGTTGGCCGCTCCCCGGGCAGAACACCTTGCCCGCCGGGAGATCTTCCCGTTTCCTACCACGGCCACAGTGGTGACCACCCGACGTGATCTGAACACGCAACTAACTACCTTCGGAAACTACAAGCTTCATCATCGTCATATAAATACCTCACCCATTCGCTCCCGAGCAGATATCGTCTGCAGTCTTCATATCCTGCAAGCCATCTAGCTTCACAAGGTTCATCGCAGCACTGGAATACTAATGCTTCCTGTTCCTTCAAGCTACTCTCTGCGCTACAGTGTTCGGCACGGCTCTGAGCCTTACTGCTCGCCTCTGCTTCACAGCACTCCCGCGGATTACTTGCCTTGTTCTCAACTCACCGCAGACTACAAGGCTATCTCCTGGCACTTGCACATTCGTCGACAACGAGACTGCACTATCGACCTCCGGTCTGAGCAGGGGGGTGATGTGGCGGCGCTGTCGTAGCGCCACAAGCGAAACACACCGAAGCCTAAATCACGCTATCAAAATTCCAAATTATAAACAGTATATGTAAAATATCTCCGAACTATCACACGGAGTGTTGGCCGCTCCCCGGGCAGAACACCTTGCCCGGCGGGAGATCTCCCCTTTTCCTACCACGGCCACATATGGAACAAGCTCTAAGATGTACAAAATACATTTTTTTTTATAGAACGGAGGTGGCAAACGAACATACCTGATGGTGATGAAGTGTCTACTGCAGGCCTGCAGCCAACTTCAGACAAAGAAGCCTACAGATGCGGAGTATGAGGAATATAAGAATGCTTCACCGCCTTTTTTACAGGATAAAGTTGACAAACAAGCACACAGTACACCTGATGTTAAGTGGTTGCTGTGACCCGTGGACATCTACATCTATCTTTGCTTACGAATCAAAATGCAGATGCGTTGTCACCCGTGAGGACTAAGATGGAATGCCTCGTTTCCAGTACAAAGGGTCTCCGGTTCTCTACACTTACCACACGAAACTCAGTGGCGTTACCAACCTGTTAACCAAGCGCTGCTCACATTAGATCGCGCAATACCAACCTTACGCCCGCCAAGTAGTGATCGAATTAGATCAGAATTATGTAAACATGTCTACCTATGAAAAAACTATTTTTTCGTTTTAAACAAAACCAAAGACACTATGCAATAGATATTAGTATCAAAGACAAAGATATGCTCTTTTATTTTAAACCATAACCTGGCAATGTTTCTTAGAAAAAAAAAAAAAAGAAATCACTCTGAACTTTCGGCGTTCCACGTGCCGTTTTGATGACGGTGCTCCGTGTTTTTATAGAATTTTATATTTGTGTCTGGACTAAAAACGAAAGTATTATACTTTTTTATATTCATTGTAATATAGTGAACACATATATATATAATTTGTGGTATAAAAAGTGAAAAGTAAATTGCCAAAAGTGCTTCAAAATCTGGAAGGCCAATTATGGCGGCTGGGTCATAAATGTGGTATTTTTCACATTCTCATTTATTTTTAGTGTAAAATGTAAGTAAATATAGTTTTCTTACATATTTCAAATAACTTGACGTTGTATTTATTTCAAATTCACACAAAACTATTTTAGAAATATTGTTCTAAATGTCACACAGATAAAATATTAATATTTAATTTTTTTTAATTTCTTTATATTTTATATTTTGGTATGAGTAACGAATGGAAACACATAAAACATGAAAATATACATATTTCCAAACAATTTGATATAAATTTCTCCAAAAACAAAAGTGTAGAATTCAAATTAGTAGTAATTTTGTCACTAAAATTGAAGTACATACTACTACTGTGCTATACAGGGTAATTTACGTATTTTATTACAATTTCTAGCAACCAAAAATAATTTTATTCGATAGTTTATACATTCAACAAGAATTCCTGTAAGTTTTATCCATAAATATTGTCTCAAAGTGAAAATATAGCAAAATTTGCAATATAGCAAAAAATTTGCTAATTTTCAAATTTTCCCGCCATTACGGTCCCGAGCGAACGGGAGTATAACATGTCGCGCGCTGTCAGAGCTTACAGGTTTGCTATTTTACGCTGGTATTCTGTGAGAGCGTGCTCATTCCCCAGTCGAGCCGACCCATTCGTGCTACAACTATAACAGTAATATAGCTGCAGCATTGCTCTACCACGTCAAATGGGTAATTACTGTTGTAATTACACTGAAATTATACTGGCTAAGCACAACTATATTGCGGCTGAAATAGTTTCGAGTAGTGTTGCCCAAAATCGGTATTGGTCTTGCAGTCTTGGTATTGTTCTTGCATTTTTGCAAGACCAAGAACAAGACCAATAATTTTAGCAAGACCAAGACCAAGACTGACCGTGCAAGATTTGAGCAAGAACAAGACTAAGCCTGCGAGACTCTTGCGTCTTGCAGTTAGGAATGAGTGTTGTTTCAGGGAGTAAAGGAGTTCAGGTATACGCTTAGGGACTCTATGAGACGCAAAAAATATATAAAAAAAATGGAAAATTTGACTTATGCGCATTACGAACAATACCATAAACATACATAGCGGATAAAAATATCCATTAAAAGAAAAAACACTGCATCTCTAGTTTTGACCATCGGCACTTTGATAGTGCGCGACGTCTTGTTGTCGGTATCATCAAAGGTCGAATAATGACCTGTCAAAGAAATTTTGCAGCTATTCGGAAGTACAAGGTCAAGATACACGTGCCGGCAGCTTCTATTGATATCGCATTCAATCGTCGCCGCCGCGCCGCTCGTACTACATTTGACACTCTTTGAATGCCGCCACAGAGTACATGTTCCAAAGAATAAAATAAGTTTCCGGGTGCTCAGAATGGACATGAATACATCATTGAAATAATACTAGTTTTTACGGAATTTATCGCGTATATTTAACTTTTAAAATCCCCGACGTTTCGAGAGCTTTACAGTACCCATGGTCACGGGAAGGACTGAGATGTTCAACGTCCAGATGTCATAGTTAACCGCGGTTATCATAGATTAAAATTTAACTTTTGTTCCGATCTTCACAGTATGAACTTATGGTATCATGAAGTCTTGCAGTTGTATGCTTGGGTTGGGATTTAATTTTATTTATTATAGGATCCCAAGCAGATGGTAGCACCCAGCCATCTTCTCTATTGAAATTAGGATGTTTTTTGATTTCAATAGCCTCGCGAATCATCCTTGGAAGGAATCGGTATTCTTTAGCGAGGATTTGTGGTCTATCAAATCTGATGTAGTGACGGGGGCGATCCTGTACGTGTTCACAGACTGCAGACTTCCCGGAGCGTCGATTCTTCACATCAGCTATATGTCCTTTAACGCGGGTTTTAATTGATCTTTTAGTTTAAAAAGTGTAAAATAAGATCTATGTACTTTTTAGGAGCCCGAATATCTCTTAGAGAACCGTTTAAAGAAATTGATTGCATCGAATTGATGAAAATAATAGTGATTTGCACAATTTTAATAGTAGAAATAAAAATAAAATCATAATTCCTGCTTTCCGGTTACACAAAGTATATAATGTGTTCTTGGGTAGCGATATACGGTTTTATAATAAGATTCCAAAAGAAATGTTAGATCTTTCACCTTTTCAATTTAAGTCAGACAAAAATGCTTGGAACTGACCTCTCGTACTACACAGGACTTGCTAGAAATGTCTAAACCGATTTAGTATCTACATATACATTTGAAATTTTATGTTTGACTTATCGCTTTACATAATTATAGATCTATTGTAAAATAATTTTGAAAAGAGCAACTACTGAGTTTCTTACTTTCTTCCATGATTCTTCTCAGTAGAATCAGAACCCCTGGACATGGAAAAGAAAAAATTGGGGAAACAGTGATTATATGACTATTCCAAAGTGTATCTTTAATACTTAATTGAATAAAACACATTTGAATTTTGAATTTCAAACGAGTGAAGGCAAATTTAATTTAATTAATATAGATTAATTCAACCACAAGAAGAATATAATATACACAATTTTATTTACATATTTACATTTCATTTTTACGTAGGCACACTATACCTATCTGGCAACGCATCTACTTTATTAATCTTCTGAAGAATCATTAATTTTATCAAAGGATGCCGAACACCTTTGTCGGTCTTTCAGCTGTACTTAAAAATAATAGAATTTATTTTAATTGCAATCATTCCCAATTGAGCTTTGCTTCGAGTCTAATGTATTAATTGTTTTTACTCTAATCCTTGTTGTTCTCGGAGTGATAAGTTTACAATTTGACATGAGTGACAAAGAGTTGAATAGTTCTAGTCGGAGCAGTGAGAGTTGGAGTTATAGATCTAAAAGACCTAAAAGTAAATTTGATGAGTTTTTCGACATAATTCATGCATCCCAAATTGCTTTGTGTAAATTATGCCAACATAAAAAGGTTGAAATAAAAATGAAAAACAGAAACACTTCAGGCTTAAGGAAGCATCTAATATCTTTCCAGAAAATGGAATCACAAATATTTCTTCCTGAAAAACCAAAATTAAATGGAGATATCACAAGCTTTTTTAATAACCACCGGAGAAAGTGGACAGGTAAGAAAAAATATATTTATCACACAATTACATAACACATATATTATGTAACTAGCGGCCGCCTGCGACTTCGTCAGCGTAAAATATCTGATTTCCTACGAGATTTTGAAATTTTATCGCTGCAAAAGTCTTACCTAAGTATAAAGAGGCTATATACTTAGGTATTTATTATTTAAAACTAATAAAGTAAATGTCGATCTTCATATCTATACTTTAAAAATATAGGACCTGCATGTTACCATTTTACCCCAATTTCACCCCCCTTAGGGTTAGGATTTCGTAAAACAGCTTATTCAGGATTTTATTATTGAAAACTTATAACTTTAATGCCGATTTTCGTGTATCTAACTTCAAAAACGTAGGACTTTCATACAAATTTCCAACTCCCATTTCACTCCCACTCCCATTTCACAAGAACTAGTCTTAGAACTAGTCTAGTCATAATATCTTAGACCCAAGGCATAAGAATCAGACATTTGACATGACATTATGGGGGAAGCAAATTAAAACAGAAAGCCTGCGCAAATTTAATGAACTTTATAAAGAATATAAAAGTCTACACTCAGTGAATACATCTCTAGAATCACCAAGAAATGAAAAGAAAGTATGTGAATATGATGAAGATGAAGACATAATAGACTTTGAGAAATTGTATGCATGTCCCTCAACGTCATCTGGATCTGGATCTTTCCACCAAGACTTAGTTATAGACGAGTTGGAGGAGTACCTAAGTAAACCCAGAGCCGCCAGTTCGTAAGACATTTTAGAGTGGTGGAGGACACATGAGACAGAATATCCGACTTTATCGAAGATGGCCCGTGATTTTCTTTCAATACCTGCAACTTCAGTACTTGCTGAGAGAATATTTTCTAAAGCATAATTAGTAATTATAAAACATAGAAATAGGTTAAGTGATGAGTCAGCCTGATGGTTACTTTGTATTAATTCTTGGTCAAAAGAATTTATATAAAGTAACAGTAATGTCAAAGCTATTGTGTACTGTTATGTAATTTAATTTGTATTGTATTTTATTTATTTATTTAAATAAATGGTAAATTGTATAATTATTTTATTCCATTTCATATAAGGGTCTATCAATCTCTTTCTAGACAGATAATGTTCTTTATAATATAGTCAAGTTAATGTCATTAATTTGTTTTTTATATGTTTTGACTAAGTTTTAGCACATGTAAGCTTATTAAATGTAAACGTTTATTAAGAAACAGACAAACTCCCGTGGCCGTGAGACTTGGTAGATAGCTCAGTTGGTTAGAGCATCGGCACGGATCGCTTAGGTCGTGGGTTCAAACGCCACCCTTTTATTTTTGTTTTATTACTTTAATTTGGTTGGTCTTTCTATGGCTATGTTAATTCAAGCTCAAAATGTGCCTACTCTGTTAAGTTGTTCTAAGATCTAAAGTAACGTTTAATAAATAACAATAGGCTAATAGGTAATTGCGAGACCAAGAACAAGACAGTTGTATTGGCGTAAGACCAAGACCAAGACTGGCTAAGTCTCGTCTTGTTCTTGCATTTGGGCAACAGTAGTTTCGAGACTAACACATGTAATTCTATATAGTATGTTTAAATGAAAACGATCTCCTTCACCAAGGTTTGCCTGGAAAAGATCGCTGTTTAGCGATAAGGGCACCTAATTAGACATTAATTTAAACATTTAAGTTTATTACGTGTTATTCTGTTGTATGCAATATACTATAACTATAATATACTACAATATAATACGTTGTGTACAATAAAGAGAATAAATAAAAATAAATAATAATTACCGAAGTAGAATCCTAGGCAAAAAGTGTCCTACGACTATAGTAATACGCAAAATGATGACATTTAAAAAAATACGGTGAACCCTGCAGGCCATCCCTGGAACTTTCTGCTTATTTTCGAGCGGAACCGACCGATTGACTTGAAAATCTAATCATCTCGAAGTCTCCTCAAAGAACAATTTGAACGCCGTGTAGCACATCTAGATCGATTGACTTCTTCTAAAGATATCGTACGCCAAAATTTTATCTTTGGAAAGGCTTTCTAGGATCTCAAAACGTGGAGTTCTGATGAAAAGTCGCATTCTCAAAATCAGACCGAAATCTATAACTTCCTACTTTTGAAAATTATTTGTTTTCAAAGCGGCAAGTCAAAAATTGTACCGTAAGAAAACTAGCACGAGAGTGTTTATCAGTTTCAATTTATTTATAAATGGGATTCCGAAAACTACTTACTACTTACGTAGCCTGAACTACGTTCAACGCTTTATCACTGTTTGGGTGGTTGCTTTATTATGCATAGTAGCGCCATCTGCCATGTTGCTCAGAGTATATAATTTGATCATTTATTATTTCATATAAAATTATAATTTCTATTTTCAGATAAACGTGTAGTGGCGGTGTAAGAAAATTCACTATCCCATATCGACCCATAGGAGTTGTAAGAGGCGATTTTTTTTATAGAATAAGTGTGACAAACGAGCACACAGTCCACCTGATGGTAACGGATGCTGTAGCCCATAGACATCTACATTTATCCTCGATTTAGAATCAAAACGCAGATGCGTTGTCACCCCTGAGGACTAAGATGGAATGTCTCGTTTCCAGTAAAAAAGGGTCGCCGGATCAGTTACACTCACCATACGAAGCACAGTGGTATTAAGCTGCTATTTTACTCTGGTGTACTGTGAGAGCGTGGTCCTTTCCAGGGCGAGCCGACCTATTCGTGCTAAAACCATAATATATCTGCAGCGTAGCTTTACCACGTATAAATATAGATAGAGTGAAACTATACCAGAAGCAGCATCTTCCGGATAACAATTCAATATTATAAATATCTGCAGTCGCCAATCCGTCTGCCAAGCGTGGCAACTATGGCAGTGATTTAGAGTGACTAAAAATAAATAAGTAAATTTCTAAAGGAAAGCTTTTTTTAAATTTTCTGTCTGTCTGTCTGTTTATGAACGCATCACGTATAAAGTACTTATATTTTTCCACATAATATAATAATATTAACTTATCACGTTCATCTCTGCAAATATTAAAATACATTTCGAGTTACGAACGAGTTTTCAAACCGTTCAATCTCCGCTCTCACTTCCTTTGACGTATATACAAAGTAACGAAGTTCGGAAAGCTTTCAATTGCATTTTGTGAATATTGAGCTCGGAGTTAAACTTTGAAATTAATACATAGCTAGAATATCTCTGACTTTTCAAATATATATCTCTCTCTCTCTCTTTCTCTCTCTCTCCCTCTCTCTGTACAGTTTTGTTTATTTAATAATAATAATAATATATGTATTTTCATAAAACATGGTGTGAAAAAGATTTTACAAATAATGTATTATCGAACAGCATATTTTGCTATAGCAATATATACATAGCATGCAAATATTTTTGTTTTTGTACATTAAGACTTATTATTAATAAAGTCTATAATGTTACAGAAATTATTCATACAGTATAATTCCTAGGTATTCCTGAAATTTTGATTTAAATAATCTAGTATTTAACATTTTGAGATTAATTGGTGGCTTGTTATATAAACGTACACACGTAGATAAACAGCTTATATTATATTTACTTATTATAGGATGATTACTTAAAATTAGCTCATAGGGGTTTCACCTGATCCGAGAATTAACGTCATCTGCCATGTTAAATAAATGTTTATGCTTCCATACAAACATACTTGCATACAGCTTTTTTACGCGGTAGAGTCATTCTGCAGCTATATTAATTATATAGTTGTAGCACGTATGGGTCGTTTCGACCGGGAAAGGACCACGCTCTCACAGAATACCAGCGTAAAATAGTAGCTTAATGCTGCTGTGTTTCGTATGGTGAGTGTAGAGAACCGGAGACCCTTTTTACTGGAAACGAGGCATTCCATCTTAGTCTACGGATGACAACGCATCTGCATTTTGATTCGTAATCGAGGATAGATGTGTGTCTATGGGCCACAGCAACATCTTACCATCAGGTGGACTGTGTGCTCGCTTGTCACCCTTTTACTATAAAAAAATACATATTTTATAAATATAAAGACATGGTAGAGGTAATAACTCAAATTTTTTAATCACCTGTTGACATGATTTAGTTGGTTTAAGCCCACATATTGCTCTGATATATTTTTTGCTTGACATTTTTTTTTGTAAACACTAAATGCTCTATTTTGATCGGTGCTTTTACTATAGATTATAAGTCCATAGCGCAGTATTGACTCTACGCTTGTACGGTAAGACAGAACCGCCGTTTATGTTTGTTACATTTTTTAAATATATAAGGGCGTATGCATTTTTTAAATATTTAAGGGCGACGTAGATATATCGTTTACATTATATATAATCAAAACGTAATCTAAGTATTTATATTAGATCTAAACAATATGGTGGGTGATTTAGTTTCAATTCGTCGATCCATTGCAGCCTACAAAATTCTGATGATGAACATAGGCCTCAGGCAGGCAGGTAGTGTATACGTTTCAGAAATTTTAATTTTTTTTTACTTCCGTAATTCTTTTATAATATAATTATTGATCAAATACAAAAATAATTTTATGAAAATTCAACTCAAAAGGTTTGAGAAAAAAAATTAAAATCTTTATTTGACTAGTTTAAAAAAATAAAGAGACGAAAGTAAATCGCTATGTAAATGTGTCACTTGCAGAGATTCCACATTGTAACAAATCAAATGAAAAGGCTTATTTTATTTGAGGTCATGTTGAAAACAACTTTTATCTATATTTATTTATTTTTTACCTGCCGAAAAATAAACAAAAAAAAATACTTAAGCGAAATCATCATCAACTCAAAGATGGGGTTACGACCTGGTAAAAGATGTATTAAGTCGATGGATGGCCCAAAACCATTCTTTGTAGCACTTCCTGGGGGAGGCCTGTATTAAGCAGGGGACTTTTAAAGGGCTGTTATATGTTATATTTATAACATGAACTCACCATCTTTCTTTGAGCTTGCATAGTTATAGTTTTATTATCGGGGTCCAATAAGGGGATTTTGACCCAAAATAATTATATCGGTAACGGTTAATGTGACCAGCCAAGTTCTATTTGAGTTAGACAGCTTAGATGGCAGTATCTTAGGTTATTTATGACCGGTAAAGCTCATAAATTATAAAAGAAATACATTGCTAAGATGGAACGTCGAGTCCTAATTCCATATTCATACCGTCAGGTGGCCATTGACGTCATAGGCGCAGTGACAGCCCGATAAATTGGACTGCACTTAAATCACATGCGCTATTTCAAACGGGCACTTGCCAGAGTTGCCCACCGCAAATAGATCTCTACATCGCGACTGTCATCAAATGTCCCATCGTTGCGAAATAGTGCATTGATCTTAATGATGTGCTAAGGCCATCTACATTTATCAATATTGAAATCCGTTATAGCTTATTAAAGTCCACTGCTGAACATAGGCCTCCTCCATAGATTGCCTTTTTTTAGGTTAGGAGGTTTTTTTAAATTTTAGCCGTTATTAGGAGAACGCTGCTCCCCATCTCCTGATTTGTTTCCCTCTGTGGCTTCTTACTACACCCACGGGATGATATGCGGTTCTCATACCACCACTACATTGTACGGTACGGTTTAATATGTTTTAATTTAAATATATGCCACTGCACGGTATATTTAAATAAATAAATATATTTTAGCGTGGTTCAACCACGCTCTTCTAGGTGACAGAAGTTATTTCAGCCTAGGACTCTGTCTGAGTAGGAACTACCCTCATAACTATTTCTGCTACTAAATAGCAATGCTTGCTCTGCTATTTGGAAGACCTTACAGAGGACCAAAGATATTTCAAGTTAATTAGTTGAAAAACAGTGTAATAAAATATAATGGTTTGACTTACTTTACGCGGTAGAGTATTGCTGCAGCTATATTAGTAGTATAATAGTTGTAGCATGAACGGGACGGCTCGACCGGGAAAGGACTACGTTGTCACAGAATACCAGCGTAAAATAGCAGCTTAATACTGCTGTGTTTCGTATGGTGACTGTAGAGAACCGGAGACCCATTTCATTGGAAACGAAACATTCCATCTTAGAGATGACGGCATCTGCACTTTGATTCGTAATCAAGAATAGATGAAGATGTTGACGGGCCACAGCAACCACTTACCAGGTGGCCTGTTTGCTCGTTTGTATCCTTTATCTTATAAAAAAAAAAACAAGTTTAAAGACTCAAGAAGAATGTGAGGAGTACGATATAATTACTGACTATAAAGCATTTCATCTTAGTTCTCAGAAGTAAACGCGCATTTATCGTTTTTTTTTTTGAAGCTAACTGCAGGTGTCTATAGAATACAGTTACTACTCACCATCATGTGTACTGTAAATTCGTTTGTCACATCAGATTTATTAAAAAAAACAGGCAGTAAAATGTGTGCACAAGTGGACCGACACGACTTGAACAGGACTACATGACAACCAATTGACAACGCTGCATGATGCTGCTGTGTTTCATGTGGTGAGTGACGAGATTCAGAGACCCCTTTTATTGGGGATAAGACATTCCACCTTAGTCCTCAGGGGTGACTCTCCCCCCCGAACGGGTTCCCGCCTTGTCGTGGCGGGGGGGCTTAGTAGCCGTGGCTTGGTCTCCCACGGTGAACAAAGAGGAACCCACGTGGCTGGCCCGAGGTGAAGGGCCGGCCTGAGGTGGCCACTCCGAGTGGGCTTGGAGAGCCCACTTCGGATGTGTGCTGGTGGACTGCAGCGAGTGGGGACTCCGCACCCTCTACCGCTGCAGCCGAGGTGGAGTCGCGGAGGAAGTGGAGTGTTTGTATGGCGATGCGCCACTCGCCCTATCCTCCGCGACTCAAACGGGGCCGCACCGTTGATGCGGTGGTGATGGGGCTGCGGGGGGAGAGGATTGTCGGTATTGCGAGGCGCCGCTCTCCCTATCCTCCGCAGCCGAATTTTGGTTGGCGACGGAGCCATAGACCAGATCCGCCGCTGGGGTCGGGAAGGCTAGTACTTCTAAGTGCTCGTTTTTCCTGGCCCCATGGCCTTCGCGCATCGGACGCGGGGGCGTCTGTTTCGCAGATGCAATTGGAGGCCGTGGAGGAAGGCGTGCCATGTTTTCTGGTGCGCCTTACTTGGGAAGGACAAAGGGGAGGAATATTCCTCTCCCGAGGAGGTGCTGCCATGGGGCGGCAGTCGCTGGTAGGGCCGCGGAAGTGTGCGAAAGCGTTCCCGTAGCCCTGCCAATATGCGACGAAGGTGGAACACCATGGGGTTTTAGTCGGTGCGAGTCCGACATAACCCGTCCTTGCCCCCGCGAGGCGGGTATGCGCAGGCATTTCCCCATGTTAAAAAAAAAATGGGGTGACTCTGGATTTTGATTTTCAGTCGATAATAAGGTGGATTTTTTGCTGGCTTACCCGTATGGGACGTTCAAGGTCGCTCAGCGAGCTATGGAGAGGGCTATGCTCGGGGTTTCTCTGCGTGGCAAATTTAGAAATGAGAGTAGCACCCAAGCCGGATTAGTAAGCTGAAGTGGCAATGAGAACAACCGATGAGAAAAAAAGGTTCTGGAGTGGTACCGGTAATCGTAGTGTAGCGCGACCCCCCACTAGTAGGAGTGACGCCTGGTAAGACGTGCAGGAAGTCGATGGATGCAAGTGATTCAGGACCGTGCTTTGTAGCATTCCTTGCGGGAGGCTTATGTTCTACAGTGGACTTGTGAAGGGCTGTAATGATGATAAAATGATTAACCATCCATACTGCTATAGAAAGCCTAATTTCTTTTATAGAGTAGGTAAGAGTGACAAACAAACATGACGAAACGAGCAAACATGGTGAGAGTAGAGAACCGGGAGAAAAATTAGTTCTCTACACTTGGAATTATGTGAGAGCTTCTTCCCTGTGCTAAAATTATATTAAGTTCTTTATATAATTTAGGGCAGTGTACTATTAGCCCCCATTCCAATAATAACTTTTGTCTTCTTTTTTGTACGGGATGCCTCGTAAGTGCTACGCATTAATCTGTATTTTACGCGGAAGTCATTGACTAGCTATCTTGCCATGTGCGAGTATTTAGGTAGACGTAGGGGCTACAAAACCACACACGTATGTGTGTGTGTGTGTGTGTGTGTGTGTGTGTGTGTGTGTGTGTGTGTTTTTTTGTGTGTGTATGTTTATATCCTACTACTGGCTACAGATTTCTGAGACATCATTTTTTTGACACCATTTCTGAGTAGGTTTACGAGCTAAAATCACTTATCCTAAAAATAATGTAATTTCTTAGACATACAGTTATCATTGCAGTGTTTTAATTCATTTTTGAGCAAGTGGTTAATAATAACATAAAATAGCTATTAACAATTGAATTTATACTAACGGCGATTAAACAAAAAGATAACTTTTTGACGAGTACTTATCTCCGCTGTCTCGGCTCGCAATCCCAACAATCATCTTAGACCGACGCCGTTTATTTTTCATTCGCAAGCTTCAAAGGAAAAGTATAATGGAAAGATAATAAAAACAGTTATTGCCCAAAAAGCTTCAACGCTTAATTAAATATTTTTATAAAATATCTAAAGCTTTAAATGTTTTCTCAATTACGTTAATTGAGGTGTAGGTCGACTAAATAGGGAAAGGACCACGCTTTAATAGAATACTAAAGTGAAATAGCAGCTAAGCGCTACTGTGTTTTATATGGTGATTGTAACAGCACGTTTGCACTGAGAGACATCAAACACGTAATGTTTTGAAACAAATCGCATAAAATAAATCACACAACATGCTTTGTTGATAGTGGTGTTCGTACTCACAAAAGCTGTGTAAAATTTTCAACAGGTATGCAAACTTACCTTTCAACATGACAATACATATTTCTACAAATTTGGTTCAAACATTTTGTTTCTGTAGTTATAAAGATATAATATAGTTAAAATATGTAATGTACAATAAACTGTACACAAACATATTTACTACAACATATACTTTGTCTATGCAAAACTTCTTTATACATTGACAGAAAACAGTGTTTAAAACATGTTTTTTTGTAAAAATCGCGTCAGTGCAAACTCACAATAAAGAACCAGAGATCCCTTTTACTGATAACAATCTTACTCCATAGGTGTCACATCGTATTTGTATTTTGATTCTGAATTGAATATAGATGTATGTGTCTATGGGCGACAGCAAAAACTTGTCATCAATTGGACTGTGTACTCGTTTTTAATCCATATCTTTATACTTATGTAATTCTTCTTCACGTACGTGTGATTTTCACTAAACTACTCCGAAACACTGTAACAATTTTGACGAAATTTTTATGATTGCTTTAGTGGATTCCTGGATAGTTTAGATTCACCATTAGACCCGGTAGATCAATATTCAGAAATCACCCGTGCAAAGCCGGGGCGTATCGCGAGTTCTATATAAAAATATTGAAATACAATACATAATACAGTTATTTAAACCAGGTAAGCAATGTTTTACGTAATATTTTATTTTAATTTTTTAAACTAACGACGTTAAATAATCCATTATCCTATTTCGTCCCGTGCTGTTAGAAGCGGTTAAGGGAATCGAAGAAAAATTTTATGGCTTCCGATAAATTTTCTCGTGAAATGTGGCTAAGACAAAAACCTTATAAAAGAAAGACTCCATCAGCTTATTTTTACAGGATTGCACAAAAAATCTAATATATAAAAATTCATATTTGTTTGTTTTTGCGATGCTATATCGTTCATAACATTGCATTAAAACTTTGTCAACATATTGCTTGCACTTTCGCGAAGCCTGTAGACATAGTTGAACCGTAGTGAATGCAATCCGGATTCTTCGAAATTCGATAATGACTGGAAAATCCGGATTTTCCAGAGTTTTATAAATCCGGTTTTTAAGACTCAAACCCTGATTTTTTGGATTTTAGTGAAAATTGAGTTCAATGGATAATATTTTGCATTTATCCACAAATTTTCATTCTAACTAATGAGTAGTTAGGTGTTACGTACTCTAATACGCAAATTCGAGCAATATTTGAATTGGATAGTTAGACATACAGCTCATAACTTTTTTATAAAATCATTAGACAGTCAAGACACGGTATCTGCCAGGCAACTGGCACCGTCCTTGAAACGGAGAATTAAAGACAGGTGACTCTATAATATTGTCGGTGCCTTACAATACTTACCCAACCCTAATCAATTTTTAAACGAGACTAAGTAGGACGAAGATTGTTTAAAAAACTACGTATGATGAAATTAAAAATTTGATCTATCAAGCTGCAACCCTGGATGTTGACAATTGCACGACCACGTCGATTAATACGAACTCTATTTCAGAAACTCTGATCCATCGCCGCTCAGTTTTAAAGAAAAGCTCAATCGGCAATTTTCTCTTGCAAGTGTGGGTAGTGATCATCAACACCAGTCAACGAGTGAAATCAGCGCCACTGATCCACGTTGAAATGGCTTCATTTGAAAACTGTGGAGGTTGTGGAGAACTCCTAAGATCTAAGATCTCGTTTTTAAAAAAAGGGTGACTAATATATGTGTACTAAATTATATATATAGCCCTTCTATAGCTTGCTAAGCGACCTTGAGCGTCTTCATACGGCCAGCAGTAAAGGACCACGTTTCAGATCCATAAGTCACCACTCGCAACACGCACTGGTTGTACAGTCCCGTTTTTAGGTTTTGAGATATACTTGAAAAGAAGATGTGTCGTAGTTTTCCGAACGCTGCCCATCCGAGTTGAATCCGTCGATTGACCTCTCGGTCCAAGTTGGACTTACCTAGTCGGACTAGTTGCCATATAATATACATACGCCAGGCAAAGTGGCAGATTGTACTCTTTGGTCTTCTGTACAATCTTCCGTAGGATATGAATGTGGTCTATGGTACTGAAGCCTATTCGGAAACCGGCTTGCTTGGGAGGCTGGAAGTCGTCGAGTCTGCGTGCGAGACGATTCGTAATGACTCGAAAACGGCACGTAGACGCGGCTTAGAAGGGAAATTGGTCTGTAGTTCTTCAAGAGAGTGTTGTCACCTTTCTTGAGGAACACCACCACCACACTTCTGCTCCACACCCCCGTAATGCCACTATGGAGGAGGAAATTAAAAAGCTTCTCAAAGACTTCAAGTACCGGTTTTCCAGTCGCTTTCAGATGCTCCGCTATGATTGCAATCTCGCCTGGGACCTTGCCGTTTTTAAGGTGCTGGAGAGCCATTCTAATCTCGCTCAGACGTCCGGTATATCATCGAATCAGTGTCGGATAAGACTTGCTCTTGGATCGTTACTCACACTTCCGTGTGGCTCCAACGATGATGTGTCCCATATAACCTCTCAATCTCACTCAAAATCTCAGGTATCCCGGAAACGATGCCACCACACTCAGTCTTCAGCATTGAAAGTTGGCTCTTTCTGACAGACAGATCTCAAGCAAAGACTTTGGAGCCCTGGTTCCGCTCAATCGCTTTTAGAATACGAGCTTTATTGAAGTTGCGTAAGTACTGCCGCATGTATTGGAGATCTGTCTGTTCAGTTGCCTGTATGCTGTCAATACTGCTGATGATTGCAGCCTCACCTATCGTCTAACAGCCATGACATTAAGAGTGTGATCGGAGAGATTTTGTGTTCTTCTGCAGCAGGTCATGCAGAACTTAGCTCCAACCGCATGGACAATTTCCACGAGCTTATCATTCATATTGTCCACTGTATTGCAATCTTCTAGGCACTGACAACGGTTTTGTAACTTCAGCTGAAAGGTTTCGGGATTTTTCGATAGAGCGTTGACTTCATTAGACTAGACCTCTCCAACTTAACGTTTAGGTTCAGTGTGCCTCTAACCATTCACTGATCGCTGCCAGTTTTCACCCTTGTGATCACTGAGACATCACTGTACAGTTGCCGTGGAGTCGTCATAATGAATTCAATCTTATTTTTTGTCGAACCGTCGGGGCTCCACCAGGTCCAGTTTCTGTGGGACCACTTCTGAAAGAAAGAGTTCATCATAAAGAGTCCCTCTTTCTCCATGAAGTCGGCCAGCTGCTGGCCTCTTGGGTTCCGTTGCCTTATCCCAAATTTCCCTACCTTCAGCTCACCGATTTGTCTAGTTTTCTAGTGCCTAGCTTTGCGTTTCCCTTTAATACGTATAGTATTAAATAATGTATATAATGTAAGTCTCCCTTTAATACCGTATAGTGGGTTTTGCAGAAATGCATGGCTCTAGAAATATCCTCATACATTTCCTCCACCTCCTCATTGGGATGTGCCGAAGTTGGTGCGTAAACCTGTACGACCTTCAGCGAATACCGTTTGGTGATTCTGAGTGTAAGGTACGCAACCCTCCTCGACACACTCCTAATCTTTATAAAGTTGTTAACCAGAGACTTGTGGACGATAAATCCAACACCTCCTTGGGACAGATGGTCATCCTCCCTTTGATAGAACGAGTTGTCGGATTCGAGAATCACCGTGTCCTCCCCCTCTCTTCAGACCTCGGATAATCCTATAGTGTTCCAACGCAACTTGTCTATCTCTTCTTCCAGCTCCAGGGTCTTCTCGTCAGTTCTCAGGGTGCGTGTGTTGTAACTTGCCAGATCGAGTCGTTTTAGGTGGTAACTGAACCTCCACCGGAGATTCTTAACACCCTAGCACATGCCCCGCCATTACCATGGTCGCCGCCGTAGCCTGGAATAGCGGGCCGCTGGGGATTGAAAGCCGTGTATTTGCGTTCTCATGGTAGGTATATTGCCATAGTTGCCACGCTTGGCGAGCGGGTTGGCAACCGCAGTTTTTTGTTGTACAGTTGCTGCTATCAGGAAGATGCTGCTGCCCATCTCCTGCCTGTTTCCCTCTGTCGCCTTTTAAGACACCCACGGGAATATATGGGGTAGTGGATATTTTTAACCGCCACTACACGGTTTTTGTTTATTTTGGTTGATTTTATTCCGTCGTGTCTGGATAAATGCAGATTTTAGATGATTTATGCTGTGTTATTTTAGTTTTATCAAATCACCTTAAAACTTCGAAATATCCGGATTATCCGGATTTTAATCATAGAAACATTCAAAAATCCGGATTTCAAAAATATCCAGATTTTGCATACTCTAGCTTTGGACCCGGTAGGTGGCGCTGTTGTAGAATTCAGATGTCACCCAAGTGAAGCCCGTGCAGATCGCTTGCTTTTAATAAAAAGTTAAAACCGAAAAAAATTATTAATGGGAATAACATAATTTCACATTCTGAAGTTGGTACTAATACATAGAGTATAGAAGAGGTAAATATGCCTTCTGAATGTAAGATTATTTTATTCTTTCAGCTTAAGTGGGCTATTACATTTAGTTTTTATACTTTTAAATCGACTATGTAACATAACAATCAATGCCGCCTTAATAATTATTAATAGTCACATTTAAAAACTTTGTCCCCTATTGTGCCACCGCTTAAGGTGGAATATTTTTTCCCATGGGACCACACCTAAGTACATTACCCATTTCATCCCATCCCAACATCAAAATCGGGTCACAATGATATCGTGTGAAACATTCACAAAACATACAGTCGAACGGAATTCCTTCTGTTTTTTAAAGTCCGCTAAATAGAAATACTTTACACTGAATAAATGTTATTTTAATGAATTTTAATCGCATTTTTTTAGCTTAATGCTTTTGTAGAACAACTGCATGATTTCTGTAGCTACATACATGACTAAACATCTCAGCAAGCCGGGATCACTCTCCGAAGTTGCTCGCAATATGAAAGGACTTTTTGTACTACTTCGGGGAGATTTCATAGCTCCAATTATTATAATATTATTGCTCACACGCAAAATACGGGCTTACACGTGCAGTTGCGGCGGAAAATAGCTCGTTGTAATCTAATGTAATGCAGTGTAGTGACAGCGTATGAGAAACCACTACATCATAAAACCGTAGTGAAGTAGGAGACGACGGAAGAAAACTGAAACAGGAGGTACGCCTCTTCAGGAGCACCTTCCTCATACGGACTCAATAATAAAAAATCTACACGTATCAACCAGCCTGCCAAACATGTCAACAGTGGCAAATATGAGGCAATATTTGTGGGGGGGGGGCTTTTTTCAGCAGTAGATTGTGTCTTATAATATAATAGAGTACAGAGGAATTTTCATAAAATAATGTGCTGTTTACATTACGCAAGTTTCTTGCATACATTGAAGCAATATATGACTTGTATGGTTCAAGCAACACGTTGCTTTCTTGATATATTGGGCAAGTTTTCATTCAAATAAATTCTTGGTGTAAACAGCACATACAATAAATTTCTTATGCAATTCTTGCATCCAATTGGATTTTCCCTTCATTTGCAAACATGAGTGCCGAGGGTGTGTTGATTGTTGCTGCTCTTCTGAGGCAAGAAGTATTGAGATAACATCGATAAAAAAGTTATCGGATCAAAAATGGATATTAAGTAAAATAAACGGATATTAAGAAGGGATGGGAGGTTTTTAAAGACTGTAACAATCTTTGTGTAGAGTTAAAAATTGAAAACGAAGATGAATTTAAATGAATTTAAAGACATATTTCGTGTGTTCTATACACAGTTTTATAATTTGTTAGATAAAGTTGGTTCTTCTATACAAAGGCAAAATATAATAATGCCTAATGCTATTCCTGCTCGAACGGAACTAGAAGCAGCACTCCACAAAACTAAAACCTGAAATTCCTGTGCAAAAGATGCTTGCTTGCATTACGTGGATCACGATTCTTGTAATTTACATTTTCGGTATCCCATAAACAATCTTTTCGACTTCGATAAATATCAATTAACTTCATTAAATCAGCAGAATGAAAATTTAATACTTTTTTGACTCATATTTTATTAACCACCTCTATTAAAAAATGTTTAAAACTGGAATCAACAATTTGCAAAAGCAAATACGTGCGTGTCTAAAATGGCACAAGCACGTGCAAAGCTGTGTTTAGACAAGCCAAAAATTTAAAACAATTATCTCCTAAACATAATTGCCTTGGTATAAACAAAATACACTAGCAATTATTTCTTGCCAAGACTTGCATTCAATAATCGTATTCAATCATCCGCGTGTAAAAATTTTCTTTCAATTCTGGAATGGAAAGTGTTGCGCTTATTTAATTGCATTCATATATATGTACATTGTACACATACGCACGAGACATACATAAGTATCTATCCTCGATTAATAAGCAAAATGCAGACGCGTTGTTACCTCTGAGGATGTAAAAAAATAATCTGCGTTTCTCAATACTCAATTTACGATACAAAGTGGCATTACGCTGTTACTATAAATTGCGTTATTCTTTTTGTGAGCGAGTGTATTTCTTTCGCAGTCGAGCCGATACTACAACCGTAATTTAGCTGCAGCATGTCTGTACTAAGTATATATATATATATATATATATATATATATATATATATATATATATTTTTTTTTTTTTTCGGTTTTCTGTTTTATATCACAACATTTCGTTTATCTGCTCTTACATAACTTGGAGTTTTGGCTATCAGAGTTTTATCTATACTATATATATATATATAATATATATATATTAGAATAGTATTCCGAAAAGTTTATGTACCCCAGGAAATCATCATTATAAATATGGAAGTTTTGGCAGTAAACACTATCTTCTAACATATTGTGTTTAATATGCCAAGAATATGCAGCGGATAATGTCGTGATACTAAACGACTCACTTCGCTATAAATATGTTGACATTTATCTGTAACTGTAAATCATACGTACGCTCTTCTATTCAACCATATTTCATGCCTATTACATCCTAAGGGATATTCAGGAACGCTAATACTAATGGGAGCACTCGTCTTCAAAAACGAGTATATGCGCAGTAAGTGATACTCGTATGTAGGTTTTGACGGGAAATTGATTGCCAGCAAACTGCTGCCGTTTTATAATATTTTTTATAGAATAACTGTGAGAAACGAGCTCACAGTCCGCCTGATTGTAAGTGGCTGGATCAAAATTCAGATGCGTGTCTCCTATGATAATTAAGAACAAACTACTAGGACTAAAAAAGAAGACATTTAAATGACGGTTTAAAGTGAATTTTCATATGAAAAAAATTACGGTTTAATAAAATGAAAAAGTCTACTTCAAAGGAGAAAAAATAACATTCACATTCTGAGGTTGGTACTAACACTATGTGTTAGTTGGTACTAACACTATGTGTTAGTACCAACCTAACATATGGATGTATCAATCCATCCATTACAGCCAATAAAAGTCCACTGGTGAACATACCCTACATTTTGCCATTCATAATAATAATCGTAGATTGCCCCATAGGGAGAATTTGGTCATGCTTACCACACTTGGTACAGGTGGACCGTCTGCTCGTTTGTCACCTTTACCTCTATAAAAAGAACTCTACCAGGTGGAACTGGTGATAACTGGTTACGAGCGTGGGGACTAATAGTCAGAACATCTAGCTTGTACACCACAGGTTATCATAACAGCCTCCAATCCATCATAACTTCCACGACCAACGGCAATACGTGTTTTCCGAAACACGGGCATGAAACGCCACCAAGTTCTTGGCTGCTAATAAAATTTTGACAGCAAATCACATTATACTTTTGGCCCGACCTAGGAATCGAACTCAACCTCACTCACAGTAGTCAGATCAGGCATTAGCAGCTGTTGCGACCACTAACGACCGATTTACACTTCGACAAGTACAGTAGCGAGTTTAGTTACAGGGCAGTTGACAGTAAACGGTTAAGTGGGCAGTAGCGTTCAAACAATGTCTTCGTGACGAGTTTAGTTAGGGACATTAGTTCATAGAGTTCGTCGGAGTATTACGTTTCAAGACTACAGAATTTTTCTGGTTTTCGTTCAAGAATTAAATGATCCAGTCAGAGAAGCATTAATGGTTGTTTTTAAAGAAGTTTTTAAGAATTTTCATGAATGCAGCATCTCGAGAAGATTTCATTTTACAATTTGAACTTCCACCATTACATAAACATTTGTTATATTAATACTCCTGTACAAATTTATACGTGATATCTTCCGTCCATTTCATTATTAAAACTCAATATAAAACGTATAAATATTCAATAAACAGTATCGAACAAACTTTGTGGCGAGTTTAATTATAAAAGTACAATTGTACGTTTTGGCGCGCAAACATTGCGTCCTGTCAACTTATGCACTGAACTAAACTCGCTCGTTTACACGAACGGCGAGTTTAGTTGCGTGTGGCGGCAGACGCGCGGGAGGGCAGCACTTCGCACTTAACTCGCCGAAAAATAGCTCGGCCGGCTATCCCGTTCAACTTAATCGTTAACTTGCTACTTAACTCGCTTATTGCCGTTCAAACGAGGTTCAAACTTAACTCGCCAGGTTCGCAAGTTAACTTGCTACTGTACTTATTGAAGTGTAAATCGGTCTTAATAGGCGGAAGCGGTAAACAAACGGCAGTGACAGTGATAGTGTGTGCATGTGTGTGTAAACGCCTGTGTATGATACAAGAATTTCTCGTTTAAAGTATTATATATTAGTATAAGTATAATGAAATATGTTGTAAATTCGATAAATAGCAGATGTCGTCATTATCATAGAGTAGCAACAAACGACATCAACATTACTTTAGATTTTGAAATAACTTTATTACTCCACGAGAATTACACGCAAAACTAAATACTACACGTGCGTAGCATTCGTTACAAATATAAACCACTATGTGTGACGTCGTTTTACACGTTTTTTTATTAATCTTACAGTTTACGGCTGTATATTTGTAAAGAGCTATTTATGAATGGCAAAATGTAGGGAAATATAGCGCCGAAGTTAATTGAGTCGAGAGCTAAATATCGAGTGATGATTTCATATATTTATTTTTGTTAAAATGTATTTTAGTTTTACGAGGCAGCAAGAACAGACTGCATCACACGTTCTTGATAATGAAATGCCTCGGCATGCCAGAACTGTTTATATGTATCGATAATAATATTCCGAAAATTTCAAATTGTTTATTCACTGATTTTCGTGAATGCTTTGAAGCTTCCGCATAGGAACCCTATATATACTTAGTATTATATATTGTTAATATAAAGATATACATATATCATAAATAAATAAAACTTAAAAATTTTAAAATATAACTAAACTTTAAAATATAAATAAACTTTAAAATAGGCACTAATATTTTTTGAAAGTAATCGTTCAGGGAAATAAAGTTAAAAAAGCTCGCAACTTATTCTAGTAGTTTTGCTAATTAGAGATCATAAACGATATAAGAAAATGTAAAAGAATAGAATATTTCTATTTAATATAGATTACAATCAATTTTTATTGAAAACCATTTTTTACTATTTATTCGGAAGACTTGTATGTCCTGAGAAGAATCAACTAGAAACCCTTTAGGACTATTTTTTTCAAAAGGAAATAATACAAAAAAAAAACACAGATTGTACAAAATGTTTTCAAACCTTATTTTAGGAAAAACAGCTTAGAAAGAAGGACTTACATCTCAGGGGTTATCATGCACTATGTATTTATTTATATTGTAAAGACCTTTTTAAATTTAAACTTGTAATAGAGAGACCTTGTATAACTTCTTGGATTAGTTATAACAGCTTACGGTCGAGTAACTGTTATCACTAGCTTGTGTTTGTTTCTGGTATTTACAGACTGTTTTATATTTCTTTTTTAATGAAACTGCTTTTGTTTTTATAAATATATTTGTTTATAAAATAAGGGGATACCTGATGGTAAGTGGATACCGTGGGTCATAGATATCGATTCTTAATTGATAACTACACTCACCATACGAACTACAGCAGTTTTAATCTGCTATTTCAGGTGGTATTCTGTGAGAGCTTGGTCCTACCCCAGTCAAGGTGACCCAATCGTGCAACAACCATAACATAGCTGCGTGGCATGAATAAAAAATATTATACGAATATTTTTTTTGTAAACATACAGAGAATATATGATTATATATGTAAACAAATACAAAAATAAGAAAATTACAATTATTCTATAGTTTTTAGAATGAATTCAATTCAATGCCATTTGAAAGACAATTGGTCCATGGGGTCCAAGTGCGATGAAGTTCCTAAAGAAACTGTATACACGACTAGTCGTCGCTTCTGTAATAAGAGAACTGGACTGGTACTTTTCTCACTTAAAGACTAAGTATCGCTTTTTTCATTTACTTAATTTTTTACTAAGTGAGGAATCACTGGCTTCGTTCTTGACACTATACCACGGGTAATAAGATTGTTGTTTTTTTAACCTACATATTATATAAATACTCACGCCTGTCACCCAGAAGGGTAGGCAGAGACTACATACTTCCATTTGGCACGATCCTGACAGACCTCTCTCGCCTTCTTCACATCCATATACCTACGCATACATGCTCGTCGGTTAAGGGTACTCCTAATTTGGCCCGTTTTCAATAATCGCTAATTTGATCCATAAACTTCCGCCTAGGACGTCCCTTTCCGACTCTGCTATTTACTTCTCAACATACATTTTCTTTGTCACTCTTTCCTCATTCATTCTTTCCACATGACCAAACCACCGAATCATTCTTTTATTAATCCTCTTCACAACATCATCTTGTTTTTTATTTATTGACATAATGTTGTAATTTTTGCTTTTTTAATTCTAATGCAACACATGATACGACAAATTTAAAATCATAATTGGACCAAGGCGATGCAAAACTTGTGCCCTTCGTAAATTATCCTATTTTCTCCCTCACTCTCTATCTCGCGCTCTCTCTTTATTCATCTTTTTCCTTTGTGTCCTGTGCCTTCATTACATTAAACATAATATAGCCTACTTTCTATAAATCTATGACAGGTAGGGCCAATCTCCATCTCTCCGTGTTGCCGCACGACATTGATTTTCGCGGCATGCCTGCAATGCGGGCGCCAGTCTTAAATAGATTTATTGCATCGATGCCCGCCAGTCTCTTAACCATCTACCCGTGACTCTACCTACAATGCGATAATCATTTTAAAACTTTTCTCAGAATCTTATTTATTATTTAACAGTAATGAAAGGCAACGGCCTTTCTGATTCACCGATGTACGAAACTAGTACGGTCATAGTTTAGGATATACGTTTCTTTAAATATAATATACGTATCAAATCTCAAATGTAAAGACAGAATTGAGGCGTGTTTGGATTTAAAATCAAAATATCAGCGTTAAAACGTCACTCTCCTTTTATTTTGTAGACGGTTAATATATAATTTACCGCGATGTAGCGGTGTAAGAACCCATTACCTCATATCATCCCGTGGTTGTTGTAACAGGTGACAGAAGGAAGCAAAATGGATGGGCACCGGTGTCTTCCTAATAACGGCTAAATATAAAAAAACTGCAGTTGCCGGCTTGCCAAGAGTGGCAACTATGTCAAATGCCAAATATGTGAGAGCGTGGTCCTACCCCGGTTGAGCAGACATATTCGTGATACAACCAAAATATAGCAGCAGCATATAGGCATAGCTCTACCACGTTGACTCTACCCCATATCATCTCGTGAGTGTCCTAAGAGGTGATAATGGGGAACAAACTGGGAGAGATCCAAGAGCTCCTTCCTATTAACTACTAGAAAATATAGAATTGCAGTTGCCTACGCGCCAGCCAATAGTTACCACTATGTACCATGGGAAATATTTCCCTTTTTAAGCAATCAATGAGGGAGGATTATGTTTTTACCTTAATAGGCTTGACTTTAACGGTAACAGTAATATATAATACGTGGCTCGACCACGTTCAAAATTCTAACTTATTATGTTATTTCACAAAGGTGACAACACCAATGTAGCCCTCTATGTTTTTAGTTGCTTACAGGTGACTATAGGCTCCAGTAAGCACTTATTTTCAGGTGGACTGTGAGTTCGCCAGGCACTTCGGTTTTTACAAAAAAAAATAGAATGAAATGTTCACGGCGTAGCCCCGATGCTAATTGGCGGACTTCAGTTTTCGAATCATTCTCGATTTCCTTAACCATGAATAACGCCTTGCGTTGTTTACATTTATCGATGAGCACTTGATAAATAAAAACAAATAATTTCAATTAAAAAATCAGAGACGCAATCGGGTATTGAATTTGGTATTTTCAATCTTTCTAATTCTTCTTAACACAAAATAATGCATATTTTTTTGATTGTCCCGTATACCACGCACCCAATTACAATAAAAGTTTGTAGAGTTATGAAAGGCTGGTCCACGAAGGATTTCCGACAGTAAAAATTAAAGAAAAATGAATATTTCTTTGTTTCTTCTTTTTAGGTGCGTTCCTACTTTTATTTATCCAATTACGTTAAGACTGCCAGTGCCCGAAAAAGTTTCCGACAAAAATAATAGGTATAGAGTTATAGTTAGTTAAAAAACATTAAACAACACGTGGTAACGATGATGCACGTATATTGCGATGATTCTAATGAGATTTCTAGGTTAAAGTCATGAATTAATTTATGATATCGTTGCTCAATACAATCGGTTACTTTTATTCTTCTGCGGATATCCTGGGTATAAACGTCATCCCATAGAGAAATACTGAGAACAGCCCTTTAATTTTTTTGTACTTATTCATGTTTCTTTTCCATCTGTCGTCTCTTGTTAGAGAATCTACCATCCTATATCAAACACTTTCACTAATGAATAAAGTAACAAATGTCTCGCTATCCGCACCCGTGTTAATCTCAACGGTTGGAAAATGTTGACGTTTTAACGGGTTTTTTTTGTTATACTTAAATTTAGTGCTGCGTTTTACGAGACCATTTTACGACGAATCCGCATCCGATGCGTAAAAATCTGAAGATATATGCGATTGCTGATCAAGCATTAAAATTATACGCAATTTAAAAATAAAACTAAAATCGTTGACAGCTCCTTGGCACAATGATTTAGCATTGTGTTGCGGCGTTAAAGGCTGCGAATTCGTATCTCGCATCGAAAAAAATATTTTTAAAAATTATTTGTATCTCCCATAAATAATGGTTGCCATAAATAAGTGTGACAAACGAGCACACAGTCCACCTGATGGTAATGGATGCTGTAGCCCATAGACATCTACATTTATCCTCGATTAAGAATCAAAACGCAGATGCGTTGTCATCCCTGAGGACTAAAATGGAATGTCTCGTTTCCAGTAAAAAAGAGTCTCAAGATCTCTACGCTCACCATGCAAAACACAACAGTTTTAAGCTGCTATTATACGCTGATATTCTGTGAGAGCGCTGTCTTTCCCCTAGCCGTCACATTCGTGGTAGTATTAGCGTCAAGAGTACAAAACGAATAGTAATATCCTCCAAACCGAATTTCGGTCACAGTGGTCAACGTCAACGGAGACTAGCCATCGGCGCAGGACAGGATTATAGTATCCGAGTGTATGCGCAATCATAGGTGCACTATCATAGTTCGATAGAACGGTAAACCGACACGATCGGATATAGATCAGGTGCAGGATAAACCGCTTTACGTGCTTTCCAAGAGACAGTGGTAAAATAATAAAGCTCAATAACTTATTTTTTGGCCCGACCCGGGATTCAAACCCGGACCCCTATGATCAGCAGTCGCACTATTAAAACCACTAGAATAAAGAGGCAGTACTAATCTAAATTATATCGCCAATCATATGATTGGCCCACTAAGCTACAAAAATGACTTATGTATACCAGTGGAATTTCATAAGGTGACCAAAAAAATTGTTATAAATGCAAACATTTGTGTCGATAATTCCATTTATATATTGTGCTACAAATTCATATTTCATTCACATAGGTTGTATGTTACCATTGACATGAAACCTGGATATTTTGAGAAAATAATATGACAGATTTATGGACTGGATTTAAGTTGAAAAGGGTAGAAAAGGAATACAATAACTGTCATCATGTTTTAAATTTATTACAGTATGATATAACGCTTGTCAAAATCACTCAGCGTGCGGTAGAAAGGGCTATTCTCGGAATATCTCTGCGAGATAAAACCCGTAATGAGCAATGAAAAATCCACAGAAGTACGAGAGTAACTGATATAGCCCAGCAGATTAGAAAGTGGAAGTGTCGACATCCATGGTCATCGATGAACCGACAATTAATGGGGAAGAAATTTATTCAAATGGCAGGCTCTTACTGGCAAGCTCAGTGCTAATTGACCTCCCAATGGATGGAGTGCCGACCCGAAACATGCAGGCAGTTGATGGATGCGAGTGGCTTAGGACCGAAGTTCAACAGTGGACTTGTGATGGGATGATGTAGTAGAAGGTGTAACCCAAGCAACCCAAGATCAATCGCCGCCGACACCATTATAATTAATAATAACTTCTAATGTAATTTACCATGTGCTCGACGGTGAAGGAAAACATCGTGAGGAAACATGTATGTCTGAGAATTAAAAATATTTATCAATTACCGTTACCGCTACAAAAGGGAAATGAGGTATTCTATTTTCATCTTTAGGGGTGAAAATGCATTTTATTTTTAGTTATTAGAGGTACCTAGTATATATAGTTGGTGCAGTATCAGAGGCAGCTAAGTAAGTGTTGCAAATATGAGTCTCTAAGAGATGACCACATATTTGCGCCATTTGCTTATAGATGTTATGGTTTCGTGGGTACACGTGCGGTGAAGGTTCCTAGAGTATCCGTACTGGTCAGAGGAAAAGCCAACGTTCTTGACACGCGCACACGCAGACACATTCGCACACGCATACGCACACGCACATGCACACGCATACGCACACACTCATATACATACATACAGACATAGTGACACCCTCGTAGGAATGGTCAGACTTGTTTCCTGGGACCTCAAAACGCCGAGATCTGATAAAATCTCGATTTTCGAAAACTGGGGTAGAGCCAATAACTTCCCAATTTTCGAAAATTATTAATTTTCATGGCAGGAAGTTAAAAAAAATATATGCATATGCTTATTCAGAGAAAATAATAAGATCCTATGATATAATAAGTTGGCAGCAGATGTTCACGGCTAGAGTACCTACTTATCATCAGATGGACTCTAAGTTCCATAGTCACTTCAGTTTTCTAAAAAGGGCATAAAAAACGTTAGATAATTCACTATTCCACGTAATCCCGGGCGAAAGAGGAAACCGAAGCAGGAGATGGGCTATTGCAACCAAAGGTTTTGGAAAGACGTAAGCAAAGTTACAAAAATCGCTAAGTTTTAAGAATCAGAACTGACTGATATAACACAAGTTTTGATGTTCCCACTTGCAAGTGGCGGTAATGATAACTTGGTATTAACGAAGTAGGGTGAAAATCGGGAACGATAACATACATTTTAATTTACATTTTTTTTTCAAATATTGTGTTAAATTTACGTGGTAGAACCACGTTGCAACTATATTATAGTTGTAGCACGAATGAGTCGGCTCGACTGAGGTAGGACCACGCTCTCACAGAATACCAACATAAAATAGCAGTTCAATGCTGCTGTGTTTCGTATGGTTAGTGTAGAGAACCGGAGACACTTTTTACTGGAAACGAGGCATCTTTGTCCTCACAGGTGACAACGCGTCTGTTTTTTGATTCTTAACTGAGGACAAATGTAGATATTTATGGGCCACAGCATCCACTTACCATCACATGGACTGTGTGCTCGTTTGTTGTTCTATTCTATAAAAAAAGTTATGTGAAAAAAAAAGGAAACACGGAATGTGAGGTAAATGAAATCTCCAATAATAGTTTGTCAGTTCCTGACTAGCTTTACACTGTAATGACAGATGTTATCGAGAACCATTTATACATTCATTCATTACATCCTATTAAGGTCCACTGCTGAACATAAGCCTCTTCCATAGATTACTTGTTTTTTTTTTTATATAAAACCACTTGATGGTAAGTGGATGCTGTGTCACATAGACATCTACATTTATCCTCGATTAAGAATCAAAACGCAGATGCGTTGTAACCCCTGAGGACTAAGATGTAATGCCTCGTTTCCAGTAAAAAAGGTGTTCCGGATCTCTATACTCACCATACGAAACAAAGCTGTATTAAGCTGCTATTTTACGTTGGTATTCTGTGAGAGCGTGACCCTTCCTCGGTCGAGCCGACCTATTCGTGCTACAACCATAATGTGTGTGCTACAACCATTTTGCCATAGTTGCCACGCTTCTAAGGCGGGTGGGCAACCGCAGTATTTTTATTATTTTGAGATACTGCTGCCTTAAAACAGAAGATATTCTATTTTAGTTTTTCTAATTGAAATATTTAATAATAATTCAATTGTGTAATAACTATTCTAATATACCGAATCTAAGTCTCTTACTATTCGTAGACAGCAGCCATACCAGTGCCAAAATAATGTGCTCATTGACCCGCGTCCTCCGCGAGGTGGCTATGAACAAATTCTTTAATATGTTTAATAATATCATCATATCATTAACACTCACGGCCGTCACCTAGAGGGGTAGGCAGAGACTACAGACTTCCATTTAGCACGATCCCGACATACCTCTCTCGCCTCCTCCACATCCGTATTACCTACGCATACATGCTCATCGGTTAAGGGTACTCTTAATTTGACCCATTTCAATATACAACCAATATGTTCGATAAACTTTTGCCTAGGACGTCCCTTTCCGACTCTTCCATTTAATCCTGGTCACATCATCATCTTGCAAACCACACTCTTCTTTTATCACACAATTTCGTATCCTGTCACTCAGATTTAGTCCTAACATATCTCCATAATATATTTAAATAATGTTTAATTAGTGTGTAATGTACATAGTTAATACTACATATCATAGTATGTTGAAGAGACGGTAGCCTAATTGTAGGGCACGGACCGCGAACCCAAAAAGTCGTTGGTTCGAATCCGACACTCGACTACCGTCGTGAATCACTTTGTGAGCTTAAAATGATTTTGTTAGCATGTTAAGCTTACCAGGTGTGGTTAAAGGGAATATTATTAATGTTAATTGCATTGAATTGCACGCCTCATATTTGCCATAATTGCCACGCTTGGCAAGCGGGTTGGCAATCGCAGTTTTTATTTTTAGTCGTAATTAGGAAAAAGCTGCTACCCTCCATCCGCTACATCTCCTGTTATGTTTCCCTCTGTCGTCTTTTACTACAACCACGGGATGATATGGGCTAGTGGACATTCCAACACCGCCACTACGTGGTACGGTACGGTTTAATATGTTTAAATATATGTATATTTTATGTATAATAATATGTATATTTTTAATGTTTTATTCTATTTATTGTATTCTTACTTAATTTATATTAGTTTCTTTTAGCACTTATTTCTTTTTATCTCTGCACTACGTTAAGGTTAACTTAGTTGGAAAATGCACCATTCATTAAATCCGCCTGTATACACCATTCTGTGTATAGCTTTATTTAAAACTTTTTAATAAATATAGAAATAAGTACGTCATTTGGTGCTTTAAAACTGTTTAGGAGAGTAACATGAAAAGTTTGTTGCCAGTAACATTTAGCAGTAAAATTCAGTGTAAGGAAGAGAACAGTGTTGCTATTTTATAATGTGATTCTCTCAGAGAGTTATTTTCCTTACCTTGAAAGTTTCTACAACTTAGTTGAACTATGTTTAAATGTTGAAATTTTTGAAGATATCTTAAATGATTAAGATCTTCTTTAAAAAATCAACATTTACCATGTAGTGTGTAGGAATATCAACTAACCCGTAAATACCACGAATTATAATAAGAAGTGGCGGATGCAAACACGCTTGGCATTTTTAGCTAAGTGGCCTTGGTAACTATGGTGAATATCCCCTTATAACTTAATCAGTGATAGAGGTTATTATTATTTAGAGATGCCATCAGAAAAATGCTGTTGTCTATCTCCTATTTCATTTACCTCAGTCGCCTCTTACGACACTCACGAGATGATATGGCATAGTGGATTCGCTTTTGCTGCTAATAACGATGACGGCATCAAAGGTACTGCATAGTCTCACCCTATGCACGCGAAGATAATTAAAGGTAGTTGATAATAAGTAACAGAGGGATAATACGTGAAATAGATTTGCCCATTTGCGTGATCTGAGAAAGATCTTATTTCTTTTCTGTTTATAAAAATGTCATCAACCCTAGAATTTTCTACTTTATCGTAGTTTACAAACATAAGTTTCTCAAGGACAAATATCCATCATCAACATCTATACAGTAAAAGGTTTAAAATACTGAACATTAAAGGAAGATCATTTCATACCGTCACATCTGTCTTTCCATTTAAACGGTATTTCAATACCGGAACTGACACAAGTAGGTATCGTAAAAGGCGACAGAATAAAAGAGGTGGATTTTCCTGGTATCAAAGAATTTTATAAAAAAATACGGCATAGCGTGGCAACTGTGGCAAAACCATATAGGTTATATGAGGTAATCTATTTGTTTATAAATAATTCCTTTCATTCGGTAATCTTGTTTACAATATATTCCCGAGACTTTCCAGTAAGTAATTAGAGGATACTCGTGTTGGGAATGACCGGCTACATTCCTTTTTTATAGCATTGGGTGACAAACGAGCACAGTGCACCTGATGGTAAGTGAATTCTGTGGCCCATTGATATTCACATTTATCCTCAATTAAGAATCAAAATACGAGCGTTGTCACCCCTGAGTACTAAGATGGATCATGATACGAGTAATATATTTAGTATGAATGTTATATTTATGGCTATAATAAATGTTACTAACACACTACTCGTAAATCGCTCTATACTTAGTTTCTAAACTTAGCTTTCGTTTTTTTAGAAAATTAAGTTAACAGACGACTTGCACGTAGTGCTCCTGATGGTCAGCTAATAGTGGATAATGTGGAACATAGGCTCCTACATCCATCTTCGGTTACGAATCAAAATGCAGATGCGAGAGGTACCCCTGAGGACTAAGATGGAATGCCTCGTTTCCAATAAAAAGGGTCTCCGGTTCTCCTTACTAGAAGTTTACGTTTAGTTACGTTTATAATTTTTTACAATTTATTGGTGTTAGACTACAAGTTTTTTTTGTTTTGTTTTGGGAATTTTAATATTAAACTTATTGTTTTATTTATTTAAGTTGTTGTTGTGTTATATGCTTTCTCTTTCATGCTGCTGGTGTACCGTTCGATCTTGCATTTATATTTTTTATATTTTATTTTTTATTGTATATTAGTATTTATTTGTATATTTAATTAGTTTTTATGTTATCCTCAAACATTTGTAACGATAGTGATTTGTTTCTGTCGTTGTCTTCGGATGATGAGACACTTAGTGATGTTAGTTATCACAGTACAACTGCTTCTCCTTCACTCAACATCACCTTAAATTCTTGTTTCTCAGACTGTGTGAATAATTTCAATGCTATTCATATTAATGCCCAAAGCATTCCGGCTCATTATCCCGACATGCTTGCGTCATTTGAATCCCGAAATATTCATGCCATTTTAGTTTCAGAATCTTGGCTAAAACCCTGTTTGCCTTCTACTTCTTACTCTTTGCCTGGGTTTCATCTAATTAGAAATTACCGCAGTAATAGAGGTGGTGGGGGCGTGGCGATCTACCTAAGATCCTACTTTCCATTTAAAATTGTTAGTTCGTCATGTCAACCGCCTCCTGGTGATTCTGCTGAGCATTTGCTAGTGGAGGTCTCCCTGTCTCAGAATAACATCCTACTTGGAATTTTCTACAGTCCCTCTCTTTCTATAAACTATTTTACTTCTTTTGAATCTCTTTTAGAATCACTAGTCCCTACATTTACAGTCATACTATTTTGATGGGTGACTGACACCTGTTTACTTAAAGGCGATAATCGGGCTATAAAACTTGAGTCTATAATTGAAGCGTGTAATATGCAAATCCTACCCCTTGCTGCTACTCACAAATTTCCTAACTGTACTCCTTCCCTTCTGGACTTAATTATCGTGTCATCTTCAAACCTAGTATTCAAGCATGGACAGTGTCCTGCTGATGCATTCTCTTATCACGATTTACTTTTTCTTTCGTATAAACTACGCCCTCCTAACATCAAACCTAAATTAGTTCTGCGACGTAATTTTGGAGGAATGGATATTGACCAACTTTGCGAAGATGCTCATAATATTGACTGGTCAGTGATTGAGAGAGCACCATGCATTGACGATAAAGTGGAACTTTTCAATTCCCTTCTCACTCAGCTATATGACGTACACGCGCCAATGCATTATGTTAAACTCAAGCACTTACCTGCTCCATGGCTCTCTGATGATCTGAAAAGGCTAATTTTGAAGAAGAATGCGGCATTGTCAAAGCTTAAGAGGAACAAAACAGAGGAAAACCTTAGAAAATACACTAAAATCCGGAATCGCCGCAACACATTGTGTAGAGATGCACAACGACGCCATATTCATTCATCAGTCGAGAACGGCGACTCATCTAGGGTGTGGAAGTTTCTTAAAACAGTTGGAGTTGGTAGAAACTCTCTTAATACTTCACCTCCCAGTGTTGATGTTGAACTATTAAATCAACATTTTTCTAATCCTTCTAACTCTTTTGATAGTGAACATAAACTGCAAACACTTCGTTCTCTTTCTGTAAGTCCGACTCCTAATTATTCTCCGTTCGTTTTTAGTCAATTTACTGTATGTGATGTTAAGAGAATCATATTATCCATCTCCTCAAATGCTGTCGGTAGCGACAGCATTAGCCGTAATATGATCGTTCCTCTCCTTGATGTTATCACTCCCATTATCACTCATTTGCTTAACGCATGTGCATCTTCCTCTAAATTCCCTCAAGCCTGGAAGAGTGCTTATGTTATACCCCTTCCGAAGAAATCTAATCCCGTCAACCTCACTGATTTCCGTCCCATTTCGATTTTACCTTTCCTTTCTAAAGTCCTTGAAAAACTTATTTGCCAACAGCTGACACTTTTCCTTAATAATAATGTCCCCGTCATAGTACGGCTACTGCCTTAATTAAAGTTACTGATGACATACGGTGGGGTATGGAGAATAAACAACTTACAGTCATGACCTTGCTAGATTTCAGCAATGCGTTCAATACTGTTGATTTCGATATACTGTTGAGTCAGTTGTATTCCCTTAACATATCTCCATCAGTAATTGACTGGTTTCAAAGTTATCTCTGTGGCCGTCGGCAGTGTATTAATGTTGATGAAACTCACTCATCTTGGTATGATATTACTGCAGGCGTGCCGCAGGGTGGCGTGTTGTCACCTTTACTCTTTTCCATTTTCATTAATTCAATTACTCATAAAATTTCTTCTCTCTACCACATGTATGCGGATGATGCCCAAATTTACACCCAGTCAACTCTTGAGAATTTGCCAAATGCAATCGCTACATTAAACAATGACTTAAATATGATTCATGAGTGGAGTCAATCATATGGCCTAAATGTCAATCTTAAAAAGTCACAGGCTATCATTTTTGGTAGTCAGAGCTTTATCTCAAGAATTGACTGGTTCTCCATACCACCCGTTGCATTCGATGGGGTTGTGATCCCTTACTTTGACAATGTCAAAAATCTTGGTGTTTACCTTGATAGTTCCTTAAATTAGAAACGCCAACTGAATGAGGTAAGTAAGAAAACCTTTATCGCTCTTAGTTCACTGCGTCGCCTTCGATCATTTCTTCCCATTCCTACAAAAATTATGCTCGCACCAATTTCGCCGGAACATGCATATTCTTTCTATTCTGTACTGTGTCTTATTTCACCCTTCTACTCCTCCTTATCTTAAGGAGAAATTTAGTTTTGTTGGGCTTCCAGGGGAACCTTTACGCTCTTCAAGAAAACTCATTTTAAGGGTACCAACTCACAATACATCTTTCTTTAATAAATCTTTTACTGTACAGTCTATTAAGCTCTGGAATGCCCTACCTTTGTATTTACGCGAAGCTCAAACTATTGTAGTCTTTAAGCGACTTCTTAAAGAGCATTACTTGTCTCAATGGTTCGAAAATCATTAGGATAAATTATGTGATTATCTAGTTTTGTATTTATTTGTTTATGTTATTGTTAGTGGTATGTATGTATGTATATGTATGTTTATGTATATACGTATGTATATGTGTATCATATTTTTAATGTATTAGTCATTTATATGTTATTTTATTGCATGTATTGATATTATATTAGGTATATTTATATTGCACCACCTACCTAGTACCCACTGTTTTATTCCTTTACACCTTTGGTTGCCTGGAAGAGATCGATCGCTATGTAGCGATAAGGCCGCCAAATTGTACATGTAATCTGCTCTCTGTTATGTTCTTTGTAAATTTGTTTGTGGTGTGCAATAAAGTATATTCATTCATTCATTCATTCATACTAGAAGCATTAATAGGCTAATATTTTGAGAGCGTGGGCCTCCCTCGTTCTTCGTGCTACAATCAAAATATAACTGCATCGTGGCTCTATAACTTAAAGTAGTAAAGTATCGTTTTAAAATTAAAACGATAGACTTTATATTCAATGCAAAAACTCTTTTATAACAAAGGCATATTCATTACTTTTTAAAAGCCATTTACAAACGTATTATAAAAACAAGAATAAACAAAGATTTCTTGAAATGTTAAAAAAATTGTTTCAACTTGGAGTAGGTACTAAAATAAAAGCTACTTTTAAAGATTTTCCTCGAGTTTAATAACTCTTCAAACGTAGCGTGTAAGGGAACAATGCATTGTATCGTTTTACCCGCTTGCGAGAGTTCGTTTATTTTCTCTTTTGGTTAGGGTTTCGCTTGTTTTTCGTGTTTTTTTCCAGTAAAATTAAACTAACTTTTATCAAAGTTTAATGTGAAACCTTTTTTAATTTTATGACGTAACTAATTAGAACTAATTAGAAATTAATAATGTATTACACATTAAATTCAACAAATGAGTCATTCCTAATACGGTATGAATGTACTGCAGTGTGCTTTTCCTTTTGTTTTTTAAGTTAGTTTTAAAATTACGCTAGAGGTCTGCACATTATCATGCACTTAGCTTTAAGTCTACTGTTGTGCATAGTCCTTTCTTTGATGCGCCAGGGGGCAAGTATTGCTAATTTTTTCTTAGAATTAGGGTGATGAACGAGCATACAGTCCACCTGATGGTAAGTGGATGCCGTGGCCCATAGACGTCTACATTTATCCTCTATTAAGTTTCAAAATGCAGATGCGTTGTCATGCCTGAGGACTAAGATGAAATGTCTCGTTTCCAGGGTTTCCGGTTCTCTACACTCACAATACGAAACACAGCGGCATTAGGCTACTATTTTACCCTGGTAATCTGTGAGAACGTGATCCTACCCTGGTCGAGACAACACTTTCGTACTACAACCATAACGTAGCCGCAGCGTAGCTCACTAAAACAACGAAATAAAACGGAAAATAGTAACTTCAACGAACAAAAATGTCAATAAAAATCTTTAACTAAACAAGAATGGTGGTCTAAAATATTTTACAGATTCAGATGTGGCCAAATTGGTGCTTGAAATTACGAACACTGAAAGGATCAACGAACATGGAAAGCATTTTTACGAAACAGATGAAAGTGCAGCGTGCATGTTATTGCGCTGCCGATTTCATTTGCAACGCTCTGTCCACATGTTGATGGCGGAACTGTCGAAATTGTTAATCAAACGAGTACAGTTCGCAGAAAAGTTTGCGAAATAATTGGATTTGTATACAAAATGTACACCGATTTTAATTGTCAACGGTACGGGTTTAAATTTGTATAAGGCGTAAGGGTTATGTAGTGTAATACTATATACCATGCAAACAAATTTTAATTTAAAAAATACCAATAGCGAAATCGGTGAACTAATGCTAGATATACTTTATTAAACATACACAATAGACATTATTAAGAAAAAAAAACATGATCGAATTGGTTAGAGTTTCCTGTTTAATTACAACTATTTTTCAATTAGCTTTTAATTTCATTGACATATGTGTTGAAATATATATATATATATATATATATATATATATATATATATATATATATATATATATATATATATATGTGTATATTCCCTTCTTTCTTTCTTCCTGACCCTAATTTTCTCATCCTGGCAACACTTAAATAAAAAATCTAAGAAGCTATTCAAATATCCAGTATTCTGAAAACTTTTATTCTGAATGTCAGTTTCAAATACACTAATAATTAAAATTTCATATTGCGATTAATCCAATACGGCAAAAATGATTTTTGAAATATATTGAGCGTGTTTTAAACAGAATAGTAGTCTTACAAGTAGTATGTAAATAACTCCTAAATACAAAAAAATGCGACGCTTCTTTGTAAACCCGATAACGAAGCGTTGCAACTTGCAACCATGGCAAATTCCTTCCTGTGAGTCAATATATGGGGGGCGGCCCGTTAAACAACTACTAAAAGGTCAATAGGGAGGCCCATCTTCATCAGTAAAATTTAAAAAGGCCGTGATGAATGAAAAAGTTCAATGTTTTGATTGGCCGATTGAAAATGTGTCAGAATATCATATTTTAGTAACATATTATTGTTTTCCTCAAGATATTTTCTCTATATTGAATTGAGAATCTAATTTTGAAAAAAAAAACACTTGAAGCTGAAGAATTAAAGTTTTAGATTGTTCACACAGCATGGAGACGACCATAACCAAAAGACTGATATTAAAATACTCTATTCTTAATATTCTGTCTCTACCAGATTGACACACGTGACAGACGTTATTTGGGCATTCAATTTTACGCTGCAATGTTTGAAATGTAGATTCAACGCGGTTAATTATCAATAACATCCAGGGCAATAATTGGAAATGTTTGACGTTATGAAATGATTATTTTAGTTGGCTCTTTAATAATAAAAGTATAGTAAGTCATAACCAAAGATATAGCCTATATTATCTGTTTATACGTCGTTTTGTTCTCAACAGATCATTAAATTGTTTAGCTAAAATATTTATTCATTGTTAATGTAAATTTTTATTGTATATCTTACAGGATACTTACCGTAAAATAGCAGCTCAATTGTGATTCGTTTGGTGAGTGTAGATAACCGGAGACCCTTTTAATTGGAAACGAGGAATTCTATCATTGTCCCCAGGAATGATCTGCATTTTGATTCTTGGTCGAGGATAGGTGTAATGTGTATGGACAACGGCATCCACTTACAATCAGGTGGGCTGTGTGCTCGTTTATAACCCTTATTCTAGAAAAAAATCATATTGTAAATTAAAGAATTATTTTCCTCTAACTCCATTGTAAATTGTATTTCATAGTTTATAGAGTTAAGGTGGCATTTTTAGGCCACCTTTTATTTTAATTGGTAGAGTGTAGGGTAACTGTATTACTTAGTGTTCCTAATTGCATTTCCATATTGTATATGTTTTATAGCTAAAAGTTTAGAATCTATATAATGATTTTAGTTTAAAGTCATAAGAAACATTTATAAAATATTGTTTACCTTAGTATTCAGTAACGTACATCATGTCCTCTAAATAGGCACATTGTTTCTTAACAAAATTTTCACGTTTTACTTCACCATGTTAAATCAGCACTTATAACTGCAGTTATTAATTTCAACCGAACTCCATATATATTTATATGAATGATTACAGTATAGGAGTGTCAAACGAGCCCACCTGATTGTAAGTGGGTGCTGTGGCCAATAGACATTTACATTAATCATCGACTAAGAACCAAAATGCAGATGCGTTGTGACCCTTGAATACTAAGATGAAAGGCCTCGTTTCCAGTAATTAGGGTCTCCAGTTCTCTACTCTCACCATACACATTATTTAAGCTACTATTTTAAGCTGGTATTCTGTGGGAGCGTCTTCGCCGCCGATCGGGCCAACCCATTTTTTCATAGAAAAAGTATGGCAAACGAGCTCACTGTTCGTTTGGTGGTAAGTTGATGCTGTGGCTCGTAGAAATCTACATTCATGCTGCAACCTACGCAGTAGTTTAAGTCTATGCTTCAACCATAATATAGCTGCAGCGTGACTCTACCACTTATAAAAATTGACAAATACCGAAATGTTTTATGACTGACTGTACAACCGATAAGTATTTAATTACCGTATTTCGTATTTTGTCCTGATATTATTTGGTTAGTACCTGTATGACCGAGCTTTCCTCGGTAATTTTTTTTGGAAATTATATTTGGATACAAATTACATACTGATGAAACATGAATAATTTGATCTTATTGACATAATAAAAAAACCGAACTGGTTATTTGAATAAAAAATCACTTACACATTTTCACATGACACACATTTTCAGGACATTTTCACAACACACATTTCATTTTGGATTGGACATTTTCTAAAAATAAATCCTAGCTAGATCGATTTATTAGCCCTGAAACCCCATGGACACATAAATTTTATGAAAATCGTTGGAGCCGTTTCCGAGATTCCGATTATATATATACAAGAATGTATATATATAAGAGCCGTGGTGTAGGGTGGGATGAGTGCTCGGCGTGGGGCATGTTGAGGAATAAGAAAATTCGAAGATGGGATTTGGGTTTCTCAGAATGAGGGGAGGTGAGAGTGGGACGTATAAGGTGTATTTTTTTTTATATACAAGAATTGCTCGTTTAGAGTTATAGAATTTTGCTGGCGCGGCTAGTTTTTGGCAGAAAACATATACAAGTTTACCGTAAACCTAATTTTGCATTTTCAATTCACCAATTATCACCTTCAAACTGAACTCCAATCCAAGTATAATTTTAATATGTATGTTAAATATTATTTTAATCTAACATTAAATATCGCCATCATTCAATAAAGTATATAAATACATTGGCAAGCTTGGCAAGCGGGTTGGCAACTTTGGTTGTTTGATGCTGCTGCTTATCTACTTCAATATTAATAAGATATTGCTGAACTTTTAATAAGTTTAATCTGTATTAGTATAAATTCACAACCTTTTTTCCTTATATCAATTATATACATGCTTACGAAACTTTAGATATGTCAAACTTAAAAAACTTTCATGAAAATGAAAAGAAATACAACGTAACAATAGTCTCCGGGACCTCGCGAAGAGGGTCGATTCTTTAAATTATTCAAATCCCCAAGAACAGTTCTTCAGCTTTTTAAGACAGTATTTAAATGCTATTCCTCTATGACTTAGGAATGGACAACTAATGGGCGGAATTGTGAGTTATTAAAAATTCAGCCTGCACGCATTCGTATTTAAGAGGGTTAAAAATGTTTCCGTTGCTGAGTAAGTGGGGTAGAAACGTCCCTCTTTAAAAATATTTACTTTACTATTTACTCTTTATTGCACCAAAATCTAGTATGAAATATACGAGTTGAATTATTATGCATTTGATTAATTAATTAATTTTAGTCTCTGCCAACCGCTCTGCGGGACGGGCGTGTAGTATTTATGTATTTTTTGATTTTAGTAATCATTTAATAATCTTAATGTATTTAATTTGAATGATTGTTATACTAAACTATGATCCTTGTTGATTAAAATAAATGAGATATTATATATAAAAAATGATATATAAATAACAGAGAGTCAGCTTTGGGCAGTTAAATTCTCATAACTAAATATGAATTAAATACGTTCTAAACAATATATATTTTGCTAAACACAACATACATTTTAAAATATACTGCATGACCTTTTTTACCGTCTGGAAAAAAATAATCTCTAACATGTGAACGTAGAAGCCTTCGGCACTGATATTTTACAAAAATAAAATTTTGTATGAAATAAATTCAAATCTAACAGAATTAAAATCATATACACACTATATTTAGATGCCTACTAAATTTATTGTTTATTGCCGTTCGTTAAGTAAGGTGGATATGATTTAAAGTTCGATAGATTTTAAAAAAATTAGTTTTTTAATTTATTTAAAATCTATCAAAACTTTTTTTTCATATATGTCCAATTTCATAATATATTAATGTAAAAGAAAAAACTTGTAAAATAGTGCCATAGGCTTCTACTCCGTTCACATGTTACATCCTATTTTTATTCCAGACGGTAAAAAAGTCATCCAGTATACAGGTGTTCTTCGCAGGTAAACAGTCAAATTGTTTCAGAATGTGATGGATGCAACTGTGACAGAGTTTATGAACGGTGTAAAGAACGGAGTTTGAGAAATGTGTGTCATTAACGAACTGGAATCACTATTTTTAACTTCTCAGTGGTAAGTTATTGTAATGGGTCCGATTTTGGAAATTTTTACATATCTCCACGTTTTAAGGTCTTCTGAGAGTCGATATGTGTAGTGTGTAAATAATGAAATGAAAATCCTCCTTAGATTGATTATAGCATAGCTACCACGCAGGTGGGTTGGCAAAAGCAGTTTTTTTCATTTTTAGTCGTTATTAGGAAGACGCTGGTGCCCATTTCCTGATTTCTTTCCCTCTGTCGCCTCTTACGGTTCCCACGGGATGAATTGTGGTAGTGAATATTCTTAAACCGCCACTATATATTTACTTGTACAACTGATTCAACTGCTACAACATTTACGATTTGCCCATCAAAGTATCCTCATTTATTTATTTAATTTTTTAAAGGAAACATACAGTACAACAAAAAATTACACTATAAATAATAAAAGTAATCCAATGAAGTTTCCACAGATATCTAATATATGGTAAAAGCTTGCCATCATTATAATTTATTAAGAAAAATATCTGCATGAAAAAATGTTATCGTGGAAATATGGATATATTTTGAGTTTTCCGAACTTTATTGTGTTTTCTAATTAAAACTTTGTTTCCTTTAGACAAGTTAATGAACTGTTCAGACTTGTTATGAACTTTTTGATCATAATTATATGCTGCTCGAAACAGAACTTGGTAGGTATTTCAAAGGTGTTCATTGCATTATACTCGAACCTTCTCTTTAGTTTTAACGAACATTAAAAACATTAATTATTCAATTCTAGTATTCTTAATACTGATTTTTACCCCAATTCCTAATCGAATGAGGTTACCAAATTCAACTGCTTGTTCTTTATTTTTGTATGTACATTTCGCGACATCTTTCTCAATAATAAAAAATATAGGGTAAACAAAATAATAAACTAAATGAAAAAGAATAATTAAGTTTCGATTCATTTCGAAATTTTTTATTCTTTTTTGATAAATATCTTTACTTTAAGGATAATCTCATAAAAAAATTGAGAAATAAATTCCACCACTAAAAATGAAGGATAAATTCCACCACTAAAAATAGAGGATAAATTCCACCACTAAAAATTTCAATCGAAAAGTAAGACATTTAACATATTATAGTAAAAACCAAATTCAAAGAACGAAAAATAATAAAATGATTTAGACATAATAGCTTCTAGATCTTCTTATCGCTGACATTAAAAGCTGTTTTGTAAAATTGCTTTTTATTTCTGATGAATGAAATGAAAATCCGACATATTACTTTTTATAGGTCAAAGGTTCAATATATTTCTCATTTTATTGTAAATATACGTTTCTTATTAGTTAAATGCATTTTTTTAATTAAAGTAATAATTTCACCATCGCAGATTACTTGCCTTCTTTACTTACCCGATAGGTGGCTCTGTTATCAGTTAAATTACTCAATGAGCTTCATTGCGTTCAAAACTATAAGAAAATTAAAAGAAAACAACTGCTGATAGATAAATGACAAGCAGTTATGATAGTACTCGTACATTTATTGCCGTTGTGTTGTTAAATACCAAATTGTAATTTAAGAACTTTTACGTTTCTTATTAGTTAAATGCTTTTTGTAAGTTTCTTTTCTTGCATAGTCAGCGTACATAAATTGCATAAGGACAAACATCAAAACCCGGAATAAATATTCGTATAGACTACAAACTTTTGACCCGGACGAAACTCGAATCCGCTACCAAAATCGCGGCAACCTATCATTTGACCTCTGCGCTACCCAAGCGACAAGCCATGAGGAGGCAAGTAGTGTTAAATACGAGTACGGCAGCATACACACGATTTTTTCTGCACATTTGTAGCAATACAATTTGTTTGTAAAAGAAGGGGCAAACACATTTTTTTACGTGATAGAGCCACGCTGCAGTTATATTAGTAGTATTGTTGTAGCACGAATAGGTCGGCTTGACAGGAGAAGAACCACGCTCTCACAGAATACCAGCATCAGTAGCTTAATGCTGCTGTTTTTCATATAGTGAGTGTAGAGAACCGAAGACCCTTTTAACTGGAAACGAGGCATTTCACCCAAGTCCACACGGATGACAAACGCATCTGCATTTTGATTCGTAATCGAGGATAGATGTAGATGTCTGTGGTCTACAGCAACCACTTACCATCAGGTGGACTGTGTGCTCGCTTATCATTCTATCCTATAAAAAAAATAAAGCACGCGCCTCACCTGTTATTAAGTGTCGATCGGCGCACATAAACAAACTGCAACACCAGGGTTTGTGTTGACCGGCCTTTTAAAAGATAGTAACCCCGTTCCTTGAAGGTCCCTAAGTCATGTCGTCCGGTAAAAGCGCCGAAACTGGAAATACTAAAACGTATGACAATTTTCGATGGCCCCGTATTTATATAATTATAAGTACTTATGCCGGAGATATTCCGATAGATGGCAGTATATGATTTTGCTTTCATCATGTACTACTTTCGCCGATTCGCGTGCTATTTTTTTTAATAGAATAAGGTTGATAAACGAGCATAGAGTCCACCTATATATAAGTAGTAGTTGTATATAATAAGTATAGGTAAGTAGTTGCTGTGGCCCATAGACGTCTACATTTATCCTCGATTAAGAATCAAACCGCAGATGCGTTTTGATTTACCTGAGTACTAAGATAGAATGCCTCGTTTCCAGTTAAAAAGGGTGTCCGGATCTTTACACTCACCATACAAAACACAGCAGTATTAAGCTGCTATTTTCCGCTGGTATTCTGTGAGAGCGTGGTCCTTCCCCGGTCGAGCCGACCCACTCGTGCTATAACCACAATATATAGCTGCAGCATGGCTCTATCACGTATAATATCAATCTTGGTGGTAGAACAACTTTGTGCTTAGAAGTCCGTGTGAGTAGTTGCCACTCACTTACCTATTACTATCGCCAACTTAGCAGTGCTTGTACTGCTGTGCTCCGGTCTGAAACATATCTTGAAGAAAGAAATATAGAGAGAATAATATAGAGAGAAAGAGAGAGAGATAGAAAGAGAGAGAGAGAGACAGAGAGAGAGTGTATAATTACAGGTTGTGAGGCATTCCATCTAAGTCCTCAGAGGTGACAACGCATCTGTACCCTTTCCTTTCAAAGCTGACCGCAGGTGTCTATAGCCTACATTAGCCACTTACCATCAGTTGGACTGTATGTTCCTTTGTCACTAAAGTTTAATAAAAAAACTTTTACATGCTGATAATGGCAAATAATAATTGTTCGAAAATTTTATTTAAAAAAATGTTTATATCTGCCGCTTACTAATAAGTTCTGAGCGAAAACCGTGATTAATTTAAGAGTTGGAAAAAATGTCGTTTAATTCAACAATTTCTCAGGTCCCCTTCGTTAGTGGGGGAAATAATTACAGTACCGACAAAGCGACCACTTGAGTAAACTACCTTAGTCCGAGCAACGACTCGGGCCGCCATTCAAAACGATTCAAAGCCTTGAGGTGTTGAGATGTTTAAAATTAATAAGATAAATAATATTTATAAGGAAATGCGGCAAGAGCCTAACGTTAATTAATGTTCATGTTCTTTTTAACTAACTTTAAAAATGAGATGTATTCAATTCAACTGTATGTTATATTTTATGTGTATTACCTCAGAACTTTACGCTGGGTGAACTAATTTTAATGTTTCCTTTTTTATTTGAAATCCGGTACTTTTCGTGTGGTCTCATATAAATTTGATCAAGATCTGACTAGTAGTTTTTAAATTATTCTTAACAGTGCTTATTTAATACATTGACGGTGATCTCAATTTATTTGTATTGAAGTCGTCTGTGCAAAAATTTTAATTTTACCACTTGTTCCAAATAGCTCTAATAGTAAGATCACGGTAATATTATCTATACAGTATTGTAACTCGGCCGTATCTTTGAAATAAATACCTACAGCCGCGCGGTACGTAAACATGCGATAGGGCTGCCCATTGAGTTATACAATACTAAATCAATGGGGCTGCCTGCTTCCAGCATTTTTACATTTGCCTACTTTGTGTTTCCATTTAGTTTTATGATTGTAGATATACTTTATTATATAAACACTTATAATAGGTACTTTGTGAATAGAAAAGGAAGTGTTCAATAAAAATGCGTGTCGTTTTTTGATTGGTAGATTTAATTAAAAAACCACGTTTATGTTTGAATAACAAATCGGTCTTATGAATTTGCGACCGAAAAATATTTGCGCCTCGGCTGAGACGTACGAAATGCTTTATTATTAAATTTTTAAGTATAAAAAATCCGCACTCTAATATAAAGCCTAATTAAAATTGTTTTGGGACATGGAACATGGACAAGGTGGAGAAAAAAATATCTTTTACTTGGTTATTGAGGTATCTATATTTTATAACCAAGTAAAAAATATTTTACAATTTATATGTTTTTTTTAAATGAAGGTCGGATTTATTATTTATTTATTTCTCCTCTATTATTTATTTCCTCCTTTTTTTATATATTCAACAAAATCATCACTGCGGCACAGTCATGACTGTCTGCATGCCGAGCGCATGCCGAGATCGAGGCGCGTAGGTATAGCCCTCGCTTCGTCCGCTTGTATGAAGTTGGAATACTGTATAGATAAAATTACCGTGGTAAGATAATGCTTATTTTTTTAATCATGCGATAGTTACAAGGATAATAAGTTAGATTAGAATACTTGGCTTATCTTGAGTTTCTATATTTAAAAAAATGCTTTGCTTTCTTTTACGAGCTGTTTTGCAGTAAATTAATTTTAACAGTCAGTATAGTTTATCCGTTAAAGTTTTTTTCATTTAAAGTCATCCTAAAGGTTGTTGAATAAATAGTTTGTAATATAAACTGTTTTAATATGTACCTCGTACATTATAAAACGGATCGTTACTCTAAACGAAACGTTCCTTGAATATAGAAATTAGGCAATAGTGGGCAGCATTTTTATCAGTACAGCACGAATTGCTCGGCTCGACCGGGGAAAGGATTACGCTCTACAGAATATCGGTGCGAAATAGCAGCATAATGCTGCTGTGTTTCGTATGATGAGTGACAAGATCCTGGTAAAGAGGCATTTTCCTGCTTTTCTGGTAAAGAGGCATTTCATCTTAGTCCTCAGGAGTAACAACGCATCTGCATTTCTATTCTGATGCAGGTGTCTATAATTCATTACCCAAACCTCGTGATAAACATTAATACAATAAAAAGGCCATGTCATTAAAATGGATAATTTATTTATTTATTCTTTCAGACAACGTAATAGCTAATCTCTTTACCGATGCGTTTTAAATATTATTAGGATTGTAAAAAAAATAATTAATACTCATTTTATAGTATCTGCCTAGGCCTCTATGTGACAGGCATAAGAGCTTATTTTATGTTAACTAATATATACTTCTTTCTCTCTCTTCTTCTACTCTCGTCGAAAAACCATAAACATACACAACTTCAGACATATATTCGCCGTGGGAGTAGGCATAATCTAAAGTGTGACGTGTTACTTGAAGCATGATTAAACAATTTTCTGTGTTTAGATCGATAATTCGCATTTCAGAAGTCTTTTTTTTGTAGGATAAGGGTGACCAACAAGCACACAGTCTACCTGATGGTAAGTGGTTGCTGTGGCCCACAGACATTTACATTTAACGATAACAATCAAAATGCAGATGCGTTGTCACTCGTGAGGACTAAGATGGAATGCCTCGTTTTCAGTAAAAAGGGTCTCCGGTTCTCTACACTCACCATACGAAACACAGCAGCATTAAGCTACAAATTTACGCTTGTATTCTGTGAGAGTGTGGTCCTTCCCTGGTCGAGCCGACCCATTCGTGCTACAACTATACTTCTAAATCTAATATAACTGCAGCATGGCTCTACCACGTATAATAAAAAAGTTAGGCAAGTTATACACTTGGCACATTGTTTTTTGCAATAAGTTCTAGATAAATATAAGACCTATAAATCTCAGACCAACATGGGACTAGAAAAACAATAAACTTATATTGAAAACAAAATCAATTACCAGCACTAACTTTTGCTTAAAAAACTTTCGTATTTTTTTCGTTTGCTATTTTGTTATTCTTATCAAGTTTTCGGGCATGATTTGCGTTATTTGTTTCATCCCTTAGCAAGGTTACGTAAATAGCATATTATATAACTGGTTCAAAATTTTTGCGTTGTGGATAAAATATTTTGTTATCATCATTAATAAATATCTAATCATATGAGGTAGTCATGCAGTATTGGTTGGCTCGGCCGCTGAAGGACACTGAATACTAGATACAATGGCAGCTTGATGCTGCTGTGCTTCGTATGGAGCGTGTAGAGAACCGAGGATTCTTTTGCTGGTAAGGAGGCATGCTATTTTATTCCTCAGAGGTACCAATATTCTGCATTTTGATTCTGAATCGTGGATATATGTCACACTCATTTTATTTCTAAAATAATCTGTAGTCGGGTTATTCATAAATTTTATATTCACCACTGTAAAATTGAAGTGAATTTTTACTTTTTTATTAAAAAAATATTAGCAATGATATGTGTACATTTTGTTTCATTATTCACAAGTATTTTTTTTATAATTTATAACCTATTTTTTATATAAAATATTTTGTTTCTACAGGCACCTTCCCGGAGTTGATTGAAGGCGCTTGGCTAGTTTGGAAATTAATTTTCGTGACTTGCTAGGAATCGTCTTTATCCATCATAAGTTATTAGTTTTTGTTTTGACAGGAAATTCGCAGTAGTAGCCCGGAATCACGGAGTGGGTGGTTTTTTACTCCTGTACCACAGAATGTACGTAACACCGTCGGTCCTGTGCCTGATCTCCGGTGGTCACAGTTTGCCCCATCATACTATGAGAGTGACACACTTGTGCACTATTATCCTGCGCAGATGGCTTGACTCTGATTGGTCTCCGTGACCGAGATTTAGGACAACATCATAATTTTTTTTAATATTTTTTTTATTTATAGAATAAAGGTAGCATACGAGTACATAGTCCACCTGATAGTAAGTGGATGCTGTGGTCCATAGACATCTACATATATCCGTGAGGACTAAGGTGGAATGCCTCACTTCCAATAAAATTGTCCTCCGGTTCTCTACACTGACCATAATAAACTATTTTTTTATAGTTTTGTTTAAATTGTCGTCACAAATTTGCCTTGTTGTTGCCGTGGTTGAACCTTGTGTATGTTCCTTGAAAATTTTACGGCAAACGTTTAAGCTCTAGAGGTCTACAGCAATAATAATTAATTACAGCAAGGGCTACAGAAATAATTAATATCTAATTTTAAACCCCTTAAAGTCTTCAAACGTTTACTTGATGAACGAAATATTCATGATATTAAATTTTAGTAGGTAATTTAATGTTTGTCAGTTGGGGCGGTGTAATAACTTAGTCAGGGGCGCCGACCCCCCGGGGCGTGTTATAGTAACGACCGGTTATGTTTAACCAACTAAGCTCGCTGCAAGTTAACCGGATTGCTTGCATGATAAGTTAGAGGGCTGTTTACGTAAATACTTATAAATATGTAATGCGCTATATATAGCACATTATATATTTATAAGTCCGAGGTTTGGTGTTTTTAAGTGACTGCTATTATTAAAAGTAATATACCGCCTCTTGTTTTTCTATTTATATTTGTTTATTTTTGTTATATTTACCTTTCCTTTGTGTACTTACAATAAAGAGTATTGTATTGTATTGTATTGTAAGAGTTTTAATGTTGGAAAAGGTGTCTAACGACACTTCTTCTAATATTACACTTTACAAAAGTAATATAAATTTGAAGGCAGCTGTTATGAGTCTGATCTTTATAAATCCAAATTTAAAATGACCCATAGAGTATGATTCATAGATTTTGGAAATTGCTTTTATGAGTCTGATCTTTATAAATCCAAATTTAAAATGACCCATAGAGTATGATTCATAGATTTTGGAAATTGCTTTTATGAGTCTGATCTTTATAAATCCAAATTTAAAATGACCCATAGAGTATGATTCATAGATTTTGGAAATTGCTTTTATGAGTCTGATCTTTATAAATCAAATTTAAAATGACCCATAGAGCATGATTCATAGATTTTGGAAATTGCTTTTATGAGTCTTATCTTTATAAATCCAAATTTAAAATGACCCATAGAGTATGATTCATAGATTTTGGAAATTGCTTTTATGAGTCTGATCTTAAAAGTCCATATTTAAAATGATCCATAGAGTACGATTGTACTGATTAAATATATTTATATTATATTTACTGTGTGTACACGTGGATATAAGTGCCTTATTAAACAGTTTTGTATCTTGAGAATAAATGGTAATAATGTCGACTCAAACTTATTATTTCTGTATGTGTACCCACACGTGGAGGTAATTGCGTTATTACAAAACAGTTTTGTTCTCGTATACTGAGAAGAAATTATGATAGTGTCGACTGAAAAAAAATTTTTTTTCATTTATTAATTGCGGACTATCAAAATTTCACTGCTTAACATATGTTATATGCCCTCCCCATAGAATGCTACATAAGGGGAGATTTTCGCCATTGTTGTCAAGCTGGGCAAGCGATTTGGAAAACGCAGTTTTTTTTTATTTAGCTGTTATTAGGAAGATGCTTTGTTTCCCTCCATCGCCTCTTACGATATCAACAATTAATTGTTCTTATTTCAGTTTATAAAACAGTTTTTTAATCAAATATTATTTATAGCTAATAGTTTGGCCAATAGTTTAAATAGTAGTAATAGTTAAACCAAATTGTGTGGCTGACACCATCGCGTTTTATACCAGGTAATTGACGATAGCAGTTGTTGTACTTGGCTTTCACTCGTCTGTTTTGGTCTTAGTGTCGATACTCAGAAGAAAAGATTGCAATGATCTTTATCATTGGTATGTCTGTTAGTAAGAGTGTCATTTCTGAACGACGTTACCATTTGAGGTCATAGCTATGCTAGGATCCAAAAGATGGCGCTAGGGTTGTTAACACATTCTTTTATTATGGTCTGAAATGATCCACTTGCAAAATATATATTGGTATATAAATAAAATCACATAATCTAAACCCAACAGATGGCGTTGTGGTTACCGTTACCATATGTCACGATTTTTATGAGGACTTTTTGGTTTTTATGAGGATTGCTCTTTTTCAATACTTCAGTAGATATTTTAAGTGGGAGGAATGGAATCTGTAATATGGATTGATCGCGTGAGTGTATTAAAGTAATAATTGATTTATTTATTTTTTCACAGTAGTTAATTACTTTTGTAACAAATTGTCAGGACTTTTCTATGGAAATCGGGATATGTGTGTGACTTTTCATTTTCCATCTGGTAACCCTAGTTATGGTTGAGTATTTAAAAAATAAGGTAAGTATTGGAAATAAAACTCATCGCGCCACTTACCGCAAAAGGCAGAACAACGTCGGCCGAGGCAGCTAGTATAATTTTATTAATTTTGCTTTAAAACTGAATATCCCTAGATAAATTATTGTTTACATCAAAGTATACACATTATGTTGTTTTGTTTTTGGCACGGGTCATTAAACAACTTAGTAATCAGACACTCAAAACATTTATACCAACATAACAGCTATTTAGAATATTAAATTTGAACTGTTACACGTCGTTTCTGTAGTCATAACTCATGATTTATTTTTCAAATGCAATCCGCACCTGCCAGTCATTTTCTCGTCTCCTAAAATATGAACGTTTTGAAATAACCCTATAAATAAAATAAACGAGCAGGTATAAGTGTTGAGGATACGAACCTTGGTCTCACTGACGTTCATCCATACATTGACCTACATGTCAGTTGTTTGTTACTGATCGATTGTGACATAATGAGACATGTTTACGACATGTTGTGAGTGTTAAAATATAGCGATTATGAACTTACTGGAACAAATGATAGTTTAAATGAAGCAATATTTTAAAACAATTTTAAAACATCACAGTTGTTTTGACAAGTTTATAACATTATCATTATATGTCCGTGAATTTTAACGGGCGTATGATGATGATAACATTATATTACCATCATATTATGGGGAAGGACCACACACACATACTCTCACAGAATACCAACGTAAAATAGCAGCTTAATGCTACTGTGATTCGTTTGGTGAGTGAAAATAATAGTGAGCCTTTTTATCTGGAAACGAGGAATTCCATCTTAGTCGTCAGGGATGAAAATGCATGTGTATTTTGATACTTAATCGAGGATATATGTATATTGCTATGGGCTACAGCTTCCATTTACACTGAACTGAGCTGTGTGCTCGTTAGTTAATCCTATTCAATATTACAAAAATAAATTCCCATAGTCGCTTCTTTCAGCATTCACCAGATGAAATAGGGTGATTAATTATCTTATCCAGCATCCACAAGGTTAAGGTATGCTTGTAACACTGTAATTAAATTAATTTATTGTACAATTACGTAACTCTTTCAATGGAAAGGCGTGCTAAGCGGCTTACTGGTCGCACCAATATGGTAACCACCAAAGCCAAAATAGCCAGTCTTTCGGTGTTTTATAGAATATACTGAAAGTGTACAAAGGAATTGCGTGACTTGATACCTTCTCCTCTGTTCCATCAGACTACGAGACGTTCGGCTGGTCTTTACCTCTTCGTTGGCGATATTATTTTAACACAATAAGGGGACAAACGAGCACACAGTTCACCTAACGGTAAATGGATGCTGTGGTCCATAGACATCTACATTTAACCTCGTTTAGGAATCAAAACGCAGATGCGTTGTCACAACTAAGGACTAAGATGGAATGCCTCGTTTCCAGTCAAAAAGGATCACCGGATCTCTACACTCAGCATACGAAACATAGCAGTATTAGGCTGCTATTTCACGCTGATATTCTGTGAGAGCGTGGTCCTTCTCCAGTCGAGCCGATCCATTCGTGTTATAACCATAATATAGCCGCAGTGTGGCTAGACGTACAAACGTGGTACCACGTGTAAACCACGCGAACCAAACGTGGTTAATAATTCGTACAGCAAAAGAGTGAAATAATTTGCCAGCATCCACCTTTAGGCACGAGTTAAGAGACTTTTGTTAAGCTTAATCAGTGCGCTTTACAATCTTCAGTTGCATCACCACTTACCATCAGGTGGGATACCAGCCAAGCATTGGCTAAAAGACGGGTAAAGTTACAGCCTATATACGACCCACAGTTGGGCACAGGCCCCCTCGTATTTCTTATAGTGTTTTAGGGCAAGAAAATGTCCGCCGCGCAGCCCCAATGCATGTTGGCGAACTTCACATGTCTTCGAAATATTTTTTTCTTATTTCTCGGACATGCAAGTGTCCTAACGATGTTTTCATTCACCGCTAAGCACCTTAAGCGGTAAATCACAACTTAAAACTGCAATTACCAATTTCATTGGTGCCGGCGGCGATCGAAACCGGGTGCTCACGTACTGTGAAATTTACAGCGAGCACTTAGTACTTATTTATATTTTTTATTATTATAAGCCAGTGCCCCGTTGGTCTAGTCATTGTAGTAGTGCAACTGCTGATCATGAGGTCCTGGGTTCGAATCCCAGGTTGGGCCAAAAAATCAATTATTGAGTTTTTCTGTCAAGAAATTCTCAGCCCGGAGTCAAGAAGTTGGCGGTGTCTCACCCCGTGCCTCGGAAAGCACGTAAAGCCGTTGGTCCCTACGCCTGATATCTCTCCGGTCGTATCGGTTTACCGTCCCATCGGATTGCGAGAGTGAGGGAATAGAGAGTGCACCTGTGCTTGCGCATACACTTGGGCACTATAACCCTGTCCTGCGCCGATGGCTAGCCTCCGTTGAAGCAGGCTGCCGTGGCCGAAATTCGGTCTGGAGGACATTTTATTATTATTACTATTAAAAATAAAATATCTAAAACGGCGCAATATTTTGACACTATTGAATGCAACTGTATGTTACTCGTAAGAAGTTAGGTTACATTGCACAGTTTGGGAGAAGCCTTTGTCCAATAGTAAACTACAGTGGACTAACAATGTTTGATTTTATAAATTTAACAAGTTATACAAAAGCACAAAAATCCTAATATATTTTTATCGACAGTTGAATTTAATAAATAGAATTTGAATAGTTGTTTTTAACAAGAAGTTCAGATAGTAGCTCTAGGTAAAATATTTTTACTTAGGTATTACATTAGGTTGGCGACAAGTTTACAGTTCAGTGATATTATCAGGAATTTTACGTTATATATATAATATTACATACAACTTAGAGAATACAATTCTAAAATAAACGGGATATTTTAAGGAAGAGAATGTCAAAACTTTTAATACACTTTTATCAACTTGATATATATAGTGACGTATGTATTGGAGTAATGGAATTTTTCAATTTAGTTATGAGTACACCCTGTTACGAACTTCTGAATAATCTAAAATGTTGCAAACGTTAAAAACCGACGACAATACAATAGTTAATAATTATAACGTAGCGTAATAATTATTCTTACTGTCATCACAGCTCATGATTGATGCGTTTGTTTGAATTTTTTTAACTCTAATACTCTAATATTCATATGGAATTTTTACCATCAACTGTACTACAAAATATTGAGTTTGTGTGTCGGGAGAAAATGTAACCATATCAAGGTAAAATAAAGTTCCGCGAATGTGTTCAAGCCTCATAAAGTTCGTAGATTAAATCAGAAGTGGAACACGAAAACCCGTCCCCTGGAACGCGTGGAACATTGCTGTAATTTAACAATTTAACTTTACTGTACCATGGGTATATTGTTGTAATAAACAACCTTGGAGTTTATGTCCGTCGTTGAAAGAGCGTATTTCAGTTCTAACGGTTTAATTTGTAACGCACCTTTTCATGACAAACCATTATTTACTGAAGCAAATGTATTTTTGAACTAACAACGATTCCGATGCCAACTCACGTTGTATATGGTTTATGGCATATGGTACTACAATATTGTTACGAGTTTAAGGTTCGTGACAGTAAAAACTGCATGAATTACCAAAATTGACATTTTAATCACCGAAAACCAATTAAAACTAATACACAATATTAATTAGTCACACTTAACACTTTAGTTCACTTTATTTCGCTCCGAAGCTTCGCTTGTTTTGCTAATTCAATACTGCCTCGGTCGCGGCCCTGAATGACTTTATATAGGCCTTTTCCACCGAAACATCCAGAATATTTAAGCAAATACCGGCCCCCGACAGACCAGGTGCAGAAGGTTCGAGTGTGGAGCTTTCTAGAAAGCTTAGTTCCTCCATTAGATTAGATAGATACTATATGGCGCTAGTGGGAGAGTTCTAGAAAGATCTTGACGTTCCTATTTCTGCTGCTTGATACCAAATGGCCTAATAATCAGCCGCCACATACCAGGTGCTAATTATAGCGCGCAACAATATTAAACCTACTCTTATACGTGGTATAACACGAATAGCTTAACTAAACAGGGAAGGCCCATGTTTCCACAAAATACCAGCGTCTAATAGCAGCTGAATGCTGCTGTGTTTCGTATGGTGAGGGTAGAGAACCGCATACCATTTTTATTAGAAACGAGGCATTCTATCTTAGTTCTCAGGGGTGACAACGCATCTGCATTTTGATTCTTAATTGAGGATAAATGTGGAGATACATCTCCGTATGAACCACAGCATTTACTTACCATCAGGTGGACTGTGAATATCTTTTTTTACCCTTATTCTATAAAATATACTTGCAGTAACCTCGTTTCATTAAGAAGCCCTGGTTCAACGAAAATTTTATAAAAGAAAAATATAGTATGGCGAATGAAAATCCGTGGGTCTCGTGAGTAGTATCGATAGGATAACATCGCTGCGGCCTTTCGTTGCTTCAATATTATATGTAGCTCTATCATTTGCAACTCTTTGTGGTTGCCTCGCGAATTGGTTGGTTCGACCTGGGTTGAATTATGACGTTCACATAAAATATCAGTGTGAAATAGCAGATTAATTGCCGTTGTGCTCGTTCAATGCCTATTTCTATATAAAAACACTTATGCATTACATATACTATCATTAACTTTATTGTTCGCTTCTTGACGGCCTCTTAGATCGATTGGTCGTCAAATAAGTTTTAAATAAAACTATATTTATGAAAATAAAATTGTATTAAAATTAAGAAGGCTTTTCATAATTTTTCAGAGGTGCACTTAAACCTGAAATGTAACTTTCTTTTTGAAAAAAAAAATTGTAAACAAATATATTTTAAATAAGCATTTAAAAATACTAAAAAATAAGCTACGGACATAAACGAAGAAGAAAGGGAGTGAGTTGTTAATATTTTTAAAATTTTATTTTTCAATCTATAGAAATTGTTTGTGCATTGTGAAAATGTTTGGCCAGGTAGAAAAATAACGACCTAAATGAATCTTTTTTGTCATTTTTATTCTATATTATTTACAATAGAGGCAGTTTCATTCTTTGCCATAGAGTGATTATTATATTTTTTTTTCAAGCGTATCGAAGTAGAGCCAGATAAAGGCTAGAACTAAACTTAGCGTTTATGCTTCGTGGAATTATTTTTTTAAGTGTTCCATGTCAAAGTTAGCGTTGTAGAATATTTTTTTATATAGGATAGGGTGACAAACGAGCACACAGTTCACCTGATGGTAAGTGGTTACTGCGGACCATAGATATCTACATCTATCTGCGATTGCAAATCAAACTGCAGATGCGTTGTCACCCGTAAGGACTAAGATGGAGTGCCTCATTTCCAGTAAAAAGGGTCTCCGGTTCTCTACACTCGCCGTACAAAACACAGCAGCATTAAGCTACTATTTTACGCTGGTATTCTGGCACAGCGTTGTCCTTCCCCGGTCGAGCCGACCCATTCGTGCTACAACTATGTTACTAATATAACTGCAGCATGGCTCTACCACGTATACTGCAGCATGGCTCTACCACGTATGTTTTTATTTTAACTATAAAAAGGGTGCACTGTCTCAAAAATATAGTCACAAGAAATATAGAATGTTACACAATGAGGAGTAGAACACTGAAATGCTTATTGATGCGACATATTTATACCGCCATGGCTTAACGGATCAGTAAACTGATGTGACAATAGACCGGCTATACAGCATATACAACCTACAACAGATGGGGATGGAAGTTTTAGAAGTGGCAGCCTCGTACTGGTAAGCGAATCAAAAGGCGGCTCCCTACTCCATCTATCCATCCAAGTAATGGATACAGCCTGTAAAAGTACACCGCTGAAAATAGGCAATCCACATAGATTGCCTCAAGGACTTTTTTCCGTAGTTGCCTTGCTTGGCAACCGGGTTGGCAACCGCAGTTTTTTATAATTTTGAGTTGTTATCAGGGAGATGCTGCTGCTCATCTGCTGTTTCATTTTCTCTCTATTGACTCTTACGAAACCCTGGGGATGATATGGGGTGGTAGATATTCTTACACCGCCACTACACGGTTAACCTCATGGAATACTATAATACATACATAATGGAACGGGGGAGTGAGCGGAACCCGTGTAGCCATTAAAAAGTCACTAACACGTCAATTCACACGTATAAATGTCAACACGAGATGTGTTTTGACGTTACAATCGTTTCCAAATTTCCCATGTAAATTATTTAGAAAATGCCAAATTGCACGCTATTTACAAATAAATATGTATTAAAATCTATCTGTCAACATAGCGAATCGGGTTTTTAGTAGTGATAATACGACGTTATTGCTTGTATGTGTGCTCCCGGCAACGCCTACCGTCGTAGAAAATAAGGTTGTAAGCCATTCTATTGTGTATTATAGTATTCTATGGTTAACCCTACTACATGAAGTAAAAACATGGATAGAGATTCAGATGCTATTCTATTCTATCCTACTGCGAAACTTATAAGTCGTAACTTCGATTCCGTCATTCGACTAATGTCGTGAACTACCTTTATATTTAACTTCAATATTGGATTGTGATAGGAAGCCGGCGATTTTAGACACACTTAAGACAGGAATGCCTAATAACCAGTGTTTCATGAGATCGTAGTTCCGAGTTACCACAGGCTGAGTCACCTTCGATAGTCTACACTCAATTTTTAGTTATTTAAATTTTCTTTGTGGCAATAGAGTGATATACTTGCTTTGGTGTGATTAGTGTAGTTAACTACAAAATTAGATGTAAGCAATTATTAATGCGTTGATTTATTAATTTTAAATGTACATCAATATTGAAATTATTACAAATGTATTTAAAACATTTTTAATATGAAAAAAGGCTTTAAAAATTACAACTGTTGTAATTATTTAAAATAAAACCTATTTAATATGAGTAAATAAGTCTTTAGAAAAATTACTGAATGAATAAATTAGTAATTTAATTTAAAAGTTCGGCCATAAAAGGGTGTAAATCACAAATTTATTTAAATAAAATGTATTTAATATTTAAGTAAAATGATTCGGAAAATAATTAATAGAATCAGGCGTAACTTCGCGGAAATCCATTATATTAAAGATGTTAAGAATTAATTCGCACACATCCACTCAATAAAATAAAATGATATGTCTTACCTAATTTGAAGAGCTTCGTCAACTGACCTGATGCAACTCTGTGGTAGCTGACCACTAACATTGACTTAGCGGTCAGCCACCGCAGAGTCTGCATCACCTGAGGATGCCTCGTGTAGAGGCGAAACACGTGTCGCATTATCGTCGGTGGTGTGTCTTTCCTAGTATAGTGGTGTTGGGAGTAGTGGTGCTGGGATTAGTGGTGACGGGATTAGTGCACGCAATTGAGGGAGGGCCGAAGGTGCTCTTCAAACTAGGTAAGACACATCATTTTATTTTATTGAGCTGATTTGAGTGAATCAATTCTTAACAATTTTAATGATTAAGAAAAGATCACTGTGATAAAAAGGTACTTGAAAATTATAATACAACATACACATATTAAAAACTACAATTGTAAGTTCTCTTGCCTATTGTATAAAAACTATTTTAACGAGTCCTTTGTAACCGCCTAAGCGAATATTTAATAAAAAAGAATTTTTTAATTGACCAACAATATGGCTTTCGTTCCAAATCGAGCGCTCTCACAACTGCAGTAGACTTAATCACATAAATTAAAACTCGAATCGAACAAGAAATTTCGCTTTGGGGATTTTTATTGACATATAAAAAGCATTTGACATAGTAAGCCATCAGTTTATGTTGCAGAAACTAAACAAAATAGGCGTTACAGGCTGAGCCCTTGAAATGTTCACATAATTTCTACATAATAAACGACAAGCTGTTCAATTGGATAATTTTACTAGTTCGATTAAAAACGTATTGTACGGATGTCCTCAAAGCTCAATATACAATATAAGTCCATTACTGTTTTTAAATTTATATAAATAATTTAAACAAAATAGGGCTAGCAGTGCAGACCTAACATTATATAGCGACGACAGATGTGTTTTCTATTTCGATAAATCTATTCACAATATTATAACCTATGCTCAAAAAGATGCGCAAGGATGACACGCAAAATCGCGAAGCGTTCCACATTTTTAAGCACATTACAAATAAAAACGAACACTAAACCACATCTTCCAAGCCGGCTGGTCTCCGTGGAAGATTACGACCGAAACCCTCCAGAGGAAATATTAGCAAGTCCTTCAAATACTACAAAAAACAATTATTCGTATCATAACATCCTATATATATCGACTTACAACGTTAAAACCCTTTCGACTTACTCACGACTACTAGAACTAACAGATTCTTTACAAAATGTAAAGTACGATATAATTGGTCTCTCGGAAGTCGGAAAACTCGGCAACAAAATAGAGGAATACGGTGAGTTTATTTTCTGCTACATCGGAGAAACACCAGGATTATATGGAGTAGGCTTTATTATTAAAAATACCTGAAAAATACATAAAAAGTTTCAAGGGACTTTTAGAAAGAGTGGCGCTGCCAATAATGGATACGAACAATATAGACTAAAGCATTATTTAAGTTTACGCCCCAACAGAAGCCTCGAAGGAAGAAGAGCTAGAGGATTTCTACAGTACTGTCGACAAAGCTATACTCTCAGGAAATAATATAATAGTTATGGGTGACTTTAACGCCAAAATTGATCAACCCAAACCAAACGAAACTATCACGGGAAGTTACGACTATGGTAATAGAAACTGTAGAGGAAACAGACTCATTGAATTCGCATATGAGTACAATCTAGCCATTATGAATAATTTCTTCAAAAAGAACAACAAACGGAGATGGACTTGGATATCACCTGATAGTAATACGAGAAACGAAATAGACTAAATTTTAACAAACCTATCGAGAAACGTAGACAATATGCAGGTCTTAAACATCACTTACCCTTTGGATCACAGACTTGTTAGGGCAGCGTTCAGTACTCTTTCAAGGTCAAAAATCGTAGCAAGTTTGGTAAACGCGCCAGATCTCACTTAAAGAACGAAGAAGACGTGAATAGCTACATTGAATCACTGAACAGCTGATCAGCAAATCTGCTCGACTACACGAATGACAAAGACACCGTCCAAAATTACTATGATAAAATAACCAATGCAATAGATATCAGCCTAAAAAAAGCACATGAGCCAAAACTTACACAACCATAGAGAGAAACCAAATAATTTCAGCACGTACAAAGGCATTAATCAGCAGAAGACAAGAAATACAAAAAACAAAACCGAAATCAAAGGCTATCAAAAATGAATTAAAATCACTTTATAAGCTTATAAGTAAACGAATTAACCAAGATTATAGGGCACACTGCACACAAACCATAGAAAAATGTCTTCAGGCCGCAGGGAGCGCTAAGAAAGCGTACAAGGAATTGAGAACTCATAAATCATGTATTGAAGTTTTTTTTATCTTTACAGCTCACCAAAGCTACCAGCATATAAGTTACCGAGTGTTAGTGCAGACGAGGCGAAAGCAAGCATCGATGAAGACGAAGTGGTTAAAGGAATTAAAGCACTAAAAATAGATAAAAGCCCAGGGCCCGACAGAATCACCAACGAGTCTATAAAAACAGGATTCTTGTATCTAGTTAAGCCTCTAACCAGACTGTTCAATATGATACTGAATTGCAAAAACACCCCATGTCAATGGTCAGAGTCGGAAATAATTTTGCTCTACAAAAAAGGAGACCCAAACAACATTGGTAATTACAGACCGATAAGCCTGCTACCTTCATTATATAAACTTTTCTCCTCTATAATTGGGAAAAAAATAAAAGAAACCACGGAAAAATTCCAACCTATAGAACAGGCTGGTTTTAGACGAGGTTTTTCCTCAGTTGACCATATACACTCGCTAGAGATGATAATAGAAAAATTCTAAGAGTTTAGCAGACCACTCTATGCTGTCTTTATTGATTATAAAAAAGCCTTCGATACTCTACTCCACTCACCGAGGATGCTCTACTCTCTCAAGAAGTGGTATTAGACTACATACAAGTGCTGAAAACCATCTACGACAATAGTACTAGCAGAGTGAAGTTGGAGACAACTGGGCCAGTCATACAAATAAAAAGAGGTGTAAGGCAAGGAGACCCAGTCTCACCAACGATCTTTATAGCGGTGTTAGATTCCATAATTCGCAAACTAAACTGGGAGAAAGTGGGAATAAACATAAACGAATGTTACCTGAGTCATCTCAGATTTGCTGACGACATATAGTTTTACTATCAGAAAGCACAAAACAACTCCAACTGATGGCAAACTCTCTATATGGGGATAGTCGTAAAGTATGCTTGGAAATCAACTTAAATAAAACTAATGTCATGACAAATCATACTAAAATACCTATATATCTCAAAAATCTGCCTTTAACCTATGTTGATACATTCATATAACTGGGTAAACAAATCTCATTTAACCCACACAACAATGAACAGGAAGTAGAGAGAAGAGTCAACATCACCTGGAAGAATTTTTGGAGCCTATTTAGAATTAAGAAATTCTAAAAATCGACTTGCCCGTAAGGCTGAAAAGAAAAGTCGTGAACAACTGCCTACTCTCCTCACTAACATACGCCTGTCAAACCTGGAAATTTACTAGGAAAATAAAAAATAAGATCATAACAAGTCAAAGAAGTATGGAAAGAAGCATTCTGAAGATTAAGAAGATTAAAAAAAATCCGCCATACTGCCATAAGACAGAAAACTAAAGCCATCGACGCTCTCAGCTACTCACAGAAACTAAAATGGCGATGGGCCGGACATATAACCAGACTTACTGACAATTGCTGGACCATAAAGACAACATCATGGTTAGGACCATCAGGCCAAAGAAAAAGGGGTAGACCAATCGCGCGCTGGAAAGACGACATTATAAAAATAGCAGGTAGCCACTGGATGCGAGTAGCAGAGGACAGAAAACATTGGTCATCTCTGGAGGAGGCCTTTACCCTCCGTTAATGAGGGGTTCTTGCAATCGTACACATATACCAAAAAAAACTAATTCTACACTATGTGCAAATTTTAGATTTTTAAAATATTATCAGAATTTACTGAAACTTTTAAAACGCATTCTTATAATGGTATACAGCTATTAGAAGTAAGGAGAAATTTATTGCAATTAATTAATGAAATTGTAAGTCTATTATAAACCTTGTTCTATTACAAGCACATAAATATCAAAAGTGATACTTACCAAAATACTAAGTTTTGTAACACTGGGTCAAATAATTTTTGCATGCACATGCACACTGTTTCAAACTGTAAATCTGTATTATGAAGCAAGAAATAAAAGGATAGGAAATAATTTTTTATTTTTATTTATTTATTTTATTTATATAAACAAAATATGGCTGGCAGGGCAGACCTAACATTATATAGCGACGACAGATGTGTTTTCTATTTCGATAAATCTATTCACAATATTACTACCTATGCTCAAAAAGATCTTAACTTAATCGGAGTATGGTCAAAATATAACTTATTAACATTTAATAAGTCAAAAACATCTTTATGATTTTTTTTCTACAATGAATAAACTTTTACCACAGTTTGCACATCTTATTATTGAGGATAAAATAATAAAACGTTCAAGTCAGGAAAAATATCTAGGTCTATTATTGATAGATGGTAAACTCACTTGAAATTCACATTGATCACGTCAAATCAAAACTGACGGCTTTACGTAAAGTCGTAAACAGTATTCCGAAAATGGTAAGTACAACTATATACAACTCATTGAAATAATACTAGTTTTTACGGAATTTATCGCGTATATTTAACTTTTTAAATACCCGACGTTTCGAACGCTTTACAGCACTCATGGTCAGAAGCGGGACTGAGATGTTCAACGTCCAGATGTCATAGTTAACCGCGGTTACCATAGATTAAAATTTAACTTTTGTTCCGATCTACACAGTATGAACTTATGGTATCATGAAGTCTTGCAGTTGTATGCTTGGGTTAGGATTTAATTTTATTTATTATAGGATCCCAAGCAGATGGTAGCACCCAGCCATCTTCTCTATTGAAATTAGGATGTTTTTTGATTTCAATAGCCTCGCGAATCATCCTTGGAAGGAATCAGTGTTCTTTAGCGAGGATTTGTGGTCTATCAAATCTGATGTAGTGACGGGGGCGATCCTGTACGTGTTCACAGACTGCAGACTTCCCGGAGCGTCGATTCTTCACATCAGCTATATGTTCTTTAACGCGGATTTTAATTGATCTTTTAGTTTGTCCTATGTAGGAGAGACCACATTCACAATCAAGCTTGTACACTCCTGCATCTTGCAGAGGGACATTACACTTGACTGATGGTAAAAACTGACCAATCTTCTTCAGCGGCTTGAAGTATGTTTTGATGGAAGCGCGCTTCAAGATGTAGCCAATCTTGTCAGTGACTCCTCTAACATATGGCCTCCTCTAACATATGATCCTATAATAAATAAAATTAAATCCCAACCTAAGCATACGTTGTATGTGGGGATTAATTTTCTTACAAGACTTCATGATACATTAAGTTCATACTGTGTAGATCGGAACAAAAGTTAAATTTTAATCTATGGTAACCGCGGTTAACTATGACATCTGGACGTTGAACATCTCAGTCCCGCCCGTTGAGTGCTGGAAAGCGTTCGAAACGTCGGATATTTAAAAAGTTAAATATACGCGATAAATTCCGTAAAAACTAGTATTATTTCAATGTGTAGTGTTCGCGTAAATATAAGAAATCATTATATACAACCCTTTAGTTAAATCCCATATCCTTTATAATATCTAAATGAGATATTGGGATCAGCCGCTAAAACTAATCTAAATCCACTTCAAAGAACTCAAAATAAAATTATCAAAATATTATTCCACTATCATTATCTCACTCCAACAAAAGTACTAAACGAAAATACTAACTTACTGATTCTTACACAACTATACACTTATTGCACTTGCACCCTAATTAAAAATATTAGTATTAATTCTATTCAATCAAACATACAATTGCATCAAAAACAACAACGCACAACTGAAGAAGTAAAAATAATCTACGAATAATAACTGCATGAATTAATTATGACAAAAAACTTTGTTGTTTGAGGGAGCACAGCTGTTCAATAAATTATCAAATGACATGAAAAATTGCAATAACATAAATATGTTTTAAAGTAAACTTAAGAAATACGTACGTGTAGTGTAGTTTAATTTCTTTTTAATATGTGGTACCTCATATCTATAAATAAATAACCTAAAACTATAAGAATTTCAGCTCTAGAGTTTTTTTATTAAGTGCGAGCAGCTATGCAGGTCTAGGGAAAGAGACCAGTATCACTGCGACCTAGAAGATCTATTGTGATCGCTGTTATGGCTATAGTTCACGGTTAAGACCTATGTCTTCAATGAATAGAAGGAGTTGCTTAGCCGTGAGCAATTTCACTTCTTCTGGGCGGAGTACATAGTTTTGCAGACGAGTGTTACGTTTTGCGCATTAAGGGTCCGCAATCAGTTAGGATGTGTAGAGGCGTTTCTTCCGTTATGAAACATAATCGACACATCCTTGAATTGCTTAGTACCTGGATGGACATGTGCTTTTTAAGACAACAGTGTCCAGTTAGGGCTCTTGCCAGAATGCGCATGCTCGAGAGTTAGATGTGATACATATCGGTGATGTATACTTTAGTATACTTAATAATTACTTTGTATCTCATTATAAGTGAACCATTGTGTGTTCTTATGAGAAGTAAGTTTCTTTAAACTAAAAAACTACAGTTGTTACATAAACAAATTAGTTAGATAGTTTCACTTTTGTATTCAGTCGGGTTATAAATTATTTCATAAATAAATTTCATCTTTTTTTTTTTAAACTTATTATAGCTAGTGACTGATTGCACAATCCCACCGTGTGGTAAGTGGTGACGAAGCTCGAGATGGTAAGTCATACTGTCTTAGCACAGCAAAAGCAGATTAACTCTTACCTTGAAGACACCCAGATTGTTTTCAGATGGAAAGTCGGACTCCGGCAAATTATTCTACTCCTTTGCTATACGCATTACAAAAGATGAAGAAAACCGTTTGATAAATAATATAATACATTAAAATATTACAATTGATAAATCGGCTGTAAATGTAATAACAATTGAACAATTTGGTACGAACATTGTAAACCATGCTGCAGGCTCTACATTGGCGCAACATGGCTCGCTATAGCCAACCGTCCCCCTCGTTATAATTAAAATATACTTCAAAACTTTTCTTTTTGAAAGGTCTTTGTCGCAAAGTTTCAAAGTACATTAAAAATATAAAATTGGTAACAGTTTTCAAAAGTTTTTGTATAATATTACCTAAAACACTGCGGCTATGTTTTGGGCGAATGGCTCGACTCGAGCGGTGAAGAACCACGCTTTCACAGAATACCAGCGTATATAAGCAGCTAGATGCTGCTGTGTTTCATATGTGATTGTAGAGAAACGGAGACCCTTTTTACTGGAAACGAGTAGAGTAATCTTAGTCCTCAGGGGTGCCAACGCATCAGCATTTTCATTCTTGATCGAGGATGGATGTAGATGTCTATAAGACACAGCATCCGCTTACCATTAGGTGGACTGTGTGCTCGCTTGTTATCCTTAATCTATAAAAAAACATGAATAAGACAATGTAATGCTGATATCTACCCTTGGGAAGTGCGTGTGTATAGGTTATATCTATTATCTCTGTTGTCTAAACTTGCAATACTATAGTTTCATGATATTTTAATCAAAAGTAACTACAACTTTTTAATTTTTTTTTAAATTTTCACTGGCATCACTTAAAAAGATAAGGTCAAAACTGACTTTCATCCCTAAAGCGCCGCCCCTAAAATCTGCCACCCGAAGGTAAATTCGAATTACAAAGAAAATACATGAAGAGTTTATGTTACATTTATATCTCTTATACATTTACTTACGACGCAGTCGTACGCCGTTAGAATATTAAATATTCTTAAATATTCGAGTATGTAATATCATTGGATATATTTTCTCAAAATAATAACGTGGATTTATTTAAGACCAGAGTGAATATATGTAGATACGAGTAGTAGCTTAATTGTATGCTAATGATCGCGAACTTTAAAGTCGTCGTAAAAAAGACTACTGTTTAAACCATTTTCATGGGAATATAACTAAAGTTAATATTTCATTGATAGTTTTTATATAAAATATATAATAACAATAATAAAAATATAAATATTTGTCTAATAATATATTTTTTTTTTTTTTTTTTTTTTTTTTATATATTGTTTTGATACTCTCCTAAATTAAATTGCAAAGCATCTTGAATCTTGTGCCCGCTTTTCATCTGTTGGGATTGTAGTTAAATATTGACTATGATATACTTAGGTAGGTTTCAATCCAAAACATTAATGAAGACTTATTTTTTGTTTTTATTTTCAAGGGTATTTGCCATCAGCATCATAATTATTACAGCCCTGTACAAGTCAAGAGAACATGGGCTTCCCCCAAGAAATGAAACACGTTCGTGAGCCACCTGCATCCATCGACTTCCTGCATTTTTTTACGAGTTTTTATAGTTAATAGTACTAGCTATCCACTTAGGCTTCGCACTCGTCATTTTTGGATCTTGTTAACAACGCCGTCTATCGGATTACATTGTTAATCTAAACCATCCAGGGTCCCATGAAACAGACAAAAAATTTCATCAAAATTGGTCCATTCTTTCAGGAGGAGTCCCGTGACAATCACACGTAGGTATAGAAGAATTATATACATTTTTTATAGGATACGATGACAAACGAGCACACAGCCCAGCTGATGGTAAGTGGTTGCTGTGGTCCATAGACATCTACATCTGTCCTCGATTACGAATCAAAAAGCAGATGCGTTGTCAACTGTGAGGACTAAGATGGAATGCCTTGTTTCTAGTAAAATGGGTCTTCGGTTCTCTACACTCACCATACGAAACACAGCAGCATTAAGCTACTCGTACTATTTCACGTTGGTATTCTGTGAGATCGTGGTCTTTCCCCGGTCGAGCCGACCCATTCGTGCTGCAACTATACTACTAATATAACTGCAGCATGGCTCTACCACGTAAAAAAAGATATGCTGTGTAAAAACATATATAAAGATATGTTAAACGTTAACGTATCGGCATTAGAATAAAAATATAATTTTCCTAGTGGTGACACATATTTAAACAAACTTGGAAAGTAAATTATCTAAATGCAAAACTTCAAGTGTTTAGAGCTGGTTTTAAAAACGCAGTTATAGTTTATTATAAGTAAAGCAAATCGTGCATATTATACTAGTATATGCTCTCACAGAGTAGGAGCGTGAAATAGCAACTTAATGCTGATTTTTTATTGTGAGTTTAGAGAACCGGAGACCCTTTTTACTGGTAACGCGGCATTCCATCTTAGTCCTCAGATATTCCCGTGAATTTTTATATTCATAATCGACGATAGTTGTACATATCAATAGGCCACAACACTTCTACTTACCATCCGGTGGATGGTGTGGAAGTACCCTTATCATATATATATATATATATATATATATATATATATATATATATATATATATATATATCTATATTATTATCTATATTATATATTATCTATAATTTGTTCGTGTCGTTTGTAATTCTTGTTTTACAGGTATTTTATAATTGAAAGGCCAGTTCCACACCTGAAATTCCCCTGGGGTTGCAGTTGTTCATGGGCGGCGGTCGACACTTACTCTCTTTTATAAGAACACCAACAAGAAATCAAACCAAACCAAAACCATCAAGTGGATTGTACGCTCGTTCGACTTTAACTCTCAAACCACCACGCGAGTATCAAAATTCAAATCAGCTTTCACCCGTAATGTAGAGATTATTCCGCAAGTGTGCTTCGATTTGCAGAGTACTAATTTTTCGTGACAAGTCGCGGCACGTGTAAGTGGCATGACTATGCGCACACTATAACATATAAATCTGTAGAATAATCGTGTCTGTAATTCTAGTAACTTCTTGAACAAGCAAGTCTTGTGCTAAATAAAGGATGCTGAAACCAATTTATTAGGTTTAAGAATCTTTTTTTTTGTCTATCTGGGTATTCACGATTCACGCCTTATAGATTTCCGTAAAATTGTATTATCCTAATGTACGGATCTATTTTTTATTCTATTGCTACGAGCTTGAGTTTCGTGACGATAAAAACTGCCGATTGAATTACCAAAATTTACACTTTAATTTTCTTTACACCAATTAAAACTTAAAACACTAATAATTAATTCCACTGATTCACTTTATTTCACTCCGAAGCTTCGCTTGTCTTGCCAAATTCAATACTGCCCCGATCTCGGGTTGCAGCGACTTTAAATACACATTTTCTACCCAAACATCCAGTATATTCCTGTAAATACGGGCGCCGAACGACCAGGCGCAGAAAGTTCGAGTGTGGGGGCTTCTAGAAAGCTTAATTCTTCTGTTCGATACTAGATGGCGCTGTTGGTAGAAAGATTGGTCATGGCATTTTCTGGAGAGCTCTCCTCGTTCTGTTACCCGACACTAGATGCCGCTAGTGCCAGACGTCAACTTAGGCGCGCAACACTATCATTAAGTAATGAAAAAAGAAGAGTTACGACTTCCCTTTCCTTAGACATATTATTTATGCGTGGTGCAGCTATATTACGATTGTAGCACGAATGGGTCGACTCGACCAAAGAAGGACCAAACTCACAAAGAAAACCTAAGCATAAAATAAACAACTTTTTACTGCTGTGTTTCGTACAGTGAGGGTAGAGAAACAGAGAGCCTTTTACTGCAAACGAGGCATTCCATCTTAATCCGCAGGGGTGACAACGCCTCTGCATTTTGATTCTTAATAAAGGATAGATGTAGATTTCAAGGGGTACAGCATTCTTTTACCATCAGGTGAAGTTTATGATCTTTTGTCACCTTTATTATAAAATAATATATTCATAATAGATGCTGAAGGGTCCATCAGTCACCAGCCAGATGATGCAGAGCTCTTAAAATTTTACTTTTATAATTTTTTTATACCTTAACCACTTTCACCTATTTGGCAATTGCAGCGATAATATTCACTGTACGTTTTCAAAAGGAGCGCCCTCAATAAAAAAATTAGTGTTATGTTTTCCTTCCGTTATTGAACTATAAATTAGTTAATGTTTATTTATAGTTCATAAATTTGTTTAAATTGCTTTTAAAACAACTACTTTTAATATTTTACAGCGTTATGATTTACCTAAGTTAATAATATCGCCATATATTAATAATGCAAAATTAAGATAAATACATCTTAATTTATTAATCTGTGCATCTGTAAATATAAATTAAGTTGAAGTGTCTTTATTAATAGTGAAACAACTGCCTTTATAAAGCTCAGGGGGTTATTTGTATGCCGTTAAAACACATGAATAACGATTTTCAAAAGGTGTGTCTTTCTGGCTGTTCATCCGCTAGGGATAATCGTCGAAAGGTCTGATCCGATTGTGATGAAACCTCAGAAACAGACAGACAGTGATCGAGGGTATTATTTTGTTCAAAAAAGTTAGAGATATTTTTGTGAAATCGATATATATATATATATATATATATATATATATATATATATATATATATATTGTGTGTATGTGTGTGTATTTGTTTATATATCTATATTAATCATTTATTGGTTATTTTATTTTCTATATGTATATTAGTATAATATATTATGTCTATTCATTTTAATATTTTTAGCACCTACCAACTATTATATGTCAAATTCTCCCAGGATTGACTGGTAGAGAATGCCATAAGGTATTAAGTCCCCCCATTGTAACCCTTAGATTAAGGTGTAAAACAATAAAGATTAAATAAAATAAATAAATAAATAAATTACAAAATAAATGTTCTATAAATTATCTTCAACCTAAATAATGATATAAATGACATTAATAGACACCACCAACGAAAAGCTGTGGAAGGTCTCTATGGTTACACCGTATACTACGTGTACCGTTACAATTGTACGTACGAACAAGTCCATTGCTGAACATAAACCTCCCCTATGGATTGTCTCATATTTGCCATAATTACCACACTTGGATATCCGTAGGTTTTTATTACTTTCAGGAGATGCTGCTGCCCATTTCCTGATTTGTTGTCGTAAAAGACACCCACGGGATGGAATGTGGTAGTGGATATTCTACAACGCCACTACACGGCCTGCTCATGCGGTACCTTGAGGATCACCAGCTGATTTGTGACCGCCAGTTTGGTTTCCGTCGCAGTCGCTCGGCTAGTGATCTTCTGGGTTATCTAACTCTGGACATCCTGGCCTTCGATCGGGCTTGGCACAAAGTGCATCTTACGAAGCTTCCTTCCTACGGGCTTCCCGAGAAATTGTGCAATTGGATCACCGGTTTTCTAGCAGATCGGAGCATCAAGGTCGTAGTAGACGGTACATGCTCATTAACGCTGGTGTTCCACAAGGCTGCGTGCTATCACCAACGCTGTTTCTCTTGCATATCAATGACATGTTGCAAACTGGTAACATTTATTGCTATTCAGATGACAGCACTGGTGATGCTGGAAAACGTCGCCGAGTAGCGGGAAAAACTTCTGTATGTAGTCGAGGTTTCGTTGAACAAAGTCTCAAAATAGGGGTGACTAAATCTAGTCCAGTTTAATCCCCAGATGACACAAGTTTGCGCGTTTACCGATAAAAAAGAACCCCTTCGTCGTATCTTCTCAGTTTCTAGGCGCTCCCTTTTTTGCCCCAGCCAGTATCGGAAAAAAGTTTATCGACCAAATTGGCGATATTTTGAAAATGGGTCACGTTAAAAGTACCCTTAACCGACGAGCGTGTATGCGTAGATATATGGATGTAAAGGAGGCGAAAGAGGTATGTCAGGATCGTGTCAAATGGAAGTCCGCAGTCTCTGCCTACCCCTCTGGGTGACAGGCGTGAGTGTTTATGATATGATGCCAGTATCGGAATCCTCGGCGTCGACATATCGAGTGACGTGCAGTTTCGTGGTGACTTGGAAAAGAAGACCAAATTGGCCTCTAAAAAGCTTGGCGTGCTCAGCCGAGCGGGACAGTATTTCATGCCGACACACCACCTGCAACTTTACAAGGCGCAGGTTCGGCCGCACATGGAATACTGTTCCCATCTCTGGGCTCGGGGTTCCCAATGCCAGCTCCTTCCATTTGATCGCATCCAGCGCAGAGCTGTTCGAATCGTCGGTGACCGAGCTCTTTCCGATCGGCTTGATTCACTGGCACTGCGAAGAGATGTTGTATCTTATTGCGTATTTTATCGCATCTACCACTGGGAGTACTCGAGGAATTGTTTGTATTAATTCTAGCCGCACAATTTCACAATCGCACATCGGGACAAAACTCGCGATACCATCCATACCATCTGGATGACTGGCGGTTCACCACTGTGCGATTTAAAAAAGTTTTCTTTCTCGCACGCACTTCCTTGTGGAATCGTCTACCACCAGAGATTTTTCAGGACCAATACGACTTAAGGACCTTCAAGAAAAGGGGCTACTCCTTTTTAAAATGCCTGCAACGCATATGCAATTCCCCTGGTGTTGCAGTTGTTCATGGGCGGTGGTAATCACTTACCATCAGGTGAGCCGTATACTATAAAAAATTAAAAATAAAACACGGTCAACGGTGCTAGTCGCTAGTCTATGTATAATTTAATTAGTGTAAAAAATTCACACCATCCTTATAAATTAAATGTGAAATTGTGCAATTTAGTCTTTCATTATTTAGACTGCTAACGTCATCATCTATCAAAAAGATGTTTTTCGTTTAGGCAATAATCTGCCATCATTAATTCAGTCATTTCAGAATTGCGAAGTTAAAAGAATTAGAACATCTATCAACGAATAAACATCACAGCGGGAAAGTATCACGTAAAGTATGACTTCCTACTTCTGCTTCCTACTAATGATTTTGTTTTTTTTTTTTAATTTGATAATTATGTACCTTTGATCGTTGTTAAGCATAAAAATGCCTTAGGTCAGTATTAGTTTCTCTATTGAAATCTACACAAGTTCACTGTTGAACATAGGCCTCCCCCAAATATTGTCTCATATGGGGTATTTCACCATAGTTGCCACGCTTGGTAGGGCAGCCGCATTTTTTGAAGTAAAACTTCTGTAAGCACGCTTGACTTGGGGAGTAAGCTGGCGAACGCATGACGAAAGCGTTACTATCTCCTAAACGAATGCAGGTCCTACTTTAAGATTTTAAGTGTAAATGTTTGAAACTATATTTTGAAATTAAAATTATATAATATAGGCGAAGTCATTACAATTCTGATTCGAAATATTTCATATTTATATATAATATTTAAGATTTCTACAAAAAAGTTAAATTTAAAACTTGATTTCATAACAAAAAGGAACAATCATTTTTCTATATTACTTTTTACCACGTGCTCGGCGGTGAAGGATAACTTCGTCAGGAAACCTGCATGTCTACATGCAGGTTGCATGTCTAAGAAATAAGACAAAAATACTACAAACATATGTGAAGATTGCCTACACGCATTGGGGCAGCGCGGCGAACATTACCTTGCACTAAAAACCTCTCAGAAATGAGAGGAGGCTTTTGCCCAGCAGTGGGACGTATATGTGCTGTAACTTTAACATTAATTTTCTATATTAGCTTTGAGTAATATTTTCTTTTGTTTAATAAGAATAACTATTTTCGAAAAATCCGTACATTCGATTACGTCAATTTTAGAAGCCCTTATCATAACTATGGCTCATACAAAATAATGTGTTCACAACCGGAAGTACATTTGGGTCAAATAAATATGAACAGATTTCATAATTTCACATTTTGTTCGTCGTTCGTTTTAAACGAAATACCTCAATTTAATGTTCATAATGGCCAGTTTCAACCTATTCTGTTAAAAAGCTATCCATTTTTTTTTACAATTTAACAGTACTGATAAATCAACATTCTGTAATCCTTTACAAAACGTGGTACGCAAACAATTTAGTTTATTTCATCTCTTGATTTGATTACAAAATAATACGAAAATTAAAAGCTCTTGTGAACATCTCATTCCTTTTAATCGGACATCAAAGGCTAACCTTAGTAAAAAACAGATCTCTTGTAGACTTTTCATGAGCTTGTCGGATTTCTTATGATTATTATTTTTAATTGCCCTGGATAGCTGCCAGTTGTCTCTTGAAGAATGACAAGAAAAATGGTAAATGTTAGTTCGTGTTTTTTTGTATATTTATCTTCTAATATTATACTGATATATATTATTAATATACTATATACTTCTAATATTAGATTGAATTTATGAAAACTGTGTACCTTTTTTAAATATATTGCGCGCACTGAGAAATGTGATATTATTAATAATTACCTATAGCTTATACGGAGAAGGAGTAGGGAAATTAAAATTTATGAATAATATGTGTTACAAAAATGCATTCAACACAAATACACTAATCTTACGTGGTAGAGCCATGCTGCAGTTATATTAGTAGTATAGTTGTAGCACGTGTAGCACGTGTAGCAATGGGTCAGCTCGGTCGGGGAAGGACCACACTCTCACAGAATACTAGCGTCAAATAGTAGCTTAATGCTGCTGTGTTTCGTATGGTGAGTGTAGAGAACCGGAGACCCTTTTTACTGGAATTGAGGCATTCCATCTAAGTCCTCATGGGTGACAACGCTTCTGCATTTTGATTCGTAATCGAGGATAGATGTAGTGTCTTGGGCCACGGAAAGGTGGACTGTGTGCTCGTCTGTCACCTTATCCTATAAAAAAACACTACAATACTTTACATTTATTACATACGTTTATACCGTTAGTATTGTAAATTAGTATTAATTAATTAATTATTAAAAAAAGAGACAAATACTGACAAAAGAACGAATGAGCTGTGAAGTTCATGTAATCTTTAGTACCCTTTTCAGTGGAGTGACTGTGGAGTGACATTAAGACATAAAAGCGTTTATTTATTTTTATTATATTGTATATCTGTGTTTTATATTTAAATATGCACTTGGAAGCATAGATAATTCGTACAAATACAGAGAATCGAAAGTAAATACAGCTTGCTTAACGGCGGCTCTACATGTTGGCCAACATAGTGTGGAATGTTGTGGCCAATAGCAATGGCCATCGTGTAGAGCGGGTGTTTGTCCTTACCTTGGTATGTATTGGAATGATGGCCCACAAGTTGGTGCGAGATCCGTGTGTTATCGGTTTTTTACAAAAGGCGAAAGGATTGTGGCAGAGTTTAGCTCGTGGTTTGGCCGCCGCGTCCACACGTTGGGTGCGCGTTTAGTTTGGTACGAGCTCCCAGAGTGATTGCACGCACCTGATTTAAGTTTTATATTCACGCTTTGTAACTAGTGTTGCATGAATAAATAAGGGGGATGAGAAATAATGCTTCGAGTAAGTGAATAGTGTGTTTAATTTTAGTGTTTTTAACTTTATTTGTGTAAAGTAAATTAAAGGGGTTTTCTTTAGTGTCTAAAAAATTGCAATAACATCATTGTTATTTGGTCATCCAACGGAGAAACTTTTCGCTTTATAGAGCTTTATCGAGCTGAAAATAGTTTGTGGAACCCAAGAAATAAAATCACAAAAATAAAAATTCTAATAAAAATAAATTAATATAATACTTGCTTATATACATTCACGTAGTATCGGTATGTTGCGAAAAAATAAACCGCAGCAGCTGTTAGCGCCTCATATCCATTTCAATAAATTCGTCCGCACATTGACCTGATCCGAAGCAAACCGAACGACTTTACAACGTGTGGGCGCCATCACAAACTCTAGGCCAATATCTTTGCCACTACATTCCCCACTACGTTGGCCAACGTGTAGAGCCGCCCTAATATACAAACTCAAAAATTTTATGATTTACCGTCGAATTTTGACCTCTATAAAACCACTAGCTGTTCTAAAATATCAAAGTTGGAAAGTTAGTCGCATAGATATTGCAACCGACAACCGCTACTGAAAATAGATTTTCGAGTTACAGCCTCATAAGTCATAATTGTAAACGGTGTAGGAATGTAAATGTAAACCATACAGGACGTCGAAGGATATACAAGTAGGCGAATATTTTGTGGCAGACTATTGGAACTGCCTAGTGGACAGTGGTCGAGATTAAGATGATAATTAATTATTCATTCTTTGTCTAACCATAAATATTTAATGAATCTCACTCTAACTTGTGAACGCAGTAACCCAGAGATGGGGAGAAGGGTGTAATCGAGGCGTGATTGGTAAATATTTAGTGACAAGTTATTTCACAGGAGAATAGTAAACGCATCGCACACCATCAATTAAATATATGAAAAAATATCACCTATGAGGCAATCTACGGGCTTTTGTTAGGCTGTAATAAATTAAGAATTATATATATATATAGGATTTATTTTTAGAAAATGTCTTTTTGTCCGTGTTTTTAGGCAATGAAAAACTGCTACAATATCGTTAGAATAAGAAGGTAAATTTTGACAGTTTATTAATGATTGAAAATAGCTTATTTGGTATATTGGTCGGTCACAAAATCGTAATACCATGGTTCGAGCCCAGACCGAAAACGACTTTTTTTAATTTTTTTTTTCAAGTCCGTTTCTTTTTTTGAGAAAATCTATTTTTTCGAGTCCTTTTTTTAGTTTTTTTTTAAAAACACGAAAATTTAAATTAAACTAATTGCACTCAATAACCAGTTCAGTTTTTTCTAGTATGTCGCTAAGATCAAAAAATATTGTTCGTATTTCATCAGTATGTAATTTGTATCTAAATATAATTTCCAAAACACACGAATTAAAATAACCGAGCGAAAAATACTGGTCAACCGGGTACTATATATATATATATATATATATATATATATATATTGGGTGTGTGTGTGTGTGTGTGTGTGTAAATTATCTGTCTATCTATATCGTATTCTCTCTATATTTCTATCTATATATATATAATATATATATATATATATATATATATATATATATATATATATATATATACATATATTTACTGTACAATGTAATTCTTCTAATAAAATTAGTGAAGCAGTGGGAAACTCATGGGTACGACTCCGACATTCGACTATTGTGATGAACCACTCTTGTTCTAAAGCTTACTCTAAGTAAATTAACGGGGATATTAGTAATGTCAATTGCGTTACTAGTCGTCTTTTGAAAAAGAAAGCGTTAATGGCTGTGTTTTAGCGGGAACTTGACCGCCGCAACATTTCTGCTTCTGTTATATTGTTTACATAATGTTTTGAAGTAGATTTTGTTACGTAAATGTTGTGCGATTTTGTGTATTTGAATGTCTTCATACGTGAGCCCATACAAGTGGCCCGATGGTGTTATAATTCTTAAATAGTTTTGTCGGCTTAGGTACCTTGAAAACTTGAGATATTAACGTCAAGACTTACTGACTTAAAGTGCTTACGCTTCAAGATACTGTGAAGAAATCTCTTAAGATACAACCATCAAACTTAATGTAAAATATATTAAATAATTTTGGGCTGGATCGCTTATGTTTTATGTAGTGTCTAACGAGAACCTCGGTGGTGACAACACATCTGCATTTTGATTCGAATTTGGCATATGGGATTCCACTAAAAATCAGGTTGACTATGTGTATGTATGTCATCCTTTTATAAAAACATTTTACATAAAGCATGGTTACCCTAGCAAAACTGTAAACATCGATGTTTATAAGATACTGAGCTAAGCGTCAGTTCATACTGAGACGAGACGTGTTGCGACGCGACGCGACGATGTTTGAGGTCAGTGGTTTACACCGCGCAACGCGACGCTACATCGCGAGACAAATCGCGACGTCGCGAGAAGTGTATGAAGTCACTGGTAGCGCATCGCTCTTGCACTCTACGCCTACTGACGAAGTAGGGCTGCGTCGTGATGCGCCGCAATACGCCGTGAGGCTACTCGAGGCGCAGCGTGGCGTAGCGCGATGCCGCGAGGCTACTCGAGGCGCAGGGCGGCGTTGCGCTACGCCGCGAGGCTACTCGAGGCGCAGCGCGACGTAGCGCGACACCGCGGGGCATTTTAGAATTATCTCAATAAAATATGTATCTTTTTGTATAGTAAATAATAATATTAATACGTGGTAGAGCCACGCTGCAGCTATATTATGGTTGTAGCACGAATGAGTCGGCTCGACCGGGGAAGGACCACGCTCTCACAGAATACCAGCGTCAAATAGCAGCTGCGTTGTTTCGTATGATGAGTCTAGATAATCGAAGACCCTTTTTATTGGAAACGAGGCATTCCATCTTAGTCCTCAGGTGTGACAACGAATCTGGGTTTCGATTATTAATCGAGGATAAATGTCTATAAGCCACAGCATCCACTTACCATCAGGTGGACTGTGTGCTCATTTGTCACCCTTATTCTATAAAAAAAGATATATTTTGTCACGTCTTAGTGTTAGCTGACCGTTACTCTAAAATAAAATTGTAAACACCGACGGTGTGCAGTGCCAGGAAGACAATGGAAGAGAACTTTGTTAATTAACACCTTAAGTGAAATACCTTCATTTATACCACATTATTATTAGATTGCCGCGTTTATCTAATGGTCGTAAACGCGCTTATTGGCTACCATTACCATACCATACATTCCATTCAGACCGAATTTAGGTCACGGCGGCCTGCCTCAACGGAGACTAGCCATCTGCGCAGGACAGGATTATAGTGCCCGAGTGTATGCACAAGCACAGGTGCACTCTCTATTCCCTCACTATCATAGTACGATGGAAGAGTAATCCGACACGAACACATAGCGATCAGGCGCAGAACCAACGGCTTAACGTGCTTTTCGAAGCACGGAAGTGAAACACCGCCAACTTCCTGACCCCGGACTGTTACTGAGAATTTTTTGATAGAAAAACCAGATAACTTATATTGACCCAACCAGGGATTCAAACCCAGGACTTATTATCAGCAATCGTGTTTATGACTACTAGACCATTGACCATTTTTACCGCAGTATTCCTGAAAGACCTATTAAATAGGAATCTTCAAAATCTGTTCACAATAAAGGCTAATTCTACGTTGTAGATCCAAGCTGCAGCTATGTTATGGTTGTAGCACGAATCGGGTCCACTAGTAGGACCACTTCCTCATAGAATACCAGCGTAAAATAGCAGCTTAATGCTGCTGTGTCAGTATGGTCGGTGTAGAGAACTGGGGACCCCTTTTACTGGAAACGAAGCATTCCATCGTTCATTCTCAGGGATGACAACGCATGTGAATTTTGATTCTTAATTGAGGATAAATTTCTATGGGCCACAGCATCCACCTACCATCAGATGGACTGTGTGCTATTTTGTCACCCCTTTTATTGATTTTAATTTAGCTTTATTGCATTTAAGTAAAACCATAGAGCAACACTGATGGTCCGGTCCACCGGAAAAAAACAATTGCTTCCCGATTTTTTTAAATCATTGATTTTTATAGCGGGTAATTAAAAATTGCTACGGTATTAAATATTACCATATATTTATCATGTTTTTATGAACTAGCTTTCATGTATTGTAATAAGTACTTAATTGATTTTAAACTAATTTTCCAATGAGCTAGGCTTGAAATTTTGAAGATAAGGTCTGAATCAGTGTATCGGAATGACATTGTAAGAGTACAAAGAGAAAACCTTTGTATGTTAAATGTTTAATACATATTTTTTTAATTCAACTTGTTTTTTTTATATTAAAGTAACGTTGTTATTTCAATTCTGGTAAATAGAACGCTTGGCAATGGTTAAATGTTAACCGCAGTGCGTTTTCTTGTTAAATGTCCGTTATTTTAAACATGAAACGTAACAGCGAATGCTCACGCCGGATACAGTTAATTTGTTTTTCGTTCACAGAATGCAATAATAAATAATAAAATCAATTTCAAGTATTTGTTGATTCAGTCGCATCTCAAAGAATCTTCGTATATTTTCGGCTTAAAGAAATATTTGTGAGAAATTTAAAGGTTAAAAATTCAATTTTTTCATCAACCTGCACAGATCATATCAGTCTCTTAAAATACTTTTTTATAAAAGTGTTCAGATTTTTTATTATGATCCTTTTTGTTAAAGAAATTTAACATCTTTTCAACGGACAAAATTCATCTATTGTTATGCTTCAGCGTCGACGAATAATCAAAAAGTTATTAATTTTCACAGGCTCGGTTCGAATTGCTAGCGAATTTTACCAAAAAAACCATTAATTTTAAAATTGCTAAAAATATTGCCGGAGTTTTGGCGGGACCGCTGGCAGTTGTTGTTGCTACTGTATTGTTGTTTAAATATTTTTTTGAAGTGAATCTTGATACGTGTAACAAACGTGCAATTTTTTGAATTAATATTTGCACATATGAACTATTAATGGAAACGATGAAGCAAGTGTTCCGATGATTATGTGAACCCCAAGATAATGTATTCACTTAGGCGCCTTGAGATACTATTGTCATCGACTGTCAGCTAAGACAGCTGCCGACAAAATCTCCCAAAAATTCAAAATACGACGTGATATAGCAAAGAGGTTTTTAAACGAATTATTGTAAATAATAACTTTTTATTACTTAACACTAGCAAAAATACAATAGTACGAAGCCATTCATCATCATCATTATCATCATTACAGCCCTTCACAAGTCCACTGCTGAATATAGGCCTCCCCCAAGTAATGCCACAAAGCATGGTCCTGAGCCACCTGCATCCATCGACTTCCTGCATATCTTACCATCACTACGCCTACCGGTACGAGGCTGCCACTCGAGAACCTTTCTTCCCCATCGGTTATCGGTTCTTCGAGCTATATGGCCGGCCCATTGCCACTTCAGCTTACTAATCCGTTGGACTATGTCGGTCACTCTAGTTTTACTGCGGATATCCTCATTTCTGAGTCTATCACGCAGAGAAACTCCGAGCATAGCCATCTCCATAGCTCGCTGAGCGACCTTGAGCGTTCTCATACGGCCAGCAGTGAAGGACCACGTCTCAGATCCGTAAGTCATCACTGGCAACACGCACTGGTTGTACAATCTAGTTTTTAGAGATTGAGGTATACCTGACGAGAAGATATGTCGTAATTTCCCGAACGCTGCCCAGCCGAGTTGAATCCGTCGATTGACCTCTCGGTCTGAGTTGGACTTACCTAGGCGGACTATTTGTCCCAGGTAAACGTACTCGTCAACAACTTCGAGCATAGTGCTCCCAACAACTACCGGCATAGGTGTGACATGGAAATTAAACATAATCTTTGTTTTGTCCATGTTCATCTTAAAACCTATCCGTTGGGAGGCACTATTGAGGTCATTGAGCATAGTGCTTAAGTCCTCCAGCGATTCTGCCGTAAGGACTATATCATCGGCAAATCGAAGGTGAGTGATGTACTCGCCATTGATGTTAATAGCGTATCCTTTCCAGTCCAGTAGCTTGAAAACGTCTTCCAATGCAGCGGTGAAGAGTTTCGGGGATATAACGTCACCCTGTCTTACACCTCTCTGCAGTTGGATAGGTTTCGAGCTCTGGTTCTGTACTAGGATAGCCATCGTAGCCCTACTGTACAAACGCTTCAGCACTTCGATATACCGACAGTCAATTTGGCACCGCTGAAGGGACTGTAGCACCGCCCAAATTTCGACGGAAACAAAGGCTTTCTCATAGTCCACATACGCCAGGCGAAGTGGCAGATTGTACTCTTCAGTCTTCTGTACAATCTGCCGCAAGGTATGTATGCGGTCTATGGTACTGATGCCTTTTCGGAAACCAGCTTGTTCAGGAGGCTGGAAGTCGTCGAGTCTGCGTGCGAGACGATTCGTAATGACTCTCGAAAACAGCACGTAGACGCGGCTCAGAAGGGAAATCTGTGTGTAGTTCTTCAAGAGAGGGTTGTCGCCTTTCTTAAAGAACAAGACCACCGCACTTTTGCTCCATGCCTTCGGAGTAGTGCCACCATGGAGGACGGAATTGAAGAGCTTCTGAAGGACTTTAAGTACCGGTGTTCCACCCGCTTTCAGAAGCTCCGCTGTAATTCCATCATCGCCTGGGGCCCTGCCGTTTTTAAGGTGCTGGAGAGCCATTCTAATCTCGCTTAGACTGACGTCCGGGATATCATCGGAATAGTGTCGGATAAGACTTGCTCTTGGATCGTTACTCACACTTGCGTGTGGCACCAACGATAATGTGTACAGCTGCCAATAGAACCTCTCAATCTCACTCAAAATCTCAGGTGTCCCGGAAACGATGCTGCCACACTCAGTCTTCAGCTTTGACAGTTGGCTCTTACTGGCAGACAGATCTCTGGCAAAGACTTTGGAGCCCTGGTTCCGCTCGATCGCTTCTTTAATACGAGCAGTATTAAAGTTGCGTAAGTCTCGCCGCATGCATTTGGAGATCTGTCTGTTCAGTTGCCAGTATGCTGTCAAATCTGTTGACGATTGCAGCCTCATCTCCATTCTAACAGCCATGAGATTAAGAGTGTGATCGGAGAGTTTTTGTGTTCTTCTGCGGCGGGTCTTGCAGAACTTAGCTCCGACCGCATGGACAGTTTCCACAAGCTTGACATTCATATCGTCCACTGCATTGCAATCTTGTAGGCACTGAAAGCGGTTACGTAACTCGAGCTGAAAGTTTTCGGGATTCTGGATTAGAGCACGAGGGGGACGGAGCGTTTACTTCATTAAACGAGACCTCTCCAACTTAACGTTTAGGTTCAGTGTGCCTCTAACCATTCGGTGATCGCTGCCAGTTTTCACCCTTGCGATCACTGAGACATCACTGAACAGTTGGCGTCTGGTCGTCATAATGAAGTCAATCTCATTTTTTGTCGAACCGTCGGGGCTCGACCAGGTCCACTTCTTGTGGGGCCGCTTCTGGAAGAAAGAGTTCATCATAAAGAGTCCCTCTTTCTCCATAAAGTCGGCCGGCTGCTCGCCCCTTCGGTTCCGTTGCCCTACTCCAAATTTCCCTACCTTCAGCTCACCGTTTTCTCTTGTGCCTAGTTTTGCGTTGAAGTCTCCCATCAACACCGTGTAGTGGGTTTTGGAGGAATGCATGGCTTTGGAAATATCCTCATACATTTCCTCCACCTCCTCATCGGGATGTGCCGAGGTTGGTGCGTAAACCTGTATGGCCTTCAGCGAATACCGTTTGGTGATTCTGAGTATCAGGTACGCGACCCTCGTCGACACACTCCCTATCTTTACAACGTTGTTGACGAGAGTAATTGTTCATGGGGGGTAAGACGTGTAGTGGCGGTTAAGAATATCCACTACCCCATATCTTCCCGTGGGTGTCGTAAAAGGCGACAGAGAGAAACAGGCAGGAGATGGGCAGCAGCATCTTCCTGATAACATCAACTGTACGACAAATAAAACTGCGGTTGCCAACCCGCTCGCCAAGCGTGGCAACTATGGCAATATACCCCCCATGAACAATACGAAGCCATTACCAATGTGAAAAAAATTGCCGACCTTTGTTCACAATTCCAACCGCGCACAAGTAAAGCTATTGTTGTACACTTAGCGTGCATTGCGTAGACTAAACCTATTCCGTTTTTTTTGGCTCAGTCGTGTAAGCAATCAAGCCCGAAAACAAGTCCATTATTAAGGTGGGTGGAAAAGCAAATATCGCCTTGCTCTTTTATTATAACGTGATCCATAAAAATAGTAACGTTCTGTTTCAGCTTCGTGTGTGGTATCAATGAAACATGACCTCTTTATTAAATAATAAAGAAGTATAATCCATAAATTTGAATTAAGTATAATATTTTAACTAGCGATACCACGTGTTTTATTCACTGTAGAGTCAATTACCTATTGAAAGTGTATTAGTATTATAACTGAATTAGGTGTTTATTAAAGTGTATAATTTTCACGTGTAATTAATAGTCTATAGAAAGACAGATAAATACACACAGAGGTACAGATACAGAGATACTATAACCATAGTAAAAACAGAATAGTAGGCTATCTTCTAAGAAATGTACCGAACACCGCTAGCGTGTGTGCGTGCCTGGCACGTGACAGTACGAGTACGGACTCGTAAGCAAGAACCACAGCACGCACACAACAACACTTGCTAAGTCGGGAAGATTGGGCTGAGTCCCACCGCCGCGCTCCGCAATCACCTTTGTTTGAGGCTTTGTTGACTTTTAAATTATTATACAACATCAGATCAAATTAATTTTAAACATTAAATCTGTAGAAATTATTTACCGTTTGTTGTAATGTAAAGCTGGAACTTTTTTTTGAGAAACAATGATTCTTTGAGAGCAAACTAAAGAAATGATTAACAAATATGATGCATAGGTACGTATGTACGTTTGTAAATATTATAATTACTTATAAAACTAAATGAGACTTAGCTGTTAAAAAAAAGACGAGACGTGACGAGAGAGAAGATTACATTAGATAATCTTTATCAGTTCGGCCATATATTTTAGCGTCCTCGGCCCTAGTATCTTCTTAATATATATAATATATGTAATCTTAATTTGAATAATTGTAATATCTTTACATTTGCCGATGATACTGTACTAGTTTTTCATGGTTAAACTTGGGAGGAAACTGGAATCAAGGCTGAAATGAGATTGCAACAGGCAACACAATGGCTTCAAAAAAACATACTGACACTAAACGCATCGAAAACCAAGTACATTCCTAGTAAAATATACATTAAAGCCCATACTTGTAATAATATTTATCCACGTATAACATCATGTCAGTGGTATGTCAGTGTTAGAACTTACAACCACAATACAAAGTACCTTGGTGTAATTTTGTATCAAACCCTAACGTGGATACCACAAATTAAAATGATGTGAGAAAAAATTCGCAAACTGATTTATATTTTCAAAACATTGCAGCATGTTGCTGATATTGAACTTTTAAAATCAGTCTACTATGCCATGGCCCAATGCGTAATATCATATTGCATAAGAGCGTGGGGAGATGCTAAAAATCTCATATAATAAAAGTTGAAAGGGCCCAACGCGCGTTACTTAAGGTTATGACTTTTAAACCATACCGATTTCCCACTGTTGAATTGTATACTATGTGTAATGTGCTGATGGTAAGTTAACTGTACGTAGTTGATACGATCTTATCCCAACATCAACAACAAAAAAGTGTCTTACGACCCAAAACAACCCCAAACGCGAAGAAAGGACAGAGTGTGTCCTAATATTCCCTTTAGGACTTACTTTATTAAAAAATTTCAATGTTTAATTGGCTGTTTTCTGTATAATAAAATTAACCGAATGATTAATATACTTCCGCTTAATAAATACAATGGCAAAAAAGTTGACAGTTTGGCTTAAATCACAAACTTATGATGACATTGAAGATCTAATTACAATAAACATGAGCTGAGTCCTAAAATTTAAACTTAAATTAAAATAAAACAATATTAAATAATTATAAGCACCTTTTAGAATGTTATTAAAAAGTAGTAATTTGTAAAGCGTTTAAGTGTATATTCTATGTTAATTTACTTTAAGGAAGAAACTAGCATTTAAGACACAGGCTTGGCCTAATTTAAATGCTAGCAATTTTTATCTTCTAGTGTACACTTTTCGCATAAAATATTAATATTTAATTAATTAAAATTAAAATTTCAATTTTCTGTACTATTAAATACGCATATATATTAAATTCTAAATATTGACAGTTTTAGTATTGAAACTTGTTTCTTGTTCGAATGACACAACATCTTATGCATCCAAGTATCTATTGTTTTAAAAATGTTTTTTTAATAAGTTTGTACCATATTTTGTTTATCAATAAACATTATTATTATTATTATATACTATGCGAACTTATATATATATATATATATATATATATATATATATATATATTTTATGGGAAGGAAATTATGTACCGTTTGTGTTTTACGAGTATTTTATGATATCTTGATCTTTATAACGAAAAAATAAGATTACAATTTTATTTTATGATCTCGCAGCGCGTCACTACTTACTGTGGAACCTGCGGTTTGAAGATAACTGTTTCAGCAGCTTCGAAGACGCACATTACGTGCGTCAAACGGAAAAGCTTTTTGGAGCGTCGTAAATATTTTTCGATGAATTTATCTCTAACACATTTTTGTTTTCATTCAATGAGAGGAAATTCTGATTTCTTTTTTTAAATGGTGTTTAATTTTCATAATGTGTTTAATAGTTATATTATGTATATTACATCTGTCTATTTACTATAATGTATTTGTTTCCACGGAAAATTTGTAAATTGAATAATTTTAAAAAGTTTTACTTTTTATCGATATCAAGTATTTCTGTTTATTTTTCAACCAATTTAAAAAAGGAGGAAGTTCTCAATTCGAATGTATTTTTTATGAGTGTTACCTCAGAACTTTTTCTGATTAAACTGATTTTGATGATTCTTTTTTTTTAAAAACTGGTGCTTCTCATGTGGTCCCGTAAAACTGTGATTAGGATCTAACCAGTAGTTTTGAGTTATCCTTAATAATGCGTATTTAATTGACTTCGGATACATTGATGTTCTAACATAGAATACTATTATGTATTACAGTATTCTATGTGTTCTAATTTTATTTATATTGAAGTCGGTTGTACAATTTTTTTAACTTTACCACTGGTGTAAATGTGTATTTCTTACTCCAAGTTTAGATTAACTATACTTAGTTTTATCCCGATAAATAACCCGCAATGTTTTTATTGCTAATTTAAAGGTTTTTTAAAGGAAAAAGTGTCGTTGGAAAGGACAGAATAAAGTCTGTTTGACTAGGTACTTAAAGTAAAATCATACAGCCGTAGTTATACGTAAAATAGTAGCTTAATGCTGCTGTGTTTCGTGTGGTGAGTGTAGAGAATCATCAAAAATAAAGACACATAAAGTATATGATCTAGATCTGACGAGCAGTTTTTTAAATTATCCTTAACAATGCGTATTAAATAACTTTGACCACATTAATGATGTTCTCATTTTATTTATATGAAGCAATACAAGTCGTTTATACAAAATTTTTAATTGTCCCACTTATTATCAGTTTATCTCTCATCTCTCTGCTAGGTTGCTAGGAAATATGTAGTATTTAGGATAACTACAACCCCGACTTCAGTAGCAGTTAAATTAAAGTTAATAACTTTTTTTTGTTCTTTCAAGTCGGTTTTTACTTTATATTAAAAGTTTAGTTATTTTTTCTTTGGTTCGCGTTTTTTTTTTTTTAAAACGTGTTGTTAATGTTTATGCGCAAACTAGAGGAATCACAATCACAAGCTGAAGGTAGTAATAATAATGTCCTCCAGACCAGATTTCGGTCACGGCGGCAGGTATCAAAGGAGACTAGCCATCGGCGCAGGACAGGATTATTGTGCCCAAGTGTATGCGCAAGCACAGGTGTACTCTCTATTCCCTCACTGTCATAATCCGATGGGATGGTAAACCGACACGACCAGAGAGAGAGAGAGAGAGAGAGAGAGAGAGAGAGAGATCAGGCTAGGACCAACGGCTTTACGTGCTTTCCGAGGCACGGGGGTGAGACACTACCAACTTCCTGACTCCGGGCAGCTACTGAGAATTTCTTGACGGAAAAACTCAATAATTAATTTTTTTTGCTCTACCTCTATAATCTATGATTCGAACCCAGGACCTCATGATCAGCAGTTGCACTAGTACAACTACTAGACCAACGAGGCTGTCAAGGAAGTGTCATTATATTAAAAATTTCACCCCCTACGTTTTCATTCTTATAACTATATTAGGGCAGTTTTAGGTATATTGAATCATATAAAATATGTTGTGAACCAAGGAATCATGTATATGCAGCATTATGCCTTGGCCTTGAACGAATTCGTTCAAGACCCTGGCATACGCAACGATCGTATATGGCTTATGTGCATATGGACTTACATTCCCAACTTATCTTAACAAAATAAAATCTATACAGACAATATTCTTAAAGATATTAGTTGATCTTAAAACGAAAAATGCTTTACATAAAAATTATGATATGTTATTTAAAATTTGCAAAATTATTCCCAATAGACATTAAAGTAAAATCCATCACCATATTAGAACAGCTTGGTATGGTAACATTTAAGAAACCTAAGACCTATATAATGCCGAAGCGCCAAATTACACAAAGGAGGAAATATCTCATACCTAGGGTTGAAAATTACTTTGGACGGCGGACAAGACAATGGATAACTGCAACCTTGTGTAATGAGGTGACGGATATATGTGACAAAAGCGTAACTAAGTCGCAGCTCAAATCCATCTTGAGAATACATTATCTGTCATTGTGTCCATAGTGGTGGATGTTTCTTTAATTATTTATGTGTTAATTTAAGTATTTATAAGTACCAGATATTGTTATTAGCAGTGTAAAACAATAAACTGTTGCATTGCTGACAAACTGGCTTACAGTTTGGCAAAATTTAAAATGTAAATAATGTACCCTCTTTATAATAATAATAATGTCCTCCAGACCGAATTTCTGCCACGGCAGCCAGCAGATTGTAGTTCCCAAGTGTATGCGTAAGCACAGGTGCACTCTCTATTCCCTTACTGTCATAATCCGATGGGACGGTAAACCGACACGACCGGAGAAAGATTAGGCGCAGGACCAACGGCTTTACGTGCTTTCCGAGGCACGGGGGTGAGATACCGCCAATTTCCTGACTCCGGGCAGCTACTGAGAATTTCTTGACGGAAAAACTCAACTCGGTTCGAATCCCGGGTCGGGAGTCGGGACACTCCTTATAATAATAAATAAAAATAAAAAATTAAATCATCATCATCATCATTACAGCCCCTCACAAGTCCACTGCTGAACATAGGCCTCCCCCCAAGGAATGCCACAAAGCACGGTCCTGAGCTACCTACATCCATCGACTTCCTGCATGTCTTACGAGGTCGTCATTCCATCTAGTGACATTACATATTTCACGATAAATATATTTTTTTACCTTTTATTATTTTACACTTTAAGTAACTAAAATGTGTTTTTGAGCCAACATTTTTTACTTATTTTTACCTATTTATAATAAATGCTTGATCACAATTTTACCTGGTGGTAAGTGGTGCTGAAGACCTAGATAGTTTTCAGTTTTCAGATTTTATTCGGACGAAAAAACCGGACGCTGGAAAATTATTCCAATCTTTTTCTCTACGCATAACTAAAGATGAAAAAAAAAACGGTTTTGTTCGAACGTATGGAATATCGATTACAAAGGGATTGAAGACCCGCCGACCGTCTGTTTGTCCAGTGCTATGTAATAATAATAAAATTGTTTTAGTTTGCTATAAAAATTGAAGAAAGAAAACACTATCAATATCTGCAAAATTACATCTTTAAATGTTTGCCACTTAAAATCATACAGTAGCTGATTGCAATTCGTCTTGAATACACCGTATTTCAGAAGGCACGTCGATCTTATAGTCTCTGCCATCGTTAGTCGGCCTTTATTGCTAACAGCGAAATTCGATACGATTCTCGGTTATTCGATAAAGATAGAAATAAGATACAGACCACAGAAATGTCGAAATCATAATAGTCTGGTAGCCGATGCCAATTGGTGTGACCACTCAGCGCTTCAACAGATACGTTGATCATTGTATCCACTAGGAAACACGTTTTCATACATTTTACTACGGAATCTTTTACTTCTGGCCTCCACGAAGGTTTCGGTCCGAGTGAGTTTTTTATATGTCTTTTAGGTAAAAAATTATGACAAAAATAAAAACACCTATTTTTTGAAATTACATTTATTTGTATTATTCTCATTTCTTTTAGAAACACAAAATCAACAGAAGATAGATAGATAGAATATAACAGGCTGGTATAATTAGTAGTTTTTTTACGAAAAAGTAGTTAGTAGAGCTTGTCAAAGTGATCTGTACATAGCAAACTTGGCAAATAGAGCAAATTATCTTCGTTTGTTTGGAAAATTTGCGTTTTACATCAACAAGTTTTCCTTACCTTCCATACATCTTATACCCTTCAACACAACGTCCTTTCATCTTTTTCAGAGGGTTTTCCTTGATATTGAAAACATGCCTGTGTCGCTTGTTTCATGTTGGTCGTGGTATTAGTGGGCTTTGGTCTTCTTGACGTGAGTATTTGTGAGGCATTGGTCTGATAACTGCCTCCCTAAATTCTATGTTTTTAGAGCCTTTCTGCGAGTATTCTCAGAGCACGCCGGCTTTAGGATAATTTGATTCGTGCGATTTTGTTTTGGTAACAGTTTTCAGTTTTGAATGTTTCAAAAAACAGTACCCGGTTGACCGAGCTTTGCTCGGTATTTTTCGCTCGGTTTTTTTTAATTCGTGTGTTTTGAAAATTATATTTAGATACAAATTACATATTGATGAAATACGATTAATATTTTTTAATCGTAGCGACATAATAGAAAAAACTGAACTGGTTATTTGAATAAAAAATCATGAGTGCAATTAGTTTAATTTAAATTTTCGTGTTTTTAAAAAATACTAAAAAAAAGGGCACGAAAAATAGATTTTCTCAAAAAAAGATAGGAACTTGAAAAAAAATTAAAAAAAGTCGGTCGGTCGGTTGGTCTGGGCTCGAACCATGGTATTACGACTTTGTGACCGCCCAATATACCAATTAAGCTATTTGTAACCATTTATAAACTGTCAAAATTTACCTTCTTATTCTAACGATATTGTAGCAGTTTTTAATTGCCTAAAAAACACGGACAAAAAGACATTTTCTAAAAATAAATCCTAGCTAGATCGATTTATTGCCCCCGAAACTCCCTGCACACAAAATTTTAGGATTCAGCACTGAAATCCTCATATCCTTGCACTTCAAACCGACAATGCCATCGCTGGTTTGCGTGTTTCCAAAAGTATACACACGGCCTCTAAAGAAATTTTTAAGTAAAAACTTTATCAGGGGCCCCGTGTTTCTTTTTGGCACACATGAAAATTCATGGAATATCATGGAAAACCAAAATAATTTAACATGATTTTACTATAAGATTAGTATAACAATGAAAATTAAGACAAAAAAGGCAGGTTCAAAAATTTTAATTGAATTGGGTCCATGCAGCCAATTTAAAAAAGGTAGTTTCTTGCAGATGTCTATAGGCTGCAGTAACCACTTACCATTAGGGTGGGCTGTGAGTTGGTTTGTTTAAAAAAATATTAAAAAAGCTCTAAAGGCAAAGCTCCAAAAATAATTGTAAATAATTTGAATACATTGACGCCGTTATTAGATTTTAAAAATTAAGTTGATTTGACTTTCTTTTCCGTTGACCGCAGTTACCACCACTCATGCGGACTGTGATTTCGTTTGTCATTTCAGTTTTTTTTTTAATTAGATCCAAATTGTTCATGGCTTTAAAACGTGTTGCAACTAATTAACTCGTGTTCCGAAATTTTAAAACACAAAAATATTCACTTCTCATTGCAAAATGGAGCTAATAACAGACAAGCGGGCTTCGGCAATGGCACTCTGGTTTTACTTATCAATTTAACTCATTTTGCATTCAGTGATTTAGTTACGACGGCGGCTGATTCATACATAGGGCTGCTAGTTTTTTTTTTAAATTGATAAAGTTATTTAAGAATGTTTCTGAAACAGTCGTATGAGTCATATTTCTATCTGAGTACGTCTTACAATATTCGTTTTTGCCGTGTAGTAGCCGTATAAGATTATGCAGTACCCCATATCGTCAGTGCTAGCAGCGACAGTGATAGCAGGAGACCTGCAGCAGTTGTATTCCTAATATATAATTTATTATTGCGATTGTTGTCGCCAGCTGTCAACTCCAGATTTATTTTCGTGATTTGTATAAACACTTGTAGTTAAAGTTTCAGCCTACCTATATACGTCGCACTTCTGGGCTAATCTCATTTCTGAGAGGGGTTTAGGACAAGGCAAACGTCCGCCGCGCCCAATGCGTGTATTATAGCGAACTTCACATGATTTCTAATTATGTTTTTCTTATATTTTAAACACGCAGGTCTTTTCACGATGTTTTCCTTCACCGCCGAGCACGTAATATAAATCATCGGTTAAAATTTCAATTAACAATTTCATTGGTGCCGGCGGGGATCGAACCCGGTTTGTTAGCAAGTTCGCAATTTACAGCAAGCGCCCTGCTGTTGTAGAACTTGTTTCACAATAGTCATTTTCAATTATTATTATTATTATACTAATTACAAAACCAATAGGTTTCGCCTCACGGCATCATCAGGGTATCTTGTTTATAACTAAAAAATAAAAGAATGCCAATTCGCCTGCCAAGTGTGGTAACAATGCCAAATATCCTCCTTATGAGCCTATGTTCAGCAGTGGACTTAGATAGGATGTAATAAATAAATAAATATACAGTTAGGATAACAAGCAATTTATCCTCTATTAAGATAATATACGTGGTAAAGCCACGCTGCAGCGTACCACGGACCACGTTCTCACAGAATACCAGCGCAAAATAGCAGCTTAATGCTACTGTGTTTTGTATGGTGAGCGTTGAGAACTGAAAACCTATTTTACTGGGAACGAGACATTTCATCTTAGTCCTCAGATGAAATAACGTATCTGCATTTTGATTTTAATAGAGGATAAATGTAGATGTCAGTGGACCTGGTGGACTGTGTACCCGTTTGTCATCCTTATTCTATGGAAAAATATAGCAGAAATACCAATGCGTTGTAATCCTTTAAAATTAAATTGTTCTCGTCACTCACCATACAAAATTCAGCGGTATAACCCTGCTATGCTATTTTACGCCAGAATTCTGTTTAAGAATGACCCTTCCCCGGTTGAGCGCATCCATTCGTGCAGCCATAGTCTATAATCGAGCATTGTTTCATAGTTATAATGTGAAAGAAGCGAGAGAGAAATGTCAGGCATACCAAATGTAAGTAAAGGTTGTTGTAGCACGAATGGGTCGGCTCGACCGGGGCAAGACCAAGCTCTCACAGAATACCATCGTAAAATAGAACCTTAATTATGCTGTGTTTTGAATGGTGAGGGTAGAGAACTGGAGACCCGTTTTAGTGGAATCGAGGCATTCCATCTTAGTCCTCAGGGGTGACAACGCATCTGCATTTTGATTGTTATCATTAAATGTAGATGTCTATGGGCCACAGCATCCACTTACCATCAGGTGGACCGTGTGCTCGTTTGTCTCTCCTTATATTCTCTATGGTCTCTCCCTATCTTATTAAAGAAATGGTAACATGATGGAATTTGAATTTTATTTAATATACTTTAAGGTTTATCGCAAAATATTTTTAAGAGCTTTTTTTTCGTAAAATATAATTCATATTCTATCTCAAGATTTTACTAGTGATGTTTTGAATTTATTTTTTTAAATCTTAGTTATGATGATATATAGGCAGCCCTAAACGGTTATATAATTACAAACAGTAGCATGCGGTAGAACGACCCGACCTAAATGCATTAATTAAAAGACGCTGTGGGGTGCTAGATTTATCGCAACCAACATTGATAGAGGTGACTTACACTTTATGTCTGGTGACTGCATCGTTGGTATTGTAGTCGCAATCGACTGCTGATTATGGAGTCCCGGTATCGAATCCCGTGTTGAATTAAAAATAAGTAATAAAGTTTTATTTACGACAGATGGCCGTATAATATAAAATGTGGTAAAGCCACTCTGAAGCACGAATGGGTTTGCCTAACCGGGGCAGGACGACGCTGAGAGCGTTGTCCTGTCAGAATACCAGCGTAAAATTGCAATCTAGGTTATAAAATTGCACTGCTGAAACCTTTGTTCAGCAGTGAACTTTTATAAGCTGTGATGGATGGAGTATGAATGTGAAGTAGAGGTTTTTGGCTTTGTTCGTACTCTTAAATAAAAAAAAACCCAGCCAATAGTCCATCCAAAGGTAAGTGACTCTCGCAATATAAAGATAAATAGATTTTTAATTGAGGAGAGATGTACTTAGGTGTCTATCTATGGGTCACAGCATCCATTTACCATCTGGTGGACTGTGTGCTCGATAAACAATTATTCTACAAAAACGATTTGTTGTTATTTTCCTCTTAGCCATGTAGCCTTTCTACAATCTTAAACGCTACTAGAAAACTAGAAAAATGAAAAAAAAACATTAAATAGATTAGTAACTATTTTAACCGTCTTCGATTGAAATTAAATATTGTAGGTAAACTTTGTTAAAAACACCACAATGAGCTCACTGCTGTCAAGTGGTGCAATAGTAGCAGTCGCAAAAATTGATTTTTTATAGTAAAAGAGCAGCAAACGAGCAAACAGCCCATCTGATGCTAATTAGATATTGTGGCCCATATATATTTACATTATTAAAATATAAATGCGTTGTCACCCCTGAGGACTAAAATAAATAGTCGTTACCAGAAAAAAGTTTTCTAAAGTGGATTTTTAGTAATATTTCAAAACAGTATCGCATTGTATAATAGCGATTCAAATTTAATTCAATCTGCACTTTAAACCGTGAGGTAAACAACATAATATTGCAAGTGGGGGCTCTCAGGAGATCATCTTGTACATGAATAATGCTTGTCGGTCTCCGGAGTTCACTTCCCCGGGATATCCGGCTATCAAATATGTCTGAATGCGTGTGGGAATTGCGGAAACGTGCTGTTGCCTAGAAATCCCGATAAATAACCTATATCCGGGATACAGTATTGTGCAACCCTTTTTCGCATTATGTTGAACGAAAATTTATTGCTTGTTGTGATTTATTTTTAACTTTAGATATTTTACTAGGTTGATAGTATGAGTTTTACGTAACTTTGTTTACCACTTTACTTTATTTATATCATATTTACTGTACACCTTATAATAAGGCGTATAAAGGGCGGACTCTGCGATAATGTCCTGGCGGACTGACTGGCGTAGATGTGGTGTCATTAAATAAAATAAATAAGTAAATAATAAAAATGACCACAATCCTTCACACTGAATTATGGTCACGGCGTCACGGCGGCGACAACATAGACCAGCCATCTGCGCAGGGCAGGATTATAGCGCCCAAGTGTATGCGTAAACACAGGTGCACTCTTTATTCCCTCACTCTCTTAGCACTGCTACTGAGAATTGTTTGACAGAAAAACCCAATATCTGATTTTGGACCGACCAGTGATTCGAACCCGGAACCACTAGATCAGCATTTGCGTTTGCGACGACTACACCAACGAGACAGTCGATATCTATTGATTAATATTCATAAAGCGATGGACAGTAAGAACTCACTTTAAGCAATATATCTAACTTAATCATTATAGAGTATACGACAAAGTATTTTTTATTATCATGTTTTAAGTCTATGCTTTTCGTATTAGCATTAGTACATAAGGGCTCGCCATATCAGCACTATCTAACTACTCTGTGTCTCAAACACTCTGTGCGTGCTGAATCTGAACGATCGAGCTACGTATTACACTCATCCTCAAATAGAGTTTTAAATTAATCTTAGAGTGATAATAAACCACTATAATTTTAATATAAATATTTCAATACCGATATGATTAAAATGAATGAATTACTTTTAATTTATCGTTTTAAATTTTCGAGCGAAAACGCTAGCCGCGATGCTATTCAGATTGTGACGTCACTGCTTAAGTAATTAAAATAATTTTGCAAATAAATAAGATATTTTTGGTTTTTATATTGAGTTATCACCTTTATGATTGATGTATTGTACCTGAATGCAAAAATACGAGCCTAAGAACGCCGGGGAAGTTATGGATTCAAGTGCCAACTGATTTAAATATGAGAAATACTTGTTTAAAACTGGCAAGAATATACTCGAAGATATTTTCTACATAAACTAGACTATACTTCTGTGAAGATCACTTTGATGTAAGTATGACTTATATTAACTATCGTTTATTCAAAACAAAACGTCGGGCAGGTTTAGGTATTTTCAACATGTTCAACAAGTCAAAGATTAAGTTATCTATTATCTTAGATATAAGTTATGATTGTAAACATAGTTCAACATAACTATGTATTATTAAAAGACTCTCTGGCCTGGTATTGTGTTATCATATAAATTAAGTTTATAATAGGTTTTTTACATTGATGTTTGCAGATTCCTCAATTTTGCAGAGTAAAAAACGAGATCGCATGCAAAAAATTTGCAACCACCAATGTATTTATCCTTGGTAGATTAGTATTTTCTGCTTTTGCGCATCTATCTTCCATGATGTCATTTTAATAAAATAATGAATAAAAGTCAACAGTCATGATGACAACTAGAAAATTTTCGAAATAACACACAGCACATTAGCATGTTTACTTTAACAGTGACGTCACGACGGTTTCAAATATGGCGGATAGCGTTTTAGAGATTTGAGGCGAATTGAATTATAAAATTTATAATGCATTTTTATGAATGGAAATCAATATTTCTCGTTTACTTTTAACAAAACCTATCACAAATATACATTTTTCGATTTTGTTTACATGGTGCGAAATACTTTAATGCTCGGAATGATTATAGCTATGAAAATTGATGAAATCACTATCCCGCATTTCCCTTTTTCCTCCTTCAAAACCGGACTGATTTATTTTCAAGAACGATATAAATTTAAATTAAAGTTACTATGTTTTTTTCTTTATAGAATAAGGGTGACAAACGAGCACTCAGTCCATCTGATGGTAAGCGGATACTGAGGTACATAATTCTGTATTAATTTTTGACCAAGAATCAAAATGCAGATACGTTATCACTCCTGAGACAAGGATGTCTCGTTTCCAGTGAAGAGGGTGTCCGGTTCTCTCTCTCTCACACGAAGCGCAGCAGCATTATGTTGCTATTTTACGCTGGTAGTCTGTGAGAACGAAGTCATTCCCCGGTTGAGCCGACCTATTCGTACTACAACCATAATATAGCTGCAGCGTGGCTATACGACGCACAACCACGTCTATATGATTTTCTTTTATTTTTTCTATTTAAACTAGCTGGCAAGACAGGTTTTGTTTTGCCATTACCGGCGACAATTTGTTCTTTAAAAAATCTTTAAATTCGCAATAAAAAACATTGCGGGTCATTTATCGGGATAAAAATTAAGTTGGAGCAAGCAAAGTTAGGACATTTGTACAACCGGACCCAATATAAATAAAAATGAGAACATCATCAACGTATTCGAAGTCAATTAAATACACAATATTAATCGATCGACGACATGAGAAGCACCACCAGCTTACAAGTAAAAAAAAAATATCAAAATCGACTGACCTAGAAAAAAGTTCTGAGTTAACACACAAAAAAATACAATCGAATTGAGAACCTCCTCTTTTTTAAGTCGGTTCAAAATTTCATTAAAATTGGTTATGTGCATAGAAATCTAAATAATAAGGCACTATTATTAGATGTGGTGGTGGTGGGGAATGTAGTTTTTTTTTATATTTTTTTTATATATATATATATATATATATATATATATATATATATATATATATATATATATATATATATATATATATATATACGCAAACGAGATTCGATATACGTAGTTGAGACGTACTGTATCGTATTATGACTACAGATAAAAGTTAAAGTTACAGCCTATATACGTTCCACTGCTGGGCAGAGGCCTCCTCTCATTTCTGAGAGGGTATACGGCAGTGAAGTGTCCGCCGCGCTGTCCCAATACGTGTTGGCGGACTTCACATATCCTTGATATATTTTTTGATATTATTTCTCAGACAGAGGTCCTTACGATGTTTTCCTTCACCGCCAAGCACGTGGTAAATCAAAATTTAAAATTGCATTTAATAATTTGATTGGTGCCGGCGCGGATCGAACCTAGTTTTCGCTTATTGTGAAATTTACAGCAAACACTAACCATCTGAGTATGAATGAATGAATAAACATGCTTTAATGTACGCCAGAAAAGAAAAAAAAAACAAATTACTTAAAGGTACAATTGGCGGCTTTATCGCTTAGAAGCGATCACTACCAGGCAACCATTGCAGAGGAAATAATGACCTGTGAGAAAGGGTAAGGGTGTACGTAGGTTGTTGGAAAATACACACGACATAAATATAGTTATATACTCGATAAATACACACATAATATAAAGCATAAAATTTACAGCGAGCGCTAACCATCTCAGCTACCACGGATCCTTGGCTCCATGCTCACACAAAATGTCAGCCTAAAATAACATCTTTATGCTGCTGTGTTTCATAAGGCGGATAAAGAGAACGATGGACTTTTTTTATTGGTTACGTGACTTTCTATCTGAGTCCTAAGGGACACCAATCCGCATTTACATTTTGTTTCCAAATCAAGAATGTATGTAAATGTCTATATGGATCACAAACATTTTCTCACCTACTGTTAGATAGACTGTTTACTAGTTTTTCACTTTTACTTCTATAAAAATAGAATACATTTCTCTAGCTGAATTAATCCGGTGTTATTTCGATTATTAAAGTCGGCCATTGTTTCGGTTTTACCACATTGTAATCGGTCAATTTATTTTTATGGCACTATTGTGATCGCGTTTGTGTATAGTAATACTTTTGATGGATCTCAGTTGTATAAAGAATATAGACAGTCCATAGTCCATTCCTATCACGAATAAACTTAATATTGAGTATAAAAAATTTTGATTGGTTAAAAGAAAGAAGGTACGAAACATTTTTATTTGGAGCTACAAACTTGTACAAGTCTGTATATTATTACATCTCTTTTTATAACGTAACTAGCTAGCCTGGCAGACGCTGTTCTGCCCTTTCCGATAGGTGGTTAAGCTTATTGAATTATATATCACTGCGCCACCTATCTGGTCTACATTTTGTGTTTTTCTTATTTGGCACTAAACCAACATTGTATATTGTGGAAAAGTAATGTTGGTACATAAATATAGAATTGGTTGCTATAGTGACAACAGTACCAAATATCGAATCCTATAATAGCTTAGCATAGCTGTAAACAATTGCCTCGATAAAACAAATATTTTTGTGAATATGCGACAGACGCACCAAATAAAAAAAATAATTGGGAAAAGAAAAGAAAATTATTGTAGCAAGAAATAAGTATCTGACTACGCATTGCTGCAGTAAATTGCAGTCATTGGGTGCGTTTGGCAGAAAAAAGCGCTAGCAAGCGCTTGTAAGCAAAATGGCGATCGTAAGCGGTAAGCGCTGTCAAATCGTAAGTAGCTATTTTCCTCCAGGACACGATGTTAGTTTTAACCGGGGAATCTAACCTAATTAAATATATGTTTGTAAAGTATTCATATTAAAAACTTACCAATCATGAGTTTTTAATAGCATGTATATGTTTATTCATGTCATTATATTACTTAAAACTAATATTGCACAAAACAACTTATAAACTCTACTTCAAAACAAACAAATTAAATAAGCAAAATGGCGGATTGTGTCAGCGCTACTGAAGTAGCAATCGTGTCCTGGCCGAAAACTATTTTAGCGCTTATAAGCGCTTGCTAGCGCTTTTTTCTGCCAAACGCACCCATTGTGATTTAATTTTTTACTGTTATTGTTATGATTGGCCAATGGCCGTATTTTGTTCACAAAAATTTTTCAAAATAATAGATTTAAGATATTTATCACCATCGAAGCAGTTGTTACGTCTTATATATATATAGTTCACACAACTTGCAGATATTTAATAAACAAAATAGCACAACTTTTACTTCTTATCAAAAATCAATATAAGTATACAAAAGCCTCAGTCCGCCGGAGGTAAAATTTCCAGCAAAACAGCTGCTATTGCAAACTGCTAAGTGACTCGCTACTTCACCTGAGGATGCCTCGTGTAGAGCCGAAACACGTGTCGTATTATCGACGATGTTGTGTCTTTCCTAGTGTAGTGGTGTTGGGAGTAGTGATGCTGAGATTAGTGGTGATGGGTGAACGCAATTTAGGGAGAGCCGGAGATGCGCTTCAAAATAGGTAAGACACATCATTTTATTTTATTACTTAGCAAATTAATGTTTAAGATCTTGACATGCCAAGGTAAGAAAAGTTTCCGACCTCAACGTGAAGATTTCAGCACTCGTAAATAAAAGCTACTGAATGTGTGAAAAATTTCAGCTATTTTGGACGCGTAGTTGTTACTGGACAGTTGTTTGAGTTAGTCGATGTGAGTGTTTTTGTGAAAATGGAAAATATTGAGTATCAAGCTGTCATTAAAGTTTTGTTTTTAAGAGGCAATACGCCTACGAAAATCAAAGATAAGTTGGAGTCAGTGTATGGGGACTCTACACCATCATTTACCACAGTTAAATTTTTGGCAGCTGAATTTAAACGTGGCCATGAGAGCATGGGAGACGATGTACGTTCGGGACGTTCAAAACCTGCAACTACTGATGACAATATCGTTAAATTTCGCCAAATGGTACTAGACGATCACCAAAAAATTGAAAGAAATAGCAGAGTCTATGAAAATGTGCAACGAACGTGTTTGTATTAAGCACTCTAAATCCAAGTTTTGGCGCCGATTAATTACGGTAGATGAAACTTGGATACACCTTTACACGCCCTAAACAAAAATACAGTCAAAACAGTGGACTGCAAAGGGGGAACCGGCTCCAAAAAAACTGCGAAAGTTATGGCGATCGTTTTTTGTGAGAGTCATGAGGCTATCTTAATCGATTATCTTCAAAAAGGAAAAACCATTACAGGAGCCCGCTTCACCATGACAACGCGTCGTTTCGCACCTCAACGATAGCCATGTACGCTAGTAATATATAAGCCAATGGGCCTAATCTTGATAACGTAACTAAACTGACTAACTGTAAAATAAAACTTTAAAAATGCGTTTATATAATGATTTTATAGTAACAAAATTAATATAAGGTTATTTACCGATGATACGATATCGCATGTTCCTTTTTAATATTTGTATAGTAATTATTGCATCCTTTTACCACGCAACTAGGTATATTTATGACAGGCCAATCTGTCCTGCTCAATGACCAAACCAATGACAATGACCTCAATGGTGTCTCCCAACGGATAGGTCTTAAGATGAACATGGACAAAACAAAGATTATGTTCAATGTCCATGTCACACCTATGCCGGTAGTTGTGGGGAGCACTATGCTCGAAGTTGTTGACGAGTACGTTTACCTGGGACAAATAGTCCGACTAGGTAAGTCCAACTTCGACTGAGAGGTCAATCGACGGATTCAACTCGGCTGGGCAGCGTTCGGGAAATTACGACACATCTTCTCGTCAGGTATACCTCAATCTCTGAAAACTAAAGTGTACAACCAGTGCGTGTTGCCAGTGATGACTTACGGATCAGAGACGTGGTCCTTCACTGCTGGCCGTATGAGGACGCTCAAGGTCGCTCAGCGAGCTATGGAGAGGGCTATGCTCGGAGTTTCTCTGCGTGATAGACTCAGAAATGAGGATATCCGCAGTAAAACCAGAGTGACCGACATAGCCCAACGGATTAGTAAGCTGAAGTGGCAATGGGCCGGCCATATAGCTCGAAGAACCGATAACCGATGGGGAAGAAAGGTTCTCGAGTGGCAGCCTCGTACCGGTAGGCGTAGTGTAGGGCGACCCCCCACTAGATGGAGTGACGACCTGGTACGACATGCAGGAAGTCGATGGATGCAGGTGGCTCAGGACCGTGCTTTGTGGCGTTACTTGGGGGAGGCCTATGTTCAGCAGTGGACTTGTGAAGGGCTGTAATGATGATGATGATGAATGTGTCCTGCGCGCGCACTACTAACGACCGATTCGCGTTGGCCCTAAACTGTATATTTAGGGCCAGCGTATGGGTCCGTTTTAGTTGTTCGGGCGGCCCGGTCCTTACGCTAGTAATATATAAGTCAATGTTGCCATGGCGAATTTCCACGAATTGCGGTTTGAACTGCTTGACCATCCACCTTACTCCTAGATCTAGCTACAAGCGACCTCTTTTGTTCCTCATCTAAAAATTGCGCTCGGAGGATAGCGATTTTCATCAAATGACGAGGCAATCACCTTCGTGAACAATTATTTTGCAGAGAAAAACGCGGAGTACTATCTGAATGAGTTAAAGAGATGGGAGCATCGTAAGAAGATAAAAATAAATTTTAAGAAAAAATGTCTTACATCTTTGTTAGGTCGGAAATTTTTCAGCATCTTAATGGATTTGCGCCGCATTAGGTAACGCCTGATTCTATTAATCATTCTATCAAAATTCCTTCTTATGAAGTTGGCAAAATTGCTTTTTTCTTATTAAATTTATTAGGCTATATAACATAATATATATATATATTGTCAGATTAAATTTTTTTAAATTTTATTATCAATTCTGTTTATTCATCAAGCTATCCAACAAGATATAACAGTTTAAAATTTATCTGAATTCCTAGAAAAAACTTAGGATGAAAGGCATACATGTACACATGTAGTAGTAAAATATGACGGTACTGGGTCTTCAACAAGAATTATTGGTGTTTTTGTCTGAGTTTTAGTATGTACGCTGTAGCAATTTCAATTGTAAAAACTACCATTGGTCTGTCGCCAGAGCTTCAATCGTTACCTACCACAGGACGCTTGGGGCAATTGGTATTTTACCTTCTGATAATATTTTCTTCATGTGACATTATATGGCAACACCTTAGAATATGCTTTTTGCCATCACTTTTAATATATATGTCGTATACGATAGACATTTAAAACCTTTTATAATTAAATGAAGCCTGGTCAATTCAAATTACGGCATTATCCTCTGAATATTATTTCTTTTTCTGTAGTTATAGATTTTATGTCACAATAAATTATACTTCATTTGTTTCAAAATTTCTTCACAATATGTTGCGAAGTTATTGAGAGATATTGACGGCAGCTTAATCCTGTCAGACAGTCAGATGACGATAGTATCTCAAGGCGCCAAAGGACACAATAACTTGAGTTTCATATCACCATCGTTTTTTATAGAATAGTGTGACAAACGAGCACACAGTCCACCTGATGGTAAGTGGTTGTTGCGGCCCATAGACATCTAAATCTATTCTCGATTACAAATCAAAATGCAGATGCTTTGTCATCCGTGAGGACTAAGATGGAATGCTTCGTTTCCAGTAAAAAGGGTCTCCGCTTCTCTACACTCACCATACGAAAAACAGCAGCATTAAGCTACTATTTCACGCTGGTATTCTGTGAGAGCGTGGTCCTTCCCCGGTCGAGTCGACCCATTCGTGCTACTACTATACTACTGATATAACTGCAGCGTGGCTCTACCACGTATAAAATCATCATCATCGTAGCAATTAATTCGTCATTTCCACTTATATTTTACATGGGTAGAAATTTATAACACATAATCGCATCACTCACGCTAACACAGGAGCAGCGATTCATCGGCGGTATACTTGCCGCCAAAACTCCTACTTTCCGTCTTAACAAAATAGATATGATGTTGAGATTAAACCGACTTGTTCCATAAATCATAAAATAATACAATCCTTTACGTACCTTTACAAAATAATTGAATCTGTAACAAAAAGAACAAAGGCCAATAAATTTCCCGGGTACGAATCCGCGGACCGGTCGGAGGGAGAGCGTCAGTGAAGCTGTGATGGAGGGAGAGATAATTAATTACCCCTCAGGATGAACATTTGCGGAGCTACCGCTAGCCGAATGGAAGATGTAAAATTAATTTTCATGAAATATGTCAGAAAACGAAAATATAGTGAATTTTTACGTTATTCGTGATGACGTCATATATTGTAATAAAATCTAACGTGTGTGTATGTGAGATATGATAGCACATATCGAATTTTCAGAAATGTTTTAAATAACTTTGTTAACATAAACACAAATATATACCTTTGAATTCTTAATTTCAGCACTCTATACTTAAAATTGTACACACCAGAAGTGACATCTGTATATTTGTTATACGTGAAGAATTTTATTTATAATACATTTTATTACGATAGTTTCCTTTAACGTAGAGTACGTAGAAATGAGCACTTAAAATTGTAATAACTATATCATTAGTGCCGGTGGAGATAGAATTATTACAGCGCACATTAAACTTTTATACTTGGTAATTATATACGTGATGGAACCGTACTGCAGCAATATTATAGTCGTAACACGAATGAGTCGAATGTACCGGGGTGGGGTCCCACTCTTGCAGAATACCAGCGTGATATAGCGGCTTAATGCAGTTGTGATTTGTATGGTGAGTGTAGAGAACTGGACACCCTTTTTTATAAGAAACTAGGCATTCCATCTCAATCTCCAGAGATGATAACGCATCTCTTTGTTTGAAGTAATCTGAAGGTATCCATTGCCTGCTGTAGCCACTTATTATCAGGTCTCTAAGTTCGTTAGTTACTTCAGTGTTATTAAAATACAACAATTACCCAATAGTGTGAAACGCATTTTTTTGTTATAGAATAGTATTATAAACGAGCACACAGTCCACCTGATGGTAAGTGGTTGCTGTGGCCCATAGACATCTATATCTATCCGATTACGAATCAAAATGCAAATGCGTTGTCATCTGTGAGGACTAAGATGGAATGCTTCGTGTCCTGTTCCGGAGTCGCCGGTTCTCTACACTCACCATACGAAAAACAGCAGCATTAAGCTACTATTTTACCGCTGGTATTCTATGAGAGCGTGGTCCATCCCCGGTCGAGCCGACCCATTCATCCTACAACTATACTACTAATATTTGTAGGATTACGTAATTTTCTAGAAACTAAATTAAAAAAAACGTGAGTTGCAAATCGATGTAAGTTATTTAAACATTTTTTCTGGTCTGTATCGTAATATTAGACTACTGTTGCTCCGTCTATCAAAAACATTGGTTTTTATAAGTCCATGCGTTTAAAATCAAAAACATCGATGTTCGCGTAGTATGCTTATACTCCACGTCCGAAATAAAATTGTAGTCAAACGTTTTAATCATCCTTTATTTTTTAACGTCTTCTTTCAAAAATGTATGTTACTGTAAAAACATGCTATTATTCGAATGCAACATTGTGTTTTTTAAGAATTGAAATACAGAATCATTGAGGACTAAGATACAATGTCTCGTTTTCAATAAAATGCGACGAAACACATCAGAATCAGGCTGCTAGTTTATGCTGGTATTCAGTGAGAGCGTGGTCCTTCACTGGTCGAGCCGAGCCATTCGACCATAATATACCTGCAGATGTGTCAAAATTTCAAAGCAATTGGTGAAGAACTTTTGGAGATTTTATGATTTATTTTTTTAAACGTGTTAAGCGATGATCCATTATGGGAATCTTCGACGAATACTAATAGCTGCTGGGAGAGCTTTCCTGTTTCGCAAGAAACCTACCAAGAAAAGAAACCAGAAAGATGCCGTGGTAACCTTAAATCATAGATTCCCCTCCCATTGTCAAGCTTTATTTTATTTCACTATTAATGATTTACTTTTGCTTCTCACATTGAACGATTGTCCGTCCTTAGATTTAAGAAATTAAATTGTAAGTTTTAAAGTGATTAAATAATTTATAAGGCATTTCCGTTTTTCTTTTGCATCCTCGCCTGCATACGAACATAATTACGTATGTACGTCGTTTAATTTTTTATATATCCGTAAGTAGATTTACCTATAACATTTATTCAGTAGAATTCTTACGCAACCCTTACTAAAGATTCTTTAGTTTTATCGATAGTGTTTCAAGAGGGTTTAACGCAGGATGTCCTCTCGAAAGGGCAATGTCTTGCAGCTCCTCATTTTGCTGATAAGGGGGACGTTTTACGTAGATTTAGTTTAGATATGATGCATATTAAATTTGCACACACGACGTTTTTTATAAAGAACTGATCATTTCAGTGTCTGTTTTCTGTCAGAAACCTTACAACTCACAATTTTTTCATCTTAATCGGATGAATGGTACAGGAAAGGAGAGAAGACAAAAAAACATATGCCATAAACTGGTAAAATCATAAATTGGACTTATGGGATCAAACGTATGGTAATGTTATGTTGGAGTAAAGCTTAATACTACAGCTCCAGCAATGCAGAGCCATGCTGCAGTTATATTAGTAGGACCACGCTCTCACAGAATACCAGCGTAAAATAGCAGCTTAATGCTGCTGTGTTTCGTATGGTGAGTATAGAACCGGATACCCTTTTTACTGGAAACGAGGCATTCCATCTTAGTCCTCACGGGTGACAACGCATCTGCATTTTGATTCGTTGTCGAGGGTAGCTGAGTTTATGGGCCACAGCAAACACTAACCATCAGGTGGACTGTGTGCTAGATTGTCATCTAATTCTGTAAAAAAAATTAAAAAAAATGGGTTGGCTTTATTGAGAAATTGAAAAGCTATACTTGGACAAAATATCAGCATGAAAATGCTTCTGAATTACGTACGTTGATTAATGAGGACATGAAAAAATTAACTAGTTACGAAGTACCCATTTTAATCCACGCTCCGCATCTTGATCAATAATCGAGGAAAGATGTTGGTGTCTTTGGCATTTTATTCCAAATTTTACTCTTACTTTCTACTATTGACCAAGACGGGCTACCAATGGATCGATGGAGAGTTGTTATATGCACGTATTCCACTCTGTCAAAGTTCACGCGGTCTTATGCGTACAATAAAACTAGTTATATCCGCACTGCTCACGAGATTAAATTTTAAAAAAGCCGTGATATACCGTACGTAGAGCATCATCATTTAATACATTTAATACATGTATGTAAAGCGTAAGAAAATTGATTTAACTTTTTGCAAATGTATTGTGTATGAGTCTACCATTTTAAATTATTATCAATACAAAGATCAAAGAATTTCGTTACTTTGGTTTCACAAACGGTCTCACCGTCGTAATTTATGTTAAGTATATCAAAGGGTCCTTATCGTTGATAAAATTCATTACTTGAATCTGTTTTAAGTTATAATTATTTGACCAGCTAATTATATTCTTCAAGTTGTTATTAAATTAATTTTAATAATTATTTATGTCTGTACATGGAAACACCACAAAGATATCATCTGCAAATGGAGTCATAGTAAAGTTTACGATGTTAGGTAAGTCGTTAACATATACTAAAAATAATTAAAGACCAAATAAGCTTCCTTGAGGCACACCAACACTTGAGAATCGAGGTCAAGATCAAATATATTCATTTTTAGTCTTTTTACAAATCCATGATACTTGAGTAATTTGAATCCTTTTTGTCAAGTAGGATTTTATAATATCAAGTGTCTTTCCTCTTACATCATATTTATTTCATTTTATAATTAATAAGTAATGCCTGACAAACTCGAAAAAACCTCGAAATGGCCATATAAAGGGCTGTCTTCCTGGGCCTTTTTTCTCTTCAGGATTGGCTTGATTGAAGAGAACCACAATCTTAAAAGCAGCATAATGTTGTTTTGTTTCATGTGATGATTGACCAGAGATCCTATTTACTAGTAACAAGGAGTTTCGTCCTAATACACTTTTTTAATGTGATGGTACTGATGGTAAGTGGATGTTATGAGATCTATCTTCGATAAAGAATTGAAATGTAGATGCGTTGTCACCTCAACAAGCGAACATACAATCCACTTGATGGTTAACGCCTACAGCAGTTGATGAACAGATGTAGCCAACATCAAGCAAAGAGGGCTACACATACGTTGTAGTGCTGAGGATTAAGACGAAATGTCTCACAGCGTAAAATTATACACACTCTCTATACCCTTCAGATCGGAACATAGCCATGCAACCACCGATATTTGGCATCAGAAATGTACCTTACCAAACATAGTTTTCACCTCGTAAAATATTAGGTGATACTGATAAATAATACCTCATTACCAATATAGAGACACGAGACACACCAGCAATAAGCTGCTATTTTACACTGGTATTCTGTAAAGCTTTCTCTAGGTTAAAAAGCCTGCAACAATAATACAACTGCAATGTGGCTCTACCACGTTAAACTATACTTAGGTGGAAGACAGCTTTATTTTAATCTTAATAAATGATATATTGGGTAAACATAGCAAAATTGTATTTTTAGACTTAAATTGGACAAAATAAAGATTTTTTGATTCGATTTTTTAATTGGGTATGGATGTATGGGCCACATTCTCTTACCATCAGATTGGGAATGTACTTGTTTGACTACTTTCTGTGTTGAAATATAATAATTATTTAATTTAAAAAAAAATATTATATACCTCGTTTTTAAAACGGAAACTGTTAACTATAAAAATATTTTTGTTTTTTTTTTTTTCATATTCTCATATTCTCATCTGAGGCTGGCTATGTTAAAAATTTCAATTCTAGCTCATATGATAGTTTAAAATCATTTACAAAATTCGACCCGAATAGACATACACGAAATCGAGTTAATAAAAACGTTTTATTAACAATAAAAAACCTATAAACAAAAATTATTACGGTAAACTTTGTAAGCGACTTTGATGAATACTGCGCTGTATTCCGTCGTCGAAGACAAAGTTATGGCAAATAGCAAAATGTTGAAGTAAACAAAGTTCGATGTTCAAGCGTGTCGTATATTTATGATTACGTTCTGTGATATAACAGTCCAGTGCGTTCGTGTCCTAATTAAATGCTCTCATAATCGTCTACGATAGAAGTACTAACTAGCTTTCCGTGAAATTAGAAGCACGTGATAACAAAGGAGGCAATAAATACGTGGGTCTGTTATTAATATAATGTGATTGCAGGTCCGAAGTTGTAATTAAGTGATAATAATGTCCTCCAGACCGAATTTCAGTCACGGCAGCCGTTCTGTACGAAGATTAACCATCTGCGCGCGACAGGATTATAGTGCCCGAGTGTATATGCAAGCACAGATGCACTCTCTATTCGCTCACTTTCTTAGTCCGATTGTATGGTAAACCACCACGACCGGGGAAAATCAGACACAGGAACAACGTTGTTACTTGCTTTCGATTTGAGCCTGAGTGTGCGTGTTTAACATGCGCACGTACGCACGCTTGTGCTTGTAATGCCTAGACCACACACATTGCGATAGAATTAGGCGAAGGTGCCTGGCCACACTGCGCGTTTTAAAGTTTATCGTAATAAACACTCTATATTATATGGCAGCGAATAAATATTTTTACTAGGTTTATTTCAACAGGAGGCAGCTGCCTGCATTATATGTTAAAAATGTCTAACAAGATTATTAATTTTCTCATTAATTTAAAAATTGTCATTGTCGAAAATACGACGCAAACTCTTACATTAACTTACTTTAATACATCCGCTACTCACGATGATTGTGGACACGCTGAAGAGTGAGAGTGACCCCACAAAGTCCATTGCAATATGTGTATAATGCATCGCGAATCACGATGTATGCGACCGCGGCATGAATGTGTGCGTTTGTGCGTGTGCGTGTGTGTGTGCGTGGCGTGTGTGTGTGTGTGTGTGTGTGTGTGTGTGTGTGTGTGTGTGTGTGTGTGTGTGTGTGTGTGTGTAATGGATTCTCTTACGCCATTAGTATTTCGAAATATAAACACACCTCTTTATAAACAGGGTATTGAAGTGTCGCTTTACAGTAGGGGCCAATTGTGCTATCATCAATCACAAATGTAGGTCTTTGTTTAAAAAGAACGGGTCATTAAGCTCGCGTTACGTTTCTACTTGTGTTAATGATGGCAGTTTTTCCTCAAAAGCTAAATAATTCTATTGTATTAACCTTTGTTCGTCGCGCCAACATAATTACACTGTTGTAATCGCGTGAAGTCGAAAAAAAACTTTACATTGATATGTATTAACTAACTAAATAAAATCAATATATAAAGAGCCCACATGCTGACATTTAATTTACAATTTACATAGGATCTTAAATAACATTCTATGTAACTAAACATGTAAACGTTACCGTTACTTTTACAACCTAACAAAAAACCACTGCCGAATGACATTTGGCATAGTTGCCAAGCACGGCAGTTTTAAATTTTTAGTTTATATTAACAATATGATGCCGGCAAGAATCGAACGTGGGTTATTTGTGCATATTTATGCTGTCTCTAGATGTTTTCATGCCTAATTGTATAAAATATTATATTGCAAATTAGACTCAATAAGTTTTCTTGTAAGCTATCTCAAGAAAATAGATCGGCTCGACAGGGGAAAGACCATGCTTTCACAGAATACCAGCGTGAAATAGCAACCCAATACTGCTATGTTTCGTATGCTGCGTGTAGAGATACGGAGACCCTTTTTTAGTGGGAACGAGACATTTCATCTTAGTCCTCAGGGGTGACAACGTATCTGCGTTTTGATTCTTATTCGAGGGTAGATGTAGATGTCTATGGGCCACAGCCTCCACTTACCATCAGGTGGACTGTGTGCTCGTTTGTCACCCTTATACTATATATAAAAATATATTACTCCTTTCTAATGGGCCGGAAACCAGAGAAATCTAAATAATAAGGCAATATTACTTAGATTTCTGAGCCGGAAACGCACCGTGGTGTTGCAGTTGTTCGTGGGCGGCGGTAGTCACTTACCATCAGGTGGGCCGCATGCTCGTTTGCCCCTATTCTATAAAAAGAACTCTATATATTATAAAATAAGGTCGCTTCCCGCCATCTGTACGCTTAAATCTTTTTAACCACGCAACGGATTTTGATGCGGTTTTCATCAACAGACAGAATGATTCAAGAGAAAAGTTTATATGTACAATAATACATGCAGGTTATAGTAGAAATTATATAAACAAAAATCAATTACTGTGCGTGTGGAAGATCATCACTTGAGCACGGCTGGACTGATTTACATGAAATAATTTGTGAATATTTGGGTGGATCCTTGAATGATTTAAATTCACAGGCACCAGGCAGGTGGAATTTTGTCGAGATCCAGAAATCACCCGTGCGAAGCTGGGGCAGATTTCTAGTATTGAATGTACCTCAGAACATGAAAACAAGACTATACAACCAGGGCGTATTGCCAGTGATAACATATAAATCTGCGATGTGGTACTTCACTGCTGTCCGTATGAGGAAGCTCAAGGTCGCTCAGCGGGCTATGGATTCGGCTATGCTAGGGGTTTTTCTGCGTGATGAACTAAGAAATGAGGATATCTGCAATAAAACTAGAGTAACCGACAGAGCCCAACGCATTAGTAAGATGAAGTGGCAATCGGCTGGCCATATAGCTAAAAGAACCGACACTCGATGGGGAAGAAAGGTTTCGAGTGGCAGACTCGTACCGGTAGGCAGTGTAAGGTGACCCCACCTAGATGGAGCGACGACTTGGTAGGGTGTAGGAAGTCGATGGATGCAGGTGGCTCGGGACCGTGCTTTGCGGCATTCCTTGGGGGAGACCTTTGATGATGATGATGATATTGAAAAAAAATCTTATGTATTCTATTCTATAGCTGAGCCATCACGGCTCTCAAAATAAAATCTCTATAGATAATAATCAATTCCTATCCTTTGGTCGTAAACTCGAAACTGGTTCGACCGATTCTGTAGAAATTTTTGTGTGTGTAGATTAGTAGTAGTTATACTTTGCCTCAGCGTTACTACTCATTTCTAAGCCACTGCACCACGGAGCCGTCCTGGGTGCTGCAACGTACTAGAAATGCCAGTGAGATAATAAAAAAATAAGATAGTTTAACGCCATAAAATGCATAAAAAACTAGTTACTTTCAATGTGTTCGCATAAATACATATCATCACATAAGTTTTTGTTCCAATCTGTTGAATCTGTTCTCAATCTTTATTTCGTATTATGAGTGTAGAGAACCGGAGATCCTTTCTACAGGATACGTGGCATTCCATCTTAGTCCCGGGGGGCGAGAACGCACCTTTATTTTAATTCTTAATCGGGAAAAACTTAGATGTCTATGGGACATCTATACTCGTTTGTCATCCTTTCATCAATCATCATCGTCATTACTGCCCTTCACAAGTCCACTGCTGAACATAGGTCTCCCCGAAGGGAAGCCATAGAGCACGGTTCTGGGCTCCTGCATTCATCAACTTCCTGCATGTCATACCAGGCCTCTCCATAGCTTGCTGAGCTATGTCACCCTCATTCTATAAAAATAATATTTTCAATTTTTTATTTCCATTAAGAACGATTATTACGAGAAATTTAATATGATTTTTTTTAAATACATTAAATAACTAATTTTTGGGATTTAGAGCAGTCACTACGGTTGCGTTTAATTACTTTTCTGGAGCAATTAATGAACTTAGTTTGGCAAGAAAATATGCGGCTACTATTAAAAACGTACTACTTATTTAATATTTTCTAAGACTAACTTCTTGCGCTGTATGACTTCACTTAATACTTTTCTCAGCTAGCATACTTTTAAAGCTGCATGCCCTAGTTTCCTTTGCTTTCCAACTCAGTTGGAATACTCGACGAATTTTTTTAAAGATTTAACAAACTGCTTTTTAAATATTTAAATTCTTACTTCAAATTATTAAAATGTTTTTCATTTTTCTTTTAAACTATAAAAATTATATATAACTAAAAACATTTTAAAGCACCCATCTTCTATGTTGTTAAAGAGTTAATAACCGTGAACTATTCTTGTTTTATATTGACGTAATAAAATGGTTTTATAGGTAATTAATTACTATAACAGTTCCTATAGACACATACATAACATTGAAGTGTATGTCTGTAATATCGAAGTATATATTATATATACGTGGTAGAGCCACGCTACAGTTATGTTATGGTTGTAGCACGAATGGGTCGGCTCGACCTAGGAAGGTCCATGCTCTCACAGAATACCATCGATATATAATAATATGTACTACGCACTAGATATGGCATTCCGAACACTCACTATGTTCTACTGAACTGTACTGCAATCCGTATACCTATTATTGTGGCTTCGATATTCATGCAGTGCGGGGCGGCGCTAATAATTTATATTAAATTAGCACATATGCAAAATAAATGAAAATTAAAAAAATGTACTGGATTAAAAATGCAATCTTAATAAACAATTATTTATTATGATTATTTTCGCGCGTTTATATCAACTGCGCATGCGCAACTCTACTGTTTCCCGCACATGTGCAGATACAGAGTAGGGCACATTTTTTGTTTGGAATAGCTTCTCTAGTACATAGTACACATAACTCAATGCAGAATACCAGTAAAATAGCAGCTTAATGCTGCTGTATTTTGTATGGTGAGTGTAGAGATCCGAAGACCCTTTTTTACTGGAAGCGAGGCATTGCATCTTAGTCCTCAGGGGCGACAACGCATCTGTGTTTTGATTCTTAATCAAGGATAAATATAGATGTCCAGACACTTCAATGTTATGATAGAAAATATTAAATAAGTAGTACGTTTTTAATAGAGATAAAATAAATGGGCTTTTATGATATTAATCTTAAGTCTAAATAATAACTTCTACCCAGGCGAAACCGGGGCGGGACGCCAGTATTATGTGTGGTAGATTAATGTACAGTTTTACGATAATCTTTATTAAATTTTTTATTGTTTTCGATGTTAGGAAGTTTCTATTAAAGCGGCCTGATTTAATTGTACTTATTGAAAATTATGCACTGTCTAACATACTTTTGTATTTCGTTATGCTTTTTTTAATTTTATTTGAGTATTTTCTACCATTATTATTTATATATTTATTATCTATACATATTTCTGTGGTAATTGTTTAAATATTTGTGCGCATTTTACTAAGAATTGTATAATCATGAATATAGTTGTTTAGTATTGTTTATTTTTTTATTGATACCCACGGGAGATCAGCGTCTAAGTACTTTGTACCAAGTATCAACACTATGCTGAGAGGGTTCCTTTTTAATAACCGTTTACCAAATTTATATGTTACTATTGCAAGCAAATTGCTATAATTTGTTACTAAATAAATAAGTAAAATATATTTAAAAAAAATCTGAAATCTTTCAGTCGTTAAAGTGTCAATTTTTTCACATTTTTTTACATTAAAATTTTTATCTTAAGCTAATTCCACCAAATTGCAGGGCACTTTATTGGCGAATACATCACCTATTTTTATCATAGTTATCTACTGTAATATTAATATTATTTTCTGGAATTTAAACATAAAATAGAAAACATCAACTTAAAACCTAAGTCTAAATAATTTTCAGATTTTTTTTAAAATATAGATATGTTGTGTGAACCATGTTATTTGATAAATTACGTGAAAGTATTAATTTTAATAATGGTTACTTTAAACTTGTTAAGTACAATTATTTTTTGACATACCGACACATTTTTTTAACTTAAAAACTAAGAACTTAAGTTTGAACTTAAGAAAGTAATCCATATACAATATTTGTAAATAAAATTGAAGTCTCCATATGTTATATCGAAAAAACTGCCCTTTATCGAGCTCAGTTCACTTGCATGCCACAATTACGTGAAAAGCTATTTGAATTTTTAAAAAATATTTTTAATAGATCTAGTTTATTTTAATAGGTATTTTTTACCTTCAAGAATGGATAACCTAATAAGAAAAGGTTCTGAAAGAAAGGCAGTCTTATGCAGGCAAGTGTAGGGTAACCCTCCACTTGATGGATTGTTGACCTGTTTAATAAAAAAGGTATTTATGGAAGCAAATCATTCCCGAACGTGCTTTTCGGCCATTTATGTTCAGCAAGTACTGGGTTATAATGGTAATAATGCACGTGATAACGGATTCCCCAGGTTCACTCGTTTTTTTAGTATAGGGGTGACAAACTAGCACACGGTGTGGTCTTTAGTTGGGCTCGACCAGAGAAGTATCACGCTCTCACCAAAAACCAGCGTAAAATATGAGTTCAATGTTGCTGTGTTTCGTAATGTGAGTGTAGAGAACCGGAGAAAACTTTTTACTGTAAACGTACTTTTTTAGTAACACTTTTTTTTAGTACGTGTTTCATCTTAATCCTCGTGAGTGACAACGTATTTGCATATTGATCCTTAAACGAGGATCGACGTAGGTGTCGATCAGGTGCATTAATTTACCATCAGGTTGAATGTGAGCTAGTTTGTCTCACCCGATTCTAAAAAAAATCTACATCTTTCTTCGATTAAGAGTTAAAATGTAGACGCGCTGTCAACTCCGAAGAGCAAGATTAATGCCTCGTTCCCAGTGAAAAGGGATTTTTAAAGATAACGTACAAGATATTTAAATTTTAACAATTCTAAAGATAAATTATAATATCTAAAAGTTCAATTTTCTCTTAAAAAGCATTAAATTTCCTCTGAAATTTAAAAATCTTAAAAATAGACCATAAATTTAATTACTCTGAGTGATTTTACGTCATATGTCTCTCTTATATGTAATTTATATTGAAAGAGCATCCGCGGGCGCTTGGCTTTCTGCCATTTCTATCAAGCATTTATTTTAATAATGATCTATTGAAGTATTCAGCTGAGAAGTAATGGTGAACGGCTCCTTGACCTAGCGAAAAAGTACACTATTATACTGCATATATTTATATTATAGAAGATGAGACAAATTAGCATGTAGCTCACCTGATAGTTACCCTACAACTGCCTTTAATCAAGTGTAATACCAGAGCATCTACAGGTGCGGCCTTTAATAAAAGAGAATACTTATTTCTTCAAGGTGCGTAAGTCGTATTGGCCGACTAAATTGCTATCTGATTGAATGGAATTAATGATAAAAACTTCGGGAACATTACACGGTAGTGTTACGCTAAACACAGGGTGTAAGATGGTCTTGATGGTATTGAGATTTTTACGCGATGTACGGTGACGAAACTTAGCGGCTAGAATTAATCCGAACAATTCCTCTAAGTATTTCTCCTGGTATATGCGAAAATTAAAATATAAAACGTACGAGTATGTATCCCACTTTCGAATCAAAGCCGAAGCGAATACTTGAGCAATAAACATTTTAGGGTATTTCGAATATTTTTATTTAAAAAGAAATATTCCCCCAAAGTAGGATTTTCTCCTGTACTACGGGGGCGTTTTACATACATACAATTCAAGTGGAAATATCCCTGAAACAATTACTTGCTTACGGAAGTTTTTCATACGGTAACACTAGTAAAGTTGACGGAGATCTTTTTTTACTACTGCCTAAGAAATCATTGTGTAAAGGCGGTGGCAGTAAGCCCGGCGAAGCTGGTTTAAATGTGTAACGCCTATGGACAGCGGTGGACTTTGATAGGCAGTAACGGTAACGGTGTAACATTCGCGTAAATGGGTAACGCCTATGGACAACGGTGGACTTTCATAGGCAGTAACGGTAACGGCGTAACATTCGCGTAAATGTGTAACGCCTATGGACAACGGTGGACTTTCATAGGCAGTAACGGTAACGGCGTAACATTCGCGTAAATGGGTAACGCCTATGGACAGCGGTGGACTTTCATAGGCAGTAACGGTAACGGCGTAACATTCGCGTAAATGGGTAACGCCTATGGACAACGGTGGACTTTCATAGGCAGTAACGGTAACGGTGTAACATTCGCGTAAATGTGTAACGCCTATGGACAACGGTGGACTTTCATAGGCAATAACGGTAACGGTGTAACATTCGCGTAAATGTGTAACGCCTATGGACAACGGTGAACTTTCATAGGCAGTAACGGTAACGGGGTAACATTCGCGTAAATGTGTAACGCCTATGGACAACGGTGGACTTTCATAGGCAGTAACGGTAACGGTGTAACATTCGCGTAAATTAGCCCTATAATTACGTGGTAGAGCCACGCTGCAGCTATATTATAGTTGTAATACGAACGGGTTGGCTCGACTGAGGCAGGACCACGCTCTCATAGAATAAAGTTACAGCCTGTATACGTCCCACTGCTGGGCACAGGCCTCTCATTTCTGAAAGGGTTTTAGGGCAAGAAAGGTATCGGCCGCGCTGCCCCAATGCGTGCTGGCGAACTTCACACGTCTTCGAAATATTTTATTTTTTATTTCTTAGACATGCAGGTTTCCTAACGATATTTTCATTCACCGCCGAGCACGTGGTAAATCATCACTTAAAATAGCAGTTAACTAATTCATTGGTGCCGGCGAGGATCGAACCCGTGTTGTTTACGTATTGTGAAATTTACAGCGAGCGCTAACCATCTAAACTACCACGTCTTTCCCACAAAATACCAGCGTAAAATAGCAGCGTAATGCTGCTATGTTTCGTATGGTGAGTGAAGACAACCAGAGACCCTTTTTACTGGAATCAAGGCCTTCCATCAAAGTCTTCAGGGGTGACGACGCATTTGCATTTTGAATCTTAATTGAGGATAAATGTGGATGTCTATGGGTCACATCATACACTTACCATCAGATGGACTGTGTGCTCGTTTGTCACCCAATGCTTTAAAAAAAATCTCATAGTTTCCATCAAACTTATATATATTGGAGCATTTTATTTATCTATAAGACGAATCTAAATAATCAATCATACAGAAATACAAGCATCTTGGTAACCTAACTTGAGAAACGAGAACACAGAAACCCTGACCGAAATTGAAAAATGTTTATGTATGTATAATATTATGCTGATGTAAGTTTTAGTGAACGCCATTTAAATTTCCAGTGTAATATATTTTACTTTTTACAATTAAAATAACCTTGCGTTTGTGATTTACAATGCTGATACAATAACAACTTTGTATAAATATAAAGGAAGCTAAAATAAGTTTCATTACGAGCCCCAGTAGCTTAAATTGCTTAAAGGTCTAGTAACTTGAGTTCAATCCATAATACCGATATCATTATTACAGCTTCTGTTGTTTTATTATTGTTATATAGAGCTCCGTACTCACATTTGGTATTATTCGATAGTTTTACTCTAATTTGAGTAAAAATCGACGTGTGGACAGCAAAGCTCACAAACCGAAAGACTCGCATCGAGCTGGCTCGATGGAATGAAATAAAAGCATTTTTCTTCGCATCGTCGGTCGGGTGGTCGATATCTCGGAGTTTCGTGGTTCGCGTCCTGTCTTGGTCTCTCCTGTCCTTTTGTGTGTGAAAATCTATTATTTCACTCCCTTTTTTTAGTAATTTTTAAAAATACGAAAATTTTAATAAAACTAATTGCACTCGTGATTTTTTATTCAAATAATCAGTTCAGTTTTTTCTATTCTGTCAATAAGATCAAAAAATATTATTTAAGTTTCATCAGTATGTAATTTATAAATGTAATTTCAAAAAAAAAACCATCATCAACGGTCATTCGAGTACTACTTGCTAAATGCAGCCACTGTCTCCTTTGTTGACATTTTTGGCTCAGGCAGTTCGGTGAATACTGAACGTCGTGCGTCGTTAATGCTGAAAATGTTGAAGAAAGCCCGTGCCGTGATTCTCACTTGACAGTCCGAATGTGTAGTTTACCACCGGCGATTTATCCGGACCGATACGTCCTAGGAGCCTTCAAGAAAAGAGCTTACTCCTTTCTAAAGGGCCGGCAAGTCCCCTGGTGTTGCGGTTGATCATGGGCGGCGGTAGTCACTTAACATCAGGTGAGTCGCATGCTCGTTTGCCCCCTTCTTTTATAAAAAAATGTACGGAGCATTAATTTTATTACGATCATCATTATTATTTCAGCCTATCACAAGTAGCGTATGCCAATTATTAAAATGGCGAAATCCTTTATATAAAATACAGGTATGGATAGGGCTATGCAAATTGTGTTTCTCTGCGTAATAGATTACTTACTGAAGGTATCGCAGAACCAAAGTAACTGACATATCATAACGAATCAGTAAGCAGAAGTGGCAATGGACCGGCCATATAGCTCGAAGAACCGATAGTCAATGGGGAAGAAAGGATCTTGAGTCGCAACCTTGTACCAGTAAGCATAGTAAGGGACTTTTTGTAATGATGAAAATAATAATAATAAAATGAAAACACACGGTATGCTAAATTTGACCTGGCTTGCGGTGCGCCTCATGTCATTGTGAATGTGCTTTTAATAATATTTTGACCCAATTTATGCAGTATGAATTAACTGTATTATATATATATATATATATATATATATCATAACCGCAGGTATATTAATAGTATAGTTGCTGCACGAATGGGTCGGTTCGACCGGGGAAGGACCACGCTTTCACAGAATACCAGCGTCAAACAGTAGCTTAATGCTGTTGTGTTTCGTATGGTGAGCGTAGAGAACCGGAGACCCTTTTCACTACGAGTAGAAACGAGGCATTCCATCTTAGTCCTCACGGGTGACAACGCATCTGCATTGTGTTTCGTAATCGATGATAGATGTAGATGTCTATGGGCCACAGCAACCACTTACCATCAGATGGACTGTGTGCTCGTTTGTCACCCTATCCTATAAAAAAAAAAAACTGTAACATAAATTCTTGCAAAAATTACTACTAGTTATAGTGACCTTATGAAATAGGCTACAGCAGCAGCTAGAAGTATGCTCGTAAAACTTGTGCCTTCTGCACTACCATTTTACAGAGAAGCCACAGCTAATATTGATCAAATCTTGATATTCGCTTCCATTATAAGCCGCAAAAGAAATGATTAGTCAGATTAATGTCCTCCAGACCAGATTTTAGCTATGGCGGCCGGTCTTAAAGGAGACTTTGCATCAGAATAGGATTATACATAAGTATATGTACAAGAACAGGTGCACTCTCTATTTCCTTACGCTCATAGTTCGATGAGACGGTAATTTGACATGAGTGGAGAGAGATCAGATGCAGGATCAGCGGCTTTATGCACTTTCCCAGGCACGTGGTTGGAACGCCGCCAACATTCTTACTACAGAATTCTACTGTACTGAATTTTGTCCGATCAGAGATTGAGACCCTGAACCACATGATCATCGTAACACTTAATACTACTAGACCAACGAGGTATTCGGTTCATTATATGGTATGAGTATAAGTTAAAATTATGGGTGGGGGTGGTTCTTTTTTTTTTTTTTTGGGCTGGAAAGTTTGGGGGGGGGGTGGTCGGGGGGTTGTTTGGTGGGGGTTGGTATTATATCTTTCTACGAAACACAGAAGTCTGTGTACAAGCTTGATTGTGTATAAGTTTTAAACTGTAAAAATTAAAGTATTTCTAAGTGGAATATTTTTATTAAAACACTAATAAATTAAAACAGCTATTCACAGCATTATCATTTGACGTCTAAAAATATCACCGACTACCAATCTATCGGCTGGAATCGGCTACCACCAGCGATTTTAAGAAAAGATCCTACTTCCTTCAGGAAGGCTGGTGATGCACCTGCAAGTTTTGTTATTGCAGTGGTTTATGGGCGGCGGTAGTTGGATAAGCAGCATGCTCGTCGCTAAAACGCATCATGCTCTTCTATAAAAAATACGAATGCTACTTTTCCAACGACTCTTGCGACGTCCAGGCGTAAATATTTTTTAGTTCTGAGAGATATATGAATTTCCAGCATTCCAGCATCAAAAGTTTAAAAATTCTTCTAAATAAAAAAATATCTAAATTCTAAATTTAAAAAAACGGACTTTTTTTTTTCATCGTTCATAATGCGTACAGAAAAGGAGTGGAAAAATCTGCCAGCATCCGTCTCCATCCGATTACGGTGTGGGTGTTTTCAAGACAATCATAGAATACTATAATACACAATAGAATGGCTGTCAACCTTATTTTGTACCGAGGTTCGGCGTCGCCGGGAGCACCATACAAGCAATTACGTCGTATTATCAGTTAATCACTACTACAAACCAGATTCGCTGTGTTGACGGACGGATTTTAATACATATTTGTTTGTAAATAGCGTGCAATTTGGCATTTTCTAAATAATTTGCATGCGAAATTTAGAAACGATTGTAACGTCAAAACACATCTCGTGTTGACATTTATACGTGTGAATTGACGTCTTGTGGCATTTTAGTGGCTGCACGGGCTCCGCCCCGTTCTATTATGTATGTATTATAGTATTCTATAAACATTGACTTACATATTACTAGCGTAAGGATCGGGCTTTCCGAACAACTAAAACGGACCAGTGTGCTGGCCCTAAAATTACAGTTTAGGGCCAACGCGAATCGGTTGACAGTGTTGCGCGCACAGGACAGATTTGCTTGTCATAAATATGTCTAGTTGCGTGGTAAAAGAATGCGTAAATTACGACACAAAGATTTTAAAAAAACATGGGATATCGTATCATCGGGATATCGTATCACCTTATATTAATTTTGATACAATTAAATTATTATATAAACGCATTTTTAAAGTTTTATTTTACAGTTAGTTTAGTCACGTTACCAAGATTAGGTCAGGGTTGGATTCAGACCCTCAAAATATTATACATGGAAAATTAAACTATTTAAAAAAAATTATATCATGTTTGACTTTTCGTTTTTTGACGGTTTCATTTTTATTTCTGTAAAATTTTTGTCTAAAGAACTTATTGTAAGTTAAATTTTGAATATTGGTACCTAATATATTTTATAACAATAAGGGTAAAATAAAAAGAGTACAAAAGAAACCATATCTGCTTAATTGGATCTGAAAATCTGATTCATAAAATATTTTGAAATTCTGTTTTTAAACCGATTGCTTTTGGACCATAAATTTTTTATCGTGATAGCCCCTCATTATAGTCGTATCAAGTATGTAACATAAATGCATCGATCGAGCATCGATTGACCAGAAAGGGGGCTGATTCTATTTTATTAAAAAAACGCGGTACTCATGTACAATGTAGAAATTCTCGACATCGTGGGGTTAATATTAAAATGTAAAAGGACCCAATAATAATACAAATCGACCTTTAGGTAAAATTATTGTATTTTCGCTTAGTATTATGACGATACTATATACTGCAATCTATGAAATAATGGTGCAATTAGGATAATTATACTATGAAATCCGACCCTGGTTACGTTGTGTTTTGATATGGCGTTTGTATTATGACAGATGTGCTACTTTTTCTTGTATGTAAAGCTATGAGTAAATTATTTAGATAAGCCTATCCTTTCTTTTGAAATCATTGTCTATGAAGACAATAGTTAATAGGCTTTTGTTAACCTAATTCAGTGTGCTTTTGCATCTTCGACTGCCTCTTCACTTACCATAATTTGGGATAGTATTCAAGCACTGGCATGTAATAGTAAAAAAAATTCTAAATTCAAAATTGTTTAAAAAGTTGATAAAAACATTTTTAGCCTATTAAAATATAACTGGAGTGGATATCAGTAGTCCGATTGCTAAAACTGCATCATTATGTTCGCGCGAAGCTACCTAACTAATTTTCATATTTGGCCGGCTGCCACGCGGGGCCATGTGGCGCTTCTGACAACTGATACGTTAACGATAGCCCGATATTATACCGCTGCTTACTTCCAATATCATGTTACTGAGGTCAACACTCTTTCTCTTTGGTAATTAACAAGATTAAATTGGGTGTCTACGAGCTGTGTTTGACTAAGTGCTCGCTGCAAATTTCACAGTCCAGGTTAAAATTGATAATTGTAATATTAAGTGACTTATGGATCTAAGACGCTGTTCTTCACTGCTGGCCGTATGAGAAAGCTCAAAGTCGCAGCGAGCTATGGAGATGGCTATGCTCGGTGTTTATCTGCGTGACAAGCTCAGAAATGTAGATATCCACAGTAGAATCAGAGTAACCGATATAGCCCAACAGATATAGCTCGAAGAACCGATAACCGTTGGGGATCGGCTTGCCAACCATACTTTATAATAACGTATACTACTTTATTTTTGGTAATTATACTTTATACTTTTACATACAAATGAAGTATGCAAAAATACTTTATTTTCAACCTTTTGCTGTGATGCGTAAAACATACTCAGCATGGGTACTTAACGATTTATAATTGCTGAACGAAATGTTACCTATCTTTCCGATTCACACCAACAGCGCCAACAGTGATTACGCTCGCGACCATGGGCAGCGTTAGCGTTGTCATCAGCGCGCTTACGGTTGATTCGGAACGGATTATTGGCGCTGACAGCGCTGTTGGCGTGAATCGGAAAGGCCTATTAGATGTCAGATGTCAGTTGTGACGTTTGTCACAGATGTCTCTCACTATCGACGAAATTGTACAAAACTGGTCCGTTAGTTTTGGTTATAAGTGAAGAATGCATTTTAAAGTAAATATTAATGCTGAAAATGACGAGTAATTCTGATAGCGACACACCAGTGACTCCTAAAAAAGCTAAAATAACTAAAAAAAATTATTTATTTAAATTTAAACGTTGATTGTCAAACAAGCTTTGTAACATTTAAAGACAACAAAAAATTGTTAGCATGTGCTAAAAACACACAAAAATACGTGTTTAAAGCAACAAAAACATAAAATTTAAAAAATACTTTTTTTTCTTCCTAATACTTTATTTTTTTCCTATCCAAACCACTTTATACGTTTTTTTTTGTCAAAAAAAGTTGTCAACCCTAGTTGGGGGACAACCTGGTAAGACATGCAGGAAGTCGATGGATGGAGGTGGCTCAGGACCGTGCTTTGTGGCATTCCTTGGGGTAGTCCTATGGGGGCAGTGGACTTGTGAAGGGATGTAATAAAGATGATGAAATTAAGTGCCGATAAATCGGCACTTGTGGTAAACCACTCGCTCCGCGTTGTAAGTAAATCTGCAAATCGTGATCTGCAAACGTGAAATCCGCCAACAGGCATTGGGACAACGCGGCGGACATTCCCTTGCTTTAAAACACTCAGAAACAAGGAAGGAGGAAAAACTAAAGGCGGTCTTATTGCTACACAGAAATCTCTTACAGATATAATTACAGATAAATAAAAATGTGATAAATAAGAAAAATTAGTCATCACTGCAGCCTATCCAAGTCCACTGCTGAACATAGGCCTCCCCAAAGTTTGCCTCATAAGGGGATGCTTTCCACAGTAGCCACGCTTCACAGACGCGTTGGTAACCATACTTTGTTATATTCTAATTAATTAATAGAATCTGGCATTACTTTAGGGAAATCCATTATGTTCAAAATGTTCAAAATTTACCACTACTCCCAAATTGCTGGGATTAGTGGTGGCGGGGATAGTGCACGGAATTGAGGGAGGGCGGGCGGTGCTTTTCAAACTAGGTATTTTATTTTATCACGTGAATCATACCAAATTAATTTTTAAGATATTTAATATAATGGATTTCCACAAAGTAACGCCTGATTCTATTAATTATCTTAAATATTAATTATCTCTATACTTGTTTCTTTCCATTGTAATAATTCTAGTTTTTACGGATTTTATCGCGTATATTTAAGTATAAATACCCGACGTCATTTCGAAACATCGGGTATTTATAGTTAAATATACGCGATAAAATCCGTAAAAAGTAGTATTATTTCAATGTGTAGTGTTCTCGTAAATATAAGAAATCATTTGTTTCTTTCCATTTTCATTAGTGGAAAATTAATAACGTGATACTCTATAAAGCACGTCATTTTATTTCATGACGCGGATCTTTGCAAATATTTTTTTTAAATTTTTAGCTGTAAAACATTGCTGCCGATTTTTTTTCACCCTCTGTCGCCTCTTACGACACCCATTGGACTGCACGTTAAAATACTTTCATATTTTCAAACTTCAGGTAAGCGAATTTGACAACAAATAAACTGGCACTGGGCCAATATATCTGCAGTAATTGCGAACTCGCTTTGTTATTAAAAATTTAGAGTTCTCCCGGCGTCGGTGTGTCTGTCACAAGAGTTCGGTCTCGAGAATTTATGATCTATAAATGTGCGAAATAGCAAGCATTTCCTGGACGAAAGGTAGATACAGTTTCGAAATGTCTTTGGCATATTATATTAGAATAAGTTCCTTATTCGATAAACATTTAAAGCTAATATTCGATTATAACTATATATCATTTATTTTCGTAACCGTGAATTATATGAAGTATTTAAAAAAACTCAAACTAAAACTTAGATTATCATACAGTCCTACAGACTGTGTTTCCTCGCTTAATGGTTAATACTTAGCCTATGAGCGAGAAAAGGAACAGCCCTATTATCACCAGCAGCGAGGACCAGTTACACTTGCTGTTCCTTTACCGCACTGGACACCACAGACTCATAATCTCTACAGCAAAGGTTACAAATATGTAGTCACCTCTCAGAAGCCACGCAGTTCAGCTGCTTCTGACACCACGTCTGCTCTTGATGCGGGCTCTAAGCAAGGTATAGGTATTCGATAGAAGACCGTATAGAGTAGAGACCGATTCGTATAGAGACAACGAAATGAAAAGACAAGGTTGGATGTTTATCATATAGATTAAGAATCAATACTTGATGATAATGTTCTCCAGAGCCAATTCAATTACGGCATCAGGACTCACTCAAGGACGGTCCTTTCTGAGGCACGTGGGTGAAATATCGCCAACTTACTGACTCTGGTCTGCTAATGAGAATTCCTTGACAGATAAACCCAATAACTGGTTTTGATTCGACCCGGTACCACATTAGCAGCATTCACGCTTACGACCACGAGTGACGACAGCGAGTCAGATATGTAAACATGTTTACAGAGCAAGTGACAGATGGGATGGGGTGTTCAATCAGTACCGCAAATACACGAGTACGTATCCGGAAATAAGAAATGTGAACATATTTTCTTAGACGATGTTTACGAACTCTGCGATATATTAATGAATTAACTAAACATATTTCATTGTACACTTACTTACGAGGATGAATATGAAAACAAAATAAAAAAACTTATATAAAAACACAACTGACGACGGCCTTATTGCTTATAAGCGATCTTTTCCAGGCAACAACATTAAAAATGATATTGAAAATTATATGTATATGGATAAAATACGCTGATGATATACATACATATATATTTACGTACCACACATGAATATATATTCAATAAATACATATATAATATTTACATATAATACAAATACATTTATAAACATAAAGAAGTAAGCAATAAGTAAAATAAAATCCTTACGACGTAAGGGAAAATAGGTGATAATTTTTTACTAAACGTCATATCTTAAAGGAGAAATAAAGAGATAAAGAAACAAGCGAAGTTAATACTGTTTAAAAAAACCCACTACGTAAACAATACTAATAATACCTATTATACGATATAAAATAAAATCCTTACGACGTAGGGGAAAATAGGTGATAATTTTTTACTAAACGTCATATCTTAAAGGAGAAATAAAGAGATAAAGAAACAAGCGAAGTTAAAATACTGTTTAAAAAAACCCACTACGTAAACAATACTAATAATACCTATTATACGATATAAAATAAAATCCTTACGACGTAGGGGAAAATAGGTGATAATTTTTTACTAAACGTCATAACTTAAAGGAAAAATAAAGAGATAAAGAAACAAGCGAAGTTAATACTGTTTAAAAAAACCCACTACGTAAATAATACTAATAATACCTATTATACGATATAAAATAAAATCCTTACGACGTAGGGGAAAATAGGTGATAATTTTTTACTAAACGTCATATCTTAAAGGAAAAATAAAGAGATAAAGAAACAAGCGAAGTTAATACTGTTTAAAAAAACCCACTACGTAAATAATACTAATAATACCTATTATACGATATAAAATAAAATCCTTACGACGTAGGGGAAAATAGGTGATAATTTTTTACTAAACGTCATATCTTAAAGGAAAAATAAAGAGATAAAGAAACAAGCGAAGTTAATACTGTTTAAAAAAACCCACTACGTAAAGAATACTAATAATACCTATTATACGATATAAAATAAAATCCTTACGACGTAGGGGAAAATAGGTGATAATTTTTTACTAAACGTCATATCTTAAAGGAGAAATAAAGAGATAAAGAAACAAGCGAAGTTAATACTGTTTTAAAAAACCCACTACGTAAAGAATACTAATAATACCTATTATACGATTATATAAAAACTTTATCACAGCTTTTAAAAATTTAAGCGAGAAATGTCGCTAATCAACTTTAAATAATTATAAATCCTAAATGGTCATTCGAACTGAAAAATAACTACATAGAGAAATCTAAACATGATTTTCAAGGACCTAATGATACACCACTTGAGATAGTTCGTTGACTTCCATTTTTTCTTTTAAGCAATATGGCATCTGGTTGTTGCCATATTTAAGTTTGATTACTGTTGTCTTTAGTGACACTCATGGACCTAGAAAAAAGGCGGACAGAGGCGGAAAAAAATTAAAGTCAACGAACTGTGTCAAGTGGTGACACTTGCAAGATTAAGACAAATCGATTGACGTAAGAATCATCTAAATCGGATCACAAGTTTGGTCTCTAGAGCGCCACAAAGGAACAAACATACATACATACATAGGCTGATAAACACATTACCTTTCGCAGTCTGGTAGTGACTATTTTACAGACGACATAAGTGCGAAAGAAGTGCTATTAATCAAACACACATAAAATAATCTATTAACTACCTATAAAGTAGTAAACTTTCTCGATAATTTATTTACGATCCTTACAAATGTTGTGTCTCTTTCTATTGATAGCGAGATAACCATAAAACTAGTTATTACCCTATTTTCTTCATGAAGAGAAGAAAAAGTGGATACGCAGATGTCCCTCTCTTTCTTACCATCCATTATAATCTATAAAAGTCCACTGCTGAAAATGCACCTCAACCATGGATTGTCTCATATACTAATTTCGCCATAGTTGCCACGATTGGCAAGCGGGTTGACAACCTCAGTTTTTTTTATTTAAATTATTTTGAGTTGTTATCAGGAAGATGCTTTTGTGTAGTTGCCCCGTGTCACCTCTTATGAAACCCACGGGACCATATTATAGGATGGTAGATATTCTTACACCGCTACTACGCGACCACTAAACAATTATTATTACTGTCAGTCCGGAAGACGTCATCATCAAGTCCACTGCTAAGGATAGGCCTCCCTCAAGGAATACCACAAAGCACGGTCCTGAGACACCTGCATCCACGGGTTTCCTGGATCTGGTCTTGGATTCCTGGTCTTGCCAGATCGTCACTCAATAATCTTTTTTTCTGCCTGCTGGAAGACGTGATAGGTAAAACATTTTGTTATCTAATAAAAATTCGATATGTGGTTGTAGCCCCAATGGCCGACCCATGATGACCACGCACTCACAAAATAACAGCGTAAACTAGTAGCTTAATGCTGGTGTGTTTCGAATGGTGAATGTAGAAACTGGAGACCCTTTTTACTGTATAAGAGGCATTCCATTTTAGTCCTCACGAATGACAACACATCTACATTTTGATTCATAATCGAGAATAGATGTGGATGTCTACGGGCCCTAGCAATCACTTACCACCAGGTGGACTGTGTGCTCGTTTGTCACCCTATCCTATAAAAAAAACAAATATGTAATTTATTTCTCAATGCAATTTAACTAAGCATTCTATCATTGTCATAATTAGCCTGCGGCAATCCACGGTTGAGCATAACCATTTCCAGAGACACTTAGCCCAATGTATGTACGTTGGTCTAGTGGTTGTGGTAGTGCGACCGCTAATCATGAGGTTCCGTATTAGAATTCCGGTTTGGGCCAAAAGTATTAGTTATAGAATTTTTCCGTTAAGAAATTCTCAGTAGCTGCCCGGAGTCAGGAAGTTGGCGGTGTCTCACCCCCGTGCCTCGGAAGGCACGTAAAGCCGTTGGTCCTGCGCTTGATATCTCCCCGGTTGTGTCGGTTTACCGTCCCATCGGAGCATGAAAGTAAGAGAATATATAGTGCACCTGTGTGTGTATGTGCAAATACACTTGAACACCATAATTCTGTCCTGCATAGTTAGTCTCCGTTGAGGCTGGCCGCCGTTACATTATTATTATTATATACGTTACGTTAAATCGTGTGGGTCGGGGTGAGAGGATCTTATTACGTCACGTGAGTTACGTAAGAAGCGGTTACGGGAAATAACCGAAAAATCATAGATCTATCCATCAGGTGATATAGCCATCTCTTTTATATCAAACGTAAATATAGTCTATGTCTATTTGCCTGACACGGTCTGTAGCGTCAAAGGTGCGATTTCGATGATTTAAAAAAATTAAAGGTGACGAACATGTACACAGTCCACCTGATGCAAAGTGAACGCTGTGGTTCACGGACATCCACATGTATCCTCCATAAGGAATTAAAAATACCGATTCATTGTCACCTCTGACGGGGATGGAGTTTTCAATAAAACCTCGTTTGCTGTAAAAGGGTCTCCGGTTCTCTACACTCACAACACGAAACAAAGTAGAATTAAGCTGCTATTTTACGCTGATACACTCACAGAATACCAGCGTGAAATAGTAGCTTAATGCTACTGTGTTTTGTATGGTGAGCGTTGAGAACTGAAAACATTTTTTACTGGGAACGGGGGCATCTGCATTTTGATTTTTATAGAGGATAAATGAAGATGTCAATGGGCGACCGCATCCACTTGCCACCTGGTGGACTGTGTACCCGTTTGTCATCCTTATTCTATGGAAAAATATAGCAGAAATACCAATGCGTTGTAATCCTTTAAAATTAAATTGTTCTCGTCACTCACCATACAAAATGCAGCGGTATAACACTGCTATGCTATTTTACGTCAGAATTCTGTTTAAGAGTGACCCTTCCCCGGTTGAGCGCACCCATTCGTGCAGCCATAATGTAAATAAATGATATTTTGTGAGAGCGTGGTCCTTCCCCGGTCGAGTAGACCCATTCGTGCTACAACCATAATATAGCTACAATGTGACTGTATCGCGTATCATAAATATTCTACAAATCGTATCGTTTCAGTCCGTACACCTGTTGGTTACCAACAATTAGTTGGGTCTTAAGTAACCAATATATTTTTTGTCATTAAACGAAGTAGGTCGTCCTTAGTTTATAGAGAAATATCAAGCATTGATGACTAGCCGTATTCAAGGAAATGATTGAATGACAATAATTGGGTTAAAAAATTGATTATGCAGTTAAATAGAAATAGCTTTTGCCCCCAACTTCGTTCGCGTAGAAAATAATGGTTTTAATATGATTTTAATTGGTTTTTACGTTTTTAATTTTGTTATAACATATAAATTATTATGTTAAAATGTTTTAATACTTATAAAATATAACGATCTTTATCATAGAAAGTGACTCGGGGTAATATATTTTTACAACAAAATTGAAATACTTATTGCGGTATTTCTTTTTGAACAATATTTTTTGGTTTCCCTTCGGATGCTAGAACCACCAGGCTACTCTGTGCGTCACTCTTGAGTATACCACATACAACTGACTGTGGGAGAGGCAGCTTTCTTTCAATTCTACTCCCGCTACCTGGAGTTTTTCGAGTTTGACCTTGAGTTTTGTTTATGGTTATGGCGAAGCAGATACTTTGATAGAAAGCTGCACTCTCTTGAATTCGAAGGGGTAATTTGACGTTGTGAGGGGAATCCTAGGAATGAATTCTTATCCAATTTAAATATTCTTTTATATTTGACATTCCAATTTTAAAGAGTATTGTATTGCACCAAGATTTTATGTGAGTTCAACGTTTTGAGTTTTCAAACACGTGTCAAAAAAATAAAATGTAATTTAAATCAAAAGCACTAAGGAGTATCGATATTAACTTCGATGGAAATCACCTCCAAAATAACTTTCTTCTCCGTTTTAACCCCGTCAGGCGATAAATTTCAATAAACTACGAAACACGTCTTCTGTAAATTCTATTAACGAATGTTTGTGCAAAATTTGAAGTAGATTGAACCAAGGAATCACGTTGTCACATACACACTTTCCCCCGTTTTTCACCCCCTTAGCGGTAAGAAATTCCTTTCTTTATCGGATGGCTACGTCATACAAAGAACACACCTTACAAGTTTCAGGTCTCTACGACCAGCGGTTTAGGCTGTGCGTTGATCCGTACGTCAGTCATTCAGGACAAACCATTTAATATGTATATATAAGTACATTACATACGTAAATACATAAGTACGTTATATTTATATTATGTTTTAGCACGAATGAGTCAGATTGACTGTAGAAGAACTACGCTCTGACAGAACACCATCGTAAAATAGCAGCTTGATGTTGCTGTATAGTAAGTGTAGAGAACCGGACAACTATTTTATAGAAAACGAGGCATCTTCATCTTAGTCGTAGGGTTGACGACGCATCTGCTTTTGATATAGTTGCAACATCCACTAACTATAAGGTGAACTGTGTGCTCGCTTATCACCCTAATTCTATAAAAATACAATCTCAAATTATTACGGGATTAACTTGCATCATCATGTATTAGAGAAAAGTTATTCCTCCTTCATGCTATTTATATACTTAATATAATATACATACTTATCCGCATTTGTCTATCTAAGCTTAAAATCTCAATTTTACGTATTTTTACCACTGTTAAGTTTCACAACTTTAATACTTACTATCTATTTATTGTATGTTGAGGCAATTTACAGCATCATTTAAAGGAATAAAATAAATTTAAAATTAATTAAAGTTAAACTGTATAGAATACTAACTATTCCGAGTATGTATTTCTCATCCGAATTCATAATTATTCAGTTGGGTATAATTTGCACCAATAGAATATAATAAAAGTCATCGTAATACCCTAAAAGAGTGATTTAGTCATAAGAGGCGACAATATAATAAAGGTATTGTAATATCAGCATTTCTCTGACAATAAATAGTTTGCCTTTTAGTTAAAATTTCTTGGTGGTTTTTGTGTATTGCACATCAATACTTTATGTAAGATTAGTAGAGAAATTTTGGCGATTTTTGATCAAGTCATAAAAAATATCAAATAAAAAAATTACTAAGTACCGTTTGTACGATGCCGTAGAAAATTGCTGTTATGAAATTAATAACGAACTATTATGAAACAAGTACAATAATGATATAGTTTCATAATTAATTAAATTATAACTATTAATAAATTATATGCAGTTTAATGTTGCGAAAAAAGTGTCCTAAGTATAGAATTAAAACAAACAAAAAATTTTAGTATCCAAAGCGCACATACAATATTCCCTCCATACTAACGAGTTAAAATTTCCCTTTACAAAATTGCTTTGCGGGCGAGTACCACTCGCCTCTCTAAATGAAAATTGAATTAAAATGCTGTTCCAACATCAATATTTCAAAGCATAACCCTTTTATGGAGGGAAATCTTTGACGCAATGACACGTCATATTTTCCCGCGTCAATTTTTAATGGCGGCGACAGGTGTCAGGTTTATATTACGCTTAGCGTGAAGATTACGGAGTTACAATAGATAATTTGAAAAGTTTGATTTATGTAAATAGTAAACATCGCTTAGATTTCTCTTTAAAGATTAATTCGGTTTAAAAATTTTATTTACAGCAGAAAAATTATATTTTTAAGAATAGGTAAAAAAATTGTGGGGTAATTATGATTATTACATTACTCATAAACAAATTAAGGTGGTTTAAATAAAAATTGGCTAAAATAAAAAAATACTCACCCAAGCGTAGTCATAGTCACGATGGTGTACCAGAAGGCGGCGGGAATGGAAGTGAAGTTTGTGTCTTGCTCGTTCTTTTCAGCGTAGAACATAACCGTGGCGAATATAATAATCGCCATGGCCAGAGAGAAAACGAGGAAACCAAGTTCGCTAGCGCAGGATTTCAGGGTGTACCCGAGGATTCTTAGTCCCTGTGAGTGCCGCGAAAACTTGAAAATACGGAACACTCTAAACACTCTCAGGGTCACGAATGCGCCAGACACGTCGTCGTTGTCGGTGATTCCTAAGCCGATGTAGTACGGAAGGATCGCGACGACGTCAATTATAGACATGACAGATCTCACAAATTTGCACCGATCGGGCGCCGCGAAAAGCCGGAGCAGGTACTCGGCCGTGAATATCATGACACAGGCAGTATCTAAGCAGAAGAAAACTATTTTGTAGCGCTCTCCACAAGGCAGAGTTCCAGCGCGCCCGGGTCTGTGGCCACACGGCACTGTCTCAACAACATTAGCCATCACAGAAACGGCAATGAAAAAGCCTGTCACGTAGTAGAACACGAGAGCGGCTGTTGACGTGTGAGGGTTCTCAAACGCTCTCCACATTTTCTGTCTCAAATCTGTCAGTTGGGGCAGGCTCTGATCCCCAGCTTCACTCAACTTATCATCCATGAGCCTTTCTGCGTTCTCCCTCTTTCGGTCCCTGTAGTCTTCATAACAACAATCGCCAATCACGTCGGGCAGTATACCAAAGAAAGCCAATTCCTCATCGTACCCTGTCAAACATTCGTGTTTTGGATAATGTAATTTGCCAGTTCTGTAATAATTGAGGATGTGTCGAAATATATCTGGATCTCTGTCAAAGAAGTATTCTCTGCTGTCTTCATCGTAGAAGAACTCGCGTTCGGAGGAGCCGAGTAAGGAATCAGGGTATTTTTCCAACGTGTTTCGCCAGGTTTCGAAGCGTCTACCGGATACATTGATGAGGAGTTTCTCGTCCTCGGCGCGTCGGCGGTCCTTGGGCACAGGCGGAGGCGGGAGCGGATGGGTTGCGATGGGTACCCAGCCGATGGCGGCGGCGCGGGCGAACGGGAGCCAAGCGGCGACCGACGCCATGGCGCTGTGACAGCGGCAGCGTCGCCGCTCTACTGAACGCCCCCCGCGTGCCGCTATTTCGAGCCGCCCGCCCAGATGGGTGCGGTGTTGCCACGTGGCGCGTCTAAACTATTTCCAGAGTATCATATAATTTCAAAATAAACCTTAATAATACAATGAATTTGTAAATAAGTTACGTCGCGTTGGATATGTAAGTAAGTTCCCTGTATGCCAAATGTCTGTCTCTACTATTATGTCTAAAAGTAACGTAAAGTAAAGTTACAGTTTATATACGTCCCATCGTTGGAAAAAGGCCTCCTCTCATTTCTAAAAGGGTTTTAGGGCAAAAAAGTGTCCGCCGCGCTACCCCAATGCGTGTTGGCGAACTTTACATATCTTCGAAACATTTTTTCTTCTTACTTCTCAGACATGCCGGTTTCCTCACGATATTTTCCTTCACCACCGAGCACGTGGTAAATTATGTGTAACGTATATAACATTTACATACATATATTATTCACGGGACAGGAAAGGGGTTTATTAAAATATCAAGCACTTTTGCTGTTCCTGTTGATTGATTGAACTCTTGACTTGAGTTGACTTTTTTAAGTTGTAATAATGATGCATATTTGATAATAATTGATTTCTATTGAAATTTTTGTGATAAATGTTTATGTCATTAAAGTTTAATATTCAACTTGTTTCTACTAAATAAATTTATTTTTTCATTTACTCCATATTGATGACTCATTCAATCTGGATAATACCCACCTACCCAGATGAACTCCTGGGCAGATAAGAAATCTTACTACTTAGTAAAATGAAAATTGCTTACAAATAACAATACTAAACCGAAGATAAATCTGATATTTCAATCAGTCGAAATAATATCACTTACTTCTTTTTAATAAAACCTCAAGAACACGAATTAATTTAAATTACCTTAAAAATTAAATTTCCCACACACTAGCAACCCTAAACTGGGTGCAAGTATAAGACGCATGCGCGGGCCGTGACGTCACAGTCTAATAAATTGATTTTCAACTATCTAACTCTCTCTTACATGGAACTTTTACTAATGCACTATCCAACTCGCACACCTTCGGCTCTACTGACCTTTTTGTATTTTTGCTCTGCTCTAAAGACTTTAAAGGCTTTTGTCTTGAGGGAGTGAAAAGGCTTGAACGATGCTTAGGGGCTCACTTATTTCTAAACATGCTGATTCCAAGCAAGCCTGTTAACCAAATGTCTTGTTAAGATATAGTAACTAAATTAACGCGATATTGATACATTGATTTTAGAATTAAACATATCAGAGCGTGCTTAGTTATTCATTTTAATTTTATTCAATGGACGTCTGATTTAAAATATAACTGTTCTGACGACGGACGGTTTTATATTAAAAATTAGCTAGTTGATTGAAATATTAGCTACTCAGATACTTCTGTATTTATAATCAATATTGTTAAACGTCGTTTCAGAATCAAAGCCTAACATTGTTTTTATTCAAATGTAGACAGCGTTTTCTCTCAGTCAATCAAAACGCAGAGCTTTTTCTACAATAAGGGTGACGAACTAATACTCAGTCCACCTGACAGTAAGTGGATGCTGTGGCCCATAGAAATCTACTAATCTAATGCAGATGAATTCTTGGACAAAAACACATTGCCGTAAGTATAGTGACTTAAAAAAGGGTCTCCGGTTCTCTACACTCAACCTACGAAACACAGCATCATTAAGCAATTTTACGCTGATATTCTGTGAGAGCGTCAATCCGGTCGAGGCGACCCATTCGCCTTACAACCATAAACCATTTTGCCTTATAACAATGTTTTACAACTATAATATATCTTTAGCATGACTCTACTATCTAAAAACATCTTACATGCAAAATATGTTACAGTGTCGTTCGTAAGAAATTTCTTTGCCGATTAAAAATTATAAACTTAAAATTATTGGAGAACGAGGAAGCATAATATGTAAATCGAGAACTGAATTTTTTTGATTTTAATTCACAAATATAATTTTTTGATTTGATTTTAATTTAATATATATATATATATATATATATATATATATATATATATATATATATATATTATAATTTTTTTATGTCTTATAAAATGACTGTGTATGTAAGATATTGAATAAAAAATTAATTTCACGTGACTTTTTTATTGTGTTTGCCGGAATCATTTTTTCTAGAGAGTTAATCGAATAAAAGAATTGCGTTGCCTGAGCGCCAGAATACTCGACAACTTCGCCAGATCCTAATTTCGAATTAAAAAGCAGCAAGTGCAAACGCGTCTGAGAACTAAGATAGAAAGCTTTATAGCTATTACACCATACTCAGTAGACCAGACTGCAACAATATGTTCTCTGTTGATCGGCGGCGTATTTAATATATTAGGGACAACTCCAACCCAAATTACCCTGAGTTAAGCAAGGTGTTGTAATACTTCGCCTGAGAAGTAACCTTTTACTAATAGCCGTTATATTTTAAGACTATTCTAGCCCACATCTCAAGCCATCTGCAAGCAAGTAATATCAGTTATCCAACTTCAAAGAGCAAGCAATTGCTCCGTAAGGCGATGTATATGCTTTGACAAAAAACTCTCAGTTAAAATTCAATGTCTATCTATGAAAAATAAAATGAAACTAATGAAACAAAGGCTCTATGAAAAGAGATAATATTATACAAAAGAGGAATACATTACATATTGATAATGACGCCTGGGAATAAGATGATCGCTACGATACTGTTGCCTGTAAATGTTTTTATATTTTATTTTACAAAATACATTGTAAATTATAATTAAAAAGTTACATATTATATGTGTATGTAGTCTGTATTCTATTCTATTTAAATTCATTCCAGTGCATTCCGTTGCATTCTATTCGGTTAAAATTAAATATTATTGTGTAATTGTGCATTATTTTTTTCTATTCTCAAATATTCTCGATTCTATCGAATATCTTCCATCTTACCTAAGAAATTTATCTGCACTAGACCAAATTAACTTGAGTAATAAACATCCGAACATTTATTTTATTTTTATAATTATTACAGCCATTCACAAGTCCACAGTTGAACAAGAGCCTCCCTCAAGGAATACCACAACTTTTACTTGATCTTCATTAATTTAATTACCATGGTAGAAACCGAAAATGTGAGTTTTTACTTTGTTCGACAACAAACTTGATGCTATTATCAACAATTATCTCAGAATGAAAACCTTGACACTGACCTACTTAATTTACAGACTAAATAAATATCGTTCCAAAATACTTTCTCGTAAATACTTCAGAGTTTGTAGTACGGTCTTTCTCTTGTGCCAATAATCATGACTCCATAAAAACAACTGATTTTATTAGGCGGTATTTATTTATAGCGTCCATTACAAAGTTTATATTAAAGTCTCAGACAAAAAAGAAACATACGAGGGTGGATTGAAAAGTACTCGGCCTAACACAGATCCATTCAATTCTAAAAATCAAATCTACCAACATTATTTAGTTCAGTTCAGACTAGTTCATTGTGTGAAGTTCGAAACGTGTGCGATAATTAGTTGTGATTTTATAAATTTATTAACAAAGTAATCGGACATAATTTCCGCGAATGAAGCAAATCGAGCAGCGTGCCGTCATTAAGTACCTCCATAAGAAGGGGCTATCATCAAAAGCCATCCATGATGACATGGTCAGTACATTAGGCGATTGTGCTCTGTCATATTCATCCGTCAAAAAATAGATAGCAGAATTTAAGCGTGGTAGAGAGAGTGTGAAAGATGAACCCCGCTCTGGAAGGCCTTCGACGTCAACTACTGACGAAAATATTAAAAAAAGTACTTGATTTAATAATGGGAGACCGCAGATTAAAAATTAGAGAGATAGCCGAGATTATAGGCATCTCTTATGAACGAACTCAAAACATCATTGTCAACGAGTTGGGTTTCCACAAGGTGTCTGCGAGGTGGGTTCCGCGACTGCTTTCAGTTGAACAAAAAAGGACGCGATTGACTATTTCACGCGACTGTTTGGAGTTATTTGAAGCCGATGGAGACGATTTTTTGAATCGTTTTGTTACTATGGACGAGACATGGGTTCATTACTGTACACCGGAAACAAAACAACAATCAAAACAGTGGAGAAGACCTGGTTCACCACCCCTAAAAAGGCTAAGTCGATTTTGTCGGCAAATAAGGTGATGGATTCAGTATTCTGGGACTCGAAAGGTGTGATTATGATTGATTATCTTGAAAGGGGTCAGACTATAAACTCTGATTACTACTGCACCTTACTACGTCGTTTACGAGAGGAAATAAAAGAAAAACGTCGAGGAATGCTCAGAAGAAAAGTCCTGTTTCATCAAGATAACGCCCGTGTTCACACGTCAGTACAGTCAATGGCTGAAATTCACAACTGTGGCTTTGAACTGTTACCGCATCCGCCTTATTCACCTGATCTGTTACAATCAGACTTCTTTCTGTTCCCTAACCTAAAAAAGCACTTGGGAGGTCAAAGATTTTCGACAAACGACGAGGTCAAAGCAGCTGTAGACGCATATTTTGACTCTAAGGAAGAATCATTTTTTTTCAACGGTCTAAATGCTTGGAAGGGGAGGTGGCAAAAGTGTATTGAACTTGATGGTGATTATGTAGAAAAATAAAAATATAACTGATGTAGTATGTGTTTATTTTCTTGGTTAGGCCGAGTACTTTTCAATCCACCCTCGTAGATGGAGATCTGCGTTCGCGACAAGTGACGCAAAAACCATGCTCGAATGCTTGACATGCACTCGAGCACAATTTTTCTTATTTTTTTTCTCAACCAGCCCGTATAACAATAACTGCTGGATCAACTCATTTATTTATTCTTTTCATATGCACAAAATTATTTTATTCATATGCAAAAGAATAAAATAATTTTATATTCTAAAGTCGGTGCCAAGATATAGTGTAATAATGTTCTCCAATCAAAGTTTGAATCAAGGCGGCCGGTCTTAAAGGATAGTAGCCATTTGCGCGGGTCAGAATTATAGTGTCCAAGTGCATCGCAAGCACAAGTGCTCTCTATTCCCTCGCTCTCATAGTCCGATGGGACGGTTATCTGACACGGCCGGAGAGAGGTCAGACGTAGGACTTACGGCTTGACGTGCTATCCAAGGCACACATGAAACATCGCGAACTTCCTGAGTTCAGGCCGCTACTGAGAACTTCTTGACACTAAAAGATAACAACTTTAACAGTGATAGAGCCACGCGGTAGCTTTCGCTGTTGCACAGATGGGTCGGCTCGAACTGGGGTACCGCGACCTCCACCACCACGACCAGAATACCAGCGTGAAGTAGAAAACTACCTCTGAGTTTCGCCTGGTAAGTGCAGGTGGCTGGAGGCCCAATTCCCCCTCCCCACATTAACATGGTAGTGAAGTTAAAGAAAACCCTACACCAGGAGTAAACCAGCACCCCTGGTGACGGAGAATCCTTCGCTGAGCATCCACGCCCAAGCTACCCCACTCTTCCTGAGCATGGGTGTTCAGTCTGCCAAGCGTATTCTGAGGGAGGGGAGCTTCTCGGGACAAGCAAAGCAATAAGTAAAAGGCAACCCCTGCCACGATTTCTGTGAATTTCTGCAACATCATGGGACATCATTCAAACCTTAACACCGTCCACTACCACCTGGAGACGGTGAAGCCGGCCTTACTCTTCCTAACTGAGGCACAGGTGGCCACTCCTGCTTATACTTCGTATCTCCCGTATCTGTGGTACAAATTAGAACACTCCTTTGTACCTCGGGCTGGAGTTAGCGTATACGTCAGAAAGGATATTTGTTTTCGACGCCCCGACCGTCTTGAACATACGGATCCGTCCACGGCTGCGCGTAGCGGTAGTGCCGAAACAGACCACCTCATAGACCAAGTCCTTATGACTGCAGATTCCATGCTGCAACATGGCCCAAAGATCGTGATGCTTGGTGAATTTAACGCCCAACACGCTGAATGGCTTAGATACCCTTTAACCGATCATGCGGGTAGCAGGTAGATCTGTTTATGACTTTGTCTTGGCATATGGTCTGACAAAACTGGTTACTTCGCCTACGTGAATCCCAGATTTATAGGATCATGTACATTCCCTGTTGAACCTTCTGTTGACCCCTCATTCGCTCTGATATCTCTGAGTCTCTGTTGATGCCCCTCTTGACTCTTTTGACTTTTGTCTGATCCGGAGTACGGTGCCACTCACGGTCCCATCGCGGTTGCGTTCTGCAGATTGCCGCCGTGTTTGACACTATAAGTCGGATGATTGGGACAGGATGCGGTCTTTTTTTTGCATCCTACCCTTGGGGACAGGTGTGCTTCTCGCCGGATGATCCCAATGTTGTTGATTATTCTGTCGCTGATGTGGTATTTCAGGGACTGGAAATATTTCTTCATCTGCGGTGCCTATCAGAAGCAGAATTTAGCCATGGTTTGGTTACTCATGTAAAATTTATAATCTATAAGCTGGAGTGCTACCGGGCTTGGGTTGACGCATCAACGTCTCGGGATGCAAACATCAGCGATCTTAAAAAGAAGTAAAATACCCTCTCCAGGTACTTCAAAAGTGTCATTACCAATGCAAAGTCAGAGCACGAAACCAGTTTGTCCTTCGGGAACACGTGTATCTAGTCTCTCGCCATGGCTGTCCAAGGAAGCTTCTGTCAGCCGTCTCTGCCATCTCTACACGACTCACTGGCTCATTCCGTAAAGGAGAAAGCCGATCTGTTAGGCTCTCTATTTGCGTCTAAGTTGACTCTCGATTACCGGTAAAAAACACCACCAACCATCACGCGGTGTAAGTGTAGTGGCGGGTAAGAATACTCACTACTCCATGCCTGCCCGTGAGTTTGGTAAGAGGCGACAGAGGTAAACTGAGGCAGAAGATGGGCTGCAGCATTTTTGTGATAAAAGCAAAAAGCAATAAAAAACTGCGGTTACTAACCCGCTCGCTTATCGCGGCAACTATAATAATAATAATAACAACCCTCCCAAGGGAGTGAACCTTGTCGCGGTGGGGGGGCTTAAAGAGAGCAGACACTCGTACTAGATCTGAAGATCTTGATCTAATACCCCAAGCGGGAGATACCAAACATTTAATACCAATAACCAATGATTAATTCAGAGAGAGTTGGCCAGATGGCCAACTCTCTCTCTGAATTAATCTTTCCCAACACAAACCCACTAATGGAGCACAGTAAAAAGATGTATAATTTACGGTCGCCGCCCGGGAGTCGCCGGGGCGCACCTGGAGCTGATGCTGGGTGCTAAAGTTCGCGGGACACCGGTGGCGAGACGCTGAGCAGGCGGGCTTCCGTCACACAAAATGCTACAGCCGGGCGCCGTGAGTTGAACAAGCGGGCTTGCGGCGTTGATGCTACAGCTGAATCTTCAAGCGATGATACTACACCAACAACATCATCTGTCGATTTCAATCCCTCCGAGTATCTGACAAGTGAAACATCCAACTTCACCAAATAGGACCGACAGTGTTGTGCAAGATGTCATTAATGACTCTGAGCTTGCACCCACAAGCGGCGTCCCTAAAACGCGCAGACGATGGATACATGAAATGAATGTATTTATACTGCGCACTTATCTTCAGCTAACTTTCTTTGATACTGATACCAAAAATTACCTTGAACCACTACATCAGAAATTTATAGAGAAATACCCAAATATGCTAGTAAGCCGTCAAAGAGTAGGAGACCAACGTAGAGCTATAATCCGCAATAAACTGATATCACCAAAAAAACTATAGATCAGATTTATAAAGAAGTAAGAGAAGAGTTAAATCATCATGCTAGACTCCCAACCACTCATGAACACAACAAGAAATTTTAGAAACACATAACACACAAGCGCGAACTAAAATGAGATGGACAAAGGAACAAAATGAGACTTTAATGAGACTGTACCTGACTGTATCTGACCAGATAACTCAACTAAATACAAATAGAACTTCTTATAGAAAACAATTACATGAAGCTTTCGTTAATGCATTCCCAACACTTGCTCATTTAAATGAACAGCGAATAGCTGACCAAAGAAGAGCAATAGTAAATAATAAATACATCAGTGACGATAAATTAAATGAAATAAAACAACAAGTAAATAAACAACTATCAATAAATCTGAATAATTCAAGTGACGCAAATACAATTCCTCATACAATTCAAGAAAATACACAAGACACTAACAATACTGACATTCCCTTTATAAATAGCATTGTAGTCTCTTTACTTAATCTATCACAACCTGAGAGAGATCCCTTAATAGACGAAACTTTTCAACAAGCATTATTACATTTTAAAGACACTGACCCCACAAGCAGAGTCTACATCCCTAAACAAAAGCCATCTAAAAAACTTGCAATAATAGTTCATTATCTTAATGAAAAAACTCTTCCCGAAACTATAAATACAGAAACGGACTTTATTACATTACAAACTGCAATACATTGCGCTGCTTGGACAGCAGCTAAGGTAAACGGGGAAAAATTATCGTACGAATCTCAAAAAAAATCTTACCAAGTTAAAGACAATTATAAACCACATTGGCAAAAACGGCTAGAAAGGAGACTAGGTGAGTTGCGAACAAAAATTGGCAGAGTACACAATATATTAACGGAATTAGAACAAAACTTCTAGAAAGACATATTAAAAACATAGTACAACAGCACAAAACTGATTCAGTACATGAGGAACAAAACAAATATCTCACACACACACTTGACATACTCAAACAAAAACTTGCAGTCATCTCAGGTCGGTTACGTAGATACAAAGCATGCACGTTAAGAAAACAACAAAATAATCAATTCCACAACATTGAAAAACAATTTAATCGAAACATAAAACAAACAACAGCTAACGTACAAAAAAGAAACTGGCTAGGTGACGGCCCTAATCCAGAGGACATGCGAAAGTTTTGGGCAGAAATCTGGGAAAGACCTGTTGAACATAATACTCATGCCAACTGGATACAAACCGAAACTAGAAATAGCAATTTAAACATTCAAGAAATGTCTTTTGAGCATATCCCAATAGAAACATTTAAAAAGGTAATTAATAAGTTGCATAATTGGAAAGCACCTGGATCAGATTTTATACACAATTACTGGTATAAAAAATTTACAAGCATTCATAGTTACCATTATAATCATCTTAATGAATTTATAGTAAACCCTTTAACAATGCCAGCTTACATGACAGTCGGAATTACGTACATGATACCAAAAGATCATAATGATCATAATAACCCTGCAAAATACAGGCATATAACATTTTTGCAAACTGTATATGAAATCCTTACGTCATGCGTATCTGAACTTATATATAAACACATTAATGACAATAGTATACTGGCTGAACAACAGAAGGGATGTCGAAAATTCAGTCAAGGCTGCAAGGAACAATTAATCATAGACTCTGTTATACTGAAACCAGTTCAGAAAGAGAAGTCCGACTTGTTTTCCATGTACATTGATTACAAAAAGCTTATGGTTCAGTCCCCCATTCGTGGCTAATAGAAGTCCTGAAGATGTACAAAATACATCCAAAACTAATCATTTTACTAACATCATTGATGAGTCTCTGGAAAATACGATTAATACTCACGACTCCGACTAAAACGATAGAGACCAATCCAATAAAAATACAAAGAGGAATATTCCAAGGTGATGCACTGAGCCCATTGTGGTTCTGTCTTGCTATAAATCCCCTATCTAAGTTATTAAATTTATCTGCAGTAGGTTACCCCTTACATTATACTGATAGCAATAACATTCGCATAAATATTAACCATCTACTTTACATGGATGACATAAAACTTTATGCTGATACGGAAAATCACTTAAATCAATTAGCTTACCTTACGGAACAATTCACAAATGACATAAAAATGGAATTTGGAATAGATAAATGCAAAATAAACTCGATAACAGCAGGACATAAATATTGTTACGAGCTTGAGGTTCGTGACAATAAAAATTGCCGATAAAATTACCTAAATTAACACTTTAATTTACTTAACACAAATTAAAACTTAAAACACTAATAATTAAACACACTAATTCACTTTATTCCGCTCCGAAGCTTCGCTTGTTTCGCCACTTCAATACTCCTCGATCGCATCTTGCAGCGCCTATTTATTTAAATTAGCAAAGAAGTATCCGGAATATTCAAGTAAATGCGCGCAAAGGTAAGAGCGTGCGAGTGTAGATTTTCTAGAAACTTAGTTCTTCGGATGGCGCTGTCGCTCTCGTTCCTGACACTAGATGGCGCTAGTTGACTTATTCACGCAACACTGCCCCCTCCTAAGACATGCCCGTCCAGAACATTATCGGTCCCATAATAATGCGCCAAGCGATCCACATGGACGATCTTAGGAGTCCCTCTTGCGCCTGTCTGTATCCGGTAGGTCACATCGTTGATCCTGGTTACAATCCGGTACGGGCCGTCCCATTTAGATTAAAGCTTAGGAGATTTCCCTTTGCTGCGGACTGGATTGTACAACCACACTAATGAACCTTCGTTGAACTCTTTATTGTTCATTTTGCGGTCGTACCGGGTTTTCATTTTCTCAGACATTTGCTGGCCCGATTGTCTGACGTGCTCATAAATGTCATTCATTTTGTTCCGCAAGTCATTTGCATAATCGGTTATACTGCGTGGGTCATCAGGTGGTATCCCGGTGATCAGGTCTGCAGGCAGCCGTAATTCTCTTCCAAAGTTTGCGAAAGCTGGTGTCACTGCTGTACTTTCGTGAACAGAACTTCGATATGACAACAAAAACGGTTGTATGTGCTTGTCCCAATCTCGTTGCCGATTGTCTACAACTTTTGCTAGGTACCTCTCCAATGTCTGATTAAATCGTTCCACCATTCCATCAGATTGCGGGTGATAAGAAGTCGTTCTTGTTTTATGAGTACCTTGATTTGGAATGGCGAAGACTTCTGGCCACTTAGTGAAGTAATCCATCACAACCATGAAATACTTGTTACCGCTTTCACTCTCCGGAAACGGCCCCGCCACGTCAACGGCTATTCTCTCCCATGGTGCACCAACATTGTACAACTTCAATGCACCTCTACTACGAGTCTGAGGTCCCTTTACAGCCGCACAACTTGTACATTTGCGACACCAGTCCTCGACATCGTTTCGACAGTGGACCCAATAAAACCGTTCTCGGATCTTCAGTAGAGTTCGTTTAACTCCCAGATGGCCTCCGGAACAATCATTATGGTAGAGCTGTAGAACATCCGGTACTTTAATTTTAGGGACAACCATTTGCAAATGACAGCTGTCTCCCCTAACATTTTCCCTGCTGCTGCTGGGCGGTGTTGTTGGCCACACTACCCTCCTGAGATCTTTCAACCTCCCTTTCTAGGGTTCGCTTAAGGCAGCTGGATCGAAGATGGCCCTTTTCCCCACAGCCATAGCACCTAGGGCTGTATCCTCTGTTGCGGTCGCGAACTGTAGCTGCTGCAACCTCCCTAATGCGATGGGAACGATGATCCTGCCGCACGGCTTCCACCTCCAGTGCATGGGCCAAGGCGTTCTTAAGTGTCTCGTGGTGCCCAAGCCTCACAGCAGCTCTGACTTCCAGGTCGCGGATGCCGTCGATAAATTTCTGCACCAGGTTCCCTTCAATGAGCGCAGGTACAGACCGGTATGCTTTCCGCACCAGCTTCTCCATCTCTAGAGCCCACTGCTGCAGGTTTTCGTTGATGCGCTGCACGCGATCTTTAAGCTGCGCACGAAAGACATGTTCCAGGTGAGCGTCACCATATCTCGCCTCTAATGCCTCAAGGAGTTGCTCATAAGGCACTTCTTCCACAAGAGCTTCCAGAACTGTTAAGGCCTGGTCGCGCAGGCCTTGTGTGAGAGCAGTCATTGCCTGACTTTTATTCCAGCCGTTCGCCTTCATAACAGCCTCGAACTGAATTTTGTAAACTGACCAGGAACAAGTCCCGTCGAACGGTGGCACTTTGAACCCACGTAGCGAAGGTGTAGTAGCTACTACGGGAGCTGTAGTTCCATCACCAAGTTTGAGGTCGTCCAGCGTTTTCTTCACGTCAGCCACCACGTAATCAACCCGATTGTTCACTTGGTCGATTTGGGTTTTAGCTTCCTTGATTTGGGTTTCAGCTTCCGACAGGCGGTTGTCATGTTGAGCAACCCTATCCTTCACCTCCCTTATCTCTTTCCCAAAGGTAGCATGAAGGTCCTTCGTAAGGAGCATCTGCTCTTCCGACCGACGAGCCTGTTCCGCCTGCTGATCTTCCAACCGACGGGCCTGTTCCTCCTGTCGGCGGGCCTGTTCCTCTTGTCGGCGGGCCTGTTCATCCTGTCCGCTCTGCAGCTGCTGCAGCATCACCATCAGAGCACCTAAGTCAGGTGCTGCAGATGTAGGAGCTACCGACGGGCCTGCAGCCGGTGGCTGGCCCTCCGACGTCTGCGGCGTTGCACCACCAAATCTTCGTTGGTCCGTCTCCTGCTGGCGTTGACTTCGGGTACGGACACCCTCCGTTTAAAATCGCCATGATTTTATCCCACTTCTGACACCAATTGTTACGAGCTTGAGGTTCGTGACAATAAAAATTGCCGATAAAATTACCTAAATTAACACTTTAATTTACTTTACACAAATTAAAACTTAAAACACTAATAATTAAACACACTAATTCACTTTATTCCGCTCCGAAGCTTCGCTTGTTTCGCCACTTCAATACTCCTCGATCGCATCTTGCAGCGCCTATTTATTTAAATTAGCAAAGAAGCATCCGGAATATTCAAGTAAATGCGCGCAAAGGGACGAGTGTGCGAGTGTAGATTTTCTAGAAACTTAGTTCTTCGGATGGCGCTGTCGCTCTCGTTCCTGACACTAGATGGCGCTAGTTGACTTATTCACGCAACAATATCAACACCATTTTACTTTGGAAACTGGAGATAAGATAGAACCACTAGATGAAAATGAGGCATATAAGTATCTAGGTTACAACCAGGTACGACAAATACACTATAAATATACTAAAGAAAAATTGAAACAACAGTTCCGACATCGAATCAACACAATACTAAAGACACAATTAAACGCTAGAAATACAATAAAAGCCATCAATACTTTTGCTGTACCAGTACTCACTTATTCCTTCGGTATTATCAACTGGGCAAAGTCTGATTTAAAAGCTCTACAACGGATTATAAACACAACACTGACCAAATTTCGCAAACATCATCCAAGGTCTTGCTTGCAGAGACTGACATTGCCAAGAAAAGAAGGTGGCAGTATGTGCTATTAGTAAACCGGTAAAAGCCGTTTTTCAGCTATTGTAGTTTGTAGATTGTGCATATTAGGGACTGCTATATCTATAAGGTATCCGGTTTTGTTAGTTTTATTAATCCATGTAATATCTGATCTGTTACAGTGAATGGTCCGATCTGTGAGGATAGCGCGGTTAAAGTATATCTTCGTTTTGGGGTTTTCTAATACGCTTTCTGGGTTGTATTTATAATAGGGTTCAATAGAGTTAATTAGGTTATGTTGGTGGGCTAGTTTTTGATGAATAATATTTGCAACTTGATCATGTCTGTGTTTGTAATCTGTTTGGACTATTGCTTTACACGCACCTGTGATGTGTTGAATAGTTTCTGGACAATTGTTGCATTTTCTGCACGTATCAGAAGTTAAGGTTTTTATAATATGCTTTTGGTAGTTCCTGGTCTCTATTACTTGATCCTGTATAGCAATCATGAAGCCTTCAGTCTCTGGGAAAAGTTCGCCATGAATCAGCCACGCGTTCGATGCTTCTTTGTCGACATTATTTTGGCTTATATCATGTCGATGTCTTCCATGTAGAGACTTATCAGCCTACTCGGTGATTTTTGTTTTGTCGTCGGTCAGTTTTTCAGAGTTTTGTGTAGTGTTTTCTTTTAAGTTCAAGGGTGTTAGTTTATTATCATTTTGTACTATAATCATGTAGAGTGTGGAAGATTCTGATTTGTTGAAGAAGTATTGTCTGAGGGTCGTAATTTACTTGTTATGTAAGTTTAATATATCGATTATTCCCCCCCTTTTTTTTTTGCGGATGGAAAATCATCTAATGACGCCTTTCGCTCTGGGTGGAGCGTAAGGGAGTGTCAGACTTTTACTGACTAAAAACCATCCGTGTTCCTTCAGTGCCCTTACGTTCCGGAGCCGCGGTATCTCTTTCGAACAGCCCGCAGCCCCGGCAGGCGTCGGCCCTTGCGGGCCCCTTCACGCTGCTGACAGCTCTTTGAGGCGCGCGTGGAACAAAACGCGCCGTCGACACGGCCTGTCTTCGTTAGATGGACGGAGGCCCGCGCCCACGGTGGCCGGGGGCCACGACGTAGCCCCCGACGCCCGGGGCGTCTCCCGCGGTGGTCGGGGAGGAAAGCTGCTGCTCTCTCCTTCTCCCGCTCCGCCACCTCCTTCGCTAGCATCACTGCTTCGCAGAAGGTGGTGACGGCATCATATTCCGTCTCGCTCCGGACCATGGCTTCGACCAGGGCCGGACGCGAGAGGTCGCCGCCGCCTATCGCCGCTACGAGGACACGGCGGTGCTCCGCCCAAGCAGGGCACACCTCTACGGTGTGTTCCACCGTGTCCTCCGGTCCATCCTCGCAGTGGGAGCACCCGGGCGTTTCCTCCCGCCCGATTCGGTTCAGGAACCTCCCGAACACACCGTGTCCGGTGAGGACCTGCGTCAGGCAGAAGGTGAGGATGCCGTGGCGTCTCTCAAGCCACTCCTCAAAGAGGGGTCTTATCGCCGCTATAGTGGCGTGCCCAGCACGGGGTTGCGACAGTCGCTGTCTCCATGTCGCCATGAGATCGTACCGGAAGTCTGTCCGCTGCGCGTCAACTTGCCGCGGCAGCGGGTTTCCCCACGGCACAGTGCCTCCGCGCGCCATTCGTGCAGGCGCGCGAGGACTATCGCCTCCAGATCCCACGGCGGCAATCCGGCAAGGAGGCTCGCCGCCTCGCGGGAGATCGTGCGGTAGCCGCGAACCATTTTCACGGCATCGAACCATTTTCACGGCATCGATTATTCCCCTGCCACCTTCTTTTCTTGGCAATGTCAGTCTCTGTAAGCAAGACCTTGGATGATGTTTGCGAAATTTGGTCAGTGTTGTGTTTATAATCCGTTGTAGAGCTTTTAAATCAGACTTTGCCCAGTTGATAATACCGAAGGAATAAGTGAGTACTGGTACAGCAAAAGTATTGATGGCTTTTATTGTATTTCTAGCGTTTAATTGTGTCTTTAGTATTGTGTTGATTCGATGTCGGAACTGTTGTTTCAATTTTTCTTTAGTATATTTATAGTGTATTTGTCGTACCTGGTTGTAACCTAGATACTTATATGCCTCATTTTCATCTAGTGGTTCTATCTTATCTCCAGTTTCCAAAGTAAAATGGTGTTGATATTGTTGCGTGAATAAGTCAACTAGCGCCATCTAGTGTCAGGAACGAGAGCGACAGCGCCATCCGAAGAACTAAGTTTCTAGAAAATCTACACTCGCACACTCGTCCCTTTGCGCGCATTTACTTGAATATTCCGGATGCTTCTTTGCTAATTTAAATAAATAGGCGCTGCAAGATGCGATCGAGGAGTATTGAAGTGGCGAAACAAGCGAAGCTTCGGAGCGGAATAAAGTGAATTAGTGTGTTTAATTATTAGTGTTTTAAGTTTTAATTTGTGTAAAGTAAATTAAAGTGTTAATTTAGGTAATTTTATCGACAATTTTTATTGTTACGAACCTCAAGCTCGTAACAATTGGTGTCAGAAGTGGGATAAAATCATGCCGATTTTAAACGGAGGGTGTCCGTACCCGAAGTCAACGCCAGCAGGAGACGGACCAACGAAGATTTGGTGGTGCAACGCCGCAGACGTCGGAGGGCCAGCCACCGGCTGCAGGCCCGTCGGTAGCTCCTACATCTGCAGCACCTGACTTAGGTGCTCTGATGGTGATGCTGCAGCAGCTGCAGAGCGGACAGGATGAACAGGCCCGCCGACAAGAGGAACAGGCCCGCCGACAGGAGGAACAGGCCCGTCGGTTGGAAGATCAGCAGGCGGAACAGGCTCGTCGGTCGGAAGAGCAGATGCTCCTTATGAAGGACCTTCATGCTACCTTTGGGAAAGAGATAAGGGAGGTGAAGAATAGGGTTGCTCAACATGACAACCGCCTGTCGGAAGCTGAAACCCAAATCAAGGAAGCTAAAACCCAAATCGACCAAGTGAACAATCGGGTTGATTACGTGGTGGCTGACGTGAAGAAAACGCTGGACGACCTCAAACTTGGTGATGGAACTACAGCTCCCGTAGTAGATACTACACCTTCGCTACGTGGGTTCAAAGTGCCAATAATTAAACACACTAATTCACTTTATTCCGCTCCGAAGCTTCGCTTGTTTCGCCACTTCAATACTCCTCGATCGCATCTTGCAGCGCCTATTTATTTAAATTAGCAAAGAAGCATCCGGAATATTCAAGTAAATGCGCGCAAAGGGACGAGTGTGCGAGTGTAGATTTTCTAGAAACTTAGTTCTTCGGATGGCGCTGTCGCTCTCGTTCCTGACACTAGATGGCGCTAGTTGACTTATTCACGCAACAATATCAACACCATTTTACTTTGGAAACTGGAGATAAGATAGAACCACTAGATGAAAATGAGGCATATAAGTATCTAGGTTACAACCAGGTACGACAAATACACTATAAATATACTAAAGAAAAATTGAAACAACAGTTCCGACATCAAATCAACACGATACTAAAGACACAATTAAACGCTAGAAATACAATAAAAGCCATCAATACTTTTGCTGTACCAGTACTCACTTATTCCTTCGGTATTATCAACTGGGCAAAGTCTGATTTAAAAGCTCTACAACGGATTATAAACACAACACTGACCAAATTTCGCAAACATCATCCAAGGTCTTGCTTACAGAGACTGACATTGCCAAGAAAAGAAGGTGGCAGGGGAATAATCGATGCCGTGAAAATGGTTCGCGGCTGCCGCACGATCTCCCGCGAGGCGGCGAGCGTGGTCTATGATGCTAAAGCCTTTTCGAAAACCGGCTTTTTCAGGAGGCTGGAAGTCGTATAGTCTGCGGGCGAGACGATTCGTAATGACTCTAGAAAACAGCACGAAGACGCAGCTCAGAAGGGAAATCGGTCTGTAGTTCTTCAAGAGAGCATTGTCGCCTTTCTTGAAGAACATGACCACCGCACTTCTGCTTCACGCTTTCGGAGTAGTGGAAGACGGAATTGAAGAACTTCTAAAGGACTTTAAGTAGGTACCGGGTTTCCACCCGCTTTAAGAAGCTCTGCTCTAATTCTATCCACGCCAGGGGCCTTACCATTTTTAAGGTGCTCGAGCGCCATTGTAATATCGCTCAGACTAACGTCTGGAATATCATCGGAATAATGTCGGATAACAATTTCTCTTGAGTCATTACTCACACTTATGTGTGGTTCCAACGATGACGTGTACAGCTGCACATAGAACCTCTCAATCTTACTCAAAATCTCAGGTGTTCTGGAAACGGTGCTGCCACATTCAGTCTTCAGCTTACAGTTGTCTCTTTTTGGCAGACAGATCTCTGGAAAATACTTTAGAGCCCTGGTTCCACTCAATGGTTTCTTAAATACGAGCTATATTGAAGTTGCGTAAGTTCCACCGCATACATTTGGAGATCTGTCGACGAGGGGGGACGGAGCGTTGACTTCATTAGACTTGACCTGTCAAACTTAACATTTAGGTGCAGTATACTCCTCACCATTCGGTGGTCGTTGAAAGGTTTCATCCACGCGATCACTGAGACATCACTGAGCAGTTGTCGTCTGGTCGTCATAATAAAGTCAATCTCTTTTTTTTGTGGAACCCTCGAGGCTTGAACAGGTCTATTTTCTGCGGGGCCGCGTTTAGAAGAAAAAGTTCATCATAAAGATTCCCTCTTTCCCAATAGAATCTGCCAGGTGCTGGCCCCTTTGGTTTTATTGCCGTATAATATATTCCGAATTTTCCTACTTTCAGCTCACCGTTTTCTTTTGTGCCTAGTTTTTGTGGAATGTGTGGCTCTGTGGTGTTGGAGGAATTTTTTTTATAGGATAGAATGACAAAAGAGCACACAGTCCATCTGATGGTAAGTGGTTGTTGTGGCCCATAGACATCTAAATCTATCCTCGATTACGAATAAAAATGCAGATGCGTTGTCACCCGTGAGGACTAAATTGAAAGGCTTCGTTTCCAGTAAAAAGGGTATCCGGTTCTCTACACTGACCATATGAAACACAGCAGCATTAAGCTACTATTTTACGCTGGTATTCTGTGAGAGCGTGGTCCTTCCTCGGTCTAACAAACCCAATCGTGCTACACCTATACTACTAATATAACTGCAGCATGGCTCTACCACGTATCAAGGAATGCATAGCTCTAGAGATATCTTTATACATTTCCTCCAGCTAATCATCGGGATGTGCTGAAGTTAGTGTCGAAAACCTGTATGAACTTCAGCGAATACCCTGTAGTGATTTTGAGTATACGGCACGCAACCCTCTTCGACACACTCCCAATCCTTACAACGTTGTTAACGAGGGACTTGTGGACGATAAATCCGACCCCTCCTTGAGACAGATGGCCGCCCTCCCGGTGAAGGAACAAGTTGCCAGATTCGAGGATAACCGTGTCCTCCCCTTATCTTCGAACCTCGGATAATCCTATAATATGCCAGCGCAACTTGTCTACCTCTTCTTCCAGCTCCAGTATCTTCTCGTGAGTCCTCAGGGTGCGTGCGTTATATTGTTGCCACGTCTAGTCGTCGTAGTGGCAACCGAACCTCCACCGGCGATTCGTCACACCCCCTGCCCCGCCGTTACCATGGTCGCTACCATAGCCAGGAATAGCGGGGCCGCCGGGGACTGGGGGCCGCTTATTTGTGTCTTTTACTTATGGGTTGTATATTGTTATAGTACTCAGGTACTCAACCTAGTTCAGGCAGGTAGCTAATATTATAAACTTGACTTTTTTATTTTTCTTTTGTATATTCTACATTATTAAGCTACACATAGTTTTAATTTTATCATAGTATGTTATTTTTGTTAGACTTATTATTACTTTATTTAATTGTAATCATATTTATTCCTGTATGTAAACATGTGTAATTGGAAATGAAATAAATATTTATTATTATTGTTTGGGGTATCTATATAGTTTTCTCATCTGGTTGGGTTATATAAATATATAATTATAAATTAAAATGAAACGATAAATATACATAAATATCAATAAAATAAAATAAATACAAAAATACATAAATAAATAAAAGCCCAACCAGATGGAAGCCCTCGGCAGGGGAGACCAAACGGCCGAGGGTTAGGAGGAAAGGGAAAGAAACCGGCGGACGATGCGGGCGGTATCGAGGAGCACCGCCTTTTGCATTTGAGCCCGGAGCGGTCCGTCACGGAGTCCCAGTCGCCTCAGATGACCCGAGAGGTTAACTGGGATTAGCCCATTCGCAGAGACGACTACAGGAATAATTTCGGCCGGCAGACCACCCCACATATCGGTCACCTCGTGAGCCAGGTCCAGATATTTTGTTCGTTTATCTGTTTCGGCTTTCACGAGGTTCTCGTCATACGGAATTTTAATGTCGACCAAAAATATCCTTGACTGTGCCCGTCCATCAGCACAATATCAGGCTTATTCGCAGGAATAATCCTGTCTGTGATGATGGCCCGGTCCCAGTAGAGCCTAGCATGGTCATTTTCGAGCACGGCTTCCAGTAAGTACTTGTAATACGGCAATTTCCGATCCACGAGACCGTATTTCAGAGCGAGCTCCTTGTGTAGAATTCTGGCTACTAGGTTGTGCCTGTGCAAGTACTCAGAGTTAGAAAGCTCCGAACAACCGGAGATGACATGCCTAAGTGACTCACCGGGATGGCAACAAGCTCGACAGACGTCGATGGTGCCATCCTTTAGGATGTATCTCCGATAGTTGTTGGTCTTAATAACCTGATCCTGTATTGCACACACAAAACCCTCGGTTTCCCCAAAAAGGTCACCGAAACGTAGCGAGTTGAGGGAGGCGACTGTATCTACCAAGGGCTCATGTAGAACCCTGTAGTACCTTCCGTGGAGCTCCTTCTCCTTCCATACGGTCTCCCGGCCGGAAATGCTTTGTACTGCCGGGTCTTGCCATTGCTCGTTGGCTAAGGATAGAGGGGTAAGTCCTTTATCACTAGAAATGACGTCATTATAGAATGGATCATCCGATCTCACCAGGAAGTAATCACGGAGGCTGCACACTTCTCGATTATGCATGGTGAGCGCGCTCAAGAAGCCACGACCACCATGCTTCCGCGGCAAGTACAGCCTTATTACCGACGATCTCGGATGATGCATCATATGGGACGTCATGGTTGTGCGGACTTTTCTCTCCAGGGTGTTAAGTTCAGTCTGAGTCCACCTAAGTATGCCAAAGGTATACATGAGGACAGGCATGACCCAGCCGTTATATGCGTGTGCCTTATTCATACCGGACAAAAGGCTGTTAAGCACTTTGGTCAAGCGTTCATAAAACACGTCGCAAACTGACTGTTTCATACCAGCCTCATCGATACCGATGTTTTGTGACATACCCAGGTATCGGTATGTTTCAGCCTCGGAAAGGGTTCTTAAGTTGACGGGCATAGATAAGTCTATGCCTTCAGAGTTAGCAACCCTTCCCCTCTCAACATGGAGGACCGCGCATTTACTATAAAAGTAAACAAAATAATAATAATAATAATAACTCCAGGGCTCCGGGAGGGGATTTCAGCTACGGAAGGGGGGGACAAAAGTGACCCACCTTTTCTATATGGATGACCTCAAGTTATTCACCTCCAGTCGCTCCCGTCTTATGGAATTGCTAAACATCACTTGTGAATTTAGCAATTCCATTGGAATGGAGCTGGGGACGGATAAGTGTGCGGTCCTCCATGTTGAGAGGGGAAGGATTGCTAACTCTGAAGGTATAGACTTATCTATGCCCGTCAACTTAAGAACCCTTTCCGAGGCTGAAACATACCAATACCTGGGTATGTCACAAAACATCGGTATCGATGAGGCTGGTTTGAAACAGTCAGTTTGCGACGTGTTTTATGCACGCTTGACCAAAGTGCTTAACAGCCTTTTGTCCGGTATGAATAAGGCACACGCATATAACGGCTGGGTCATGCCTGTCCTCATGTATACCTTTGGCATAGTTAGGTGGACTCAGACTGAACTTAACGCCCTGGATAGAAAAGTCCGCACAACCATGACGTCCCATAGGATGCATCATCCGAGATCGTCGGTAATGAGGCTGTACTTGCCGCGGAAGCATGGTGGTCGTGGCTTCTTGAGCGCGCTCACCATGCATAATCGCGAAGTGTGCAGCCTCCGTGATTACTTCCTGGTGAGATCGGATGATCCATTCTATAAGGACGTCATTTCTTGTGATAAAGGACTTACCCCTCTCTCCTTAGCCAACGAGCAATGGCAAGACCCGACAGTGCAGAGCATTTCCGACCGGGAGACCGTATGGAAGGAGAAGGAGCTCCACGGGAGGTTCTACAAGGCTCTACATGAGCCTTTCGTAGACACAGTAGCTTCCCTCCACTGGCTACGCTTTGGTGATCACTTCGGGGAAACCGAGGGTCTTGTCTGTGCAATACAGGATCAGGTTATTAAGACCAACAACTATCGGATATACATCCTAAAGGATGGTACCATCGACGTCTGTCGAGCTTGTCGCCATCCCGGTGAGTCACTTAGGCATGTCATCTCCGGTTGTTCTGCGCTTTATAACTCTGAGTACTTGCACAGGCACAACCTAGTAGCCAGAATTCTACACCAGGAGCTCGCTCTGAAATACGGTCTCGTGGATCGGAAATTGCCGTATTACAAGTACTTGCCGGAAGCCGTGCTCGAAAATGATCGCGCCAGGCTCTATTGGGACCGGGCCATCATCACAGACAGGACTATTCTAGCGAATAAGCCTGATATTGTGCTGGTGGACCGGGCACAGTCAAGGATATTTTTGGTCGACATTACCATTCCGTATGACGAGAACCTCGTGAAAGCCGAAACAAACAAGCAATCAAAATATCTGGACCTCGCTCACGAGGTGACCGACATGTGGGGTGGTCTGCCGACCGAAATTATTCCTGTAGTCTTCTCTGCAAACTTGCTAATCCCAGTCAGCCTCTCGGGTCATCTGAGGCGACTAGGACTACGTGGCGGACCGCTCCAGGCTCAAATGCAGAAGGCGGTGCTCCTCGATACCGCCCGCATCGTCCGCCGGTTTCTTTCCCTTTCCCCCTAACCCTCGGCCGTTTGGTCTCCCCTGCCGAGGGCCTCCATCTGGTTGGGCTTTTATTTATTTATGTATTTTTATATTTATTTTATGTTATTGATATTTATGTATATTTATCTTTTCATTTTCATTTATAATTATATATTTACAGAACCCAACCGGATGAGAAAACTATATAGATACCCCACAATAATAATAATAATATGCATGCATAATCGCGAAGTGTGCAGCCTCCGTAATTACTTCCTGGTGAGATCGGATGATCCATTCTATAATGACGTCATTTCTAGTGATAAAGGACTTACCCCTCTATCCTTAGCCAACGAGCAATGGCAAGACCCGGCAGTACAAAGCATTTCCGACCGGGAGACCGTATGGAAGGAGAAGGAGCTCCACGGAAGGTACTACAGGGTTCTACACGAGCCCTTGGTAGATACAGTCGCCTCCCTCAACTGGCTACGTTTCGGTGACCTTTTTGGGGAAACCGAGGGTTTTGTGTGTGCAATACAGGATCAGGTTATTAAGACCAACAACTATCGGAGATACATCCTAAAGGATGGCACCATCGACGTCTGTCGAGCTTGTTGCCATCCCGGTGAGTCACTTAGGCATGTCATCTCCGGTTGTTCGGCGCTTTCTAACTCTGAGTACTTGCACAGGCACAACCTAGTAGTCAGAATTCTACACCAGGAGCTCGCTCTGAAATACGGTCTCGTGGATCGGAAATTGCCGTATCACAAGTACTTACCGGAAGCCGTGCTCGAAAATGACTGTGCTAGGCTCTACTGGGACCGGGCCATCATCACAGACAGGACTATTCTTGCGAATAAGCCCGATATTGTGCTGATGGACGGGCACAGTCAAGGATATTTTTGGTCGACATTAAAATTCCGTATGACGAGAACCTCGTGAAAGCCGAAACAGATAAACGAACAAAATATCTGGAACTGGCTCACGAGGTCTGCCGGCCGAAATTATTCCTGTAGTCGTCTCTGCGAATGGGCTAATCCCAGTCAACCTCTCGGGTCATCTGAGGCGACTGGGACTCCGTGACGGACCGCTCCGGGCTCAAATGCAAAAGGCGGTGCTCCTCGATACCGCCCGCATCGTCCGCCGGTTTCTTTCCCTTTCCTCCTAACCCTCGGCCGTTTGGTCTCCCCTGCCGAGGGCTTCCATCTGGTTGGGCTTTTATTTATTTATGTATTTTTGTATTTATTTTATTTTATTGATATTTATGTATATTTATCGTTTCATTTTAATTTATAATTATATATTTATATAACCCAACCAGATGAGAAAACTATATAGATACCCCAAACAATAATAATAAATATTTATTTCATTTCCAATTACACATACAGGAATAAATATGATTACAATTAAATAAAATAACAATAAGTCTAACAAAAATAACATACTATGATAAAATTAAAACTATGTGTAGCTTAATAATGTAGAATATACAAAAGAAAAATAAAAAAGTCAAGTTTATAATATTAGCTACCTGCCTGAACTAGGTTGAGTACCTGAATACTATAACAATATACAACCCATAAGTAAAAGACACAAATAAGCGGCCCCCAGTCCCCGGCGGCCCCGCTATTCCTGGCTATGGTATCGACCATGGTAACGGCGGGGCAGGGGGGTGCGACGAATCGCCGGTGGAGATTCGGTTGCCATTACAACGACTAGACGTGGCAACAATATAACGCACGCACCCTGAGGACTCACGAGAAGATACTGGAGCTGGAAGAAGAGGTAGACAAGTTGCGCTGGCATATTATAGGATTATCCGAGGTTCGAAGATAAGGGGAGGACACGGTTATCCCCGAATCTGGCAACTTGTTCCTTCACCGGGAGGGCGGCCATCTGTCTCAAGGAGGGGTCGGATTTATCGTCCACAAGTCTCTCGTTAACAACGTTGTAAGGATTGGGAGTGTGTCGAAGAGGGTTGCGTGCCGTATACTTAAAATCACTACAGGGTATTCGCTGAAGTTCATACAGGTTTTCGCACTAACTTCAGCACTTCCCGATGATTAGCTGGAGGAAATGTATAAAGATATCTCTAGAGCTATGCATTCCTTGATACGTGGTAGAGCCATGCTGCAGTTATATTAGTAGTATAGGTGTAGCACGAATGGGTTTGTTAGACCGAGGAAGGACCACGCTCTCACAGAATACCAGCGTAAAATAGTAGCTTAATGCTGCTGTGTTTCATATGGTCAGTGTAGAGAACCGGATACCCTTTTTACTGGAAACGAAGCCTTTCAATTTAGTCCTCACGGGTGACAACGCATCTGCATTTTTATTCGTAATCGAGGATAGATTTAGATGTCTATGGGCCACAACAACCACTTACCATCAGATGGACTGTGTGCTCTTTTGTCATTCTATCCTATAAAAAAAATTCCTCCAACACCACAGAGCCACACATTCCACAAAAACTAGGCACAAAAGAAAACGGTGAGCTGAAAGTAGGAAAATTCGGAATATATTATACGGCAATAAAACCAAAGGGGCCAGCACCTGGCAGATTCTATTGGGAAAGAGGGACTCTTTATGATGAACTTTTTCTTCTAAACGCGGCCCCGCAGAAAATAGACATGTTCAAGCCTCGAGGCTTCCACAAAAAAAGAGATTGACTTTATTATGGCGACCGTATATTATGATATATATGACAACTGCTCAGTAATGTCTCAGTGATCGCGTGGATGAAACCTGGCAGCGACCACCGAATGGTGAGGAGTATACTGCACCTAAACGTTAAGTTTAACAGGTCAAGTCTAATGAAGTCAACGCTCCGTCCCCCCTCGTCGACAGATCTCCAAATGCATGCGGTGGAACTTACGCAACTTCAATACAGCTCGTATTTAAGAAACCATCGAGTGGAACCAGGGCTCTAAAGTATTTTCCAGAGATCTGTCTGCCAGAAAGAGCCAACTGTCTAAGCTGAAGACTGAATGTGGCAGCACCGTTTCCAGAACACCTGAGATTTTGAGTAAGATTGAGAGGTTCTATGTGCAGCTGTACACGTCATCGTTGGAACCACACATAAGTGTGAGTAATGACTCAAGAGAAATTGTTATCCGACATTATTCCGATGATATTCCAGACGTTAGTCTGAGCGATATTACAATGGCGCTCGAGCACCTTAAAAATGGTAAGGCCCCTGGCGTGGATGGAATTAGAGCAGAGCTTCTTAAAGCGGGTGGAAACCCGGTACCTACTTAAAGTCCTTTAGAAGTTCTTCAATTACGTCTTCCACTACTCCGAAAGCGTGAAGCAGAAGTGCGGTGGTCATGTTCTTCAAGAAAGGCGACAATGCTCTCTTGAAGAACTACAGACCGATTTCCCTTCTGAGCTGCGTCTTCGTGCTGTTTTCTAGAGTCATTACGAATCGTCTCGCCCGCAGACTATACGACTTCCAGCCTCCTGAAAACGCCGGTTTTCGAAAAGGATTTAGCATCATAGACCACATACATACCCTTCGGCAAATTGTACAGGAGACAGAGAGTACAATCTGCCACCTTGTCCTACATATGAGAACTATAAGAAAGCCAATGGTTCCGTCGGAATTTGGACGGTGCTGCAGTCCCTTCAGCGGTTCCAAGTTAACTGTCGGTATATCGAAGTGCTGAAGTGATTGTTCAGCAAGGCTACGATGGTTATGCGAGTTTGCAACCAGCATACGAAACCTATCCAACTGCAGAGAAGTGTAAGACATGGTGACGTAATATCCTCAAAACTCTTCACCGCCGCATTGGAAGACGTTTTCAAGCTACTGGACTTAAAAGAATACGGTATTAACGTCAATAGCAAGTACACCTTCGATTTTCCAAAGATATAATACCTAAGGCAGAATCACCGGAGGACCTAAGCACATTGCTCAATAGTGTCTCCCAACGGATAGGTCTTAAGATGAACTTGGACAAAAGTGTACTCGTTATTTGTCACCCTTATTCTATAAAAAAAAGCTTTAATTTAGTAGTCAGAAACACAGATAATGTGGGTATCTATAGAAGATAACCATTTTGAATAAAAATATAAAGTTATATAGTTGTCTCGTTCCGTAACGTAGTTCATCAAATACTGAACTATTTTCAAAAGTAAATCTGATCTACTTAAGAGGACATTTTGAGAAATTTAATCGATAGTGTTAGCTAGCTTCAAGGCACTTTCACCTTAATGATTATTGAGATGTTATTCACGTGACATATTTCTTTGCCAAAAATAAATACTGGATTTTGGACAGATACACTTTTATTTTTATTACCTACTAAAAAGATTATCTTAAAACTTACCTAACTGGCTTATCTTGCTAAGCTTAACCTAACAAAACACATATAATGAGTAGAGCAACGCTGTAGCTAGCACGAATGGTTCGGTTCGACCGAGTTAGGACCACACTCGTATGAGTGTGGTCCTAATGGTGTAGTTCTGTATAGAATACCAGCGTAAAATAGCTTTCAATTTTGTTTATTTATTCTTTATTGCATTCCCTATGTCTTAAGAGCATCGCTGCAGCTACATTATTGTTGTAGCACGAATGGTTCGGCTCGACTGGGGTACGACCAGTCGTCTGAATACCAGCGTAAAATAGCTTACATTTTTGATTATTTAATCTTAATGCATTCCCTGTTACAAAATAATACAATTTTTACGTGGTCCCATGCCGGTCGAGTCGAACTCCTCCCTAAAAAAGGCGACCGCTCAGACCCGTCCAACTACCGGCCTATCACCATCACCACCTTGTTCTCCAAAACAATGGATTAACTGCCAGTTCATGAGGTACCTTGAGGATCACCAACTGATTAGTGACCGTCAATACGGTTTTCGCCGTAGTCGATCAGCTGGTGATCTTCTGGTCTTCCTAACTCACAGATGGGTGGAGGCAGTGGAGTCAAAGGGGGAGGCATTGGCCGTTAGTTTGGACATTGCGAAGGCCTTCGATCGGGTTTGGCACAAAGCGCTTCTTTCGAAGCTCCCTTCCTATGGGCTTCCCGAGAAATTGTGCGATTGGATCACCAGCTTTTTTGCAGATCGGAGCATCAAGGTGGTTGTAGACGGGGCAAGCTCCGATTACAAGCCTATTAATTCTGGTACTCCACAAGGCTGCGTGCTATTGCCAACGCTGTTTCTTCTGCATATCAATGATATGTTGCAAACCCGTAACATTCATTGATATGCAGATGACAGCACCGGTAATGCTCTGTACACTGGCCGTGCCAATATTTCTCGGGAAAACGTCTCCGAGTACCGGGACAAACTTGTGTCTGAAGTCGAGTCTTTGCTGAACAGAGTCTCGGATTGGGGGTGACTAAATCTACTCCAGTTTAACCCCCAGAAGACACAAGTTTGCGCGTTAACCGCTAAAAAGAACCCCTTTTTCGTGTCTCCCTAGTTTCAAGGCACTCCCCCTTGTTGCCTCAGCCAGTATCGTTATCCTCGGCATCGACATATCGAGTGACGTGCAGTTTCATGGTCACTTGGAAGAGAAGGCCAAATTGGCCTCTAAAAAGCTTGGCGTGCTCAGCAGAGCGGGACAGTATTTCATGCCAGCACACCACCTGCAACTTTACAAGGCGCAGGTTCGGCGCACATGGAATACTGTTCCCATCTCTGGGCTGGGGCTCCCCAGTACCAGCTCCTTCCACTTGACCGCATCCAGCGCACAGCGGCTCGAATCGTCGACGACCGAGTGCTTTCCGATCGGCTCGATTCACAGGCGCTGCGAAGGGATGTTGCATCTCTTTGCATTTTCTTTCGCATATACCATTGGGAGTTCTCTGAGGAATTGTTCGGATTACTCCCAGCCGCCAAATTTCGTGAACGCACTACGCGGCAAATATCCCGATACCATCCACACCATCTGGATGCTTGGCGTTCCACCACTGTATGTTCCACAAGGAGTTTTCTTCCGCGTACGACCTCTCTGTGGAAATGTTTACCACCGGCGATTTTTCCGGACTGATACGACATGGGGACCTTCAAGAAAAGAGCTTACTCCTTTCTGAAAGGCCGGCAACGCACCTGTAAATCCTCTGGTGTTGCGGTTGATCATGGGCGACGGTAGTCACTTAACATCAGGTGAGCCGCATGCTCGTTTGCCCCCTCTTCTATAAAAAAACCATTCATGCTACAACAATAATATACTCGTAGCTGCAACTTTGCTCTATTTATAATATTTCTTTTCATAGACCATAGAATACGGGGGTTAAGTTTAGCAAGATAATCCAGTTAGGTAATAAAAACGCAATAAAGAATAAAGAAACATAAATTAAAGTTATTTTACGCTGGTTTTCTGTAAGAGCGTTGTCCTACCCCGGTCGAGCCGAAACATTTGTGCTACAACAAAAATATAGCAGCAACGTGGGTCTAGCTCTTCATTAATTGTAATATTTTGTAATATGGGTAAAGAATGCAATGCAAAATAAATAAAATGATGATACTCACATTAATATAACTATCATAACTTAATAACATCCACTGAACATTGTAAAATATCTAACCTATTTTATTACTTTCAAAGACTTTATAAAATGGTTTTATTAGCTTTCAAACTATTTGGCACTAATCCATCTCCTTTGAAAGAAGTTTTAGACGAGACTCTCAGTAACAAGGTCTAGAGCCATTATCAACGATAAATTTATTATTACTTACTTCAATATTACTCATAAAATAGGTCAAATTAGACAAAGTAATGAAAAGGAGAGCAAAAGGACCAAATTCACACTACTTTGAATAAAGATTATACATATCTACAAACACACAAACACACGGGCACAATTATTCATTCTTTACAATTGAAAATCCATTGCTGATTAAATCCTCAAACATCCTCATAGAACAGTCAGATGAATATGTAATTGGTGGGGAAGACGATGAAGAAGGTGGTGATGAAATAGAGCTACAAATAAGTGAGCACGAAACTGATACAGAAGAAGAATGCGATTAAGAACCAGAAGCTGTCACGGAAAATCAGAGCATTGGTACAAGTAGCGAGGATGATGTTCCCTTGTCTCACTTGCAAATTTCAAAGTGTTACGTGGTCCATAGAAAATTAAGAAATGGTAGGATTGAAGTAATTTACGGACGGAAGAAGCAACCGCCGCCACCAACATATCGCACCCGCAGTCAGAATGTCGTGACTTATTTACCAGGACCTAAAGCCATATGTAGAGGAGCAGATACTATACAGATAGATACCGATACAGGTGCTGAAAAAACCTGAATACTGTTATTTTATCATCCTCATATATTGTCTCATAGGAGGGACATTTACCTTAGTTGCTCGCTTGGCAGGCGGAATGCCAATAGTAGTTGTTTTTTATTAAAACTCTTACCAGATATCTGCTGCTGCCATCCCATGTTCCATTTGTGCATGTCGTCTCTTACGACACCCACGTGATGATATTAGCAGTGGATTTTCTTTCGGCTGCCATACTTAACATTTGTAAAATTAATATTAGTTAATTTAAAAAAAATATTTTTTGTGTAGTTGCGGCGTTAGAGATTCTACAACCTTATATCATCCCGTGGATGTCATAAGGGGCGACAGGGGAAAACTGAAACAGAAGATATGCAGCAGCATCTGCCTGGTAATAGTTCAAATAATAAAAAAAAATCAGGAAAATCCGTGGGGGAAAACTGTGTTCAGAAATGGACGTTTTGTAGGCTTTAAATTAATAAATAAAATAAATATTAGTAAATTGTATTTTAGTTGAGTTTTTACACATTATTTTTATATAGTTCCTAAGATTCCCACCGTGGTTTGCCACTATCACCTTTTTTTGTGGCAAGCCTGGTGATATACACCATTAAAATGTTATAAAAGTTATAAAAGAAAGAGATCAGCTATAGGTCCGTTACCTAATGAGCTTTACCAATACAGCAAGGAATATGAGGTAGCTCAAGTTTATTGCTGCATTAAAATTACAGTTGAATGAGGCAAATGAGCAAATAGCACAATTTAAATCATACATAGATAACCTAAAAGCCTCCCAGACTCAAAGCCTGTTCTCTGAGCCTGTACAATTTAATACTTGCAACAATAGATTTAACAACTTAGTGACGACTCTTACTCTTCAGAAAAAACAGTATATCAAAATTGAAGAAATATTTAAAAGGTAATAAATACGTGAGGAAAATACGTATATTTATAAAAATAAGACAATACCAAAAACATGTTAATTTATGTAAAGAAAAGCAATCACAAATATGAACTTAAGTTGTATTCGATTGAGGTTGATAACATTAAAAAATGTTGTGAGACTGACGTAGAGTGCCTTAAAAAGAACATATACTAAATACTATAATATTAGTTGCAATGTATAAAAATATATATAAATATTAGTATTAGAATTAAGGCATTATAGCTAGCTAGCTTTATTTCATATTGTTATATACCCTTGCTGGGAGCATGTGCTGTAATTTATCACACAAAACCACATGTAAATGCAATAAATAAATAAAAAATCGGAATAAATAAATAAATACGTAATATGTATAATACATAATAAATAAATAGTATAATGAGTTATGGTTTGACTCCCTAGTAAAACATCAATGTAAGTGTCAGCGTTCAATACCACTTTCTTCAGAGTCGATGTGGTAGAAATTCAATAATTAATTAAATGATTCATCAAAACTCTATGACAGTACCATAACAGGGGAGATATACATAAAAATATCAATAAAATTATATAATTGTGTATAGCGATGACATGGAAAAAAAATCTTGACATAATTTTAAAAGTATTTAAAGGGACAAAAATTATAAATTGCTGCATGTCTGGAGCATCTTTTTGTGACATCCTAAATAAAATTATAGTTACTAAATTTTGCCCAAATACTACAGTAATAATTTTTGTTAGTAGAAAAGGCAGTGTAAATAGCAAACATTTATTAAGATATATTGAACAAATTAATGACTGAAATGTACACAAAATTATCTTGTTCACTCTGCCTTACTTACAGGGATTGCCACAAAAAAATAATCTAAGACATAGTTTGAATTTACAAATGAATAATTTAATATGTTTTTAATGATAATAATGACAAATTTCATTTAATTGACATAGTTAATTTAATTAAAAAGTTTTGGACAAAGGATAGGTCAAACCTACGCAAATATAACTTAAGACTGATTGGTTGCGCCAAAACTCACATATAGTTGACTATATTAGCTGGCCCATCCTCTTCACTTCCTCCCTCCTGCACGGGCATGTCCAATAGAAGACTCAAAGATATAGTAAGTAGATATAGTGGCGTCATTTCGGGCGCCCAATGAGAGGGGGCTACGCAAAAGTGAAAGGGGAAACACGCCACCAGCCGACCAGAGTTTTCGACGTGCACCGGCGCCGAGCAGTTGGAGCTAGATATTAGTTATGAAAGCACCTCTGTGGCAGTAAGCGACAAAACAACTTAGTTGTCACTGCTAGCGCAAGTGCATTTGTCGTCGTGCACTAGTGTGAATAATTTGTCGTTGCGCACCACCGCAGAGTAGGAGACAATCGGAAGATCAACGCCCATGTAAGTACATTTTCCCATCTGATGCTTCTGCCCCTGTCAGCTAATATAGTAAATTATGTCCTAGCAAAGTGTGTCGTCCAAAACCCGGCCACATACCACGTCCGCCATCTTGTTTTGGTTATAACTAACTACACACGTACAGTCCACCTATCGTTAATCTTGCATACAAATCTTTGGGTCATTAATCCCGTAATCAAAACCCGGGACCCTATAGCCAACCGTTTTGTGGTTCCTTCTCTCCGAATACGAAGGACAACCTAGTCACCCTAACCACTTAGTGACCATTCGTTTCTGGATTCGAACCCAGGAACCCCTAGCTCCACCATTTTGTGGAAGACTACTTCTATTAAGCAGCATAATCATTTGACATTTAGCTTCGAATCAGTTCCAACTAATTTAAATTATTGAATGCGACATTAGAGGCAATTTTAAGCAACAATAAAAGTTTAATTAATTTAGTGCATTAAAATATACAAGGCATGATGGACAAAGAATTAGAAGTTCAATTGTTTTAAATCATAACAACATACATATACTATATATTACTGAACATTGGCTAAAAGATTATATAATTTCATGTTTAATTTCAGAAATCACCAGGTCATTCTTAATATTAGCAGATAAATCTTTATAATAAATAAGAACATAAGGATATTGTGAGCCTCTGTGTTGAGCGAATTGCAGAAATGGCTTGTGTCGAACTCGAGCACCTCATTGTTGTAAGTGTTTACAGAACCTAATGTGCTACTCAAGGCTATTTTAAAAAGATTTTGGGAGAAGTTTTGCTCAAACGTAATAAACAGAACAAGTCTGTAGTAATATGTGAAGACTTTAATATCAATCTCGTCGAAAGTTCTTCCATTAGTATTAAGTTTAGCTCATTGTTTAAATCTCATAACTTTGTTAATTAATTCTTAAAATCAACACGTATTGCTGGGCCTAGTGCGACTTGCATAGATAATATTTTTACAGATGTTAAGCCCGTGTATAAATTAATTACTGAAAAAGTTCGGATCACTGTGAACAGTTGGTCTCATTGGCTGGGATTGTTCCTGTTGGCATAATATACAAAAATACTGGTCAACATAAAGTCTCTTCAATAACAGATGTAGTCAAAAGAAGACTAATTATCATTTCCTTGTTAAACGATAAAATTTGTGTTGGTTTTCTAATACAGAATTTTGTGATGTAGGAATGTTAAAAATCGAAATATGTACCAATGTGTTTTTAAATGGGGAAGAACTGAGCCCTGTTGAACCCACCGTTTTTCTTGGCTTAACTCTCAAAACAAAGATTCAGTGAGGCCCCCATATATATAAATTAGCAAGCAGAAAAAGCTCTGCAGCTTATGTTGTATAAAAAATTAGAGGTCTCACTAGTGTCGAGACAGGTAGATTACTTTATTTCAGTTACTTCCGTAGCAAAATATCTTAAGGGGTTTTGCTATGGAGCAATGCGGATGATTTAGAAACTATTTTTGTTTTGCAGTAAGGGCCATAAGAGCTATTTGCAACCTTTTTAGGTTTTCGAGAGATTCTCTTAAAGAAAATTTTTAAGAAATAATTATATTAACTTTGGGCTCTCAGTGTATTTACGAAAATTTAATGTAAAACAAAGGTAGTTTTAGTAAAAAAACGTGATATAAACTCTGTAAACACTAGAAACAAACACAAGCTAGTGATACCAGTTTCTCGACTCCACAGAGTCAGTAATTCATTCTTGAGGCAATGTTTACGCTATTACAGGAAAATCCCAGAAAATATACATTCTATTACCAAGTTTAAATGTCTTATTAAACAAAAAAGTGTATAAAAGAGTTATTATAATATAAATGAATACATGGTTCCATGGTGAATACATGGTTCCATGGTGAATACATGGTTCCATGGTGAATACATGGTTCCATGGTGAATACATGGTTCCATGGTGAATACATGGTTCCATGGTGAATACATGGTCAAAAAGTTCCCGCTGGCATTCTTGCTGGTTCTTCCTAGGACCGAGGTATTTTTCCGAATCAGTGATAAAGTAAAAAATGACTTTCATTAAGAATTACATGCGATCTATATTGAATAAAAACATTCTAATCTATTCAGGGATCACTCTAAATATCGGGATTTCAAAAAGTCATTCTTTATCTAATGAAAGTGACAAACCAGCACACGATCCACTAGATGGTAAGTGAATGCTGTGGCGCATAAACATCTACATCTACTCTCGTTTAATTATCAAAAAGCATATGCGCTGTGGCCCCTGAGGACTAAAAAGCCTCATTTAAAAAAAAGGGTTTCCGGTTCCGTAAGCTCACCACATGCACCACACCGCCATACAACAGCATGGATCTACCACTTATAGAATAATCCACGACTAATCAATAAATTTAATCTTATTGAACTAAAATATAAAACTCAAAATCCCGGATAGCACGTAGAGAATTACATCCGCAACACGTCGAGCTAACGATTATGGTTAATACGTCTGCTACGAACACCGTAGCTTCTAAGCACGGACTATGCAAATGAATTTGGAAACGAGAATAGTTTAGAATTCCGTGAAAGCTGACAAGAGGCTTACCGGGATAGTTTACCTGTATTGCAGAGAATTTAATAAAACTTTGTAACAAGCGTTTCATCTCCTCGTTTGTTAAAATATTACATATTATATAATTTCTGTACCAACATATTTACTCACTATGACATTATGGTACTGTTTTTGTGCCTTAAATCTACCTTAGTAGGTATATATACCAACAAAATACTAGCGTAAAATTGCAGTATAATGTTTTTCGTATGGTGAGTCTACAGAACCGTAGATTATTTTCACTGAAAACGATGCATTACATCTTAGTCCTCAGGAGTGACAACGCATCTGCATTTTGATTCTTAATCGAGGATAAATTTAGATATTGTTACGAGCTTGAGGTTCGTGACAATAAAAATTGCCGATAAAATTACCTAGATTAACACTTTAATTTACTTTACACAAATTAAAACTTAAAACACTAATAATTAAACACACTAATTCACTTTATTCCGCTCCGAAGCTTCGCTTGTGTCGCCAATTCCAATACTGCCTCGATTGCATCTTGCAGCGCCTATTTATATAAATTAGCAAAGAAGCATCCGGAATATTCAAGTAAAAGAAAAAGGGACGAGTGTGCGAGTGTAGATTTTCTAGAAACTTACGAGGGTGGATTGAAAAGTACTCGGCCTAACCAAGAAAATAAACACCTACTAAATCAGTTATATTTTTATTTTTCTACATAATCACCATCAAGTTCAATACACTTTTGCCACCTCCCCTTCCAAGCATTTAGACCGTTGAAAAAAAATGATTCTTCCTTAGAGTCAAAATATGCGTCTACAGCTGCTTTGACCTCGTCGTTTGTCGAAAATCTTTGACCTCCCAAGTGCTTTTTTAGGTTAGGGAACAGAAAGAAGTCTGATGGTGCCAGATCAGGTGAATACGGCGGATGCGGTAACAGTTCAAAGCCACAGTTGTGAATTTCAGCCATTGACTGTACTGACGTGTGAACACGGGCGTTATCTTGATGAAACAGGACTTTTCTTCTGAGCATTCCTCGACGTTTTTCTTTTATTTCCTCTCGTAAACGACGTAGTAAGGTGCAGTAGTAATCAGAGTTTATAGTCTGACCCCTTTCAAGATAATCAATCATAATCACACCTTTCGAGTCCCAGAATACTGAAGCCATCACCTTATTTGCCGGCAAAATCGACTTAGCCTTTTTAGAGGGTGGTGAACCAGGTCTTCTCCACTGTTTTGATTGTTGTTTTGTTTCCGGTGTACAGTAATGAACCCATGTTTCGTCCATAGTAACAAAACGATTCAAAAAATCATCTGCATCGGCTTCAAATAACTCCAAACATTCGCGTGAAATAGTCAATCGCGTCCTTTTTTTGTTCAACTGAAAGCAGTCGCGGAACCCACCTCGCAGACACCTTGTGGAAACCCAACTCGTTGACAATGATGTTTTGAGTTCGTTCATAAGAGATGCCAATAATCTCGGCTATCTCTCTAATTTTTAATCTGCGGTCTCCCATTATTAAATTAAGTACTTTTTTTAATATTTTCGTCAGTAGTTGACGTCGAAGGCCTTCCAGAGCGGGGTTCATCTTTCACACTCTCTCTACCACGCTTAAATTCTGCTATCCATTTTTTGACGGATGAATATGACAGAGCACAATCGCCTAATGTACTGACCATGTCATCATGGATGGCTTTTGATGATAGCCCCTTCTTATGGAGGTACTTAATGACGGCACGTTGCTCGATTTGCTCCATTCGCGGAAATTATGTCCGATTACTTTGTTAATAAATTTATAAAATCACAACTAATTATCGCACACGTTTCGAACTTCACACAATGAACTAGTCTGAACTGAACTAAATAATGTGGGTAGATTTGATTTTTAGAATTGAATGGATCTGTGTTAGGCCGAGTACTTTTCAATCCACCTAGGTAGTTCTTCGGATGGCGCTGTCAGTTGAGTGATTTGTGATGTCATTTTCTCAATGCTCCCCTCGCTCTCGTTCCTGACACTAGATGGCGCTAGTGTATCGTCGACTTGAGCGTGTAACAATATCTATGGACCACAGAATACACTTACTTACGGATGAACTGTGTGCTCATTTGTCACCCTTATTCTAAAAAATAAATATATAATTTTTGTTTAAAACATAATTTTAGATTTACCTACAGATTCACTCACTACGACGGTATGGATCTTCTTTTGTGCCTTAAATCTACCTGAGTAAGTGCCTCTTTAGGCCGCACGCAAAAAGTTTACCGTTGATCACACCTACCCTTTCCGCAGACCGCGTTCCGTACTTGTGTACTCAGTAGCAAATCACAATATGCGATTCAAATTCTCCAGTTCAATTCCAGTTACTCGTCTACAAAAGTCAGTAATTCCTTCATGGGTGTGGGGTATGGTGGTATACGCTTTTACAGTACTCAAAAAATAAGCAGCCCTTATATAACAATAAGTAAAATTTCATTAAACAAAAATCGTTCAATAAGTGTTATTATACTAAAGGTAACATGATTGATAATAATCCCTGGGAATGAAGTGATCACTACCAAGCTGTTCTAAGTGTTTTCTAGAGGGTAAAAAAATCATCCAGGATATATATATATATATATGTTATTTAAAATCTTTAGGTGACAAATAAGCACACGGTCCACTTGATGGTAAGCGAATACTGTGGCCCATACACACACACAATTTTGGTATGGCTCGGTTGTGGACTATCACTTCGTCCCTGGTTACATGGTGTAAGCCAAGGTGCAGCGGAACAAAGTCAGTAGTGAGACACTGCCTTACTTTATTTATTTTTCTTCCAACATGTTGTTTTATTGAAAGAGTGAGATAGTATGATTGCTTTCTGTCACGACCAGGCTACCTGAGTCATAGCGTGACCATTTTTATACATATAACTTACTATTATGCAATAAATAATCTCATACGATTTTAATGAATCCTAAGTTAATTGTTGTACTAGATGTTTGAAAGTTACTTAATACAGCTGAATCTCCAAGTTACCTAAATACATCCCATAGCTATTGTATCGTCATTTACTTATATACATTTACGAATTTTGTAGATAAAAGGCATTTTGTATCTTTTTTTTGTGTAGCGCCTGATCAAAAACATCAGGCAATATCTTGGTGTTAGCCACTGATTTCGAATATTAAAAATATATAATTTACCGGTATAAAAATAACAAAAAACTGAGATATGACTCCTTTCTGTCGGGTCTCGGTCACAGATGACCGTTCTCTTTTGTCCTCAATTAAGAATCAAAATGCAAATGCGCTGTCACTCCTGAGAACTGAGATAGAATGCCTCGATTCCAGTAAAAAGGTTCTCCGGTTCTCTACACTCACCATACGAAACAAAGCAGCGTTACGCTGGTATTTTACGCTGGTATTTTGTGAGAGTACTGCCCGGTCAAGCTGACCCATTCGTGCTACAACTATAATGTAAACCACTACACCAAGAAGACAGTCAAGACATAGTGTATAGAAGAATTAAAGCCATGACAACAGAATGTATTTTAATGTGGGTGTTAAAGTGGGAATTATTTTATTATCTTTAGCTGTCTAAAGTTAACTTTTATTTTTTTTACCTTGTAAACTTTTAAGTTGGGTTTTTAACCTTTTTGAGTGGACTAAATTAAATAACAACACAATCGCAATGTCGTCTAAATAGTAACATTAAAATTGATTTGTCCCCTAATTTTCATCCCTAGTGCTGATATTTTTCCATAATTATATAGAAAAAAATCTCACCATAGAACCAGAGACAAAATACTCCATAAAGTATTCCCTATTTAATAAAAGAAGAATGATCGAAATCGGTTCACAAATGACGTTACGTATGTATAAAAAAAGCAGTCGAATTGTAAGCCACCTGTTTTGAAGACGGCTGAAAAGAGAATAAGTATTGTCGTTCCATTTAACAGATTACGAAGGCAAATAGTTGTCATTACCGCACGTTGTTTAAGAGAATACAAAACATTAATCCAAAAATTTAATTTAATTTATACAATAGCATAAAACGTTAGATAACTACACGTCTACTACCCCATATTAGCCCGTGGGTGTCGTAAGAGGAAAAATGATGATTTCCGCAGCACAACCAGAGTAACCGACACAGCAAAACGGAATAGTAAGCTGAAGCGGCAATGGATCGGCCATATAGCACAAAGAATCGACTACCCAGATAAGTTCTGCAAGGTCCGCCGCAGAAGAATACAAAAACTCTCCAATTACACTCTTAATCTCACAGAGGGAAACAAGTCAGGAGTTGGGTAGGAGCGTCTTCCTAATAAATAGTAAATATAAAAATTTACTGCACTTACCAACCTGCTTTTCAAGCGTGGCAACTATGCCAAATATCCCCCCTACGAGCCAATCTAAGGGGGGAGGCCTATGTTCAGCAGTGGACTTTAGTAGGCTGTACCGGTAAATAGGTGTCATTTTAAAGTCTGTGAGTTAAATGAACTTCACAGAAATAGTACTATAATTGTGATACAATTGTAAGCAAAAACGACTCACATCGTGATGTTAGCCTGATGTAACGCTTCTGCAATATGCTACGACTTAAAACGAATATAGTACAACACATCTGTTTCGACAAACAGGATACGATATAGCCATATCACACCTTGGATGCCGTAGATGGCGACAAAGGGAAACTGATAACAACTCGAAACTATAAAAAACTGCGTATGCCAACCCGCCTGCCTGCGTGGCAACCGTGGCAAGTATGGGAGGTTTATGTTCAGCAGACTTTTAATAGGTTGTAATGACAATGATTATAACGATGGGAATACGAAATGGAGGGGTCACAAATCATCCCCATGTACATGAACAGACACGATACCAACTAAGTGTACTTGAGTTCTGTTTTAGTACAAATAAGATAAGAGATTTACGTGGTAGAGCCACGATGCAGCTATATTGACCGGGGCAATACCACGCTCTCACAGAATACCAGCGTAAAATAGCAGTTTAATGCTACTGTGTTTCGTATGGTAACTGTAGAGAACTTGAGACCACTTTTACTGGAAACGAGGCATTCCATCTTAGCCCTCATGGGTGACAACGCATCTGTAATTTAATTCTTAATTGAAGAAAGGTTCTTGTCATCATTATTCTATAAAAAATACAAAGGGTGTACTCAATGCCATGAGGCAATCTCTATCAAATTCAGTCAGTCTACTCAAAGTCCATTGCTAAAGATAGGCCTTTCTTATAGGAATTTCATCACAGTCTTCAGGGCTGGCAACGCATCTGCATTTTGATTCTTAATTGAAGATAAATGTAGATGTCTATGGGGAACATATCCACTTACCATTCGGTGGACTGTGTACTCGTTTGTCACCCTTATTCTATAAAAAAAGCTTTAATTTAGTAGTCAGAAACACAGATAATGTGGGTATCTATAGAAGATAACCATTTTGAATAAAAATATAAAGTTATATAGTTGTCTCGTTCTGTAATGTAGTTCATCAAATACTGCTGAACTATTTTCAAAAGTAAATCTGATCTACTTAATAGGACATTTTGAGAAATTTAATCGATAGAGTTAGCTAGCTTCAAGGTACTTTCACCTTAATGATTATTGAGATGTTATTCACGTGACATATTTCTTTGCCAAAAATAAATACTGGATTTTGGCCAGATACACTTTTATTTTTATTACCTACTAAGAAGCTTATCTTAAAACTTACCTAACTGGCTTATCTTGCTAAGCTTAACCTAACAAAACACATATAATGAGTAGAGCAACGCTGTAGCTAGCACGAATGGTTCGGCTCGACCGAGTTAGGACCACACTCATACAGAATACCAGCGTAAAATAGCTTTCAATTTTGTTTATTTATTCTTTATTGCATTCCCTATGTCTTAAGAGCATCGCCGCGCTACATTATTGTTGTAGCACGAATGGTTCGGCTCGACTGGGGTACGACCAGTCGTCTGAATACCAGCGTAAAATAGCTTACATTTTTGATTATTTAATCTTTATTGCATTCCCTGTTACAAAATAATACAATTTTTACGTGGTCCCATGCCGGTCGAGTCGAACCCCTCCCTAAAAAAGGCGACCGCTCAGACCCGTCCAACTACCGGCCTATCGCCATCACCTCCTTGTTCTCCAAAACAATGGATTAACTGCCAGTTCATGAGGTACCTTGAGGATCACCAGCTGATTAGTGACCGCCAATACGGTTTTCGCCGCAGTCGATCAGCTGGTGATCTTCTGGTCTTCCTAACTCACAGATGGGCGGAGGCAGTAGAGTCAAAGGGGGAGGCATTGGCCGTTAGTTTGGACATTGCGAAGGCCTTCGATCGGGTTTGGCACAAAGCGCTTCTTTCGGAGCTTCTTCTGCATATCAATGATATGTTGCAAACCCGTAACATTCATTGATATGCAGATGACAGCACTGGTAATGCTCTGTTCACTGGCCGTGCCAATATTTCTCGGGAAAACGGCTCCGAGTACCGGGACAAACTTGTGCCTGAAATCGAGTCTTTGCTGAACAGAGTCTCGGATTGGGGGTGACTAAATCTATTCCAGTTTAACCCCCAGAAGACACAAGTTAGCGCGTTAACCGCTAAAAAGAACCCCTTTGTCGTGTCTCCCTAGTTTCAAGGCACTCCCCTTGTTGCCTCAGCCAGTATTGGTATCCTCGGCGTCGACATATCGAGTGACGTGCAGTTTCATGGTCACTTGGAAGAGAAGGCCAAATTAGCCTCTAAAAAGCTTGGCGTGCTCAGCAAAGCGGGACAGTATTTCATATATTAATCACATATTTCATGCCGGAACACCGCCTGCAACTTTACAAGGCGCAGGTTCGGCGCACATGGAATACTGTTCCCATCTCTGGGCTGAGGCTCCCTCAGTACCAGCTCCTTCCACTTGACCGCATCCAGCGCAGAGCAGCTCGAATCGTCGACGATCGATTGCTTTCCGATCGGCTCGATTCACTGGCGCTGCGAAGAGATGTTGCATCTATTTGCATTTTCTTTCGCATATACCATTGGGAGTGCTCTGAGGAATTGTTCGGATTAATCCCAGCCGCCAAATTTCGTGAACGCACTACGCGGCAAACATCCCGATACCATCCACATTATCTGGATGCTTGGCATTCCACCACTATATGTTCCACAAGGAGTTTTCTTCAGCGTACGACCTCTCTGTGGAATAGTTTACCACCGGCGATTTTTCCGGACCGATACGACATGGGGACCTTCAAGAAAAGAGCTTACTCCTTTCTGAAAGGCCGGCAACGCACCTGCAAATCCTCTGGTGTTGCGGTTGATCATGGGCGACGGTAGTCACTTAACATCAGGTGAGCCGCATGCTCGTTTGCCCCCTCTTCTATAAAAAAACCATTCATGCTACAACAATAATATACTCGTAGCTGCAACTTTGCTCTATTTATAATATTTCTTTTCATAGACCATAGAATACGGGGGTTAAGTTTAGCAAGATAATCCAGTTAGGTAATAAAAATGCAATAAAGAATAAAGAAACATACATTAAAGTTATTTTACGCTGGTTATCTGTAAGAGCGTTGTCCTACCCCGGTCGAGCCGAAACATTTGTGCTACAACAAAAATATAGCTGCAACGTGGGTCTACCTCTTCATTAATTGTATTATTTTGTAATATGGATAAAGAATGCAATGCAAAATAAATAAAATGATATCATCATTCTCACATTAATATAACTATCACAACTTAATAACATCCACTGAACATTGTAAAATATCTAACCTATTTTATTACTTTCAAAGACTGTATAAAATGTTTTTATTAGCTTTCAAACTATTTGGCACTAATCCATCTCCTTTGATAGAAGTTTTGGACGAGAGACTCTCAGTAACAAGGTCTATAGCCATTATCAACGATAAATTTATTATTACTTACTTCAATATTACTCATAAAATAGGACAAATTAGACAAAGTAATGAAAAGGAGAGCAAAAGGACCAAATTCACACTACTTTGAATAAAGATTATACATATCTATAAACACACAAACACAGGGGCACAATTATTCATTCTTTACAATTGAAAATCCACTGCTGATTAAATCCTCAAACATCCTCATAGAAGAGTCAGATGAAGATGTAATTGGTGGGGAAGACGATGAAGAAGGTGGTGATGAAATAGAGCTACAAATAAGTGAGCACGAAACTGATACAGAAGAAGAATGCGATTAAGAACCAGAAGCTGTCACGGAAAATCAGAGCATTGGTACAAGTAGCGAGGATGATGTTCCCTTGTCTCACTTGCAAATTTCAAAGTGTTACGTGGTGCATAGAAAATTAAGAAATGGTAGGATTGAAGTAATTTACGGACGGAAGAAGCAACCGTCGCCACCAACATATCGCACCCGCAGTCAGAATGTCGTGACTTATTTACCAGGACCTAAAGCCATATGTAGAGGGGCAGATACTATACAGATAGATACCGATACAGGTGCTGAAGAAACCTGAATACTGTTATTTTATCATCCTCATATATTGTCTCATAGGAGGGACATTTACTTTAGTTGCTCGCTTGGCAGGCGGAATGCCAATAGTAGTTGTTTGTTATTAAAACTCTTACCAGATATCTGCTGCTGCCATCCCATGTTCCATTTGTGCATGTCGTCTCTTACGACACCCACGTGATGATATTAGCAGTGGATTTTCTTTCGGCTGCCATACTTAACATTTGTAAAATTAATATTAGTTAATTTAAAAAAAATATTTTTTGTGTAGTTGCGGCGTTAGAGATTCTACAACCTTATATCATCCCGTGGATGTCATAAGGGGCGACAGGGGAAAACTGAAACAGAAGATATGAAGCAGCATCAGCCTGGTAAGAGTTCAGATAATAAAAAAAAAATCAGGAAAATTCGTGGGGGAAAACTGTGTTCAGAAATGGACGTTTTGTAGGCTTTAAATTAATAAATAAAGTAAATATTAGTAAATTGTATTTTAGTTGAGTTTTTACACATTATTTTTATATAGTTCCTAAGATTCCCACCGTGGTTTGCCACTATCACCTTTTTTGTGGCAAGCCTGGTGATATACACCATTAAAATGTTATAAAAGTTATAAAAGAAAGAGATCAGCTATAGGCCCGTTACCTAATGAGCTTGACCAATACAGCAAGGAATATGAGGTAGCTCTCAAGTTTATTGCTGCATTAAAATTACAGTTGAATGAGGCAAATGAGCAAATAGCACAATCTAAATCATACATAGATAACCTAAAAAGCCTCCCAGACTCACTCCTGTTCTCTGAGCCTGTACAATTTAATACTTGCAACAATAGATTTAACTAGTGACGATTCTTACACTTCAGAAAAAAGAGTATATCAAAATTGAAGAAATATTTAAAAGGTAATAAATACGTGAGGAAAATACGTATATTAATAAAAATAAGATCAATACCAAAAAACATGTTAGTGTATGTAAAGAAAAGCAATCATTGATGTATGAACTTAAGTTGTATTCGATTGAGGTTGATAACATTAAAAAATATTGTGAGACTGACGTAGAGTGCCGTGCCTTAAAAGAAACATATACTAAATACTATAATATTAGTTGCAATGTATAAAAAATATATAAATATTAGTATTAGAATTAAGGAATTAGAGCTAGCTAGTTTTATTTCATATTATATACCCTTGCTGGGAGCATGTGCTGTAATTTATCACACAAAACCATATGTAAATGCAATAAATAAATAAAAAAATCGGAATAAATAAATAAATACGTAATATGTATAATACGTAACAAATAAATAGTATAATGAGGAATGGTTTGACTCCCTAGTAAAACATCAATAAAACATCAGCGTTCAATACCACTTTCTTCAGAGTCGATGTGGTAATAATTCAATAATTAATTAAATGATTCATCAAAACTCTATGACAGTACCATAACAGTGAAGATATACATAAAAAGAATGGAAATATCAATAAAATAATATAATTGTGTATAGCGATGACATGGAAAAAAATCTTGACATAATTTTAAAAGTATTTAAAGGGACAAAAAATTACAAATTGCTGCATGTCTGGAGCATCTTTTTGTGACATCCTAAATAAAATGATAGTTACAAAATTTTGCCCAAATACTACAATAATAATTTTTGTTGGTAGAAAAGGCAGTGTAAACAGCAAACAGTTATTAAGATATATTGAACAACTTAATGACTTAAATGTGCACAAAACTATCTTGTTCACTCTGCCTTACTTACAGGGATTGCCACAAGAAAATAATCTAAGACATAGTTTGAATATACAAATGAATAATTTAATATGTTTTTAATGATAATTATGACAAATTTCATTTAATTGACATAATTAATTTAATTAAAAGTTTTGGACAAAGGATAGGTAAAACCTATGCAAATATAACTTAAGACTGATTGGTTGTGCCACAACTCACATTTAGTTGACTATATTAGCTGGTAATTACCGTGTAGTGGCGGTTGAGAATATCCACTACCCCATATCTTCCCGTGGGTGTCGTAAGAGGCGACAGAGGGAGACAGGCAGGAGATGGGCAGCAGCATCTTTCTGATAACAACTGTGTTATAATAAAAAACTGCGGTTGCCAACCCGCTCGCCAAGCGTGGCAACTATGGCAAATATCCCCCCATGAGCAACGACGCAAACAAACAGCCCCCAGTCCCCGGCGGCCCCGCTATTCCTGGCTACGGTGGCGACCATGGTAACGGCGGGGCAGGAGGTGCTAAGAATCTCCGGTGGAGGTTCGGTTGCCACCTACGACGACTCGACCTGGCAACGTATAACGCACGCACCCTGAGGACTGACGAGAAGATACTAGAGCTGAAAGAAGAGGTAGACAAGTTGCGCTGGCATATTATTGGATTATCTGAGGTCCGAAGAGAGGGGGAGGACACGGTAATCCTCGAGTGCAGCAACTTGTTCTATCACCGGGAGGGCGACCATCTGTCCCAAGGAGGTGTCGGATTTATCGTCCACAAGTCTCTCTCTCTCGTTGTAAAGATTGGGAGTGTGTCGACGAGGGTCGCGTACCTGATACTCAGAATCACCAAACGGTATTCGCTGAAGGTCATACAGGTTTACGCACCAACCTCGGCACATCCCGATGAGAAGGTGGAGGAAATGTATGAGGATATTTTCAGAGCCATGCATTCCTCCAAAACTCACTACACGGTGTTGATGGGAGACTTCAACGCAAAACTAGGCAACGCAAAACAAGAGAAAACGGTGAGCTGAAGGTGGGGAAATTTGGAGTAGGGCAACGGAACCGAAGGGGCCAGCAGCTGGCCGACTTCATGGAGAAAGAGGGACTCTTTATGATGAACTCTTTCTTCCAGAAGCGGCCCCACAGGAAGTGGACCTGGTCGAGCCCCGACGGTTTGACAAAAACTGAGATTGACTTCATTATGACGACCAGACGCCAACTGTTCAGTGATGTCTCAGTGATCGCAAGGGTGAAAACTGGCAGCGATCACCGAATGGTTAGAGGCACACTGAACCTAAATGTTAAGTTGGAGAGGTCTCGTCTAATGAAGTCAACGCTCCGTCCCTCTCGTGCTCTAATCCAGAATCCCGAAACCTTTCAGCTCGAGTTACAAAACCGCTTTCAGTGCCTAGAGGATTGCAATGCAGTGGACGATATGAATGACAAGCTCGTGGAAACTGTCCATGCGGTCGGAGCTAAGTTCTGCAAGACCCGCCGCAGAAGAACACAAAAACTCTCCGATCACACTCTTAATCTCATGGCTGTTAGACGGGAGATGAGGCTGCAATCGTCAACAGATTTGACAGCATACAGCTAACTGAACAGACAGATCTCCAAATGCATGCGGCGAGACTTACGCAACTTTAATACTGCTCGTATTAAAGAAGCGATCGAGCGGAACCAGGGCTCCAAAGTCTTTGCCAGAGATCTGTCTGCCAGAAAGAGCCAACTGTCAAGGCTGAAGACTGAGTGTGGCAACATCGTTTCCGGGACACCTGAGATTCTGAGTGAGATTGAGAGGTTCTATGGGCAGCTGTACACATCATCGTTGGAGCCACACGCAAGTGTGAGTAACGATCCAAGAGCAAGTCTTATCCGACACTATTCCGATGATATCCCGGACGTCAGTCTGAGCGAGATTAGAATGACTCTCCACCACCTTAAAAACGGCAAGACCCCGGGCGAGGATGGAATTACAGCGGAGCTTCTGAAAGCGGGTGGAACACCGGTACTTGAAGTCCTTCAGAAGCTCTTCAATTCCGTCCTCCATGGTGGCACTACTCCGGAGGCGTGGAGCAGAAGCGCGGTGGTCTTGTTCTTTAAGAAAGGCGACAATGCTCTCTTGAAGAACTACAGACCGATTTCCCTTCCGAGCCGCGTCTACGTGCTGTTTTCGAGAGTCATTACGAATCGTCTCGCACGCAGACTCGACGACTTCCAGCCTCCCGAACAAGCCGGTTTCCGAAAAGGCTTCAGTACCATAGACCACATACATACCCTTTGACAAATTGTACAGAAGTCCGAAGAGTACAATCTGCCACTTTGCCTGGCGTATGTGGACTATAAGAAAGCCTTTGATTCCGTCGAAATTTGGGCGGTGCTACAGTCTCTTCAGCGGTGCCTAGTTGACTGTCGGTATATTGAAATGCTGAAGTGTTTGTACAGTAGGGCTACAATGGCTATCCGAGTACAGAACCAGAGTACGAAACCTATCCAACTGCAGAGAGGTGTAAGACAGGGTGATGTTATATCCCCGAAACTCTTCACCGCTGCGTTGGAAGACGTTTTCAAGCTACTGGACTGGAAAGGATACGGTATTAACATCAATAGCGAGTACATCACTCACCTTCGATTTGCCGACGATATAGTCTTTACGGCAGAATCGCTGGAGGACCTTAGCACTATGCTCAATGACCTCAATGGTGTCTCCCAACGGATAGGTCTTAAGATGAACATGGATAAAACAAAGATCATGTTTAATGTCCATGTCACAACTATGCCGGTAGTTGTTGGGAGCACTATGCTCGAAGTTGTTGACGAGTACGTTTACCTGGAACAAATAGTCCGACTAGGTAAGTCCAACTTCGACCGAGAGGTCAATCGACGGATTCAACTCGGCTGGGCAGCTTTCGGGAAATTACGACACATCTTCTCGTCAGGTATACCTCAATCTCTGAAAACTAAAGTGTATAACCAGTGCGTGTTGCCAGTGATAACTTACGGATCTGAGACGTGGTCCTTCACCGCTGGCTGTATGAGGACGCTCAAGGTCGCTCAGCGAGCTATGGAGAGGGCTATGCTCGGAGTTTCACTGCATGATAGACTCAGAAATGAGGATATCCGCAGTAAAACCAGAGTGACCGACATAGCCCAACGGATTAGTAAGCTGAAGTGGCAATGGGCCGGCCATATAGCTCGAAGAACCGATAACCGATGGGGAAGAAAGGTAATCTCGAGTGGCAGCCTCGTACCGGTAGGCGTAGTGTAGGGCGACCCCCCACTAGATGGAGTGACGACCTGGTAAGACATGCAGGAAGTCGATGGATGCAGGTGGCTCAGGACCGTGATTTGTGGCATTACTTGGGGGGAGGCCTAAGTTCAGCAGTGGACTTGTGAAGGGCTGTAATGATGATGATGATGATGATGATTAGCTGGTAATATCCATCCTCTTCACTTCCTCCCTCCTGCACGGGCATGTCCAATAGAAGGCTAGATATAGTGGCGTCATTTCGGGCGCCCAATGAAAGGGGGCTACGCAAAAGTGAAAGGGGAAATACGCCACCAGCCGACCAGAGTTTTCGACGTGCACCGGCGCCGAGCAGTTGGAGCTAGATATTAGTTATGATAGCACCTCTGTGGCAGTCAGCCACAGAACAACTTAGTTGTCACTGCTAGCGCAAGTGCATTTGTCGTCGTGCACTAGTGTGAATAATTTGTCGTTGCGCACCACCGCAGCTGCAACGTAACGCCATCAACCTCGAGGATCGAGTAGGAGGCAATCAGAAGATCAACGCCCATGTAAGTGCATTTTCCCATCTTGAGCTGTTCTCATTTGTTGTTCTTTGCCCACAGAAGCTCATGCTCCTGCCCCTGTCAGCTGATATAGTAAATTATGTGCTAGCAAAGTGTGTCGTCCAAAACCCGGCCACGTGCCACGTCCGCCATCTTGTTTTAGTTATAACTAACTACACACATACAGTCCACCTATCGTTAATCTTGCATACAAATCTCTGGGTCATTAATCCCGTAATCAAAACCCGGGATCCTATAGCCAACCGTTTTGTGGTTCCTTCTCTCCGGATACGAAGGGCAACCTAGTCACCCTAACCACTTAGTGACCATTCGTTTCTAGATTCGAACCCAGGAACCCCAAGCGCCACCATTTTGTGGAAGACTGCTTCTATTAAGCAGAATAATAATTTGAAATTTAACTTCGAATCAGTTCCAACTAATTTAAATTATTGAATGCGACATTAGAGGCAATTTTAAGCAACAATAAAAGTTTAATTAATTTAGTGCATTAAAATATACAAGGCATGATGGACAAAGAATTTGAAGTTCAATTGTTTTAAATCGTAACAACATACATATACTATGTATTACTGAACATTTGCTAAGAGATTATATAATTTCATGTTTAATTTCAGAAATCACTAGTTCATCCTTAATATTAGCAGATAAATCTTTATTATAAATAAGAACATAAGGATATTGTGAGCCTCTGTGTTGAACGAATTGCAGATATGGCTTGTGTCGAACTCGAGCACCTCATTGTTGTAAGTGTTTACAGAACCTAATGTGCTACTCAAGGCTATTTTAAAAAGATTTTGGAATGCTCAAACGTAATAAACAGAACGAGTCTGTAGTAATATGTGAAGACTTTAATATCAATCTCGTTGAAAGTTCTTCCATTAGTATTAAGTTTAGCTCATTGTTTAAATCTCATAACTTTGTTAATTCATTCTTAAAATCAACACGTATTGCTGGGCCTAGTGCGACTTGTATAGATAATATTTTTACAGATGTTAATCCCGTGTATAAATTAATTACTGAAAAAGTTCGGATCACTGTGAACAGTTGGTCTCATTGGCTGGGTTTGTTCCTGTTGGCATAATATACAAAAATACTGGTCAACATAAAGTCTCTTCAATAACAGATGTAGTCAAAAGAAGACTAATTATCATTTCCTTGTTAAACGATAAAATTTGTGTTGGTTTTCTAATACAGAATTTTGTGATGTAGGAATGTTAAAAATCGAAATATGTACCAATGTGTTTTTAAATGGGGAAGAACTGAGCCCTGTTGAACCCACCGTTTTTCTTGGCTTAACTCTCAAAACAAAGATTCAGTGAGGCCCCCATATATATAAATTAGCAAGCAGACTAAGCTCTGCAGCTTATGTTGTATAAAAAATTAGAGGTCTCACTAGTGTCGAGACAGGTAGGTTACTTTATTTCAGTTACTTCCGTAGCAAAATATCTTAAAGGGTTTTTGCTATGGAGAAATGCGGATGATTTAGAAACTATTTTTGTTTTGCAGTAAGGGCCATAAGAGCTATTTGCAACCTTTTTAGGTTTTCGAGAGATTCTCTTAAAGAAAATTTTTAAGAAATAATTATATTAACTTTGGGCTCTCAGTGTATTTACGAAAATTTAATGTAAAACAAAGGTAGTTTTAGTAAAAAAACGTGATATAAACTCTGTAAACACTAGAAACAAACACAAGCTAGTGATACCAGTTTCTCGACTCCACAGTCAGTAATTCATTCTTGAGGCAATGTTTACGCTATTACAGGAAAATCCCAGAAAATATACATTCTATTACCAAGTTTAAATGTCTTATTAAACAAAAAGTGTATAAAAGAGTTATTATAATATAAATGAATACATGGTTCCATGGTGAATACATGGTTCCATGGTGAATACATGGTTCCATGGTGAATACATGGTTCCATGGTGAATACATGGTTCCATGGTGAATACATGGTTCCATGGTGAATACATGGTTCCATGGTGAATACATGGTTCCATGGTGAATACATGGTTCCATGGTGAATACATGGTTCCATGGTGAATACATGGTTCCATGGTGAATACATGGTCCCATGGTGAATATATGGTTCCATGGTGAATACATGGTTCCATGGTGAATACATGGTTCCATGGTGAATACATGGTTCCATGGTGAATACATGGTTCCATGGTGAATACATGGTTCCATGGTGAATACATGGTTCCATGGTGAGTACATGGTTCCATGGGGAATACATGGTTCCATGGTGAATACATGGTTCCATGGTGAATATATGGTCCAAAAGTTCCCGCTGGCATTCTTGCTGGTTCTTCTTAGGACCGAGGTATTTTTCCGAATCAGTGATAAAGTAAAAAATGACTTTCATTAAGAATTACATGAGATCTATATTGAATAAAAATATTCTAGTCTATTCAGGGGTCACTCTAAATATCGGGATTTCAAAAAGTCGTTCTTTATCTAATGAAAGTGACAAACCAGCACACTATCCACTAGATGGTAAGTGAATGCTGTGGCCCATAAACATCTACATCTACTCTCATTTAATTATCAAAAAGCATATGCGCTGTCGCCCCTGAGGGCTAAAAAGCCTCATTTTAAAAAAAAAGGGTTTCCGGTTCCGTAAACTCACCATATGCACCACACCGCCATACAACAGCATGGATCTACCACTTATAGAATAACCCAGGACTAATCAATAAATTTAATCTTATTGAACTAAAATATAAAACTCAAAATCCCGGATAGCACGTAGAGAGTTACATCCGCAACACGTCGAGCTAACGATTATGGTTAATACGTCTGCTACGAACACCGTAGCTTCTAAGCACGGACTATGCAAATGAATTTCGAAACGAGAATGGTTTAGAATTCCGTGAAAGCTGACAAGAGGCTTACCGGGATAGTTTACCTGTATTGCAGAGAATTTAATAAAACTTTGTAACAAGCGTTTCATCTCCTCGTTTGTTAAAATATTACATATTATATAATTTCTGTACCAACATATTTACTCACTATGACATTATGGTACTGTTTTTGTGCCTTAAATCTACCTTAGTAGGTATATATACCAACAAAATACTAGCGTAAAATTGCAGTATAATGTTTTTCGTATGGTGAGTCTACAGAACCGTAGATTATTTTCACTGGAAACGATGCATTACATCTTAGTCCTCAGGGGTGACAACGCATCTGCATTTTGATTCTTAATCGAGGATAAATTTAGATATTGTTACGAGCTTGAGGTTCGTGACAATAAAAATTGCCGATAAAATTACCTAAATTAACACTTTAATTTACTTTACACAAATTAAAACTTAAAACACTAATAATTAAACACACTAATGCACTTTATTCCGCTCCGAAGCTTCGCTTGTGTCGCCAATTCCAATACTGCCTCGATCGCATCTTGCAGCGCCTATTTATATAAATTAGCAAAGAAGCATCCGGAATATTCAAGTAAATGCGCGCAAAGGGACGAGTGTGCGAGTGTCCACACTCGTCCCTTTGCGCGCATTTACTTGAATAGTGTCAAGGGCTGTCCTATCCCGTGGTGCACCAACATTGTACAATTTCGATGCTCCTCTACTACGTGTCTGAGGTCCCCGCACGGCCGCACAACTTGTACATGTACGACACCAATCCTCGACATCGTCACGATAATGGACCCAGTAAAACTGTTCTCGGACCTTCAGTAGAGTTCGTTTAACTCCCAGATGGACTCTTGAACGACCATTATTTTTTTTTCTTCTTCCAATTATACAATAAACGTTTTTAACATTTTTATCTGCCAAACTGCATTACAGTTTGTCGGCAGTTATATAATTTCTGGCACAGCTGTAGAACATTCGGCACTTTAGCTTTAGGGACAACCATTTGCAAACGACAGCTGTCTCTTCGACCATTGTCCCATTTGCGGCACAGGACTCCATCCTGAATCAGCAAGCTGTCCCATTGGGCCCAATAGCTTTTCGTGGTTGAACTCATCGCTGAGACGTCCCTCCACTTAGGCTTGGTAGCACGGGCCTTCATCCATCCCAGAATCGGCTTGATGTCCGGATCTTCCTGCTGTGCATGTCGTAGGCTGTCCTTCCACCCGTTGCTGAGGTGGTCTGTCCTGAGCATCCTCACGGATACCACTTCCTTACTCTCTTGCCTACTACAATGGTTGCAATCTTTAGGACAAGGTCTTCTTGTCAATGCATCTGCGTTGCCGTGAGATTTCCCGCTGCAGTGTCTGATAGTAAAGTCGTATTCCTGCTGCTGCTGGGCGGTGCTGTTAGCCGCACTTCCTTTCTGAGACCGTTCACCTTCCCTTCCTAGGGTGTGCTTAGGGCAGCTGGACCGAAGATGGCCCCTTTCCCCACAGCCATAGCACCTAGGGCTGTATCTTTTATTGTGGTCGCGAACCGTAACTGCTGTAACCTCCCTAGCGTGAGGTGAACGATGATCCTGTCGCCGCCAGACAGTGTCGTTAGCTGCACTACCCTCTCGAGATCGATCAACTCTCCTTTCCATGGTTCTTTTAGGGCAGCTGGATCGAAGATGGCCCTTTTCCCCACAGCCATAGCACCTAGGGCTGTATCCTTTGCTGCGGTCACTCACTGTAGCGGCTGCAACCTCCCTGACGCGATGGGAACGATGATCCTGCCGCACGGCTTCCACCTCCAGTGCATGGGCCAAGGCGTCCTTAAGCGTCTCGTGGTGCCCCAGCCTCACAGCAGCTCTGACTTCAAGGTCGCGGATGCCGTCGATGAATTTCTGCACCAGGTTACCTTCAATGAGCGCAGGTACAGACCGGTATGCTTTTCGCACCAGCTTCTCCACCTCTAGAGCCCACTGCTGCAGGTTTTCGTTGATGCGCTGCACGCGATCTTTAAGCTGCGCACGAAAGACGTGTTCCAGGTGAGCGTCGCCATATCTCGCCTCCAATGCCTCAAGGAGTTGCTCATAAGTCACTTCCTCACCGAGAGCTTCCAGAACTGTTAAGGCCTGGTCGCGCAGGCCTAGTGTGAGAGCAGTCATGGCCTGACTTTTATTCCAGCCGTTCGCCTTCATAACAGCCTCGAACTGGATTTTGTAGGCTGACTAGGAAGAAGTCCCGTCAAACGGTGGCACCTTGAACCCACGTAGCGAAGGTGCTGAAGCTACTACGGGAGCTGTGGTTCCATCCCCAAGTTTGAGTTCATCCAGCGTTTTCTTAACTTGGTTGATTTGGGTCTCAGCTTCCGACAGGCGGTTATCATGTTGAGCAACCTTATCCTTCACCTCCCTTATCTCTTTCCCAAAGGTAGCGTGAAGGTCCTTCATGAGAAGCATCTGTTCTTCCTGGCCGCCCCGCAGCTGCTCTTCCAACCGACGGACCTGTTCCTCCTGTCGGCGAGCCTGTTCCTCCTGTCGGCGAGCTAGTTCCTCCTCCTGCTCTTTCAACAGACGGGCCTGTTCCTCTCGTCCGCGCTGCAGCTGCTCCTGTAGCATCATCATGAGACCATCTAAGTCAGGTACTGCAGGTGTAGGAGCTACTGACGGGCTCGCAGCCTCCGTGGCTGGCAGTTGGCCCTCCGACGTCTGCGGTGTTGCACCACCAAATCTCCTCTGGTCCGTCTCATGCTGGCGTTGACTGCGGGTACGGACACCCTCCGTTTCCTCCTTAGGTAAAATCGGCATGATTTTCTCCCACTTCTGACACCAATTGTTACGAGCTTGAGGTTCGTGACAATAAAAATTGCCGATAAAATTACCTAAATTAACACTTTACACTTTTATTTACTTAATTAACACTTTTTCTCAAATTTTATTAATTCTATAGCCACTAAGATTACTTCGTCCTACCACCTTTACGCAGATGATCTTCAAATATATACTCATGTTTCTCCTAGTGAAGTAGATGTAGCTATTAGCAACATAAACAGTGATCTTGAGCAAATATCAGATTGGGCAAAAACATATGGCTTGAAGATTAACCCCCTAAAGACTCAGGTAATTATCATCGGAAGTTCGTATATGATTGGAAAATCTAACATATCTCAAGCACCTCAAGTTGTTTTTAATGGAAATTTTATTCCTGTGAGTGAAAAAGTCAAGGACTTGGGAATTTATATTGACAGTAACCTATCATGGGGTCCTCAAATACAGGAGGTTAGTCGTAAACTCTTTGCAGCTGCCCGATCGTTGAACAGATTAAGGAACTTTCTACCTACTGCCACTAAAATTGCGCTTGCTCAATCTCTTCTTCTCCCAATTGTGGACTATGCAGATGTCAGCTATCTTGATCTCAATGAGAAGCAACTTGATAAACTTGAACGTCTTCAAAACTTTTGTATAAGATTCATATTTGGTTTGCGCAAATATGATCACGTATCTTGTTTTCGTAATAAGCTCAAGTGGCTTCCTATCCGTCTTCGCCGGAATGCTCATATTCTGTCACTTCTTTACAATGTTCTCTTTAATCCTTCCTATCCTTCTTATCTTAAGGATCGTTTTGAATTCCTTCACTATTCCCATTCGAAAGTTTTGAGATCATCAGAGAATTTTACATTAAAAATGCCTGCCCATAATAGCAAATTTATGGACAGGTCGTTTAGTATCCAAGCAGTCCGTCTATGGAATGCCCTACCTCTGTCAGTGAGACGCGCCCAGTCTTTACCTGTTTTTCAGAAACTTGTACACAGTCACTATCTTAATCTTTGAGTTCGTGCCATTTATATATGTAGTATACATTCGTATTTTTTTTTTGTATTTATTTGTTGTTTATTTCTAATTATATTATATAAAATATGGATATTTTTATAAATATTGTTTCTGCATCACCAAACCACACAATTTACTATTTTTTGCGATCCTGTCCATCCAAAGGTTGTCTGGAAGAAATCGCTTTTAGCGATAAGACCGCCCATTGTGACACTATTTTTTTTTCTTCTTCTTTCGTTTATGTATTGATTTGGTGTACAATAAAGAATTATCTATCTATCTATCTATCTTTAATTTACTTTACACAAATTAAAACTTAAAACACTAATAATTAAACACACTAATTCACTTTATTCCGCTCCGAAGCTTCGTTTGTGTCGCCAATTCCAATACTGCCTCGATCGCATCTTGCAGCGCCTATTTATATAAATTAGCAAAGAAGCATCCGGAATATTCAAGTAAATGCGCGTAAAGGGACGAGTGTGCGAGTGTAGATTTTCTAGAAACTTAGTTCTTCGGATGGCGCTGTCGGTTGAGTGATTTGTGATGTCATTTTTTCAATGCTCCCCTCGCTCTCGTTCCTGACACTAGATGGCGCTAGTGTATCGTCGACTTGAGCGCGTAACAATATCTATGGACCACAGAATACACTTGCTTACAGGTGAACTGTGTGCTCATTTGTCACCCTTATTCTAAAAAATAAATATATAATTTTTGTTTAAATCATAATTTTAGATTTACCTACAGATTCACTCACTACGACGGTATGGATCTTCTTTTGTGCCTTAAATCTACCTGAGTAAGTGCCTCTTTAGGCCGCACGCAGAAAGTTTACCGTTGATCACACCTACCCTTTCCGCAGACCGCGTTCCGTACTTGTGTACTCAGTAGCAAATCACAATATGCGATTCAAATTCTCCAGTTCAATTCCAGTTACTCGTCTACAAAAGTCAGTAATTCCTTCATGGGTGTGGGGTATGGTGGTATACACTTTTACAGTACTCAAAAAATAAGCAGCCCTTATATAACAATAAGTAAAATTTCATTAAACAAAAATCGTTCAATAAGTGTTATTATACTAAAGGTAACATGATTGATAATAATCCCTGACAATGAAGTGATCACTACCAAGCTGGTTCTAAGCTGTTCTAAGTGTTTTCTAGAGGGTAAAACATCATCCAGGATATATATATATATATATATATATATATATATATATATATATATATATATATATATATATATATATATATGTATATATATGTTATTTAAGATCTTTAGGTGACAAACGAGCACACGGTCTACTTGATGGTAAGCGGATACTGTGGCCCATACACACACACAATTTTGGTATGGCTTGGTTGTGGACTATCACTTCGTCCCTGGTTGTATGGTGTAAGCCAAGGTGCAGCGGAACAAAGTCAGTAGTGAGACACTGCCTTACTTTATTTATTTTTCTTCCAACATGTTGTTTTATTGAAAGAGTGAGATAGTATGATTGCTTTCTGTCACGACCAGGCTACCTGAGTCATAGCGTGACCATTTTTATACATATAACTTACTATTTTGCAATAAATAATCTCATACGATTTTAATGAATTCTAAGTTAATTGTTGTACTAGATGTTTGAAAGTTACGTAATCCAGCTGCATCTCCAAGTTACCTAAATACATCCCATAGCTATTGTATCGTCATTTACTTATATACATTTACGAATTTTGTAGATAAAAGGCATTTTGTATTTTTTTTGTGTAGCGCCTGATCAAAAACATCAGGCAATATCTTGGTGTTAGCCACTGATTTCGAATATTAAAAATATATAATTTACCGGTATAAAAATAACAAAAAACTGAGATATGTCTCGTTTCTGTCGGGTCTCGGTCAAAGATGACCGTTCTCTTTTGTCCTCAATTAAGAATCAAAATGCAAATGCGCTGTCACTCCTGAGAACTGAGATAGAATGCCTCGATTCCAGTAAAAAGGTTCTCCGGTTCTCTACACTCACCATACGAAACAAAGCAGCGTTATGCAGTTATTTTACACTGGTATTTTGTGAGAGTACTGCCCGGTCAAGCTGACCCATTCGTGCTACAACTGTAATGTAGCTGCAGCGTACCTCTACTTCGTAAAAAAATCTGTAAACCCCTACACCAAGAAGACAGTCAAGACATAGTGTATAGAAGAATTAAAGCCATGACAACAGAATGTATTTTAATGTGGGTGTTAAAGTGGGAATTATTTTATTATCTTTAGCTGTCTAAAGTTAACTTTTATTTTTTTTTTACCTTGTAAACTTTTAAGTTGGGTTTTTAACCTTTTTGAGTGGACTAAATTAAATAACAACACAATCGCAATGTCGTCTAAATAGTAACATTAAAATTGATTTGTCCCCTATTTTTCATCCCTAGTGCTGATATTTTTCCATAATTATATAGAAAAAATTCTCACCATAGAACCAGAGACAAAATACTCCATAAAGTATTCCCCATTTAATAAAACAAGAATGATCGAAAACGGTTCACAAATGACGTTGCGTATGTATAAAAAAAGCAGTCGAATTGTAAGCCACCTGTTTTGAAGACGGCTGAAAATAGAATAAGTATTGTCGTTCCATTTAACAGATTACGAAGGCAAATAGTTGTCATTACCGCACGTTGTTTAAGAGAATACAAAACATTAATCCAAAAATTTAATTTAATTTATACAATACACATTAGCCCGTGGGTGTCGTAAGAGGAAAAATGATGATTTCCGCAGCACAAACGGAGTAACCGACATAGCAAAACGGAATAGTAAGCTGAAGCGGCAATGGATCGGCCATATAGCACAAAGAATCGACTACCCAGATAAGTTCTGCAAGGTCCGCCGCAGAAGAATACAAAAACTCTCCAATTACACTCTTAATCTCACAGAGGGAAACAAGTCAGAAGTTGGGTAGGACCGTCTTCCTAATAAATAGTAAATATAAAAATTTACTGCAGTTACCAACATGCTTTTCAAGCGTGGCAATTATGCCAAATATCCCCCCTACGAGCCAATCTAAGGGGGAGGCCTATGTTCAGCAGTGGACTTTAGTAGGCTGTACCGGTAAATAGGTGTCATTTTAAAGTCTGTGAGTTAAATGAACTTCACAGAAATAGTACTATAATTGTGATACAATTGTAAGCAAAAACGACTCACATCATGATGTTAGCCTGATGTAACGCTTCTGCAATATGCTACGACTTAAAACGAATATAGTACAACACATCTGTTTCGACAAACAGGATACGATATAGCCATATCACACCGTGGATGCCGTAGATGGCGACAAAGGGAAAACGATAACAACTCGAAACTATAAAAAACTGCGTATGCCAACCCGCCTGCCTGCGTGGCAACCGTGGCAAATATGGGAGGTTTATGTTCAGCAGACTTTTAATAGGTTGTAATGACAATGATTATAACGATGGGAATACCAAATAGGGGGGTCACAAATCATCCCCATGTACATGAACAAACACGATACCAACTAAGTGTACTTGAGTTCTGTTTTAGTACAAATAAGATAAGAGATTTACGTGGTAGAGCCACGATGCAGCTGTATTGACCGGGGCAATACCACGCTCTCACAGAATACCAGCGTAAAATAGCAGTTTAATGCTACTGTGTTTCGTATGGTAACTGTAGAGAACTTGAGACCATTTTTACTGGAAACGAGGCATTCCATCTTAGCCCTCATGGGTGACAACGCATCTGTAATTTGATTCCTAATTGAAGATAAAGGTTCTTGGCATCATTATTCTATAAAAAATACAAAGGGTGTACTCAATGCCATGAGGCAATCCCTACCAAATTCAGTCAGTCTACTCAAAGTGCATTGCTAAAGATAGGCCTTTCTTATGGGAATTTCATCTCAGTCTTCAGGGCTGGCAACGCATCTGCATTTTGATTCCTAATTGAAGATAAATGTAGATGCCTATGGGGAACATATCCACTTACCATTCGGTGGACTGTGTACTCGTTATTTGTCACCCTTATTCTATAAAAAAAAGCTTTAATTTAGTAGTCAGAAACACAGATAATGTGTGTATCTATAGAAGATAACCATTTTGAATAAAAATATAAAGTTATATAGTTGTCTCGTTCTGTAACGCAGTTCATCAAATACTGCTGAACTATTTTCAAAAGTAAATCTGATCTGCTTAAGAGGACATTTTGAGAAATTTAATCGATAGAGCTAGCTTCAAGGCACTTTCACCTTAATGATTATTGAGATGTTATTCACGTGACATATTTCTTTGCCAAAAATAAATACTGGATTTTGGACAGATACACTTTTATTTTTATTACCTACTAAAAAAGATTATCTTAAAACTTACCTAACTGGCTTATCTTGCTAAGCTTAACCTAACAAAACACATATAATGAGTAGAGCAACGCTGTAGCTAGCACGAATGGTTCGGCTCGACCGAGTTAGGACCACACTCATACAGAATACCAGCGTAAAATAGCTTTCAATTTTGTTTATTTATTCTTTATTGCATTCCCTATGTCTTAAGAGCATCGCCGCGCTACATTATTGTTGTAGCACGAATGGTTCGGCTCGACTGGGGTACGACCAGTCGTCTGAATACCAGCGTAAAATAGCTTACATTTTTGATTATTTAATCTTTATTGCATTCCCTGTTACAAAATAATACAATTTTTACGTGGTCCCATGCCGGTCGAGTCGAACCCCTCCCTAAAAAAGGCGACCGCTCAGACCCGTCCAACTACTGGCCTATCGCCATCACCTCCTTGTTCTCCAAAACAATGGATTAACTGCCAGTTCATGAGGTACCTTGAGGATCACCAGCTGATTAGTGACCGCCAATACGGTTTTCGCCGTAGTCGATCAGCTGGTGATCTTCTGGTCTTCCTAACTCACAGATGGGTGGAGGCAGTAGAGTCAAAGGGGGAGGCATTGGCCGTTAGTTTGGACATTGCGAAGGCCTTCGATTGGGTTTGGCACAAAGCGCTTCTTTCGAAGCTCCCCTTCCTATGGACTTCCCGAGAAATTGTGCGATTGGATCACCAGCTTTTTTCCAGATCGGAGCATCAAGGTGGTTATAGATGGGGCAAGCTCCGATTACAAGCCTATTAATTCTGGTATTCCACAAGGCTGCGTGCTATTGCCAACGCTGTTTCTTCTGCATATCAATTATATGTTGCAAACCCGTAACATTCATTGATATGCAGATGACAGCACTGGTAATGCTCTGTACACTGGCCGTGCCAATATTTCTCGGGAAAACGTCTCCGAGTACCGGGACAAACTTATGTCTGAAGTCGAGTCTTTGCTGAACAGTGTCTAGGATTGAGGGTGACTAAATCTAGTCCAGTTTAACCCCCAGAAGACACAAGTTTGTGCGTTAACCGCTAAAAAGAACCCCTTTTTCTTGTCTATACCTAGTTTCAAGGCACTCCCCTTGTTGCCTCAGCCAGTATCGGTATCCTCGGCGTCGACATATCGAGTGACGTGCAGTTTCATGGTCACTTGGAAGAGAAGGCCAAATTGGCCTCTAAAAAAGCTTGGCGTGCTCAGCAGAGCGGGACAGTATTTCATGCCGGCACACCGCCTGCAACTTTACAAAGCGCAGGTTCGGCGCACATGGAATACTGTTCCCATCTCTGGGCTGGGGCTCCCCAGTACCAGCTCCTTCTACTTGACCGCATCCAGCGCAGAGCGGCTCGAATCGTCGACGATCGAGTGCTTTCCGATCGGCTCGATTCACTGGCACTGCGAAGAGATGTTGCATCTATTTGCATTTTCTTTCGCATATACCATTGGGAGTGCTCTGAGGAATTGTTCGGATTAATCCCAGCCGCCAAATTTCGTGAACACACTACGCGGCAAACATCCCGATACCATCCACACCATCTGGATGCTTGGCGTTCCACCACTGTATGTTCCACAAGGAGTTTTCTTCCGCGTACGACCTCTCTGTGGAATAGTTTACCACCGGCGATTTTTCCGGACCGATACGACATGGGGACCTTCAAGAAAAGAGCTTACTCCTTTCTGAAAGGCTGGCAACGCACCTGCAAATCCTCTGGTGTTGCGGTTGATCATGGGTGACGGTAGTCACTTAACATCAGGTGAGCCGCATGCTCGTTTGCCCCCCTCTTCTATAAAAAAAACCATTCATGCTACAACAATAATATACTCGTAGCTGCAACTTTGCTCTATTTATAATATTTCTTTTCATAGACCATAGAATACGGGGGGTTAAGTTTAGCAAGATAATCCAGTTAGGTAATAAAAATGCAATAAAGAATAAAGAAACATAAATTAAAGTTATTTTACGCTGGTTTTCTGTAAGAGCGTTGTCCTACCCCGGTCGAGCCGAAACATTTGTGCTACAACAAAAATATAGCTGCAACGTAGGTCTACCTCTTCATTAATTGTATTATTTTGTAATATGGGTAAAGAATGCAATGCAAAATAAATAAAATGATGATACTCACATTAATATAACTATCATAACTTAATAACATCCACTGAACATTGTAAAATATCTAACCTATTTTATTACTTTCAAAGACTTTATAAAATGGTTTTATTAGCTTTCAAACTATTTGGCACTAATCCATCTCCTTTGATAGAAGCCATTATCAACGATAAATTTATTATTACTTACTTCAATATTACTCATAAAATAGGTCAAATTAGACAAAGTAATGAAAAGGAGAGCAAAAGGACCAAATTCACACTACTTTGAATAAAGATTATACATATCTATAAACACACAAACGCACGGGCACAATTATTCATTTTTTACAATTGAAAGTCCAACCGCCGCCACCAACATATCAGTAGTTACGTTGTACCAGTTCTGGCGCACTTGTAGAAAGGTTGTACCAGTTCTGGTGCACGACGTTCGTCGACTCACAATCCTAAAAAAAAAAAAAAAAAAAAAAAAAAGGTTTTGGCATGCTCTGATCACGATCTGATCACATCCATTTTTGCGTAGGATGCACAGTTCCGGAGATGTGCAGATCAATTAACTCTTATCTAATTGATATCCGCTACGAGCCTCAACCGTCATTAGCGCTCCATTGTCCTTATCTACTTATCTATTGTTGATTGACTACCGTCATTATCTATTATTCGTCCAGCGTGTGGGTCGGCTTATGCTATTGTATTATACTCCTTTGTTCCTATCTACAACACTAATCTGAATCATCAATAAAACACATTACCTAATTTTGTTAAAATTTTTATTTATAAAATACAAAATCTTATTACTTATTATCTATAAAATAGGAGCGAAACATCTCATCCACTAACATATCGTTGTACAATGTGTTCTCTGTAAATATACTCGTAAAACTATGCATTGAACATCCCTGAAACTTATATAGCAAATACATTAAGCAATATTCGCCACAAACTGAAGTCCTATCAACATTCCAGTTCCATCTTTTAAACACATTACCTAATTTTGTTAAAATTTTTATTTATAAAATACAAAATCTTATTACTTATTATCTATAAAATAGGAGCGAAACATCTCATCCACTAACATATCGTTGTACAATGTGTTCTCTGTAAATATACTCGTAAAACTATGCATTGAACATCCCTGAAACTTATATAGCAAATACATTAAGCAATATTCGCCACAAACTGAAGTCCTATCAACATTCCAGTTCCATCTTTTACAATTTCGTACAGGTGCCCGTCCATATGAATCAAAATATTCACCGACGTCATTCGTATCGATATATAAAGCTACCCAATGTGACCCTGGTTTATCATCTGTACCCAAATTGCATATTACCTAGTCAGGTCATAAATTCTATCACATGTTTAATGTAAAATAATTGAAACAAGTTTATTCATTATGTAACCATTTATATACCAAAATGAACTTAACAAAACATAGATTCTTATGACACTATAGTTTATTCAAAATGACCTCCGTAATTTTGAATACAGGCCTTCAATCTGCGCGGCCAGTCGTCTATCTCAACACGAACGAGGTCCATGTCATATCGGCGGCTGCCTTAATTAAAGATGTCTTGAGTGACTCGAAATTGGGATGAGGCTTTGAGCACGCCTTTTCCTCCAAGTGTTACCATATCTTGTAATCTTCGTGTCGGATGAAGTCGATTTCACGCGCCGCCAGCCAGTCTTTTTTTTTTTTTTGTTTTTTAAAGAACGTTACCTCCACACAAGGTTTTTCTCCTGTATCGTGGGGGCAGTTTACAAACACAAATTTCACAAGGACAAACATCCAAACTCGGAACAATTACTTGTAGGTCGTACAAATACTTGTTCCGTGCGGGATTTGAACCCGCGACCCCCAAGCGCAGCCACTCATTGCTAAGCCACTACGCCACGGAGCTGTCAAAAGTCTTGTGTGCTCTTCGCTCTATGAGCTGACGCCGAATCTTGTTGGAATACCCAGTGCCTGTTATTGAACATGGTATGAGAAACAGGTTACACAAGGTTCGTCAGGACTGTATTTTGATACACAACTGCATTCGTTTTTAACCTTTCTCACAAAAATGTACCTCTGTTAAGCCCCAATAAGAAACTCCCAACCATACCATGAGCGAGGATGGAAAATGACCTCGTTGGACACGCGGAATACGGTTGCTCGCTTCTTCACTACTGTGTGCGTACACCTTATCATTTTGTTTGTTGTAGCTCTCTTCTACGGTAAAAATTTTTTTATCCGAAAAAAAGAATTTCCCGATATTTTTTTTCCCGCGTACCGCTTCACCAAAGCGCGGCATCTCTTCAGTCTCAGATCCATTAGACGAGCATTCAAACGATGTCCTGTTTTTCTTCGATATGCCCGAAGCCCTAAGTCTTCATTTAACGCCGTGGTTCTGCTTAACCCCATCTGAAGGGCCAACAGTTTCTGCTTACGTTTGGGATTTCTTTGAATTCGCACCTTTACAGCTTTTATCACTGCTGGAGTCCTAACAAATCGAGGGCGACCACTTCTTGACCTGTCATCTACACTAGAGTCTTCATTGTATCGTTTGATGGTACGATAAACGAATCTTTTGGTTATATTCAAATTTTTCAGTATATCAAAAAATTTAATTGGCGCGTAATCGCAACTGCAACACGGTCTTTTTTAAGCGTCCACTCCATATGTAAAAATGAGTAAAATTCTAAAAAGTATACAGTTTTATTTTCATGAACAATTCGAATTCAATAAACTTTTTTGTGGCTAGCATTCTAAAAGAAAAGTTTTTACTGTGTGACAATACTTATGACCTGACTAGGTATATACGTTGGTACGTGGGTTTACATGGGCAGTCTGTTAGCAACATAAACATTATTTTCTAGACTGGGGTGAATCTTTTTCAGATGTTGTTGTACATCTAGTGTATCCATGATATTACTGCTATTAGTAGATTACTACAGTACAATCTACTCAATGACTAACATAGGAATGATCAATTATGTGATTTCTAAATATTAAATTGCATTTTTTCTGTTATACAAAACGTATTTGAGTCATCAATACACTGAATAAGACGCAACACGAAGAATGTGATTTAAGGTTGTTGACGCATAAAGTTATTATCAATTCTACTGTAGAAATTCTTTAGATTAGAATTATTACTTACTGGTACTATATAAGACCAAGCAACTGCAGTCATGGAGTTAGTGTATGGTCGTTTGACCGCAGTGTATCTATCAATAATACATTTGTGTTACTTCAACGCATCAAAGGCCATAGATGTAAGTGTTTAATCTATTGACAAACTTACTTTTCTTTCTGTTATTTTTTTACGTGTGTATGATTTTAAACGACAGGCCTGTTGGTCTAGTGGTTAGTGACCCTGACTGTTATGCCGGAGGTTGTGGGTTCGATTCCCACCCAGGACAAATGTTTGTGTGATGAGCACGATCATTTGTTCTGTGTCTGGGTGTAATTTATCTATAATATTTATGTATTTAGAAATATATAAGTATGTTTATCAGTTGTCTAGTACCCATAACACAAGCTCTGCTTAGCTTGGGACTAGATGGCGTTGTGTGATAGTTGTGGAATATTATTATTATTATTATTATTATTATTTAGTGTTAACAAATTATATTTAAATATTTTGTGTGTGTATATGATTAAGCCGTGGTAGCTCAGATGGTTAGCGCAAGCTGTAAATTTTACAGTACGTAACGCGGGTTCGATCCCCGCCGACACCAATTAAATTGTTAATTGCAATTTTAAGTGTTTATTCTATTGACACACTTACTTTTCTTTCTGTTATTTTCTTATGTGTGTATGATTTAGTGTTAACAAATTATATTTAAATATTGTGTGTGTATATGATTAAGCCGTGGTAGCTCAGATGGTTAGCGCAAGCTGTAAATTTTACAGTACGTAACGCGGGTTCGATCCCCGCCGACACCAATTAAATTGTTAATTGCAATTTTAAGTGTTTATTCTATTGACACACTTACTTTTCTTTCTGTTATTTTCTTACGTGTGTATGATTTAGTGTTAACAAATTATATTTAAATATTGTGTGTGTATATGATTAAGCCGTGGTAGCTCAGATGGTTAGCGCAAGCTGTAAATTTTACAGTACGTAACGCGGGTTCGATCCCCGCCGACACCACTTAAATTGTTAATTGCAATCATGTCTGAGAAAATTTCGAAGGCATGTGAAGTTCGCCAACACGCATTGAGACCGCGCCGCGGACATTTCCTAGCCATAAATACAAAGACAATAGCAGAAAGTAAAAATTTAAAAAATACTTTTTTTAACAATGACAGTCATTAGTTGATCATTAGTGAATGTGATTCTGTTTTCTTAAATTACAGGAAGAAAAGAGCAGAAGGAAGAAATGGGGTGATGGGAAGTAATGAAGAATGAATTGTTATGTGAAGTTTGTTGGAACAAACATATTTTAGTCACGTGTAAATACTTTTAACATTTTGTTTCAAAATGACACAAAATCTAAAAAATATTAGATACATCATCGACATGGACGGATTTTACATTACATATCCTCATAAACATTTTCAATGTAGAGAAATGGCTATTCTAGACGTAAAACTATCTAATAAAAATGATTCGTTTATCGATCATTATTTGTTTCAGCCAAGTTATCCTTTCAATTATTTGTCGTCAAAAGACAAAAAAACTGTTCGTTATTGTGAAATACACGTGCACGGCATTCCATATTTTGATGTGACCGAAGAATTAAAATGTGCCTACAAACAAGAGAACATCATTCCCATATTAAATTGGTATATTAGAAATTTGTGCAAAGACGAAGTGATCGCATACAAAGGTGGTTCAACAGAAAAACAATTTTTAAAAATGTTGACGACGAATGATAGAATTTTTAATATTGAAGAATACAAATGTCCAAAATACAATGATTTGGTAAATGTCATAAATTTAAACAAACGTTATGTGTGTAATAATCATATATTTGCAAAAAAATAATCACAAAATTTTTACATTGTTCTTGTGACGAAGTGTGGGTTTTTACAAGTGGTTATTGCTTGAAAATAAAATTTTAAATTAATCATAAATTTTGTTTGATTTCCAAAAAACATTAGACAAAATTTTTAAAAATGTTCACGACGAATGATAGAATTTTTAATATTGAAGAATACAAATGTCCAAAATACAATGATTTGGTAAATGTCATAAATTTAAACAAACATTATGTGTGTAATAATCATATATTTGCAAAAAATAATCACAAAATTTTACATTGTTCTTGTGACGAAGTGTGAGTTTTTTTACAAGTGGTTATTACTTGAAAATAAAATTTTAAATTAATCATAAATTTTGTTTGATTTCCAAAAAACATTAGACAAAATTTTTAAAAATGTTGACG